>CM068743.1:113807740-114407740 GCA_035084275.1 Hydrolagus colliei
TGGTAGAGGGTTATAGTGCGTGAGTGTCACTCTCACCTCTGAGTCACATCAGGACTTGGAATCGAACGGTCGAAACTGACGCTCCTACATTGTCGGAGGTGCCGCCCTCGCGGTACAAATGAGAGAACCTGGGTTCAATTCCAGGCGGAGTCAAACCTTGGGAAAGTCTCCTTTACTCCACGCGCCTGATAAATAATCCCTCAGTAATAAATTGGTCAATTTTCAATCCACGACCGTTTGTGGGACACCGCTGTGCGCATTTGGCTGCCGCGTTTTGCCCTCAAATATACAGTCAAATTCACTTCACGGTATATTTTGTGAAACACTTTGAGACGTCTAGAAGATGTGAAAAGCGCCAAATCAAATGCAAGGATTATCATTACAGTAAAAGCCCGTTTATCCGGCACCCTCGGGACCCGGCCAATGCCGGTTAAAGCGCGTGCCGGATATTCGGCCGAAACCTAAAATTTATTTTGAAAAAAACACTGCTGGATAAATTCCAGTTAATCGAATGGGGACTTTTTTTGCGGTGCCGGTTATACAGAAGTTACGGTTGGTTGGGTCACGGATAAAAGGCTTTGACTGTACAGTACTGTACAGTTGGCTATGACTGTTTGTGGGACATTGCTGAGAGCAATTGTACTGTTGCATTTGCCTACAATAACATATTTCACAGTAAATCCTGAGATTGATGCATCCCTCCAACATAATAACAAGGTATACCAAATAATCCTTGCATTTGATGTACGTCTTATCACGCCATCGAGCTACCTCAAAGTGCTTCATAGGATAAACTGTAAACAATAACAAAATTACATTTGTGTAGCGCCTATGACACCGGGAGGACATACCAAGGCACTGGACAGTCGGTGTTTCAGACCCGAGCTGGGGTCGGGATCGGGGAGAGTGGGCAGCGAGGATGGGGAGGAGGGTGTTTCAAGGTACAGTCAAAGAGGAGGGTCTTGCGATGGTTCTTGAAGGAGGCTAGGGAAGGGGCTAGGTAGAGGGACTGCGGGATGGAGTTCCAAAAGGTGGGGCCAGAGTGGCTAAAGGCTCGCACGCAGGCTCCTGAGCTTTTAGGGAGAGGTGTACCAGGCATGTACAGTAAAAGCCCGTTTATCCGGCACCCTCGGGATCTGGCCAATGCCGGTTAAAGTGCCTGCTGGATATTCGGCCGAAAACGCAAAAAACAAAATTATTTTATTTCAATGCATTTTTCCGGATAAATTCCGGTTAATCAAATGTGGACTTTTTTTTGCGATGCCGATGCCGCTGTTATACGGAAGTTACAGTTGATCGGGTGCCGGATAAACAGGCTTTTACTGTACATTAAAACCATTGCTGCTGTTTTCTTCCTGCTTTGGGTTTCCTTTACATGGAACTATAACAGTTTCTTCCCTCTGTGTAGGTTCTGGATGGTGCTATTCATTTAGGAAGAGGATTTACTCTTACATTAATGACCTTTCTGGGTTATGGAGCTTATAGAAACATCCCCAAATGCTTGGTTGTTCGCGCTATTGAAAAAGGTAAGTTGAAATCCTGGACTTGGAGATTTGCAATAGAATTCTGAACACGGAAACAACTATGACTTAGTGAAAGAATTGCTGGTCTTTGCTGTTACTGGCAGCATCAATCCGCAGAAGTCTTCTTTCAGTACGTAAGTGAAAATGTAAAATGTTAGGAAATATCTTTTGCAGACACAATAAATATTTACCCTTTGCACTCACAGGCTTTCTGCACACATGTAAAATATAATGACATGTTCACCATGGAGGGGGTGCAATGTAGATTCACTAAGTTGGTTCCTGGGATGAGGGGGTTGACCTATGAGGATAGGTTGAGTAAACTAGAATACAGAAGAATTAGAGGAAGAATTACAGAAGAATTAAATCTTATGGAAACCCATAAAATTATTAAGGTTTCTTGACATCCAGTGTCAAAGTCAAATCTAAAACTAGGGGGTCATAGTCTCAGGATTGAAGGTCAGCCTTTCAGCCTTATTATTGTATAAACAGAGTTGAGGAAACATTTCTTCACTCAAAAGCTAGTGAATTTATGAAATTCTCTACTGAAGGCTGTGGATGCTCAGTCCTTGAACATATTCAAAATTGAGATCGCCACATTTTTAAAAACTAAAGGGATATGGGGATAGAAATGGAATTGGGTTAGAAGTAGGGTCTATGGATATGGAAATTTTCCGATTTCGATATATCGATGGGCTCATATCGATATATACCGATATGTCGATATTTTCGGGGTTTTCGTATTGCACATGCGCGCGTGCATTCGGAGGTGCACGCGCATTCGGGGCCTATCTCCTCAGGAGGTAAATCTCTCTCTCTCTCTGTGTCTCTCACACTCCCTCTCTGTGTTTTTCTGTCTGTGTCTCTCTCCTCTCTCACATTCCCCCCCGTCTCTATCTATCTTTCTGTATCTTATCATATCCCCCCCGTCTCTTCCCCCCTCCCCCGTCTCTCCCCCCACTTCTCTCCCCCCCCGTCTCTCCCACCCCCCGTCTCTCCCACCCCCCGTCTCTCCCCACCGTCTCTCCCACACCGTCTCTTCCCCCCCTCATCTCTCTCCCCCCCCATCTCTCTCCCCCCCGTCTCTCTTCCCCATCTCCCCCACCCCCCCCCGTCTTTCTCCCCCCCGTCTCTCCCCCTCCCCCGTCTCTCCTCCCACCCGTCTCTCTCCTCCCACCCGTCTCTCTCCCCCCACCCGTCTCTCCCTCCCCTCCCGTCTCTCCCCCCCAATCTCTCCCCCCCACCGGCTCTCTGCCCCCCCGTCTCTCTCCCGGCCCCACCCCCATCTCTCTCCCCCCCCCCCCCCCCCGTATCTCCCCCCCCCCTCATCTCTCCTCCCCCCCCCCCCCCCGTATCTCCCCCCCACCCCTTGTATACCTGTATATTGACACTCCATATCCATATTGACACTAGAAGCATTGTGTGTTGCCAAAACCTTTGGAAAAAAAATTCAGTATGGACGATCAAACAAAAAGATTAGACAATCTTAAATTGTATTTCTCTTGTATTTCCAGTTGAAGACATTATAGAACAAGCAGACTACCTTTATGGCACTGGGGAGGTGGAGAAACTTTATCAGCTTCTTATCCAGTGCAATTCCAGGTAAAACAGCAGCTAGATTAGTGATAATAATAATTATTGCGTTTGATGTAGCAGCTGTAACATTGAAATGTCTCATAGTACTTCACAGGTAATTCTTGGAACTAGTGGTAGCGTCTTTGTAGGTGAATTTAGCAAACAATTTTCATCCTGCAATGTCAAATAAACAGCCATGAAATGAATGGCCAATTTATTAGAGGGATTGCTAAGCAGGACAACAACAAAATTACATTTATCGAGCGCCCTTCACGTCGGGAGGACGTCCCAAAGCACTGAACAGTCAGGTCGGGACCCAAGCACGGAGGGAAGGGTCGGGGTAGGGGGAAGGGGAAGGAGAGTAGGAGAGGTGGAAGAGTTAGGAGGGGAGCAGAAGGCACAGTCAAGGAGGAAGGTCTTGAGACCACATTGAAGGAGGAAAGAGAGGAAGTGAAGCGAAGGGATTGTGGGATGGAGTTCCACAGTGTGGGAGCAGAGAGGCTGAAAGCCAGGCCACCGATGGTGGGGCGGTTACGGCGGTGAACGCAGAGCAGGCCAGGGCTTGCTGAGCAGAGGGGATGGGCAGACTGATAGGGAGACAGCAGGTTGGAGAGATAGGCGGGGGCAAGGCCCTGAATGGCCTTGAAGGTGAGGACGAGGATCTTGAATTCAATCCTCTGGGGGATGGGGGGCCAGTGGAGACGGGCGAGGGTGGGAGTGATATGGTCGTGGAGCCTGGTGCGGGAGAGTAACAAGCTGCAGAGTTCTGAATGATCTGCAGCCTGTGAAGGGAGGACCTGGGGAGGCCGACGAGGAGAGAGTACCCGTAGTCGAGCCTGGAAATGATGAAGGTGTGGATGAGAGTTTCGGCGGTGTGGGAGGTGAGGTAGTGGCGGAGTGTGGCAATATTTCGGAGGTGGTGGAAGGCTGTACCGGTCATGGAGTGGATATAAGAGAGGAAGGACAATTCGGGGTCAAACAAGACGCCCAGATTCCTGACTGGCTTTGAGAGGTGGAGAGAGCAGCCTTGGATGCTGATGTTGTCAGTGTCTGAAGTGCGGAGGCGCTGATGCGAGCCAATCAAGAGGGCCTCTGTCTTGTTAACATTGAGCTGTAGGAAATTTGCCCTCGTCCAGGACTCAATGTCAGATAGACACGCAGTCAGAACGCCAGTAGTCCTGGAGTCGAGGGTGGAAGCAGAAAGTAGACTTGGGTGTCATCCGCATACATGTGGAATTTTAACCCATGATTGCAGATGATGTCGCCCGGGGAGAGCATGTATAGGGTGTATAGGACCCTTTTATTTAGCAGGTGGTGATGGTCATGGTGTAGATGATCAGGTCAATGTATATTGTGTTATGACTCATTAATCTCAAACCTGGATAATTGACATTCTGGCAAAAGAGATCAGTGGAAGACAAGGGGAATATCACAATTACAATTTGCATTTATATTGTGCCATTCACTGGGAGAATTTCTTAATGTGCTTTACATTACTAACAAGGAACATGAGTTGGGGGGAGTGGGGTTTCACTCACAAAATATACAGTCGCTTCACTTTACAGTATATTCTGTGAAGTGCTTTGAGATGTCTCGAAGACGTGATCAGGTGCTATATCAAATGCAAGGATTATTATCCTTATTATGTTAAAATCATTAAATTTAGCAGCAAAATAAATTCTTGCCAAGTTGCATTCTATTCTGAGGCTGTGCAGTAGATGAATGTGTTATGCTGTGGAATGATAGGATGTGACTGCCAGTTCCTGATTCATTGAAGGGTAAGAGTAGGTGTTGTGCAGGCACACGGTGTTTCTTCAGAAGAGGTCAAGCCAAACTGCTCTCATACAGCTGATAAAAGCCCAATCCTCTGTCCATCCATTTCATCCAAAAATGACGATAATGATGATGTTGATGTCCAGGTGAGGCTGAAGGGATATTGGGGCAGAGTATTTACTCTGAATGCAAAATTCAGCGATGGGCTTGTAGTTTTATTTTAGTCCCTTTGTTTTTATTCCAGTGAAAACGGTGAGATTCTGTGGCGCTTAGCCCGTGCATCACGTGACTTGGCTCAGCTCACGACAACCTCGGCAGAGGATAAAAAGAAACTGACATACGAGGCTCTGTCATTTGCAAAAAAGGCACTGGAGAAAAATGAATCAAGTTTTGCGGCCCATAAGGTCAGTAATACAGACAATTTCTATGTAATTCTCGCCTCCTTCCCCTCCTGAAGTCTTTTAACTGCTTTTTCATTCTACAGTAAAAGCCCATTTATCTGTGATCCGATGAACCGTAACTTCCGTATAGCCGGCAGTGAAAAAAAAAGTTCCTATTCGAATAACCGGAATTTATCCAGAAAAATGCATTTTTTGTGTGTTTTGTGTTGCCGACTATCTCTTCGGGTCAGTATTTGGGAATGCTAGTGCCTGAAGGTGGCGCTACCGTTTTTTCCCCTCACATAACAGCTGCCGGTTCAGCAGCACACTCTCCGGGTTTGAGAGAGAGGCAGGGAGAGAGAGAGAGAGGGTGAGTTGATTAATTTAGATGGGAAATGAGAGCAGCGGCAAAACACACGCACACCGGCATCGCAAGCAAGGCTGTGTAATGTCCAGGCTCCTGAAAATATTAAAGATCAAATTTCTCCTCTTTAGTAATGAACTGCAGACAGGAATTCCCTTCTCTCGCAGGAGCCAGAGAGAGTCGAGGCTTTCTTTCCCGAAGGCAGGAGCCGCTGTCCCGATCCTTCTTTATCCTCAGCGATGTGAAGTTTGCAACACATCTCAAGTCCGGTTTATTTTGCAAATGCCTTTAAGGTTGGGAAGCTGCCGTGTATATCAGAAACACACTCAGAGCCTCCCCTTACCCCCCAGCCTGATGTTAAAAACAAATCTAACTTCGAAAGTCAAATGAAACGTTTGCTTTCAATGCCGATCCTTGGATCATTTGGAAGGAAAGTTTAAAAAAAAACACGAGAGCGAGAGAGCTGTGAAAATAAACAAGTGAAAAAGTCACTGAGCCCAAACAGGCTAAATAAAACTGAACAAAAAAACAACTGAACAGCGACAGCGGCGGCTGCTTTCTCAATAACACGTTTGCTTTCCTCTCTTCTGCCCCCAATGAGAATAGTGTCATTCAGACATGTAACTTTTGCACTAATTTGCACTAATTTAAAGATCTCTCTGAACTGCCTGGTCGCTGTGTGTAAAAGGATTATTATTATTTATATATTATATTATATAAATGATTATTTAGTCTATTATTAATATGCTAGGTTTTTAAAAATGTAATTATAAAAAATATCAATTAAAAATATTTGTGTTGTGTTTTCGGCCGAATATCTGGCACAGGCTTTAGCCGCATTGGCCAGGACCCGAGGATGCCGGATAAACAAGCTTTTACTGTATTAGGGTACACTTTGGCAAGTTATTTTCCTTGTTAGTGCCATAAGGATCTCCAACCCACAGTCCCTTCACCTCGCTCCCTCCCTTGCCTCCTTCAAGGCTGGTCTCAAGACCCTCATTTTTGACTGTGCCTTCAGCCGCCATCCAACCTCTACCCTCCCTCATCCCATCCCTGCCCCCTCCCCCCCCCTCCCCTCCCCCAATCATAAGATCCTGAGCTCTGACTGTTTAGCGCCTTGGGATATCCTCTCGACATGAAAGGCGCTCTACAATGTAATTTTGTTGTTGTAGTTGCCAAAGTGAAGAAGGTTTTCACTTGACAAACATTACACACACCTTCCAGCAGGGATCCCTGGATAGTGGACAGAAACTCTTCAATTCAGGCTCACTGAGACCAGTTGTAGCACCACACCTACTGCTCCAGTTTAGATCAGATAGACTGAGATTTACACTAAAGTTTATTGCTGCACTGGGTGATGGCTTTTCTCACAGAGCTCTCCGTGTCCATTTAGGAGTCCTGTAGCTCAGTGGTTAGTACACTCTTGCCTTACAAGCGAGAGACCTGGATTCAATTACAGGTCAGGGCGAAACCAAGTTTCCTTACTCCACACGCCTAATAATAATCCGTAGAAAGACGAACAATAATAAATCGGTTATTTCAATCCACGACTCTTCATGGGACATTGCTGTGCGCAATTGACTGCCACGTTTCGCCCACAAATATACAGTCAATTCACTTTACAGTATATTCTGTGAAGCGCTTTGAGACATTTAGAAAACGTGAAAAGCGCTATATCAAATGCAAGGATTATGATTATTATTGACAGTGATATTATAATGTTTGGATTATTTTACCGCAGTGGTACGCTATCTGCATCAGTGATGTTGGGGACTACGAGGGCATCAAGGCTAAAATTGCCAATTCATACGTCATCAAAGAACACTTCCAGGTAAAGCAAGCGACGGCTACAAACAATCTTTTCTTGTTGCACAGTATCGAGATGTGCCATTACTGTCAGTCAAAATAATCCTATTCCTATGTAATGTACTAAGGGGAGTAATGAGTATGAGTTGAGTGTTTTAAACTCTTTATTTGTTTTTAACAGCGGATACGGCAGATTTTATAGTGGTTGAAGAACCCCTCAAATAGCAGAGTAAATAGAAAATGCCTCTAGATTTGAAGTGCATCTCCAAAAGGGAACTCGATGTACAGCACATCAAACCAACCCTGGGTGTGCACTATCTCAGTCTTATCTCATTCGTATCTGTGTCACCTGTTGGAGTGACACACAAGGTATATCTCCCTGCAGGAGATATACCTTATGTCCTGTGGTGGATTTTACATTGCCAATCATCATTTTTCAACCTTAAAGTCAGTACCTTCTGAAATGCTGACAAACAATGGGAAATTAACTACTGTACAAACTGCAGTGAATCGGAACCACTGCAATTTGTAGTTAGTCTTCTTCGAAAGAGGTTTAAAGTGTATCATTTATTTATAGTGAAAGTTATAGGCTCTCAGTGTTTCTAACTAACCTGGTAGATGTAAATAAGGCTACTTGTACATTACAATCATTTGATAATCAACGAGATTATCCGTTAATCTTAACAAATATACAATATAAAGTGGTGTTTAGGGTTACTGATTTTTTATTGTAAATGAAAACCTCTGAAATGCAAACACGCCTGATACAACAAAGTGAAATTGATGTTTATTCAAGCAGACTTTTCTCTTGCTTCCATAGCGAGTATTCTAACCACTAAACTGTTGGGACTCTAGACTCTCCTGGCCAAACAAGCAAGATTGTAACTAGATTGGTGCAATCCTGATAACTGGCCACCAGGTGTCATGAACACTTGGTAAATCCTATTCTACAGTGTTTAAAAAACAAATTGAATTTGTATACGTAGTGCCATTTCAAGTAGGGAGGAGGCCCCATGAAGCAATGCCAAATAATTTGGGGATAAATTCTCACTGTAGAACGTTTTAAAAGAATGAAATGAAATGTGTCCCAATTATTTTCTAATTTTCTTTGCATTGGCATATCCCGCTGGTCCTGATCCCTTCTCCTCATGCTGGGTGTGGTTTAATGACTGGTTGTCCTCTGGTTACCGTACCGAAGTACTATTTGTTCACATGTGAGGCTTGGCAATGAGTACTGGCCAGTCATTGACTGTAGTGGTAGGCGCGGGGATCACAGCTTAATCTGATCCTCTCCTCACCAGCTGCCATACACGCATTACCAGTAGCAGAGAGTGTTACGCAAGAGATCAAGAGCAGGAACGATGGCTGTTTTTCCCCTCGCAGCACAACATTGTGAGTCAGCCTATGTGAGTTTAACTCCCATTGTGAGGGGCTTGAACTCAGTGATTACCAGCTGAGCCAGGCTGACACCTGCATTAACATTCGAATATTGGATATGATTCCAAACAGCTTCCTTGGTTTATTCTTGATGAGAATATTTCCATATATTCTGGCAATTGATATTTGCTGTGTCTGGCTGTGTTCTGCTCAAACCAAATTGAACAGGTTGACTACCCTTCCTGGAATAATGCCACTCGAACCATTGGTATTTGTGACATTAGAACAAGAGGACATCAGTTTAGAACTGTACAGCAGCATTTCAGGATAGACACCAGGATGTTTTTCTTTACCCCAAAACTAACTCACGACTAATAAGTTATCAAGAAGGGTGGTTGAGGCTGAGATGCTGGACTCATTTAAAACCCAGCTGGATGTTATGATGGGACGAGAACAGGGTGGGTATTCTGGAAAGATAAAATGTCCTAAGAGGCTTTCTTCATCTAAAAGCAACCTTGTGTATATAGCCCTCGAAACTCTCTTACTTAAGAGTTTAGAGTACAACATTTTGGTGTGTTTATAAATGTCAAATTATACAGCAATTGATTTACATGATGAATGAAGAGCTTATTTTACAAAACATTTCTTTTTAGAAAGCCATAGAGATTAATCCAACTGATGCAACGTCGATTCACTTAATGGGATTATGGTAAACAATTTTATATCATACTGTTATTTCATACTACAGTAGAAACCCGTTTATCCGGCACCCACGGGACCTAGTCAATGCCGGTTAAAGCACCTGCCGGATATTCGGGCGGCCCGCAGCCGAAAACGCACAACAAAAAAATGTTGGTTCTTTTAACACACACCATACTAAGTAATAACCAGACTAAGTAATAACAGATAATAACAGAATATTATATTGATACTTATTGTTAAAACTACTTTCTTGCACTTCTCACCTTTACTGATTGAGGTTTACAGTCCAGCGCTTCTTTTTTAAATGGAGCCAAGCGGGTGAAAAAAACGGCAGCACGATTTTAAAGTCGCGCAACTTTACTAGCTGCAGGCCGAAGCCCTAGACTCTACTAGCGGCAAACCGAAATACTGCACCTGTGGTACCCACAATGTGGGTTATCGGCTAGCCGCTAGTATGAATTTAAAGTCATATGCGTCCGTTTTTTCACCCGCTCCATTTTAAAAAGAATCGCTGCACTATAAACCTCAACCGCAGCATCATGGCTTCAAGCGCAGCATCTACAGCAAAGGTAAAAAGTGCAAGAGAGTAGTTGTAACAATAAATATCAATACAATATTCTGTTATTATGTTATTATTTATGCATTTACAAATGCTCCACTGCTATTGTTCCGGATAAGTTCCAATTTATCGAATGGGGACTTTTTTTTTGGCGTTCCGGTTATACGGAAGTGCCGGTGCATCGAGTCACAGATAAATGGGCTTCTACTGTACCTAAATTTAGCATAGCGGCTTGTACAATTTTGCTTTAGTAGTTTTCTTCCAGGTTCCCAATTGCACAAGGCAGTGTCCCACAAACAGTCATGGAGTGAAATGATCAATTTATGATAAGGTTTTTTTTGGACGGATTATTATTAGGCATGTGGAGTAAGGAAACTGCCCAGGGTTTCGCCCTGACCTGCCTGGTTTTTGAAACACAGGTCTATATATAAAGATATATATATATATGATATAGAGGCACTTGGAGGCTACATTGCTCCCTGTATGCATAAGAAACCATCATTACCTACTGTCCCATTAAAACAAATTGAAGCATTGGATCCAATGCATGTATTAGTCTCTTACCTTTCTCAGCTTCAGTAAAGTATTGTAAAGCCTGAAACAAAAATAAAAGACAGCCGTATCAATTGTAATATAACATTTGTATATAAATGTTCTTTTACTCAACACAAAAATACACAATAATCTAACAAAAACAATAAATGTTCAAATAACACAATAAAAAAATACAAAAAAACAATAAATTCATGTCATTTACCTTAATCCTAAGAGAGAAGCGACATCGTGGCTGGTTGACGCAACTGGGTCTTAGCACCAAACGCTAGGGTTAATGTTAAAACCTGTGGATACGCAAAATTCACTGCCGCAGTTGTCAAAGTTGTCGCAGAGAGGAAACTGTGGATACTTGAAATCCACGGTTGTCAAGACCGCGGTTGGGGCAGGATGCCTGTAAACATACTTAGAAGATATTTGCTTCAATCTTTCGGAAAGCTTCAGTGTACCTGCTCCAGAGAAATAATTTGAACACTTGAATGGACACTGAATTCATTTTGTGGAAACTAGTAACTTTTTATCAAGTTTGTACTGAGGAACATTAGGTTGGAAATAACGGATTCTCTGTCCACAATCTTTCAATCCTGCGATATGTCCAATATTGCAAATGTTATACCCTGCTCAAAAAAATGGGAGAGGAATAAACCTGATACCTGCAGGCCAGTCAGCCTAACATACCTGTTGGTGGTGGGGAAATTTCCAGAGACCATAAATCTGGGATAAAATAAATTTTCACTTGGAAAAATATAAGTTCATTATTCACAGTCAACACAGATTTGTTAATCGTGTTTGACAAACATAATCGAGTTCTTGTTCAAATAATGGAGAGGATTGATGAGAAGATTTCCCCCACAAATATAGTCAATTCACTTTACAGTGAAGTGCTTTGAGACGTGTGGAAGACGTGAAGAGCTCTATATCAAATGCAAGGATTATTATTATTATGAAAGTTGTGCAGTTGATACTTTAATAGTGGAGACCTGTAGCTCAGTGGTTAGAGCAATCGCCTTACAAGCATGAGACCTGTGTTTGAATCCAAGCAGGGTGAAACCTTGGGCAAGTTTTCTTACTCACACGCCTAATAATAATACCTCCAAAATAAAACCCAATAATGAAATTGGTCATTTCAATCCACGACTGTTTGTGGGACACTGCTGTGCGCAATTGGCTGCCGTGTTTCGCCCACAAATATACAGTCAATTCACTTTACAGTATATTCTGTGAAGCGCTTTGAGACGGTCTAGAAGATGTGAAAATCGCTATATCAATTGCAAGGATTATTATTATTTAATAGAGATGTTCAAAATTATGAGGAATTTTGATATAGGTGGGGAGAAACTGTTTCCGTTGGCAAGTAGGCCGGAAACCAGGGTACATGGATTCAAGATAATTGGCAAAAGGACCAGAGAGGAGCTGAGGATAATTGTATTTACACAGAGTTGTTACAGTCTCGAATGCACTGCCTGGAAGGGCAGTGAAAACAGATTCAATTACAACTTTCGAAAGGGAATTGGATAGGTACTTGAAAAGGAAAAAATGGCAAGGATTTGAGAAAAGAATAGGGGATTGGGAATGATTGGATAGCTCTTCCAAAAACAGCCAACACTGGCTTGAAGGGCAGAATAGCCTCCTTCTGTGCTGTAATATTCTCTGATTCTACTTTGCGTAGACATAGTTTTTAAGTAGCGAAATGTGATACAATCTTTGCCCTGAATAAAGTCCAGATTATTGTTGAACTACAATGTTAAAGAAGAGTAACTAAATCAAACAGATTGTCTTCAAGCTTCCTGCTACTGCAGGAATTCACATTTGGTGGACTTATCTTGCAAGTTGGCAAGCAGCATTACTGATTCCTGATAAGAAAGCATTCTGAAAAACAAATTGAACAGCTTCAGTATTGAGAAGCCGTCAATATTCATGGCTAATCTTTGAGCACCACATTATTGGTATAAATGAGCAAAATATCCCTCTAGCCATAAGCAGTTGGCAATAAGTTCTAATTCTTAAACATGTTTCAGTAAGGACAAGGCAAACCATTGAATAGGTTTTAAATGTAATTATTTTCTAGGTGCTACACTTTTGCCGAACTGCCCTGGGTACAGCAGAAGATAGCTGCCATGTTTTTTACCACACCACCAAGGTCTACCTTTGACGAGGTAATGGAAACTCCAACAATTCAGTCCCATTTAGAGGGGAGAAGAAAATCCCTATGAAATTGAAACAAATGTTTGCAATGGCCTGATAAAGCGTTTTCAGTAAGGCTAAGAATCCTATTATCTGTGTGCCCTTGTTTCCCTGGGCCATGTAATGAAATGTCGCAGAGATGTCTGACTCACCACTTGGAGGTGTGTGAATCCTCAAATCGTTTCTAAGAATGGTGAGTTTATATACAAATGTTATATTACAATTGATACGGCTGTCTTTTATTTTTGTTTCAGGCTTTACAATACTTTACTGAAGCTGAGAAAGGTAAGAGACTAATACATGCATTGGATCCAATGCTTCAATTTGTTTTAATGTTCAATTTGTTTAATATAAGATGGTTTCTTATGCATACAGGGAGCAATGTAGCCTCCAAGTGCCTCTATATCATATATATATATATATATATATATGTATATATATATAGACCTGTGTTTCGAAACCAGGCAGGTCAGGGCGAAACCTGGGCAAGTTTCCTTACTCCACACGCCTAATAATAATCCGTCCAAAAAAAACTTATAATAAATTGATCATTTCAATCCATGACTGTTTGTGGGACACTGCTTTGTGCAATTGGCTGCCACGTTTCTCCCACAAATATAGTCAATTCACTGTACAGTATATTCTGTTTTCACGTCTAGAAGACGTGGTCGATAACGTCTGCAACTTTAAGGCTCTGCTAGCAACAAGCCAAAATACTCTCGTGCAACAATCGATTCATTAAATGCGCCATCGCGATTGTGCTGGATATCATCTGGTTAATCAGATGGGGATTTTTTTTGACGTACCGGTTATACGGAAGTTCCGGTTGATCGAGTCACGGATAAACGGGCTTTTACTGTATATAGAAAGTACTCTCATGCGACAATCAATTCATTACAATACAGTACTCTCGTGTGACAATCGATTCATTAAATGCACCACTGCGATTGTGCTGGATATCATCTGGTTAATCAGATGGGGACTTTTTTTGTGTGTACCGGTTATACGGAAGTTCCGGTTGATCGAATCGCGGATAAACAGGGTTTTACTTTATATAGAAAGTGCTTTTTAAACTGCAATAAAATACCTTATATTTTCAGATTTTCCAGTTTCTAGTACTGCCAAAAGCCAATTCAATGAGTGCAGATACATGTACATTAATTATCGTCACATTAATAATAATACTTCCACTTGATATAGCACCTTATCATGTCATTGAGACATCTCAAAATGCTACACAGAATATATTGTAAAGTGAACTTGACTGTGTGTTGTGAGAGCTCCTGTGGCTCAGTGGTTAGAGCACTTGTCTTGCAAGCTGGGGAGACCAAGCTGGGGAGACCTGTGTTCGAATCCAGGCAGGTCAGGGCGAAACCTTGGGCAAGTTTCCTTACTCCACACGCCTAATAATAATCCCTCCAAAAAAAACACAATAATAAAATTGGTAATTTCAATCCACGACTGTTTGTGGGACACTGCTGTGCGCAATTGGCTGCCGTGATTCGCCCACAAATATATACAGTCAATTCACTTTACAGTATATTCTGTGAAGCGCTTTGGGACGTTGATAAAATTACTCAAGCATAAATCAGTAGGCTAATCAACCATACTCCCACCAACACCACCCAAGCTGATTTCACCTCGCTAGGCATTGACTTATCACTTATCACAGAATCTTCTTGATCGTAATAGCCCAATGGCAGACCTGCAATTTAAGGAACTCTTGAGCGAGAGGGCGAGAAACATAACTCATTCAAATTTCTTTCTTGTTTACAAATAGAAACCTTAAGAGTCCCATCAACCTTATATACCCAGAGACACATGAAGGATGCTACCTCAAGTTGTTGTTGAGACATTTAGCTACTTATTACCATTTAAGTGGCATCAGCGCTGAGACTAATCAGTGTGTAATTATATACCACATACACACTTATTTGGGGAAACGTGGCAGACAGTGCTTTCAATGGCAAGCTGTGGTTTTAACTGATTGAAGTCTAGTAGTATCCCAACACACACTCCGGGGTCTCCAAGCCTTGGCTCTTGCTCAACCTGCGCCTAGTACTCTCTGGACGGACTGTTATTACATCAGTGCTGTCCAAACCCGGAAATTTCCATGTGTATGTGGCATGGATGGAGCTGTATGGTTTGGATATCTGGAGCATGATGATCGGTTTCTGCATGTAGCAGACACCTGGCTGACGATGCAAAAAAGGTTTGTAATATCACAAAAATGAATTGTTTCTATTACAGCTGATCCAAATTTCTACAGCAAAAACTTGCTGATGTTGGGTAAAACATTCATGAAGTTACAAAATGTGAAGAGTGCCATACTGTGGCTGAATAAAGCAAAAAACTACCCGACACGTACTGAAGAAGATGTGCAGGTATGATACTTTTGTTTACTGTGATCAATTTCACAAATTTATATTTCTGTACAGGAAACCTCGCTGCAATTAAAGAGAATTTCATTGAAGAATGGGTGCCTTTTATATGGTGTAATATAGATGCATTCAAGAGGCAGCTAGACCTTCACATGTGGGAGCGGCAAATAGGTGGGAGAATCATGTGGATTATAAATGTCATCACACTCATTGGATTGAATTGAATGCCCAGTTTCCTTGCTGTATACTCTTTATATATTATATTCTCAAGACCCTCCCCTTTGACATGCCTTCAGCAACTCTCCTGCCCTCCATGATGCAAACCCTCCTGCTCAGATCAAAATCCCTGACCGGGACGATGGGACGGCTTCCTGCTATGCAAGGCGCTTTACAAATGTAATATTTTATTGTAAAATTTGGCAACCCACTATTTTCTGACTCACTCGAGCGTTGTCAGTTGAATTATGTACAAAAGAAGTTTTTTTTTTTAATTGAGAAGCGACAATAGTGGATTCTGATAATGTAGTAGTTAGCGTGCTCGACGCACAAGCAAGAGGATCTGGGTTAAATTTCCAGGCAGGGAGAAACGTTGGGCAAGTTTCCTTACTCCACACGGTTCATCTAGCACTAAGTATGAACCTGGTTGCTAGTCAATTGGCAGATTTACTAGAATGTTACCAGGATTGAGGGACTTCAGTTATGGAGAAAGACGAGATAGGCTAGGTTTTATTCTCTTTGGAACAGAGAAGGTTGAGAGGAGACCTAATGGAGGTTTATAAAATCATGAGGGGAATCGACAGGGTGAATAAGGAAAAACTGTTTCCACTGGTGGGCGAATCTGTGACTCGTGGTCAGATTTAAAATAGTTTCAAAATGAAGCAGAGGGGAGCTCAGGAGAGATTTTTTCACTCAGCGGGTTGTTCGAATCTGGAATGCATTGCCTGAAAAGATGGTGGAGGCCGATTCGATAACAGGTTTTAAAAGAGAATTAGATCTTTATTTAGGGAAAACAGGTCTGTTAGATTATGGGGAGAGAGCTGGGAAGTGGGACCGAGTTGCTCTTTTCAAAGAGCCGGTACAGACTAGATGGGCCGAAAGGCCTCCTTTTGTGCCGTAAAATTCTATGATTCTATGATTATTTTTCCAGGGTTAATAATCTCTTTAAAAAAATGATTTGGTCATTCAAACCACGACTGTTTGTAGTACACTGCTATGCACAATTGGCTGACGAGTTTCACCCACGAGATATACAACTCAACAACAAAATTACACTTGTATAGCACCTTTCATGTAACATAAATCCAGTGGTCATCTCTAAAGACTTCTCAAGTGAATGACAATCAACGCAACAACAACAAAATTACATTTGTACAGTGCCTTTCGTGTCAGGAGGATGTCCCAAGGCGCTGAATACAGTCAATTCACTTGACAGTATATTCTATGAAATGCTTTGAGACATCAAGTGGATTCTTGTAGCTCAGTGGTTAGAGCACTTGCCTTACAAGAGTGAGAACTGTGTTCGAATCCAGGCAGGTCAAGGCGAAACCTTGGGCAAGTATCCTTACTCCACACACCTAATAATAATCGCTCAAAAAACCCCCACAATAAATTAAGTCAGTTCAATCCATGACTGTTTGTGGGATGCAGCTTGGACGCTGTCGCATTTCTCCCACAAATCCACAAATATAATCAATTCACTTTACAGTATATTCTGTGAAGCGCTTTGAGATGTCTAGAAAATGTGAAAAGTGTTATATCAAATGCAAGGATTATTATTTATTATTATCTCAAAGACATGATGAGGTGATACATCAAATATGTATTAGCAGCGGATTCAAATATCATAAATCCTGTAATAGGAATAAACTATAAGTGGGTATTCCGGAATAATTGGATTGAATAGTCTTCAATCCCTCCAGAAAAAAACTTTTTAACGATTGGTAATTTCAATCTACGGCTGTGAGGGACACTGCTGTGTGCAATTGGCTGCCACGTTTCGCCCACAAATTTAGTCAATTCACTTTACAGTATATTCTGTGAAGCACCTTGAGACGTCGATAAGATGTGAAAAGCGTTATATCAAATGCAAGGATTATTATTTTTATATCAATCTTGGAAATTTACTGGTTTATTGGGGTGGACAGGAGAACGTTTTGAGGGATGAAGGAAAGAATGAACAAGGTTTCCTTTATTTATGGCCTAAAGAAATGGATGACCTGAATGTCAATTACAAAGCTAACACTTTCCTTGTTTTTAAGGTCCAAAAGGAAGCTACTGAATTACTGAAGTCATTGGGTGTGAAGTGAAAAGCTGATTCAAATCAAATGTGATGCGATATAACTGCCATTGTGACATGAACAATTTCTATTACAAGATAAAATGAGTGAAGGTTTTCATTAATTTCTCAGAACATTACTCAATCAAAAGAATTTTTATTAAAGGTTGGTAAATCATTTTAGAATTCTACAATAATGAAATTGTACAGGATGAAACTATTGCCTTGCAATATTAAACATTATACTCTACATCGTGTATTTTGTGTACTGTTATATATATATATATATTTGCAAAACAAAGGTTCTTCAGTAGGCAACTCAAGTGCTGAGTATTTGACTCAACCAGAAAGAAGATATTGAGTTTGAATCACAAGTTATTCATCACTAGATTGTTTGTGCAGTTCAGTGTTCAGGGGAAGAAAACCGACTGTCCACCTGGCACTAGTTAATATCACCTGCCACTTGTACAGAAATTCACTTTTGTTTTCAAATTCTCAAAAAGAGCACAAAAATATCAAACTACAAATAGTTCAATGACTTTTTTGTCAATGTCTTTAAAGGTGGCTTTCAGCATTATTTTGGTACATATGTAAATTGCAGTCCAGCACTATTCCCACTTGCCAAAAGTAGTACAGATTGACAATTGAGTTGGCTTTCATCTGAAAAAATCTAACACCAAACCATAAATGTATACAGAAAGAAAAGAGGGAAAACAGAAAGGGCCGTGTATTTTCATGCTAATTCTCCATATACAATCAGCAGCCAAATTTGATGGGATAGGTTATCTTGAGCACCTGACAGAAGATAAACAGAAGTTTGAATGCCGATCTAACACACATCAGGAAATACCCTTTTCTCAATAATGACACCAGCTGGCAGGTAGGGACAAATAACAAAAGTCATATCAACAATTTCTGTACACTTTACTTTTTACAGCAATAGCTGTTACAATTTTTACAGTGTTGACTACACTTGATATGTTACAGTAAAATAATTTGATTTTGCAATGGGGAAAAAACTGACCAAACTCAGAGGTTTACAAAACTTTATACAAATTAAAAACTTTAATGGAATTTACAATGTTTAAATTTAAAGTGTTACAAACGTTACATTTCAAATGTCCAAAGCTCTCCATTCACTGCAAGATAAGTTTGTAAATTTGCAGTTTCATATAATTCACATAATTATGATTTTATATAGAATTTTGTTACAGGTTGTAATTAAGTAGATGTCCTCAATACTGGTGAAACTATTTTAAACTTATCATTTTCTTTTCTTGCATGTTTTGAAACTTCTGTATTTAAGAAAAAAAATCATTTGAATATTTCTAGGAGAATCGAAGGCCTACGATAGAAATTATATTTCAAAGCCAGAGAAGAAATCAAACCTCTGAATACAATGTAATTTACATGAAAGCCATTAGGAAAGCAGCATAATATTGCAATGGAAAAACTAATTACACAACATTCCTTACAATGTGCAAAGAGCTTACATATTGATTTATATTTTTTGTATTCCTGATTGATAAATGTAACTCTTCTAAAAAGGCTGAACATGAAAGCAGCACAGAGGTAATATTTTGCATAATTACATTGAAAATTGTCCACATTAGCTTTTTGTATATAAATTTACATTACATTATATTGTGGGGTACTGCCCATTACCTCTGATTTTGTTTTTAAATTGAGTCTGCTATACACAAGATAATACATAAACAATAATAACACAAGAAAATAAAAGAAGATCTCAGGTGAGCATTTTACACATTCTATTATTTCAACAAGCCAGCAGCATTAATTCTAGATACTTATTGACAGTGTTTGGCATTAGCCTTAAATACTCTA
Source organism: Hydrolagus colliei (assembly GCA_035084275.1). NCBI lineage: Eukaryota > Metazoa > Chordata > Chondrichthyes > Chimaeriformes > Chimaeridae > Hydrolagus > Hydrolagus colliei. The sequence goes on from CM068743.1 coordinate 113,827,037, forward strand.
ATGACAGCCATGCAAGAAATAACTGGCAGAAGTTACAACAGTGGAAACTGAGCAATCCACAGTTTGTTTTCCCTGGAAGATACAGCCAAGACCAAGTAGAGGCCCAGTAGCACACCGACCAACCAAATCTCTTTTCAAGTAAGCTCTATAAAACTAGAGCCATCGGTATTCCAGCTGCTTCTGTTTTTTTAAATCCATTATTTGTTACAGAAAGCAGCCAAACTGTTTTCTCCTCAAAGTATTATAAAGAGAAAACACAGATATGTAAAATACTATATATGGTTCAAGACAGATATTTTGCATAATGAATCTGGAAGAAAAGCAGATCAGTTCTATAGAGTTCCAGAAGTAAATATACTTCATTCGGGCAGATAGCATATATACAATAATACATGTCTGTGCAACTGTAGGTGGCTGGATATCAAACCAAAACATGTTTTAATGTTATCAGGTAACACACTATGTGCTGTATTTATTCCTGGCCAAATCCTTCAGTTTCTTCAATTGCAAAAAGTAGTTTTTCTTTCAGTTGCTCGTAGCTTTTGTACGGTGGCAAGTCCAAACGGTTAAAACTGTGGGGAAAACACACATCTGAATATTTTGTTCCAGCAAGTCCTCAATCATTGACTGAAGAGAATCAGGGACTCTTGGGATTACCTTAGTCAACTGGGTGCAATATGAACAGATTCACAGCACAAAGCTGCCAATCCAGGCAACATGATTTGTGTTCCAATCATGAATCACATCAGTAAAAGTAGCATACGCTCTTATAAGGGATTTAAGGCACAGGCTGAGATCAAGGGAGCTTTACAGTACACCTGGCCGATGAACTCCTTTAATGTGTGCAACAACAACTAAACTACATTTATATAGTGCCTTTCACGGCGGGAGGATGTCCTAAAGCACTGAACAGTCAGGGGTCAGGCACTGAACAGTCGGGTCAGGACCTGAACATGGGGGAGGGAAGGCAGAGAGGTGGACGAGCCGATGAAGGCACACGAAAAGGAGGGTCTTGGGTCGGGCCTTGAAGGAGACAATGGAGGGAGCAAGGCAAAGGGATGGTGGGATGGAGTTCCAGAGCTCAGGAGTAGAGAGGCTGAAGGCTCGGCCGCCAATGGTAGGGCGGGTCGGGTGGGAAACATGGAGCAGGCCGGAACAGCCTGTTGAACGGAGGGAGCAGACAGGTTGATAGGGGGTCAGAAGGTCAGAGAGGTAGAGGGGGCAAAGCTGTAGAGGGTCTTGAAAATGAGGACAAGGATTTTGAATTCTATCTTCTGAGGGATGGGGAGGCAGTGAAGCCTAGGTGAGGTTGGGGGTAATGGGGTCAGGGAGCCAAGTGCAGGAAATGGCACGAGCTGCGACACGAGTTTTGGATGATCTGCAGTTTGTGGAAGGAAGAATTGGGAAAGTCAATAAGTGGAGGAGTTGGCATAGTCAAGGCTAGATCTGAAGGGCACTACATATCTACAAGTTGTTTTTGTAGATTAAGTGAAAATAGCCAGGTTTCAACCAACTGGGGATCCAACTTTACGGACACTATTCCTAGCTCAAAATTAAGCGACAGAAATTACGCGTTCTTTGTGCTCCAGAATAATACTTATTATTATTATTATTATTATTTCTATAACAGAACTCCATTAATAATACATCCAGAGAGAGTAATAACAACATAACAGATAAAAAGATAATGGTGTAAGAAGGCAAAGATAGGAAAATAAGTAGTTTTTAAAATTGCATAAATTATATCTAAATTTGATATTTGCATATCTCTTGCATATTTTCAGCATAGTTGCGTGAAATTAAAACTTTTAAAAACTTGACTTGCCTCAGGGAGCTGAATTTCACCCAGATGCATGAGCAACTTTAGAGATATGTTATACTTTATATATATAATATATATATATACTGTATATATATAATATATATATTTATTCTGGAGGCATCAAATCAATTAATGATTTTTTTCTACAAAAAATAAATGTCAATGTCCTAAATACTACTCACCAAGTATGACTTCTGGGTAGCCAAGTTTCCTTCCCAACCTTTTCAATGCAGAACTTTTGAGGACCATTGCTCCCTGTTTTTGAAATAAATCAGTTGTTGACAATTAGTGTCACTGATTTGGACAGGATCAATTCTATGTTTGTCATGCCAGATTAAATATTATTCTTTGATTAGTTTTATTTGGAAAAGTGTTGTATAATCACAGTAATCAGTGACCTAATTGGGCAAAAAAAAAATTCAATTCAGTTCACACAACAGTCCATTTTCTTTTCAGTAAGAGTCGTGGAGTCCTGTAGCTCAGTGGTTAGACCATTCACCTTACAAATGGGAGACTTGGGTTCAATTCCAGGCAGGGTGAAACCGTGGGCAAGTTTTCTTTCTCCACAAGTCTACTAATAATAATCCCTCAAACAAAAACAATCATTAATTGGTCATTTCAATTTACGACTATTTGTGAGACACTGCTGTGCGCAATTGGCACAAATATAGTGGGCGATATAAATTCACTTTACAGTATATTCTGTGAAGCGTTTTGAGATGGCTAGATGTGAAAAGCGCTAAATCAAATGCAAGGATGTTATTAAGCAAACACATGCTCTTATTGTTTTCTTATCCCTGGTTTGACTTCCAGTTAGCACAATACTTAACACGATACTTTCTAAATTGTCGCACGATTGATTGTGAATCATCGACTTGCAAAACTATTACATCAAGTCACACACATTAAAAAAACTGAAAAAAGGCAGCTACAAGTGTATGGAGCAAGGTAAGTGGGACTCAAAGGATTGCTCAGGAGCTCGGTCAATGGAAAAGTGCTGCTGTACTTTCTCTGCAGAAACCACTACAACCTCATCCGCTTCAAACCTGCTACAAATGTAATTTCTGGTTTGTGAGCCTCACGGCTGTTTACCTGATGTCACGATGGGCAGACGGCTCTGGACACAAATGCGCGTCACAAGCAGCAAATAGGAGACATTTGGGAGGCTCTGCTGTTACAATCGTCTGTGTGTTTGTGCGAATGTGTGTTTGTGCATCACCCCTATCCTGAAGAAACCCTCCCTTGATGCGTCGCAACCATCAAGTTATCGACCCATCTCCAACCTCCCGTTTCTATCCAAGGTCCTTGAAAGAGTGGTTGCCTCCCAGCTCCGCTCTTTCCTTTCAAATCACTCACTTCTTGAACCCATCCAATCAGGTTTCCGCCCTATCCACAGCACAGAAACTGCCCTGGTTAAGGTCACAAATGACATCCTAACCGCCTGTGACCAGGGCTCCCTCTGCCTCCTCGTCCTCCTTGACCTGTCTGCTGCGTTCGACACAGTCGATCACACCATCCTCCTTCAACGTCTTTCCTCCCACCTCAACCTTCAAGGCACAGTCCTTGACTGGTTCCATTCTTATTTGACCCACAGTTTACATTTTGTTTCTTCCAATGGCTTTTCTTCAAACCCCCGCACAGTTTCTCACGGCGTCCCTCAGGGCTCTGTCCTCGGTCCCCTCCTTTTCACCCATTACACGCTCCCTTTGGGCGACGTCATCCGCAGACATGGGGTAAATTTCCACATGTATGCGGATGACACCCAGTTGTACCTTTCTGCCTCATCCCTCAACCCCCAGACGATCGATGTTCTGACAGCATGTCTGTCCGACATCGAGTCATGGACGAGGGACAACTTTTTGCAATTGAACATGAATAAGACCGAGGCCCTCCTGATTGGCTCAAGCCAGCGCCTCCGCACATCGGGCACTGCCAGCCTCAATATCCAAGGTTGCACTCTCCACCTCACAAAGCCAATCAGGAACCTCGGCATCATGTTCGATCAAAAACTTTCCTTCCTCCCCCACATCCGCGCCTTGACCGGCACCGCCTATTTCCATCTGCGCAACATTGCCAGGCTCCGTAATTATCTTACCCCCCGCGCTGCCGAAACACTTGTGCATGCATACATCACCTCGAGGCTGGACTATGGAAATTCTCTCCTAGTCGGCCTCCCCAGCTCCTCCATTCATAGGCTGCAGGCCATCCAAACCTCTGCAGCCCGTGTACTATCCCGCACCCGCCTCCGCGACCACATAACCCCCACCCTCGCCCGTCTCCACTGGCTCCCCATCCTCCAGAGGATCGAGTTTAAGATCCTCGACCTCACCTACAAGGCCTTACACGGCCTTGCCCCATCCTACCTAACCGATCTACTCTCCCCCTACACGCCCACCCGGACCCTCCGTTCAACAGGACTTGGCCTGCTCCAAGCCCCCCGCCCGAACCGCCCCACCATCGGAGGCCGGGCCTTCAGTTTCTCCGCTCCCACCTTATGGAATGCCATCCCTCAATCCCTCCGTTTAGTCTCTTCTCTTTCCTCTTTCAAGGCCGGTTTGAAGACTTTCCTCTTCGATCGTGCCTTTTGTTCCACCCCGAACTCTTTTACCTCCCCTTCGTGTTTCACCCCTTCCCAAACACTCCCCTCCCAGCTCGGGTCACACGCCTCTTGTTTAGCGCCTTGGGACGTCCTCCCGACGTGAAAGGCGCTCTATAAATGTAAATTGTTGTTGTTGTTGTATGATTGTGTGTATGTCTCTCTATATGCAGTTGTGAGTGTGTGTATCTCCATGTGAATGTGTATGATTCTCTGAAAACGTGTGTCTCTTCGTCTTGAGTGTGTGTATCTCTCTCTGTACATGTCTTTCTCTGTCTCTGAAGATGTGTGTCTCTGTGCCTGAGTGTGTGTGTCTCTGTGCCTGTGTGTGTCTATCTGTCTATGAACGTGTGTGTGTGTGTCTATCTATGAATTTGTGAGTTTCTCTGTCCCTGAGTGTGTTTCTCTCCTCAGCATGTCTCATTCAGTGCATATATCTCCCTCTGTGCGTGTATCTCTCTCTCTGAGCATGTGTCTCTCTCTCTGATTTTGTGTGTGTGTCTCTGTCTGTGAATGTGTGTCTCTCTGTGAGTCTGTGTGCAATGCTGGGCCCTGAGAGTTCCTATAGCCGTGTTGGTGTCACAGCATCCCACCCATCATCCCCCTACCCACCCAAAAAAAGGCCACCCAGCTTTTGGTAAAGAAGCAATTCTGCTTTTTTTGCAACAATCTAATATGTGTTATTTTCCTGTGATTAGTTTTTCATCAATAAAGTGAAAAAATTATGGTTGGCACTGAAATGTACCTTAATAGCACCAAACAACCACCCCGCAATGCCTGGTACATATTTCCTCATTTTTCTGTTGGCCCAGTTCAGAAGGGAACTGACAATGGGCCACACATTATGGGTCAAGGGTCGTGGACACGAAACATTGACTCACTTTTTTACTTTCTCCATAGTTGCTGCCTGACCTGCTGAGTGTTCCCAGCAATTTCTATTTTTTTTACACCCATAATGGACTTTTTCTGCACCTAAATTTCTATGATTGTAACACTTCGCTCAACGTAAAAACTTTTCAAACAGGCTTTATTTCTCTACAATGCCATCTCCCCACACCCAACCACTCGTCCCCTCTAAAAGTTCCATCTCATGCTGAACTCCACAATATTTTATCCTCCTGCATTGGGATCTGTGAACCCATCACCCATATTCTCACTAAACTGCAGCAGCTAGTTCCCTGTACCCCAACAGATCAAAGTCATGATCCCCATCCTTCATGCTCATTTTTACCTATTCAATCTCCTCCAACCCCTCTCTCCCACACTATTCTCATCAAATCTTCCTGCTTCGCACCCTGTATCCCCATCTTTAAAACTCTTCTCATCACATCTTCCACTCACTCCAGTTCAGGGACATGCTATGTGTCCCAATTGACCTTCTGTCCCCATCCTTAAAACTCTTCTAATCTGCTTTTGACCATCTCTTCAGTCATCTTCCTTGAAGCCCCTCATTCCCATCTTGCTCAGTATCTCATACTATCCACATATTTTCAGACATTCACTTATGTGAAAGCTGATAGAAGTAAAAGTTGGTGTTTATTATTTATGTTCCTATATAATGCCACAGAATTCATATTACCAACTAAGATCACTTAAAAAAAATACATTATAAATATTGCTGAAAAACAAGTTATTGTGCTGTTATTTAAAGAAATACATATCTGGTTAGGGAAAATTTAGACACCTTGTTTACTGAAACTTCCTCTCTCAAAATGAAACCAGATTAAAATGTTCACACCATGATATGCTCTATGTAACTAATTCTGCACTATTCCAAAGTAGTTTAACCAATTTATCCTCCTGGCTCACATGGTAGGATTCTCGCTTCAGAAGGTGTGGGTTCAAGCAATTTGGGGGCTTTGAGCACATGGTTTAAAACGACCAGTGCAGTGTTGGGGGAGTGCTACATTGTTGATGATGCTGTTATACGGATGAGACCAAGGATTATTATACAGATGAGATCAAGGCTGCCAGGTGGATGTTAAACAACCAATGACACATTTTGAAAAGAGAAGGGAGTTTTTCCTGCTGTCCTAGCTAACAATCTTCCAGCTATTTGTGGAATAGCACCTTGGAACATCCTCCCGACATGAAAGGCGCTCTTATCGATGCAATTTTGCTGTTGTTGTTTGTTGACATTGCTGTGCACAAATTGTCTCTGTATTTGCCTAGAAATAGTTACCGTGAAGTGCTTTGAGACATTTTGAGACAATGTACAACATCAACTACGATATTATTATGACAGAAAATTTAGGAAATCCTGTAACAATTTACAATGATCAGATGATTAATGATGCAATGTCATGAAACACAAATGACAACAAGATTTTTGAGCAGTGATCCTTACCTAGAAGCTCAGCGAATCCTCCCAATGGTAACCGGCACGTACCAGTCACAAACTGTAACAAGCGGAGCCGCACCTCATTGTCCATTTCTTTCACAAACTGAAAAATATGTATTCACCTTCTGAGGCAATGAGACTCAAAATCTTTCAACACTTTATGGATTATTTTGCAGTGAGAGGGAAACTTTTTAAAAAGGAAAGATTTTAAATATAAGCTACCTCCCACCCCCCAAGCTCTGGAACATTCTTCCCTTGTTCCTCCATCTTGTCCCTTCCTTCCCCATCTTCAGGTCATGCCTGAAGACTTTCCTATTAGACCTTGTCTAAAGCACCTCCCTCTCCCTCGGTTTTGTGCTCCGCTACTGTCAAGCGCTGGAAAGCTACCCTGTGTGAGAGGTGCTATATAAATGCAAGTTGTTACTGTTTTAGGCTGCAGTGATTGAAAAATAATAATTTTTCTATCACAATGGATCACTAAAAATGTTAAAATTCATACCACAAATAATAATGCAGATCCCTACATTAGCAATTAGCTAATTACCCAGCTATATTATGATATAACATGCTGTTAGACAATGTGCAAACACTACTGTATGCCCAGGATCCCATATGGCTGTTCATTAGTTCGGAAGAAACATACTGTGCTTCATACCTGCCAGAACCAAATGATTTGTTTACTGTTTCTGGTGTAATGGCGATAGACTGTATTCCTCTGCCAGTCAGTAAGATCTACCTCCTGCATGCCACACAGCATAACCTGTAGAGACAGACAGTAATATATAAGTTACGATAAAAATAAGAATAAGCAACTCTCATTGTTCCTCAATGCTTTTACGACTATGAATAAACATTGCCTAGTCTATAAAAATAGTAACATTTCACTTTAGTCAAAGTACGGTTAAGCATAGATTTTAGGTTAATACATAATTGCTGGGATGTAGCTGGAAGCAAACTGTGTTCCAGTCACGATTTGTCAACAGTTCTTGGTCTCTATTGGCCTCATAGAGAGGGTTTGTGAAAACACTGCAGAAGCCAGTTTGTATTTATAAATCACAGAAATCAGCTTTAACTAACGCATAGAGTGTGTTAAACAAAGCAGAGATCTGAGTTACTTCAGATTCTTACCCTTAATAACAACCACCACAAAATAGCACTAATATAGCGCCTTTCACATTGGAAGGATGTCCCAAAGCGCTGAATAGTCGGGATCCGAGCAAGAGGGTGGGGGGATGGGTCGGGGTAGGGGGAAGGGGATGGAGAGTGGGAGGGGGGGAAGAGTTAGTGGGGCAGCCGAAGGTGCGGTCGAAGAGGAAGGTCTTGAGACCGGCCTTGGAGGAAAGAGAGGAGGCAAGGCGGAGGGGCTGTGGGATGGAGTTCCACAGTGGGGGAGCAGAGAGGCTGAAAGCCCTGCCACCAATGGTTGGGTGTTAGGGTGGTGGACGCGGAGCAGGCCTGAGTCTGCTGAACGGAGGGGACGGACAGGCTGATAGGGAGACAGCAGATCAGAGAGATAGGCAGGGGCAAGGCCGTGAATGGCCTTGAAAGTGAGGACAAGAATCTTGAATTCGATCCTCTGAGTGACAGGGAGCCAGTGGAGACGGACAAGGGTGGGAGGTGATGTGGTCGCGATCCTTGGTGCGGGAGAGTACACGAGCTGCAGAATTCTGAATGATCTGCAGCCTATGAAGGGAGGAGCTGGGAAGGCCGACGAGGAGAAAGTTCCCGTAGTTGAGCCTGGAAGTGATAAAAGCGTGGATGAGAGTTTCGGCGGCGTGGGGGGGTGAGGTAGTAGCGGAGTCCGGCAATATTACAGAGTGATGGAAAGCTGTGCTGGTCATGGAGTGGATGTGGGGGAGGAAGGATAGTTTGGGGTCGAACAAGACGCCCAGATTCCTGATTGGCTTCGAGAGGTGGAGAGAGCAGCCTTGAACGCTGATGTTGTCAGTGCCTGAGGTGCGGAAGCGCTGATGTGAGCCAATCAAGAGGGCTTCCGCCTTGTTGCCTTCAGCCACTACGCTCCGAGGCTCTGGAACTCCCTTCCTCACTCCCTTCGCCTCGTCCCCTCTCTTCTCAGTTTCAGATCACAGCTGAAGACCTTTCTCTTCGACCGGGCTTTTGGTCACCTTTCTGCCCTAGCCCCTCGCTCGGTCCCGGGACCCGCTACTGTAAAGCCCTCTGAGACGCCGTCCGGCGTGGCGGGCGCTATATAAATTGAAGTTGTTGTTGTTGTTGTTGCCATTGAGTTGTAGGAAATTTGCCCTCGTCAAGTACTCAATGTCGGACAGGCATGCAGTCAGAAAGCCAGTGGTCCTGGATTCGAGGGTTGACGCGGATAGGTAGAGTTGGGTATCATCCGCATACATGTGGAAATTTACCCCATTTCCATCTGCGGATGTCGCCCAGGGGAGAGCCTAGAGGGTGAAGAGTAGGTGGCCAGGACAGAGCCCTGGGGAACGCCGCATGTGACTGTGTGGGGGCTAGAGGAGAAGCCGTTGGAGGAGATGAAGTGAAGGCAGTGGAGAAATCCTCGCTTTTGATATGGCACCTTATCACATCTTTAAAGTGTCTCAAAGCGCTTCACAGAATATACTGTATAGTAAATGGACTGCATATTTTTTGGACGAAACTCGGCAGCCAATTGCACATAGCAGTGATCGACAAATATTCATGGATTGAGTGACCAAATTATTAGTATTATTTTTGATAGAATTATTACCTCTGGAAAAGCAATCCACCAATTGTCTATCAACTGAGTTCCTACTTATTGCTAGGTAAACACAGGTTTGTAAAGTAAGGAACCTTGACCAACATTTCTGCCTACCCTGGAATCGCTTCTCTTGCTTACGAGGCTAGTACTCAAACTAATATGCTACAGGACTCCACTGTTTTCCTAAAGTTTAAAATATGCTTAATTTTTTTAATTATCAAATTAAGCCTCAATTACAAACTTTTTTCAGAAGTAGTCATGATCAGAAGTGAATTAGAAAACGTTTTAAAAAATTTAAATGTTCATATTTTAGTCCTGTAGCTCAGTGGTTACAGCACTCGCCTTACAAGCGAGAGACCTGGTTCTAATTCCAGGCAGAGTGAAACCATGGACAACTTTCTTTACCTCACACGCCTAATAATAATCCCTCACAAAACAACTATAATAAAAATTGGTCATCTCAAACCACGAATGTTTGTGGGACACTGCTGTGTGCAATTGGCTGCCGCGTTTTGCTCACATATATAGTTAATTTTACAGTATATTCCGTGAAGCGCTTTCTGACATCTAGAAGGCATGAAAAGCAATATCAAATGCAAGGATTATTATTACACAGTAGAAGCCCGTTTATCCGTGACCTGATTAACCGGATTGCTCGACCCCCTCCCTGGGCAATTCCCCATTCCAGAATTTGCGAGTATGCTCAATTTGCGCATGTGCACTTATTAAACTTACGAACTTGGAGGTTTTTACCGATCGGTAAAAAATGCTTTTTTTTAACCGATTTTTCACTGAGTGTGCTGAAATCTTTATTGGTAAGTAGCTATACAATATTCTGTTACTATTTAATATATTATTAATATAGTATACAGTATGTTTTAAAATAAGTACATTTTTTGTGTTGGGTTTTCGGCAAGCATGCCAGATAAACGGGCTTCTACTGTATTTGTTATCCAGTGTTGAGAACTGAGGTGCAGAATTTGTGTCTGAGGTGAGACAAGAGTGGGTTAAATTTTATTCTGGTTTAGTCTGGATAGACAGAGTGGGTTATTCTATTCTGGCCACACCATTGAACCCAATACTTCCAATTTTAAGATTAAATTAAAAAAATGTAAAAAAATTCTGCCTGATCTTATATTTCAAGTCAATAGCTTTAAATACTAAGACTAAAATGTTGAGGTCAGAAAGGGTCTTAAAACTGCCTGATAATCAATTACCTTGCAGGTTTTGACCATAATTTAATTGTACACAATTCCTCACTATACAATTTGACATGACAAGCCATTCAAACATCAAAATGTAATACTTCACTTTGCCATAACTTATCAATTCTTATCATGAAGAACCATTGCAACTCCTCCATTCTCTTACCTTTATTTTGCCTCTATTAATGTAATTAGAAATAAAAATATTCCTTGCATTTGATGTAGCGCTTTTCATGTCTTCTAGACACCTCAAAGAGCTTCACAAAATATGCATTATAGTGAATTGACATTATATTTGTAGGTAAAATGCGGCTGCCAATTGCAAACAGCAGTATCCCACAAACGGTCGTGGATTGAAGTGACCAATTTATTATTATTTTTTGTTTCTTGAGGAATTATTATCAGGCATGTGGAGGAAGGAAACTTGTCGAAGATTTCACCCTGCTGGGAATCGAGCACAGCTCTCTCACTTATGAAGTGAGTGATCTAACCACTCCGCTACAGGACTCTAATGCACATTTGTAATGTAATAATCAAATGTAAGGATTCTTACTATTATAAAACAATTTCTTCCCAATTTGACTGCTATTTTTCTTTCTCATAGCTGTATTGAAAACTAAACAATATGGCGAATTAATAAGGCATCTATGTAACTACAACATATGACAAGGTCTTCAGGCAACTCTAGTATTTTGCCGTACGATTCTTTGCAAGCTTTCAATAAAAAGACTACTTTTTACCTCTAGTTCTTTTTCGTCAAAGTACTGGAGCCACTGAAGTGGAACCACCTCATTGAAGCCATCTAAAAAAGCCCTGGTCTGTTCTTCTACACCACGAGTAAATCTCCATTCCGCCATGAGACTGCAAGGAGCAAAGATTATGGTATAAATGAAAATATCCATCATTTAAATATTACTATAAATGAGAAGACAACAAACAATGACAGCAACTGGATAGCCTAAAAAGGCCCACAACACCATTACTTAAATAAGCTTGTGATTTTGGATTGTTCTAAATAAGGAAACCACAGCAACTGGGAATATAAATTAAAACCAAAAAGGGGAAAAATGGACTTTGTCAGATAAACAATGTTCAGTCTGAGCTCACCCTAAATGTATTGTACATTAAATTCACACTAAATTCAGCTATTACTTGCCTTCACAAATAGCCTTGCCTCCTCTACCAGTTACAATTTTAAAAATTCTAGTCCAATAACATACTTTAACATATTACTGTTATATTTTTCATTCTTAATTCCAATATTTCTGGTATGAACCCATTTCTATTATGTCTACTTTTTTTAGAAAGTAATTATGTAAATGGCTAAAGTTTATTAACAATAATCTACAGAAATGGTTCATATGGAATGAATTTTAATAATCCACACATGTGTACTGCGTGTTGGAAAAGCATTTTACCCGATGTATTCTTCTTTGTTTTCCTCAGTTACTAGAATGTTTGATCCTCCTGCTTTCAGTTCATGGGAGGTAACTTTTCCTAAAATCTCCATGTCAACAGCAAAATACATTTCCAGGCTGCATTCCTCGATGTTGTTATCCCTGAAATAAACATTTTTTAGGTAACATTAATTTAAAACAACTTACTTATCAGATGAATTGATAGACATCAAGAATTCTTTGTACTGTAATATGATTTTTATCTTTAATTGGCTTGGGTGGGAGGGAGGGAGGAAGGAAGGGGACAACCTGATAACAGTACATGGTCAGTAGTAAAGTATGCTGATGTGAGATGGAAACAAGAATCTGATAGAGAAAGGCAAATAGTTGCAGTTACCTGAGCATGAGGAAGCAAGTTATTAAACCACAGAAAGAGAGAAAGCAAGATTGAGAGTTTTATAAGCCACCAGAGGAGAGAGGAAACAATGCCAGAAAGCACAGGGGATTCTTAAACAGTCAAAAGAAAAATAATGCAATAACAGATATTAGAGCACAGATCACAGATGCCAAATCGGTGATTAGGACTCAAATGAACTTCACACGCACATGAGACAAAGAGAGGTAGCAAAAGCATTTCTAGATGTAATATTGCAAAAATATTCACAGAATCAGATATGTTATGTTCTTCAGTTCAACCCATTAAGGAACATTGACACTTTTTTTTTTCGAAGTGTGTTCAGATTGGATTGCACACTTTCTTCCAGGATGGACGTACTCATCCGCCAAAGTTGGGCTACTCCTGCAGTTTAACCAGTTGAAACCTCAAAACACCATTGAAAGCACTGTCTGGTATCACTCTACTTGTCATGGTAGAACCATTCTATCTGTTTGCGGTTTAGCTTGCAGGGATAACTGGAGCCAAGTGGGAAGAATCCCTGCCAGCAGTGATTAGACTGTTCCTCCAAGGGCTGCCAATGAGCTAGGCTGGTTGGTCTGTTATCAGTGATGCCTGGCAGTACTCATCTGGCACAGGAATCAAACTATAGAGAACACCGCAGAGGATTGACTCAATCCCAATATTTCTTCACCAAGCAGCTCACCCTAGAGCTAGCTGGAAAGACAGGAAATCCCAATGAACCTCAACCCCTTCCATAGGAGGATAGTCACAAGTTGGTCAACTTCTAGACTCACAAACTGGTTCAGAAGTTTGCACCTGTTTAAAACCCAGACTGTCAAGTGAATGTTCAGATCAGCAGTACAAGATGAAACTCTAGGGCTGTCTGTACAATGAATAATCACACTGAGTCTAAAATAAGAGTCCCTACTGGAATCTGGATTCTCTAGGTGGTCACTGGGAGGCTTTACACAAGTCATAGTAAACAAAGGAAATCTCTACAACTTGTAAGTAAATGCAGCAGCCAATTTGTGCAATCACCCACAAACAGCAAAAAGGTGAGCAGTTTATTTGGAAGATCGTTGGCCAGAACATTGAGCCTAAAAAGGCATTTCCTTTGGGAGAAACTCTTCTCTCAAAGGGTTTGAGCCATGGATTCTTCAACTTGGACCAGATACAGGCAATACAATTTTATTTAACATCTCATTGGAAGGACAAATTTCAACTAAAATTACTCAAACTCGGATGCGGTGACAAATGTACATTATCCTTAGATTTACAATCCAATCACAAAGGAGTCCTACATGGACTGAGGTAGCTCAGTGGTTAGAGCACTCGCCTTACAAGTGTGAGACCTGTGTTCAAATCCAAGCAAAACCTTGGGAAAGTTTCCTTACTCCACACGCCTAATAATAATCCCTCAAAAAATAAATTGGTCATTTCAATCCATGACTGTTTATGCGACACTGCTGTGTACATTTTACTGCCCTGAAGTAATTTGCCCTTGTGTGTTTCACCCACAAATATACTGTCAATTCACTTTACAGTATATTCTGTGTAGCACTTTCAGATGTCTAGAAGATGTAAAAAGTATGATATCAAATGCAAGGTTTCTTATTATTATAAAATAGATACCTAATCCAGATAAGAGAGTTGTAGAATTCAGGATCAATGGATTCCAAATCCTTTATTGTAAGCTTCTTGTTCAGCATCCGCTTGTAGAATGGGAGTGAGAATCCAGTGTCAATAAATTTTCCATGAAAAAGCGCCTGCACAAAAAAAACATTTAATTAGAATATCTTAAACACTCAATTTAAATGAATATGATCAACTGAATTGTGATCAAGAATGTGACAAAAAAAAAATTGGTCCATGACTCCAATGTTCTCCATAAATCATGTACATTTTTGGAATATAACAAGTTCCCCTCATTTCATTATCTTCATACCCAGGTTTAGCCAGTAAGATAAAGCTGGCTAAAAATTCTCCCTCAACTTTGAAGATAACTGCACAAAACTTCAGGGCATTAAAGTTGCCTTAGAGCCCATGGAATTTAACTGTGATCAATTGAATTCCAGTAGCATAGGATTATTTTGGCATCAAATCAAATGCACTTCAAATGACTTTAGTATTTAAGTTTTGCCGATTAAATACAGTCACTACACTTCACTGTGAATCCAACAAATAGTTTGGGGTGCCTTTCGTGATGTCAAAGACACTATATCATATTTATTATTGTTAACACAGGATAATTTGCCTTTACTGGTACTTATTCATTCAGCTTGATATATCCAATGGTATTCTAAAATTTATTCATGTGCACACACTCATAATTTCCCGTATAAGAATCGTTTCCATTACTCCTACTTTGGTTTGCAATCACAAACTGAGTTTCAATCAACCGGCACTTCCGTATAACCGGCACGCCCCCCCAAAAGTCCCCATTTGATAAACCGGAACTTATCCGGAAGAATAGCGGTGGAGCATTTGTGAGACATTGTCGCGCAGGTGCAGTATTTTGGTTTGCCGCTGAGGGTTAGGGTCTAGGGTTATCGGCTTGCCGCTAGTAGTCTGGAGTTATTGGATTGCCGCTAGTAGAGTCTAGGGTTATCGGTTTGCCGCTAGTAGAGTCCAGGGTTATCGGCTTGCCGCTATTAAGGCTTTAAATTTGCACTGCCATTTTTTTCACCCGCTTGGCTTCCTCCATTTTAAAAAGAATTGCTGGACTGTAAACCTCAACCAGTAAAGGTGAGAAGCGCAAGAGAGTAGTTTTAACAATAAGTACCAATACAATATTCTGTTATTATCTGTTATTATTTAGTCTGGTGTGTATGGTGTATTAAAAGAACTTAAATTTTTTTCTTGTGGGTTTTCGACAGCGGGCTGCCCGAATATCCAGCAGGTGCTTTAACCAGCGTTGGCCAGGTCAGCGGGAGCCGGATAAACGGGCTTTTACTGTACTAGGAATTGCATGATCTTTAATCTTCTTTAAAAGTCTAAATGCAGAACTGTAAAGATACAAACTGTGCAGCATTGTGAACTACTTCCTTAAAGAATTTGTGAGCTAAGATCAAAAATGTCTAAAACAGTTAGACTTCTCGTCTCCACGCTTCACATATATTTAAATATATATATATTTAATTTTATATAATATTAATCCTTGAATTCGATAAGAGCGTTTTTCACGTCTTCTAGACATCTCAAAGCACTTCACAGAATATACTGTAAAGTGAATTGACTGTATATTTGTAGGCAAAACCCGGCAGCCAATTATCCAGCAGTGTCCCACAAATAGTCATGGATCCAGTGACCAAATCATTATCAAGTTTTTTTTAGTATTAGGTGTGTGGAGTAAGGAATCTTCCCCAAGGCTTTGCCTTGCCAGGATCATATATATTATATATATATAAAAATATATCTACTGGTTGATTTTCATTATGCTTCCTGAAACCATCTCCTCCAGGCACTGTAAAAAGTACGGCTCCAGTACTATTTCTGTTGTCTAACTCCCTATTTATACAATTTATCTGCAGAATACACAGTATTCTGGTGACAATGAGTACAAATAAGAGCTGGGAAGGGGCAAATCACAGTGGAGCTGTGCTCGTCATAATACCAAGCACAGAGAGACACAAAATGTACAGAGGATGGAGTGATGCTCCACCATGGCCTGCATGATTTATGGTTTGTCATTAAACACTATGAAAGAGATATACATACAACTGACATTTAAACATTAAAGTACAAACAATAACAACAAAATTACATATATAGTATCTTTCACGTCAGGAGGACAGGTTTGATTGTTCATCTTTGAAGTGACTTAAATCAAGCTTTTAGTTCAACATTGCCAGATTGTTGAGAGCCAAACCAGTTGGTTGTCAATCTGGGTATCATGTTTCTGGCAATATCATTTCAGCTGGCCAGCTGGTGGAGTATTCACAAGCTAATTCACAGACCACTAATGTGCCTTTGACAGAAAAGTGACTCCCCTCGGTTCATTAGGACTTGCATTTATATAATGGCTAGCATCACGCAGCACCTAACGATTATTAACAATCATTAACCCTGCAGATAGTTGAGTTAACTGAGTTAGGAATTATTAAGAAAACCTATTTGCGACAAGCATGCAGGGCAGCTTGCTGATAAACATTACTTGATTTGCTAGATTACCGTATATCTCCGCGTATAAGGCACCCCCCCCCCGTTTTTGATCTTTTCTTGGTGGAAAAAAACTGAAGCATTTTCAATGATATTGCCGGCAGAAGGGAGGAGAGACAGGAGAGACAGGTAGGTAGGGAGGGAGAGAGGGAGGCAGGCAGCCAGGGAGGGAGAGAGGGAGGCAGGGAGAGAGGCAGGCAGGCAGCGTGGGAGAGAGAGAGGAAGAGAGGCAGGCCGGCAGCCCGGGAGAGAGAGAGGGAGAGAGGCAGGCCGGCAGCCCGGGAGAGAGAGAGGGAGAGAGGCAGGCCGGCAGCCCGGGAGAGAGAGAGGGAGAGAGGCAGGCCGGCAGCCCGGGAGAGAGAGAGGGAGAGAGGCAGGCCGGCAGCCCGGGAGAGAGAGAGGCGTGAGGCAGGCCGGCAGCCCGGGAGAGAGAGAGGGAGAGAGGCAGGCCGGCAGCCCGGGAGAGAGAGAGGGAGAGAGGCAGGCCGGCAGCCCGGGAGAGAGAGAGGGAGAGAGGCAGGCCGGCAGCCCGGGAGAGAGAGAGAGAGGGAGAGAGGCAGGCAGGCACGCAGGCAGGGAGGGAGGGAGGGAGGGAGAGCGGCAGGCCGGCAGCCCGGGAGAGAGAGGGAGGCCGGCAGCCCGGGAGAGAGAGAGGGAGAGAGGCAGGCCGGCAGCCCGGGAGAGAGAGAGAGAGGGAGAGAGGCAGGCAGGCAGCCTGGGAGAGAGAGAGAGAGAGAGGGAGAGAGGCAGGCAGGCAGCCTGGGAGAGAGAGAGGGAGAGAGGCGTGAGGCAGGCCGGCAGCCTGGGAGAGAGAGAGGGAGAGAGGCAGGCCGGCACGCAGGCAGGGAGGGAGGGAGGGAGAGCGGCAGGCCGGCAGCCCGGGAGAGAGAGAGGGAGAGAGGCAGGCAGGGAGGGAGGGAGGGAGAGCGGCAGGGAGGGAGGCAGGCAGACTGGGTTCGGCAGAAGGTAAGCACAGCACTGAAGTCCGCTGCTGCTGCCGCTGCCCGGGCGGCTGAGGCCGAAACCCCGTCACCCGCTCCTCCCAACCCCCGCCGGAAACTGACCAAATCCCGGCTGACAGCGCGCCGGCCGCCCCTCCTGTTTACTGTATTTCTGAGGCTCAAAATTGCTTGTACCTGCGTATAGGGCGCACCCCCAACTTTCGAGATCTTCCGACCTGAAAAAAAGTGCGCCTTATACGCGGAGATATACGGTATTTTCTCAACTCCTCAATTTAAAACAGATCGAAGCCTTCAGTTCAAAAAGTTTTATGGAGAGTAACAAAATGTAAAATTATAGTATTTAAACAGATCCTATTTTAAATATAAAACATGACCTAGAACAATACTTCACAACCCCTGAAGTCAGGGAATTAGTATTTCAAAATGTCTCTGGAATTTATAACTTCATTTAACTGATCAAGGAACAATGTACTTACCATTGCAATAAATCGGCCAATGAAGCAGAAATATGACAGATGGTCTGGATTTATTGTGGATGCTGGATTTATCTGCAAACAGTAATTGCTCTTGCCAGCATACTCAAAAAGACAGTACATTGGATTTAACACCTCATGGGAGAGAAGGAAGAACCATTCTCTGCAAAAGAAATTAATTTGAAAATGAATGATAACTATTTGAAACTTTTTGACATATTCTGTCAAACGGCAAAGACGGAGAAAAGCTTCCTCCTGTCCTGCACATAAACCCCAAGTCAATAGGAGCACATGAAAGAGAGAAGAGTAAAGTTCCATCTACCTTGTCACAAACTCAGGGACCCCCAGGCAAGCACTGATTAAAATTAGATCTTCCATGCTCAGGAGAAACATAGATGGATGTTATACAGTAAAACCTTGTTTATCCGGTACCCAAACAACCGACATACTCAACCAACCGGTATCTCCCAATACAATTCACCATTCCAGCAACCGGATCTCATAGCGTAGCTATCCGGGACACTCGCGGTATGCTCACTTTGTGCATGAGTGCAATGAGTGCGCATGCGCACTTATTAAATTTACAGAACGCTGGAATGCTTTTTTACCGATCATTTTACCGAGTGTGCTGGAATGCTTTATTGGTAAGTATCCATACAATATTCTGTTATTATTTAGTCTATTATTAATATGGTATGTTTTAAAATAAGTTAATTTGGAGGGTGGGGGGGGGGGGTTGGCAACTTGCCACTTGAATATCCGGCATATTTGATTAATCGACACTGGTCAGGTCCTGAGGGTGCCTGATAACAAAGGTTTTACTGTAGTAACACTGTAAGGTTAACCAGATTTTCCAGGAACATTCTTGAGTTCAGCAACAATCTGAACAAGAACAATAACAATCTAAAACTGATACGCTTATCAGAGAAACACAGTCATTAATCCAACAAGCTTCTCCAGTGCTGCTAGCATCAGGAATAGTGTGAGTTCATTTTTTAAATATACAGTATGTACATCCCCAGATTTGGCTTACAATATATGGTCACCCTACAAATAAGGTGAGTGGGTACGGGTAGCTTCAGCACTTTTTAATCTTTAATGTAAAATAAATATCCATTCCAAATTTATTTTATCTCAAATTTCTTTCTCCTTGAATAAGCCAGGAATGATTTCAACAGACTTCAAAAACATGGAAGATCCCAAACTTTACAGTTTTCATAATAAGCCTGTACACCATTAAATGTTATGAGATTTAATTTTCATTTTTAAGGACCAGAAACAACAAAATTACACTTGTGTAGCGCCTTTCATGTCAGGAGAATGTCCCAACATCAATACAAAAGTGAAATGAATCACCATACTGTGGAGAGAAGGGAATAAAGAGGTATAGGACAGTAATAGGCTACTTGTTGTTGATTCTAAAGCGGCATAAATGTAAGATAGCTGATAACTGATCTCTGATCTAAAAGGGAGATTGGGAGGATCTTCTTTATTCAGTGGTGTAAATGGGCAATTCAATACCAGGATCTGTGGTTGAAGCAGTCGGCATCAACATAATTAAGAGAAAACCTGATGCATACTGGAGAGAGAAGGGAATTAGGAAGGAAAGAGGCTTATGTGGAATCTAAACACCAATATGGCCTAGTTTAGCTGTGGATTGTATGTAATTTATGTAACTTTATCCAAAAATGGTGTCAAATATCAACAACAACTTGCACTTATATAGTGCCCCCCATGCAGAGTAGCATCTCAGAGCACTTAACACTAACAGTGCCTGATTCGAAGACGGGGGTGGAGGGAGCGAGGGACGAGCAGGAGGCCAGTGCGAGTCGAGTGGAGGCACCGGGTGATGGACTGGGGAGTGAGGAGGTTGGAGGTACGGAGGTGCCAGAGACTGAATGATTTGAACACAAGTGTGAAGATCTTGATGTCCATCTATTCGGTGATGGGGAGCCAGTGGAGGCTGACCAGAACTAGTGAGATGTGGGTATGGAGTTTGGTCCGGGTCAGCATGTGGCCGGCAGAATTCTGAATGAGCTGGATCTTTAGAATAGAGCCGAGAGACCGGCGAAGTGTGTGTTGAGGTAATCAAAGTCGGAGGTGATAAACGCATGCACAAGTGTTTTGGCTGCATTGGGGTAAGATATGGTCGGAGCATGCAATGTGGAGGAGGTGGAACAATAATGTCCTGGTCAGGGATTGGGTTTGGGGAAGGAAGAACAGCCATAGGTGGAACCAGTGATTGTGCACAGATTGGATGAGACTGACGGGGAGCCCGAGAGGTTGAGTTCAGATCCACAGGAGTGAAGATGTTGCCGGGAGCTAAGGATTATGGCTTCTGTCTTGCCCACGTTCAGCTACAGGAAGTTTGCACTCATCCAGGCCTTGATGAATACCAGACAAGCTGATAGAACATCGGCAAACTTGGAGTTGGTACTCACAGGATATTATCCACAATGTTCTACCAATAACAAATAATCAATTTCAAATAATGTTTTCTAAACTTTACTGGAAATGGCACTTTACTTGAAAATCGTTATGAAAATACTTTACCTTGCCAATCCACCATAATCCAGCCCCTCCTCTCCTCTAAATATTACATACAATCGTCTTCGAAGGTCATAGGGTTTTAAGGCCATGATCTGTTAAAATAAAAAATCAAAGATTTTTCCATGTGGTAATATACTATATCAAAAGTAAATGTGTCATTTTAAACACATTTTTTAGAGTGAAGTATAGTGTCTATAGAATATGTTCAGGAGATTTTGCTTTATCATTCTGAGTGACTGATACAGCAGAATCTTTATTTATAATTAGATATCCCACTCTTAATGAATGACACCATAACATTCTAAACTTTCATGACTAATGTTATGTTTTGCAATTGTATCATAGGAGACTGACTATTTTATTCTTGGAATGTAAATTATAGATATATTGAAACCCCAAGTATACATTGGAATGCTAAACATTTCCCAGCAGAAAATTGAAAATTAGATGCTAAGCCAAAGTCCCCAAACTAATCAATACAGATTCAGACACTATGTATTTAGCACGGATATCAGTTTGGCTCAATTGGAAGCCCTCTCATCAGTCAGCAAGTTCTGATTTCAAGCCCACATCATGACTTTGAGCTCATTGGCCCTCTAGGTAATGGGGAAGCACACATTGTAGAAGTGCTGTCTTTCAGATGACACGTTAATACACGTTCAGGTGTCAAGATTCCACGAAAACGCAGTGGCATTACCAGTGCTCTAGAGCATGTACAGCTCACAGAAAGTCCTGTTAGCAGCACTTCATGCACAATATATAGGAAATGGTTAGCTGTATTTCTGACATGAAGTCAGCCATTTTTTAGGATCAGTAAGACTGCTCATCCATGCCAGCTCAGCCATGCTGACAGCTGGGAATAACACACCACAGAGGACCCATGCTTTGTAAGCGAGGCAGCTATCAGACTACAACAGGATTCACCTGTGTTTAAGGGAGTGACTTAACAAGCTATTAACTGTTTAATAAGATTTTAGATGCCTCCTTTGAACAACTTGAACTGTGCTTCACCCTACTGGAGATCAGCAACCCCATGTTTGCAATTATTGTATTGTAGCCACATTGTTTTATAAGGAAAGTAGAGGACTAGAGGTCAAACTGAAGAAACATAAAATACATCAGCAGTCTAATATAACAATCTAGGTTACATTATTTGTTCTGAATAAAAATTTGCTCTCTGCTTACACGATCATCATATTAAAAACCAATAAATCTAGTCAGGGAATTAATAATGCAAATTCAGTAGAAACATTCATGAAGCATTCAAGATTTGAATGCTACACTGATGATGTTATCAAAATACTGTACTGAATAGTGCTGATCATTTACCATTTCAAAGAATGTATCTAATTGCTCCCTAAAGTTTCCAAAACTGCCCCCTTAACAATATTTACTGTTAACAGTCAACACAATCTTGTAGTCTCAAATAAGTCCTTTTAAATGTGTCTTTTTGTTAAGAAAAGTGTTTGTTTAAAAAGTCACTGTAGTAGTAGAGCCCTGTTATTAGATTTGATCCATAAAATTCCAATCCATTTTATAACAACAACAAAATTACTTATAAAGTGCCTTTCACGTCAGGAGGACATCCTATCAAGGTCACTGTAGGTGGTTTAACTGCACATCTACACATGTATACATCCAGCTATCTCAATTCCTTTAATTCAAAATAAAGTCCCATTTCCAGTGCATCAGGTCACCACCAACATCCTGATGTTAGCAGCAGCCAGATAAACCTGGAAGTTGGTAATCTTTAGAATGCTTACCTAAGTAGAGCGAGCCATCAAGTAACTATAGACGTCACTTACTACGCACCATACAGCATACAGGAAGTGACACAATGTCAAAGTCATAATCTCATTTTACTGCAGGAGTTGGAAAGGGAGTCCACACCCCATGTAGGTTATAAATAGACCAATGTACAAGCAAAGTGTATTAATAACAATAATGGTGTTATAATATGATTCCACTAGACTCAGGCAATTTTCTTCCCAAATACATAGTATTTCAATGGGTTTTTTTCACCATAATTTTCATCCCAAGAATGGAAGTCAATTATGTTTCATCCATTTAACTCATTAATGTAAACATACCTTTTAAAATAGCTTAAATGGCTTGTAGGGAACGGCGATATGGGAATTTTCCGGATATGGATATATCGGTTGGCTCATATCGAGATATACCGAAATACCGATATTTTCCGTTTTTTTCGTACTGCGCATACGCGCACGCATCGGAATGCGCGCGCGTTCGGGGTGCTATCTTCTCAGGAGGTAAATATCTTTCTCTCTCTGTGTCTCTCACTCTCTCCATCTCTGTGTTTTTCTGTCTGTGTCTCTCTATGTCTCTCTCCCTCTCTCCTCTCTCACATCCCCCCCCCATCTCTATCTATCTGTATATTATCACATCCACCCCGTCTCTCCCCCCCCCCACCGCCGTCCCTCTCTCGCACCCCCCACCCCCGTCGTCTCTCTTCCCCACCACCCCCCCAGCCGTCTTTCTCCCCCCCCCCCCCCCCCCCCCCCCGCCGTCTCTCTCTCCCTCCCCCCACCAGCCGTCTCTCTCCCCCTCTCCTCCCCCCCCCAGCCGTCTCTTTCTCCCTCCCCCCCGCGCCGTCTCTCTCTCCCTCCCCCCCCCCCAGCCGTCTCTCTCCCCCTCCCCCCAGCCGTCTCTCTCCCCCTCTCCTCCCCCCCCCGCCGTCTCTCTCTCCCTCCCCCCCCAGCCGTCTCTCTCCCCCTCCCCCCAGCCGTCTTTCTCCCCTCTCCTCCCCCCCCCGCCGTCTCTCTCCCTCCCCCCCCAGCCGTCTCTCTCTCCCCCTCAACCCCCCCCCAGCCGTCTCTCTCCCACTCACCCCCCCGCCAGCAGTCTCTCTCTCCCTCACCCCCCACCCCCAGCAGTCTCTCTCCGCCTCACCCCCCCCACCCACAGCTGTCTCTCGTCCCCCACCCCTTGCATACCTGTATTATGTATTCAAGTACTATGAATACAAGATGGCGGCTTTGCACCTCGGTCTGTGCATTGTGTATAGAGATGAGCATTCTGGGTCTTGTAGTTGATTGTGCTCGCATCCCGATTTTTTACCTCGATATACCGTTTTTCGATATATCGGTATTTTTAAAATGTCTATATCGGCATACCGATATGAAAATCATATCGGGTTTTACGGATATACCGATATATCGCCGTTCCCTCCGTTTCGCCTCTTCCCTTTCCTCTTTGAAGGCCGATTTGAAGACTTTCCTCTTCGATCGTGCCTTTTGTTCCACCCCGAACTCTTTTACCTCCCCTTCGTGTTTCACCCCTTCCCATACACTCCCCTCCCAGCTCGGGTCACACGCCTCTTGTTTAGCGCCTTGAGACGTCCTCCCGACGTGAAAGGCGCTATATAAATGTAAATTGTTGTTGTTGTTGTTGTTGTTGGCTTGTAAGAGCTTTCATCTGGAAACAGTTTATAATGTACATCTTGTAAATGTTTTTACTTTGAGGAATCCTAAATACTGAGATTTGTTGAGATGTTGAACACAAATTTGTAGTTACAGTAAAATCAACTTACTTGTTGAAAGGAGTCTTCAAATAAAGTCTGTCTAGAAACAGTAATCTTTACATGACTCGGCAATGCGTTGGACTGAAACAATAAAGTTATCCATATCACTTAATAGTACAATTTAGAAAAATAAAATACTCATTCAACAGATTTCAAATTGCAACCTTAGTTTTTGTGAAAAAAAACAATAAAACACACACAATAAAGAAAGATTACCTGTTTTGAAGGGTCTTCTTCATTCTTAGAAGATGCATTGTGCACACACCCTTGGAGATGAGCCAGGCCCGTTATGGGGAAAATATGTAGTGGACAACACCATTTGAAGTGTGTGTGTCAACGGTCAATTCCTACTCACTTTGCCCTGCTTCATTCCATAAGAGTTCTAAGCAGCAATTTGTTTTTTCATTGCAATAACAATGCTTTCTTGTTGGCATTCTGCTCTGATGTCTTGATTTTATCAGGCATTCTTTACTTACCATCAAATCTGCTGTAGATATTTTGAAATTGATAGTCATTGGTTTATTTCTAAATTTTGTTCCTAAACAATAAATTATTATTTATTTCTGAGGAGCTGACTTTCAGTAGAACGTTTCAATCATTTACAATTTACAAACATTATAAGCTGGTTAACAGTTGGCACTGCCTGTCCAAAAGAATTAACCAAATACCATTAAATTATTCTTTGCTTCAGGTGACATATTTTGGGTAGCCAACTGATTTCTTGAAAACTTGTACCCAATCATTTGGTGACTACTGACATCAGTTTATAACTCTCTGCAGTGATTGGTACCGTTTTTAAATCTATTTTATCCAAGATATTCAAAGTTGTGTTTTCTCTAGAATGTGCTCCAGGTCTGGCTTAACTCCAGTGGTGAGTAGAGGATGCTGAATGAAGACTACCACTTAGAATTTAAATTATCAACTTTGCAAAGCGTCAAATTGAAAACAGTCCAATTACAAAACAATTTGCATCAATTTAGGATTAAAATGAGGGAAAAGCAGAAAGGGGGAAAAAAAGGATGTTACCTGACACAAATACCGGAAATGTGCTAATTTCCATCGAAAACTACGTTCGTATGCAATTTGTGGGCCCTTTGCACTGTGAATGTAAAGTACATTTTTGCTTTAAAATGACAGAAGATTGTTTGATAACGGTTGTGTTTTAAATTTGCTTAGGGATTTTCTTATGTTAAATAAAGATAACACAAAAATATATTAGCCAAGATTTCAAAAATCAGATGGACTGAGGGACCTCCATCTGAACCTCATTGTAAATTGTTGGGGAAAAAAACTAGCCGATAGCTGTGGGATCAATTCACTTTAGAAAGATTTCAGCTCACAATATCATGCCGAAACAACGTCAAGAGCAGCTTTGCAATAAATAAATGCAGTCTTATTACTATACATCAAGGAAACATTTATCTTTTAAAAAGAAACTAAAATTTGCAAGTTTTTTTGTTTTTTTTGGGGCAGAGATATTGATTACACGTATTAATAAAATAGGAGTGGTTCACTGTATTGTATGGAAGCATTAAATAATTGTTTTTGAAAATAGAGATTTTAAAAATTACTTTTATCTTTCATCTTTTTTCTCCTTGCTATAATTTTTTTTTCATCCCCCACTTTTAAAGCTGAATAGTGGATTTACACATTTTCTTAACTTCCCATCTCTTACAAATAATTGTACAACTGGATTGTCTAAAAGCAAACTTCAGTCAGTCAAAGCTTTAGTTTGATCTAGTTGCAAAAGGTGTTGTAACCAAGTCAAAACTAATGGCATTTCTGAGTACTTCAACTACTCAATTTATTTGAATTATCTTGTCAGTCAGAGGAGTGAATTCCATCTTAAAAAGGCTTTGAATGTATGGCTGTTGCGGGAATCACTCCATTCAAGATAGTGCAGCAGGTCAGCAGTTGCTATAAAAGGTCATTTTGATCAAGATACAAATTACAAAGATGTTGAGTGTGCAAATCTTTTGAGCAGCTGAATCAAAGTGCCTTTGTCCTGTCATCCTGTGAACGTTACAATTTGTGACACTAACCAGAAGAAATGGAAAGATATGTCATGTATAAAGTGGCTGATGCAACAATCAGCCAAATAAATGGATGAAACTAAGACAAGACTTGTTACCTGTAATAATCTATCAGGTAAATAATTACTCTCTTTACAGTGGGAATGTCTGTAGATTAGGGACAGATATCAATCATCATGGCTCAGTTGAGAGCACTCTTGCTTTGAATCAAAAGCTTGCGAGTTCAAGCTTCGGCTGACAATACAACAACAGCAAAATTACATTTCTATAGCTTCTGTCACGTCGGGAGGATGTCCCAAGGCAGTGCTGAATGAGTATAGACATTACAGGATTACTGTAAATTATCGTTAACGATTCAATAGCACTATTCGAAAATAGAAAGCTATTTTCAGTGTTCCCCACATAAAATTGGTCATTCTCTTCACAGCCGTTTGGAAGCATTGCCGTGTGCAAAATGGCTGTCATATTCACTTTCAAAATATAATACAATGCTTTATGGCAAATCTCGTGAAGTGCTTTGAAATGCCTCAATGATGTGATACGGAGCTCAAAAGAGTCTTTTTAAATCATCATCAATCCCAAGAAGTGAGAAACTCTTAACACTAACTCTCAATCAAAAAGGGTGCCACCTGATTGGAGATTGTTCTTCCTACTCTTGGCCACAAAGGAAAATGCATTAATGAACATGGTAAGGTTCAAACAGTATATTCATCAGAACAAATGCAGACAGGGATTCGTTAAACAAAACAGAATTGATGAAGGGAACAATTGATGAAAAAGAGAATTTCTGTAGCTCAGCTATAGAAAATTGAGATTTGGAGTAATGCTGAAAGAATTATTACACAGAAATAAAAATGACTGCAGCCTATTATCAAGTTAAACTATTTGTAAATTGCTCAAGAATAGTTAAGACCCAGAGGAAGATCCAAAGACATGATTTAAAGGAACCAGGAGAACAATGATTTGCTTAATCATACCAATAAAATGATCAAATGCTGCAGGACATCTAACTATTGTATTGCATTACACTTGCCCTCCTAAATTATTACACAAATCCATAAGCGTGGACATGTACAGGGCAGAGTGCATTTTTTTTCCTGCCTCTCTGAGCACAAACAACAACTAAAGTTTCTCTCCTCATTAAAATTGAGACAAACTCCATAATAATAATCCTTGCATATGATGTAACACCTTATGGTTGAGACGTCTCAAAGCGCTTCACAGAATGAATTCACTGGGCGAAATGTTGCAGCCAATTGCGCAAAGCAGTGTCCCAAAACAGTCGTGGATTGAGTGACCAATTTTTTTTATTGGAAGGAAATGTTACCCCCGGAAAAGTGATCTGCCAATTTACTAACAACCAAGTTCCTACTTACTGCTAGGTAAACAGAGGAGTATGGAGTAAGGAAACTTCCAAACATTTTGTCTAACCACTGAGCTACAAGACTAGCCATGCTGTAATGGTATTATTGTCTGCCACTTACAGTTTTCTACTTAAATTTATAACGAATGTATGCCTACAAAAGATACTACTTTGTAATGAATCCTGTGAAGCGCTTTCAGATATCCTCAAAACGTGAATGGTGTTTTATCAAATGCATGAATATTTATTTATTCTTATCTTATGTTAAATCTCACATTAAACCTGTCAACGCTGCCTGCTTCGTCAATTTCAGTCTATTGATGATAAAGTGGTCTTAAAGGGAAGTGGGAATCTTTGCTTTGATATTGAATTCCAAAATAGTAACCTGTACTCCTTTTTCAGGTGCAGATTCACTTGGTATATTTCGAATTTCTATTTTAGTTGGACTGAATTTAAAAGAGTCATTAAGTTATAAATGGATGGAGTGCATGAAAGGCCAGATTAGTATGGAGTCTGTTTTTTTCAAACAAAAACCATACTACGAATACTTTAAACAAGTACACTTCATAGTATAAAATCTTGAACAGGTTTAAAGCATTTTACTTATTTTGTTGTACAGTCAATAATACTAGCTTTGCAAATAAACAGTACATTTCATAACTGACAAACGGTTATAATATAGAAAAGATATTTATTAATTGCTTCCACTTTGTCCCTGGATTAAACTTACACTGAAGATTTGCCCGTACGAGGATCTTGAAAAGTGGTTGTTCGAGTGTTATGATCCACAAAATATCTGACACCTTCCCTTGTGTAACGGATTTCCCAGCCCTCTGGAAGTGGATCTTCATTTTGCAAGCTGCAAAGATCATAAATCACAAGGCAAAATTACAAGGACACCGCCAAAGGTGATGAACAGACACATACAGTAATTTGTATTCACATCACTAAAATTCCCTCAATGGAAATATTTCAAAAAGGTCTAAGTCCTTATAAAAATGCGTCAGTTTTGTCTTGCAGAACAACAACAAAATTACATTTGTAGAGGAACTTCCTCATCAGGAGGACGTCCCAAGGTGTTAAAACAGTCAGGGGTCAAGACCTGGCGCACGGTGGGGTGGGGGGCTGGGTTGGGATGATGGAGGTCAGAGGTAGGAGGGCAGCTGAAGGCACAACAATAACAAAATTACATTTATAGAGGGCCTTTCACATCAGGAGGACGTGCCATGGCGCTGAAAAGGTCGTCCCAAGGCACGGTCGAAAAGGAGTCTTGAGTCAGGCCTTGAAGGAGGCATGGCAGGGAGCAAGACATAGGGATGTGGGATGGAGTTCCAAACCGTCGGTGCAGAGATGCTGAAAGCCCGGTCACCGACAGTAGGGCGGGTCAGGCCGGAGCCTGCTGAACCGAAGGTCAGCAGATCAGAGAAATAGGAGAGGGCAAAGTCATGGAGGTCCTTGAAAGTGAGGACAAGGATTTGAATTCTATCCTCTGAGGGATGGGGAGCCAGTGGAGCCAGACATGGGTGGGGTTGATGGGGGTCACAGAGTCTGGTGCAGGAGATGACAGAAGATGCCACAGAGTTTTGGATGATCTACAGTTTGTGGCACAGATATAGGGGAGAAAGGACAGTTGAGGGTTGAACAAGACAGTTATCGTGGAATCGGGGGTAGAGGCAGAGAGATAGAGTTGGGTATCATCCACTTACATGTGGAAATTGACCCCAAGTCTGCGGATGATGTCACTGGGAGTTCATGTAGAAATTGAAGAGGAGGGGACTGAGGACATAATCCTGAAGAGCAATGCACAAGAAGGTGCGGGCGATGGAAGAGAAACCATTAGATAAATTGGTGACAGTGTGAGAGATAAGTGGGACAGAACCTCGAAGGTTGAGATGAGAGGAGAGGCAGTGGAGGAGAGCTGAGTGGTCCACGGTATAGAAGGTAGCAGAAAGGTCAAGGAGGACAAAGAGGCAGAGGAAGACCTGGATAGATGGACAGGATGTAGTTTATCACCTTGGGAAGTAACAACTCTATCAAGGACCTTGGAGAGAAAATGGATTCTAATTATTTATTCAGCACATTTGATTTTCTGTTGGGTTCTAGACCATTTATCCATTTACTCAGTACCAGTTTCCAGACTGGACACTTACCCTTGTGTTCTTGGATCCTCCCACTGAGTGGTTTTCGTATTATGATTCACAAAGTAAACTCTATCATTTGCATCGACCCTCCTTTCTGTTATAGATGAAGGAAAAAAATTATTAGATTTGCATTCTGATCCTTGACCAAGATGGCTTTTCTACACCTCAGCCACATTGCCCCGCCAATGTCCTCATCGCAGGCTAAATGTTACCAAAAAGCCAATCCAAGCAATGTTACTTCTCACCTGGACTTGTAACTTCTCACCTTTCCTTTTCGACCGTGCCTTCTGTTCCCCCCATAATTCTTCGACCTCCCCTACGTTTCTTACCCCTTCCCGAACACTCCCCTCCCAGCTCGGGTCACACTCCTCCTGTGCAGCGCCTTGGGACGTCCTCCCGACGTGAAAGGCGCTCTATAAGTGCAATTTGTTGTTGTTGTTGTTAAAAAAAACACTCCTTGCTGGTTCTCCAGCACTACATCCCTAACTTTGCAATTTATCTAAAATAACTGCTCACATCCTCACCCACACCACCCCAGTTCACTATAAATGCCTTCATGCCCCAGCTCTGCTCCATATTTCTCCAATCTTCTCCTTCCCCACTCCTCTGCTCATCCCTTCCAATCGATTAACTGGAACTCACTCCCGCAATCCTTGTCGCCTCGCCTTGCTGTCTTCAAGTCCACCCTCAAAATCTCTCGCTTTCCCCCTTCCCTGCTCGGGGCCTCACTCTTTATAAAGTGCTCCAGTATCCTATCTATTTAGAGGGTGCTATATAAATACAAGTTGTTTTATTCCACTTTTCACTTTAAACATGAATTAATATGGAGTGAAGGGAGAAAGAAGGATTAAACCTTAATTCCTCTATAGTTTCATCAATCTCACTTTTCTTTTGGTGTCCATGTTCTCTTCCTCCACCCTTAAGTCGCTCATCACATATGTGTCAACCTCTCCTCCCTTATTCAGATCCCCACCCTCCCCGCCGACCATCCCAGCCCACCCTCACACCCCTCGGCCAACTGCTTTTTCCGCATCGGCCTCCAAAATGTCCGCTCTGTCTGCAACCAAGGCACTGGCCATCAACAATCTCATCCTTGGTGAGAACGTTGACATCATGGCCCTGACGGAGACTTGGATCACCCCAGGCGACACTTTCCCCCTTGTTGAAGCCACACCACCCAACTACACATTCCACCATGCTCCTCGAACCAACCGTCGTGGCGGTGGCGTGGCCCTCATCTCAAAGACATCCCTCGCCCTATCCCCCTATTCCTCCGGCTCCTTCCCCTCTTTTGAACATCTCACCCTTTCTCACTCCTTCCACAGTTCTTTCAAAATCCTACTAGTTTATCGCCCCCCCAAACCCTCCCCACTTTCATTTCAGACTTTTCTTCACTTTTAACTTCCCTTTGTGCCTCCTCTGATCGCCTTATTATTCTTGGCGATTTCAACCTCCATTTCACCCCCTCCTGCCCCATTTCCTCTGAATTTTCCTCTTTACTTTCGTCTTTCAACTTCTCCCTTCATATCAACACTGCCACCCACACTCACGGCCATCCTCTCGATCTGGTGATCACCCGAGGACTCAACGTCTCTGGCGTCACCATCACAGACAAGGCCATTTCTGACCATTTTTTCATTTCCTGCAACACCTCTATCCCTCCCCCCTCCACTTCCAAACCCACCACCATCTTCTACCGGCCCTGGAAGAAGATTCCCCCTCAAACTTTCACCTCTGCCCTAGAAACCTCCGACCTCCTCCCACAATGGCATTCTTTTTGTACAGACCCATCCTCCGCCTCCACCGCCCTCCACAACACCCTCTCCACTACCCTTGACACCCTGGCCCAGCTCACCTCCAAAACCGTCTCCCATTCCCGATCATCACCGTGGTACACATCTCACCTCCGTTCCCTCAAAAGCCAAGTGAGAACAGTTGAACGCACCTGGCTCAAATCCGGCCTCACGGTCCACCGGCAAATCTGGCTGGACCGCATCAAATTTTACCGCTCCGCCCTAGCCACCGCCAAATCAGCCTTCTACTCCAGGATAATCCTGGAAGCGAAGGACAACCACCGCCTCCTCTTCGCCGCCCCCCCCGCCTCACCTCGCAGATGGATTTCCTCGAGTCCAAAATTGAGAAAATCCGCTCTGCGGTTTCCTCCCCCCACCACTCCTCCACCTCCGCGCCCTCATCAGCTACCTCAACCCCTACTCACCCCCCATTTCACACTTTCAACCCCACCACCCCGCTTTCAGTCACAAAAACAATCACCTCCATGAAACCCACCACGTGCTCATTGGACCCCATCCCCACCCCCCTCCTCCGCACCCAGCTCCATTTGTTAGCCCCACTCATTTCTGACACCATTAACCTTTCCCTCTCCTCAGGTACCGTCCCTACTTCCCTTAAAACAGCCACCATCACCCCTATCCTGAAGAAACCCTCCCTTGATGCGTCGCAACCATCAAGTTATCGACCCATCTCCAACCTCCCGTTTCTATCCAAGGTCCTTGAAAGAGTGGTTGCCTCCCAGCTCCGCTCTTTCCTTTCAAATCACTCACTTCTTGAACCCCTCCAATCAGGTTTCCGCCCTATCCACAGCACAGAAACTGCCCTGGTAAAGGTCACAAATGACATCCTAACCGCCTGTGACCAGGGCTCCCTCTGCCTCCTCGTCCTCCTTGACCTGTCTGCTGCGTTCGACACAGTCGATCACACCATCCTCATTCAACGTCTTTCCTCCCACCTCAACCTTCAAGGCACAGTCCTTGAATGGTTCCATTCTTATTTGACCCACCGTTTACATTTTGTTTCTTCCAATGGCTTTTCTTCAAACCCCCACACAGTTTCCCACGGCGTCCCTCAGGGCTCTGTCCTCGGTCCCCTTCTTTTCACCCTTTACACGCTCCCCCTGGGCGACGTTATCCGCAGACATGGGGTAAATTTCCACATGTATGCGGATGACACCCAGTTGTACCTTTCTGCCTCATCCCTCAACCCCCAGACGATCGATGTTCTGACAGCATGTCTGTCCGACATCGAATCGTGGACGAGGGACAACTTTTTGCAATTGAACGTGAATAAGACCGAGGCCCTCCTGATTGGCTCAAGCCAGCGCCTCCGCACATCGGGCACTGCCAGCCTCAACATCCAAGGCTGCACTCTCCACCTCACAAAGCCAATCAGGAACCTCGGCATCATGTTCGATCAAAAACTTTCCTTCCTCCCCCACATCCGCGCCTTGACCGGCACCGCCTATTTCCATCTGCGCAACATTGCCAGGCTCCGCAACTATCTTACCCCCCGCGCTGCTGAAACACTTGTGCACGCGTACATCACCTCACGGCTGGATTACGGAAATTCTCTCCTAGTCGGCCTCCCCAGTTCCTCCATTCATAGGCTGCAGGCCATCCAAAACTCTGCAGCCCGTGTACTATCCCGCACCCGCCTCCGTGACCACATAACTCCCACCCTCGCCCGTCTCCACTGGCTCCCCATCCTCCAGAGCATCGAATTTAAGATCCTCGTCCTCACCTTCAAGGCCTTACCCGGCCTTTCTATCATCCTACCTAACCGATCTACTCTCCCCCTATACGCCCACCCGGACCCTCCGTTCAACAGGACTTGGCCTGCTCCAAGCCCCCCGCCCGAACCGCCCCACCATCGGAGGCCGGGCCTTCAGTTTCTCCGCTCCCACCTTATGGAATGCCATCCCTCAATCCCTCCATTTCGCCTCTTCCCTTTCCTCTTTCAAGGCCGATTTGAAGACTTTCCTCTTTGATCGTGCCTTTTGTTCCACCCCGAACTCTTTTACCTCCCCTTCGTGTTTCACCCCTTCCCAAACACTCCCCTCCCAGCTCAGGTCACACGCCTCTTGTTCAGCGCCTTGGGACGTCCTCCCGACGTGAAAGGCGCTCTATAAATGTAAGTTGTTGTTGTGTCATACAGATAACAATGTGGGACTTCAATCATCCTAACAAAGACTGGTAAAATAACAGTGTGAAGGGCAAGGAGGGGCAAAGATTCCTGAAATGTGTGCAGAATAACTTTTTGGATCACTATTTCTAGCCCAACAGTGCTAGATCTAGCTTGATCAATCTCCTGCTATCCTGCTATCCATCCTCCCCAATCCCTAACCCCAGCTCAGATCCAGAATACTGTCTGTCCAGCATTTTAGGACGTCCTCCCAACGTGAAAGGCTCTGTACAAATTTAATTTTGTTGTTGTTGTTCTTGTAATTCTGGGGAATGAAGCGTGGCAAGTGAAGCAGGTTTCAGTAGGAAAGCATCTGGACAACAGTGATCACCACATAATTTGGTTTAGAATACTTATGGAAAGGGACAAGGAACAATCAAATTCCAATGAGTTAAAAAGGGACCTAGCCAAGGTGGATTGAAAGAATGATTGGCAGGTAAAACAGCTAACAAGCAGCGGGAAGCTTTCAACAGTGTTCAACAAATACATTCCTACAAAGGGGAAAGATTGGGCATTCAAACCTGCCTGGATGACTAAGAATTGCATTGTCTGAAAGGATTGTGAAAAACGATTCGATAACAACTTTTAAGAGAAATAGACCATTATTTGAGGAGGACAAGTTTGCAGGGCTATGGGGAGAGCGTGGGTATGTGGGATTGATATGGACATTTCTTTTCAAAGAGTCAGCAGAGGCATGATAGGCTGAATGACCTTATTCTGTGCTGTATAGTTCTATGATTATTGATTAATAATTATTTTAATTGACCTTGATTCTGTTGATTCATTTCAATCGACTGACTACCTGCCACCATTCAATATTATTTCCATTCTTGATTTCATGGGTGGATTTCTTCAGAAACAATGATTGAGCATGTTATGCTGTGTGCAAACATAGAGATCAAGTGAAATTCTTCAACTAACTACAGTAAAAGCCCATTTATCCGTGACCCAATCAACCGTAACTTCCGTATAGTCGGTACTTCAAAAAAAAGGTTCCCATTCGATTAACCAGATCTTATCCGGCACAATGTATCAGTATCAGGGAATGCTGCTACTAGTGCCTGAAATTGGCGCTGCCATTTTGTTCCCTTACAGAGTACACTACGATTACCTCTTGAATGCTGCCGTAGTAGTGCACTTCCAGGTTTGAGAGAGAGGCAGGGAGAAAGAGGGTGGGGGGGAGGGAGTGGGGAGAAGAAAGGGAAAGAGCGTCGGGGAAAAAAGAGAGAGATGGGAGGGGGATGGGGCAGGAAGAGAGAGAGGAGTAGGAGGGGGAGAGAGAGGTGGGGGAGAGGAGGGGAGAGAGAGAGGGGGTGAGTTGATTAATTTGGATGGAAAATAACAGGAGTGGAGGGAGGTTGGGTTTGGAGCCATTGAGATGCCAGACGTGTGATTGAGATGTGTGTGAAAGAGAGAGAGAAAGAATAAAAGGAGTACCCCTTTGCTTGTATACTTGTTTATAGACTGTAATCGATCTTTATTGCTAAGTATCCATACAATATTCTTATTGTATTGTTATTATTTAGTCTATTATTAATATAGTATGTTTAAAAAAATGTAATTTAAAAACTGTTAAAAACAAATTTTAATGTTAAAATTTTTTATGTGTGTTTTCGACCGAATATCCGGCATGCGCTTTAACCGGCATTGGCCAGGTCCCGAGGGTGCCGGATAAATGGGCTTTTACTGTATCAGTTTTGCAGTGTATTATTTATCCAGCTAAACTTCAGAAATCCAACAGAAACTGCATATTTACTAGTTTTAGGAACAATCCTGAGAAAAATATACAAATCACAGCTTGTTCCGTTTTGGAATGGGAGTGATATGCTGAATAATTTACTATTGTGTAATATTTCTCACATAATGTTTGACCTCTACCGAAATGATAAAACTTACCCCAGCCAGGTGGTAAAGGGCCAAGAGGATCGTTTTCTGCTGATAACATTGAGGCCTATTGAAAATAATACGCATTTAGTTACCCTGGTATCAAAGGATAGATATTAAAATGTATAAAATGAAACATCATTTGCTGTAATCTTGTTTCTTCCTGTTTAGGTCCATTTCACTCCCTCACCACTCCCCCCAAAGGCACCCATCCATCAACCAATATCACACAAGGTTAGATTAATGCTACATACTTACAAAACCTCACATTGTTTCACCCTTTAATTTTCTCATTTCACCTGCCATTACTCCTTCCATCACCTGGTGGAATCCAGAAATGAATGACTGGGGATCAGCAGTTTTGTCTCCTACTAGTTGATAGCATAGTACAGTAAAAGTCAGTTTATCCAGCACCCGATCAACCGTAACTTCCATATAACCGTCATTGCAAAAAAAGGTCCACATTCGATTAACCAGAATTTATCCGGAAAAATGCATTGAAATATATATATATATTTAAATTTTTGTTGTGTTTTCAGCCGAATATCCGGCAGGCACTTTAACTGGCATTGGCCAGGTCCCAAGGATGTCGGATAAACGGGCGTTTACTGTACATTGGGACCATGACTGTTTGTGGGACACTGCTGGTCTTGTAAGACCACATTTTTAAAATAAAATGAAAAAATAACCTTTACAAGCTCTTTGTAGTGCAAAATTAAACAGCTTTGAATGTACAAATTACTAAGTACATATACAATTTCAGATTCTAATCATGGCATAATAATGTTCAGCTGTAAAGTGACTGTTTTAGCACACACCATCTCAGGACTAGTCTTTATGATGCAGTCATCAGTGTCAACGACTCCTGAATATTCCAGTGCGTCTTATTAACATTACTTGATCATTTTCTAATGTACTGAGAAAATTATTGGACTAGAATGAGCCAATTAATTACCGAATAGAGGTATCGTTGGTTGAATTGCTGCATCGCTCCCTGTAGCTGATTCCGCTGAGATTGCCATTGCTCAAAGTTCCTGACTGATTCCATTGTTGGCCGCTGCCAAGTGGTTGTCCTGGTGTTATGATCCACATAATACACTCTGCCTCGGTCGTCAACCCGCCTTTCCCATCTGGTAGAAAAAACTTTATGAGAATAACACTAGACAAATAAGCAGATAAAGCACCAAATGGAGTCCTGCAGCTCAGTGGTTAGAGCACTCGCCTCGCAAGCGAGAGACCTGCATTTGATTCCTGTCGTGTGAAATGTTGGGTAACTTTCCTTACTCCACATGCCTCTTTTTACCTAGCAGTAGCTTGTTAGTCAATTAGCAGATCACTTTTCCAGGGCTAATAATTCCTTAAAAAAATAATAATCATAAATTGGTCACTCAATCCACAACTGTTTGTGAGATACTGCTGTGCGCAATTGGCTGCGGCGTTACGCCCACAAAATAGTCAATTCACTTCACAATATGTTCTGTGAAGCGCTTTCAGACATCTCGAAGATGTGATAAGGCATTATATTAAATCCAAAGATTATTATTACTTCAGTGTACACCAGTACAATTCAGTTTAACTCACCCAGGTGGCAAGGGCTGCGGTCTTTCCCATGTTGTGGTTCTTGTGTTATGATCAACATAATATGTTCTGCCATGAGGATCCTTTCTTTGCTCCCACCTTCAGGAATTAAAAGTAAAGAAAGGTTTAACTGAACAGTTTAAATTTCATTTGTAGACAACTTGTGAATTAAATTAACTCAGGGGAGCTGAGGAGAAATTTTTTCACTCAGCGAGTTGTTCGAATCTGGAATGCATTGCCTGAAAAGGTGGTGGAGGCTGATTCGATAACAACTTTTAAAAGGGAATTAGATCTTTATTTAGGGAGAACGGGTCTATTAGGCTATGGGGAGCGGGCAGGGCAATGGGATTGAATCGCTCTTTTCAAAGAGCCGGCACAGACTAGATGGGCCGAATGGCCTCCTTTTGTGCCGTAAAATTCTATGATTCTATGATTCTATGATTCATGTACCTTACAATTTATTATAAATCATTGAATTTCACTTTTCTCCACCATTGACCATTGCAATTATTCAAAATTAAAGTAATGCATGCAACTACTATCATAAGACGCTATATCAAATGCAAGGATCATTCGTTATTATAAGAAACCTTTGAAGAATGTAAAATTACATAACAGATACTAGCATCCAACCATCCATCATATTGACTGTGCATTATGCCAAAAAAAAACTATTTTGTAAATGTGTGGTCATGGAAACTCACTGTGTGGCCTTACATATGGCTTCTAGGGCAAGGCACCAAACAGCTGCCACCATCTGTACCATACCCTACATGAGTCACCATCTCCACAATAGGAAAAGTAAAAGAAGAAAACTCGGTTGGGAAAAATATAAAACACAGCAGGCTCTTGGTATAATGCTCCAAGTACAGTTCAAGCCAGATACTATACAAGATTTTAAAAATCAGTACTATTGTAAAATATCAACCAAAAATTTAATCAACCTTTTGAATGTTGAAGTTATGCTTACAAATGTCCTCCCGACGTGAAAAGTGTTTCATAAATGTAATTTTGTTGTTGTCGTTACAAATACAATTGGTTTTCTGAATTTTTCTGAGATGAATCTTAATGCAGAAATTCTTAATGACTCTGTACATTTAATAGGGTCCGGCGATATATCGATAAAACCCGATATAATTTTCATATTGATATGCCGATATAGACATTTCAAAAATATCGATATATCGAAAAAACGATATATCGAGGTAAAAAATCGGGATGCGAGCACACTGAACTACAAGACCCAGAATGCTCATCTCTATACACAATGCACAGACCGAGGTGCAAAGCCGCCATATTGTATTCACAGTCCTCGAATACAATATACAGGTATGCATGGGCTGGGGGGGGTGAGAGAGACGGCTGGGGGTGGGAGGGTGAGGGGGAGAGAGACGGCTGGGGGGAGGGGGAGAGAGACAGCTGGGGGAGGGGGAGATAGACGGCTGGGGGTGAGGGGAGAGGGGGAAAGAGACGGCTGGGGGGGGGAGAGGGGGAGAGAGACGGCTGGAGGGGGAGGGGGAGAGAGACGGATGGGGGGAGGGGGAGAGACGGCTGGGGGGGGAGGAGGGGGAGAGAGACGGCTGGGGGGAGGGGGAGAGAGACGGCTGGGGGGAGGGGGAGAGGGGGAGAGAGACGGCTGGGGGGGGAGAGAGACGGCTGGGAGGGGGAGAGGGGGAGAGAGACGGCTGGGGGGGGAGAGAGACGGCTGGGGGGAGGGGGAGAGATGGCTGGGGGGAGGGGGAGAGGGGGAGAGAGACGGCTGGGGGGAGGGGGAGAGAGACGGCTGGGGGGAGGGGGAGAGAGACGGCTGGGGGGAGGGGGAGAGAGACGGCTGGGGAGAGGGGGAGAGAGACTGCTGGGGGGAGGGGGAGAGAGACGGCTGGGGGGGGGGGAGAGGGGGAGAGAGACGGCGGGGGGGAGGGGAGGGAGAAAAAGACGGCTGGGGGGCTGGTGGGGGAGAGAGACGATGGGGGTGGGGGGTGCGAGGTGCGAGAGAGAGACGGCTGGGGGGGGAGGAGAGCGGAGGGGGAGAGAGACAGCTGGGGGGAGAAAGACGGCTGGGGGTGTGAGAGAGACGGCGGGGGGGGTGAGGGGGAGAGAGACTGCTGGGGGGGGGGGATGAGCGGGAGAGAGACGGCTGGGGGGAGGGGGAGAGAGACGGCTGGGGGAGGGGGAGATAGACGGCTGGGGGTGAGGGGAGAGGGGGAAAGAGACGGCTGGGGGGGGGAGAGGGGGAGAGAGACGGCTGGAGGGGGAGGGGGAGAGAGACGGATGGGGGGAGGGGGAGAGACGGCTGGAGGGGGAGGAGAGGGGGAGAGAGACGGCTGGGGGGAGGGGGAGAGAGACGGCTGGGGGGAGGGGGAGAGGGGGAGAGAGACGGCTGGGGGGGGGGAGAGACGGCTGGGGGGAGGGGGAGAGGGGGAGAGAGACGGCTGGGGGGGGAGAGAGACGGCTGGAGGGGGGGGGGAGAGGGGGAGAGAGACGGCTGGGGGGGGGAGAGGGGGAGAGAGACAGCTGGGGGGGGAGAGAGATGGCTGGGGGGGGGGAGGAGAGGGGGAGAGAGACGGCTGGGGGGAGGGGGAGAGAGACGGCTGGGGGGAGGGGGAGAGAGACGGCTGGGGGGAGAGAGACGGCTGGGGGGAGGGGGAGAGAGACGGCTGGGGGGAGGGGGAGAGAGACGGCTGGGGGAAGGGGGAGAGAGACGGCTGGGGGGAGGGGGAGAGAGACGGCTGGGGGGAGGGGGAGAGAGACGGCTGGGGGGAGGGGGAGAGAGACGGCTGGGGGGAGGGGGAGAGAGACGGCTGGGGGGAGGGGGAGAGAGACGGCTGGGGGGAGGGGGAGAGAGACTGCTGGGGGGAGGGGGAGAGAGACGGCTGGGGGGGGGGGAGAGGGGGAGAGAGACGGCGGGGGGGAGGGGAGGGAGAAAGAGACGGCTGGGGGGCTGGTGGGGGAGAGAGACGATGGGGGTGGGGGGTGCGAGGTGCGAGAGAGAGACGGCTGGGGGGGGAGGAGAGGGGAGGGGGAGAGAGACAGCTGGGGGGAGAAAGACGGCTGGGGGTGTGAGAGAGACGGCGGGGGGGGGGGGGAGAAAGAGACGGCTAGGGGGGTGGTGGGGGAGAGAGACGACGGGGGTGGTGGGTGCGAGAGAGGGGGGGGGGGGGAGAGAGACGAGGTGGATGTGATAATATACAGATAGATAGAGATAGGGGGGGGGGTGAGAGAGGAGAGAGGGAGATTGACACAGAGACACACAGACAGAAAAACACAGAGATGGAGAGAGTGAGAGACACAGAGAGAGAAAGATATTTACCTCCTGA
Source organism: Hydrolagus colliei (assembly GCA_035084275.1). Lineage (NCBI taxonomy): Eukaryota > Metazoa > Chordata > Chondrichthyes > Chimaeriformes > Chimaeridae > Hydrolagus > Hydrolagus colliei. The sequence continues at coordinate 113,867,483 of CM068743.1, forward strand.
GAAGATAGGCCCCGAATGCGCGCGCGCATGCGCTGTACAAAAAAACTGAAATTATCGATATTTCGGTATATCTCGATATGAGCCCATCGATATATCTAATCGGAAAATTTTCCATATCGACGGACCCTAACATTTAATACTACATAATTAATTAGAATTTCTTCAAAAGGACACATGCATTTTAAAACCAATAAGTATCTGTTTTTCAAAGGATCAAGTTACATTTTGATTTAATAAAAAATTAAGACTCCAAATCTAATTTGATCAACAGCAATCCTCAACCTACAATTCTGTTAATTAATGGTCAGACAAAATGCTCATGTACATACCCAGTTGGCAATGGTTCCACGTTAATGCTATTTGGCTGCTGTCCAACAACTTCATTGGGTGGATTTGAATGTCCAGGTTTTCCATTCTCTGCCCCTGTATTTCCTCCAACAGCAGAGTCTGTAACTATAGTTACTGCAGAATCACCAGTAGCTGTGGTATTGCTTGTAGCAGTTGTAGTTGTACTTAATAAACTTGTCGTAGTAATGGAAGGTAAAGTTGTAGTAGTAATAGTTGTAGCAGTATTGTTAGTGCAAACTGGAGGCATAGAAGTCACTGTAAGTTCTGTTGTAGCTTCACTGACAGGCGCTACAGTCTCAGTTATTGGTGAGGGTGATGGTGATAATGATGTTGGCGTTGATTCTCCATTTACTAAAAAAGATTAAAAATGACATAACTAATTTACACAAATTTCTGATTGTTGCACATCAACATTGAATCCTCCATTTTATGTTTCGGGATCTTCATACACTTCACTATTTGTACTAATTCAGCACACTGCTTCTCAAAACACAAGCAGGCTAATATATTAGAACGCATTACTTCAGAAAGTTTTTTTTTCGAAAAAAAGTAGTTACTGAACCTAAATTAGTTTACCATAGATTTGTGCAGCAGCCAGTACAAGTTTATTTTAGGGAGAATACATCCCATTTAAGAGCAGAAAAGTTTTCATTAACTGCAAGTTATATAAATTGAAGGTCAAAAGACTAAATTGACACCAAAAATTTATCAAATTATATTGGCTTTTGCCTGAATAAGGTCACTGTGACCTAACTTAAGTATATATGCGCAGCCCAGATATAATGCATCTCATCATGATGAAAATTCACTTATAATGTCTAGCCAAGAATTTTCCTGCCTTGATTTATGAACATTCTGCTTACTCCTGAGCACAAATAACTATTTTTGCAACAAATTATGTATTTATTTTGCTTTTAGTAATTCCCTCAGCAATGTCTCTGGAATGAGAGAATTTATGCTGATATTCAGGTAGTTATATCTGGTTTTGCTTTTGAGCCAGCCAGGTGCCTGACACATGTGGAAACACATTGACTTTCTTAAGAATATCCAAACCAGCAGGGGCATTTCATAAGCATGCCACCTATGTATGGAAATTTCTGTGTGTTTGAAATGGAGTGCTCACTCGCTCCCAAAAAAGTGACACGACCTGCTTACCTAATTCCAGAAATTATTAGACATAGGTATCAGGAGCCAAAGCTTGAGAAGCTCAAAGTATGTGTGGAGAAATGCTGGTGTTTAACTTGCTCAAACTATACAACATGTGAATTTGGGCACTGTCAAGCAAGCTTCCCCAGCTTGTCCAGTGAGGACTGCCCCTCCTCCTGACGTGAAAGGCGGTATACAAGTGTCATGTTTGTTGTTGTTGTAAAGGGATTTGGCTTGTAAATGGAAAGGGATTTGGCTTGAAATAGCAAGTCAAATGGAAAGGAAATTTGCCCTCGGTGGCCCATCAGTTCACTAGTGCTTGTGGTACTGCAGGCTCAAGACTACAACAGAGTTAAAGGAAAAAGCCAATTCTAAAATTCCATTGCTGTGCAGGTCACCTTGGAGTGACCCGCAATTCATTGTCTCCTGTGATTATTTCTGAACCCCATAGAGCCAAGATGTTAATTCTCACCCCTTTAAATCCTACCAATTACAATTAAGACGGTTCTGGTCTGGAAAAAATATTCTTAGCACGGTTGCATCAAACAAGATGGAACCACCACATGTTTATTACCAGCCCACCCTAACAAATCTAGTATCAGGTGATCTCTGAATTTCACAAGACGCAGAAGGGAGGAATGCCAATATCGCTAACTTGTCCCATATTAATTTGAAGACGCCATTATATGATGTCAATACAGTCACCTTTTATTATGCAAACAAACCTTTGCAAATACTTCTAATGTCTATTATGAGAGTTGAATCAAAGAGGAAAAAGCTCACTGACAACTACACCATTACAAGTAAATGGGGAGAACTACCCAGATTGGGTCAACACAATTGAACTTAATTTGTATGTCTACAAATCTAAATTAAATTAAAAGAAACAAAAAGGTAGCTACTTTGAATGACTCATATAACTTGACCATAATGACCAGTGCCAATAGAAAATTGTGGAAATACTGCAGGGACCTCAGGGTGAGCGAAGCCATTTCCCCCTTGCGCCACACCCACCCGTGCTTCCTGAGCTGCTCTGCCCAGTCGCGCATCGAGTAAACAGCTAGTAACAGCGCACAGAGGGGGGTGGGGGGCAGGTTTGTTGTGGAGGAGAGGGAGGTATGTGGTTGAGAAGTGGGAGTTTATGGCGAAGGAGGAGGTGGTTTGTGACAGAAGAGGGACTGTGGCGGATTCTGCAGAAAAATTGTGGCTGCACTTTGTGATGACCCAGATTATGACTACAGACTTCTTTGGGATGTCTGCAGGAGGAATTAAATCTACCCTGCTCCTCCCCTCTTCATAACTTCATAAGAGTATACTTTGTGCCCTTGAAATTAGATGAAAACAAAATATAGCATTATTACACAAAAATTCAGGGTTGAATTAAATTATTTGTATTTATATATCTATACAGGTAGACCCCACTTAACGTCACAGTTTGGTTCTTGAAAAGTGTGACTTTAAGCGAAATAACGTTAAGCGAATACATATTTCCCTTAAGAATGAATGTAAAAACTGGAGCTAGGCTCTTTTGGAAATTTTTCATCAAGATTTTCTTTAAAAAAAAACATTATATTTGCACCCTGACTGGCTGCCTGGCACATTCACTCACTCCGACTGCCTGCCCAGCTCACTCACTCGCTGCCGGTCTCACTCGCTGCTGGCCTGGCTGGTCTCACTTGCTGCTGGTCTCGCTCATTGCTGGCTGGCTCTCTCACTGAAGGCCTGGCTCACTCCCAGGTCAACAACAACTTTGATTTATATAGCGTCCTCCATGCCGGACGGCGTCTCAGAGCGCTGTAAATGGCGCGCCCTCTTTCCACCCGCTGGCGAACGACCTAATAGCGAACATCGCAACATTAAATGAATGCATGTTCCCAATGTATCAGCAATGTAATAACGGAAACACGTAAACCAAGGCGATGTTAATCTGGGTCTTCCTGTTTATAAAATTGTCCAATCTTGTTTTCTCAGTTCTTTAGTTTCTCAATGTTTTATTTTTCTCAATGTTTCAAACTGTTAGTATCCAGTAGGGTCCGGCGATATATCGATAAAACCCGATATAATTTTCATATCGATACGCTGATATAGGCATTTCAAAAATATCGATATATCGAAAAATCAATGGCTGGGGGGTGTGTGGAGGGGGAGAGAGATGGCTGGGGGGGGAGGTGGGGGGGGGTGGGGGAGAGACACGGCTGGTGGGGGGGGAGAGAGACGGCTGGGGGGAGGTGTGGGGTAGAGACAGACGGCGGGGGGGGGGGGGGGAGGGAGAGAGAGACGGCTGGGGGGGTGGGGGGGAAGGATAAAGACGGCAGGGGGGGGGGTTGAGAGAGGAGGGGGAAGGTGATAATATACAGATACATAGAGATGGGGGGGATGTGAGAGAGACACAGAGAGAAAAACACAGAGATGGAGAGAGTGAGAGACACAGAGAGAGAAAGATATTTACCTCCTGAGGAGATAGGCCCCGAATGCGCGCGCACCCGGAATGCGCGCGCGGCGCGCATGCATGCCCAGTACGAAAACCCCCAAAATATCGATATTTCGGTATATCTCGATATGAGCCGATCGATATATCTAAATCGGAAAATTTCCATATCGACAGACCCTAGTATCCAGCTTTCACCATACATTAGTACAAATACTATAAATTGAATAAACATTTAAACAGGTTCCAATTATTTCAATTTTTACAAATATTCAATAGGATTTCTGAAGGTTGCAACTGCTGTACTTCTTGGCTCTGGTGCACTCAGTTGTGCGAAAGAATGGTAAAATAACAAAATTAAGGATTCCATCAAGATTCAGAACAGAGACTGCAGTAATAAAACAAAGTGTTGGTTTGATAAATAAAACACTGCTTAAAGTTACATGAAGGACAGGAAATGCTCAGCAATCATCATAAATTCACAGCTACTTACCAGTACTATTAACAGCTTGGGTCGTGATAGGTTTTGGCGCTGATGCACTTTTAGGCCTGGCAGCTGCATGGGTAGGTGATCTATTACTTTCCCCATTCAATACTGGAGAATTGGTTGCAGACTGTCGTGAAGAACTTGTTGATGGACTGTCTGCGCAGTTGGAGGTTTCTGTGCAAGATCTGGGGGGAACAAATAATATTCAAGGTACTTGAGCTCAAATGATCTCCTAAGATCATTACCTCCTAAGGTCAAATGATCTCCAAGGAACATAGGAATAAGAGTTCCAAGTGATAAGATTAGACACCACTTCCAGTGTGCTGCACATATCTATTAAGCGCAGGTAAAGCTACCATTATTATTTCCGGCTAACATTACTATTGGTGCAGTACGCCATTAAAAAAATGAAAATATTTGAATTAATTTCCCTCAATATGGAGGAAATTGGAAAACATGAAAATTTTTAGCAATTAAAATCAGAAACTAAGAAATCTAGCTACAGTGAACAAAATAAACTTTAAATTTCTAACAGCAGATTTTTTAGTGATTGCACTCCATTGCATGGATTTATCATTAAGTAAATGGATCATCTTTCATACATAAACATGATGCTTCATTTTTATAAAGCATTTACACACCTTATTCTAGCCCTTCCAGAAGTGTCACCTCCATTTACGTGGATAGCTTCTCCGTTTTGTTGAACTTCTGCAAAATAGAACATCAGTTTATAGACACACAAGAAAATTCATTCTACAATTTCAGTCATTAAAAATATAGATCTCAGTGTTATATATAATATAGATCTCAGTGTTATAGATACAATATACTTACTGGTTGCTGGTGCAGTGCCATTAGGTACAGGTTCCTGATCCATTGTCATGCCATCAAGAAAAACAGTTAACTCGCCAGTTTGCACTACCCCATTCTTATTTTCCAACGTGAGCTTTAATACTTCTTTAACATTCTCCACTATAAAAAGTAAAAAATAGAAGTGAAGATTAATTTATATAGCACTTTGCACTGCACCCAAGCTTGGAGTGCAAACCAACAGAAGTGTGAGGTGAACGATGGACGAAAGTATGGTCAAAGAGGTAGGTCCTGAGACAGACCTTGAATGAGGTGAGGGGGAGCAGGGAGGAGAGACAACTGGGTGGAGTTCCAGAAAACGGGAGTAGAATGGTTGAAAGTTCTTCTGCCACCTATGGGGTGGATAGGGTGGGGACATGAAGCAAAGTTATTCACTGACAGCTGGATCAGCAAGGATGTAATATGTGACAAAGGTGGGGCAAAGACCGGGAAGGGATATGAAGTTAAGAAAAATGACCCTGAATTCTGTCTCCCGGGAGATGGGGACCCAATTGAGCTAATCAAAAATGAGAGTGATAGGTTCTTGGAACCTGGTGGATAGCATACAAGCTGCAGACTTCTATATAGTGTGCAACCTGGATAGGGAAGAGCTGGTGAGTCTGGCGAGCAGGGTATTATCATAATCAAACTTGGAAAAGATGAAAGCAATGATGAATCTTAGCGGACCAGGAGTAAGAGGTAGTAGCAGAAATGGCAGAAGTAGTAAGAAGCTTGCCCTACAATGTTTTCAGTGGAGTCCTGTAGCTCAGTGGTTAGAGCACTCGCCTTCAAGCAAGAGACATTGGTTCGATTTCAGGAAGGACTCAAAATCTCTCAAAAAAACGAATTTGGTCACTCAATCCACAACGGTCAGTAGGACACTGCTGTGTGCAATTGACTACTGCGTTTCACCCCGCAAATATACAATCAATTCACTTTACAGTATATTCCATGAAGAGCTTTGAGGCAGCTATAAGATGTGGAAAGCACTATATCAAATGCAGGGATTATTATTTTTAATAATAATAATGGCAAGTGGTTTAAGTTGGTTAAATTCCAGCAACACACATCACGCAATGTGGGTTCTCCTTGATTTGGCTCTCACTAACCCATACCTAATGCTCTCTGCGATTAAGTTAAACAGGGTGCATCCCTCTGGAAAATTGTGTAGGTGGCATGCATATATGGAAGTTTTACTTTGGTTTGGATATTCTTAAGAATTGTGATGGGTTTCTGCTAGGGTATGGCGATATATCGATATATCAGTTATATCCGATATAATTTTCATATCGATATGCCAATATAGGCGTTTTTAAAAATATCGATATATCGGAAAAATCGATATATTGAAAAAAATTGGAATGCGCGTGCGCTGAACTACAAGACCCAGAATGCTCATCTCTACACGCAATGCACAGACCAAGGTGCAAGCCGCCATATTGTATTCATAGCCCCGAATACAATATACAGGTATGCAAGGAGTACGGGGGGAGAGACGGGGGGAGAGATGGCGGGGGGGGGGGGGGGGAGAGAGAGAGAGAGAGAGAGAAACACGGCAGGGGGGGGGGGAGAGAGAGAAACAGATAGGCCCCGAATGCGCGCGCACCTCACGACGCACACGCATGCGCAGTACGAAAATCCCCAAAATATCGATATATCGGTATATCTCGATATGATCCCATCGATATATCTAAATCGGAAAATTTCCATATCGACGGACCCTAGTTTCTGCATGTCTGACCCCCGGCTGACTGCCACTCCCCCGCCCGAAAAATTAACCTCCACATCAACTTCTCAACAACATCAAGGGCAGTGTACTTACATTGCAACAACAACTTGCATTTATTTGGCACCCTTCACGTAGCATGATGTCTCAAATTGCTTCATAGGGTTGGACACTGAGATAGGAGGAAGGGAACTGGTGAAGGTGACCAGAGGTAGGTTGTAAGGTGATTTTGAAGATAGATATAGAGGGAGCAAAGTGAAAGGATGCAGCAGGGACTGCCAGAGGTTGAGACTAATGTCTGAATACTTAGTCACCAATAGTGAAGTAAACAGGGTACACACAGCAGGCCTTGTGTTAACTGAGTTAAAGAGACAGACAGAGGAGTGTGATACGAGATCAAAGATGCTGGGGCCTGAAGGGATTTGCATGTGGGAGTGAGGGACCTTGAAGTCCATACTTTGGGAGACAGGAAAGTAGTGGAACCTGGCAGAGATTGGGGTAATGGGCTATGGAGTTGGTGCAGGTAAGGATGTGGCAGATCGACCTTGGATTAGCTAGATAATACATGTGAAACTGGGGAAAACAGTGAAGAGTGTGTTTGATGAGTCAAGACAGGTAGTGACAAAAGTGATTAATTTCAAAACTTACATTTTCTGTTGTGCAATTCCAAAGCTTGGCTGATGTCTAAAGTGGCTTTCCCTAGTAAAGCATCTGATTTTAAAGTGTGACGGCTCCAGATTTTAAAATCCAACTTTGTGTGTTGTGCTACATTCCTGAATCAGAGAAAATAGATACTTCAGCATTTTACATCATTTCAATCCAGCATACTCACAGATGTACTTAATAAATATTTGGAATACTAAACAAACATGACATTGATAAATGCCTGCAATAATCAAGAGATGTGCTTTTGTTTCAGAAAAATCACATGCAAAAGTAGCATTCTAACTGTGAAGATGTAACTGATAAGAAAAACCTAATGAAATGCACAAATAGCTTTTGCTCATTTCAAACAAATTAGGAGGTTTGAAGCAAATTAATGTTTTGATATTCAGCGGTTAATTTTCTTCTATTCGTTGTAATACTTTAAGATCGGTGTTTAAAAATATTAAATGTGATTTAGATTTTACATTTCAATATTGGTCAGCTGAAAGAAATAAAACACTTCATTGATCATGTTTTCTCATATTTGTACTAAACACACAAAATACTGGAGTAATTTGTAGTGCAATGACTTGTACATTGCACTACATAAACCAAATGGGAGTGCATCATCAAATTTATAAAGAACAAGACTTGAACAGATCCCAAGACTGAATGTGCATTTATTAAAACTGAAAACAATGATTCTACAATTATGCTTACACTGTTAAGTCCTCATCCCATTTTGGATTGGAAGAACTATTTGACTTTGCAGTTTTCTTTAGTTCTCCTTCTGCTGATAACTCCACATAGATGGCAGTTCCAAACCAATTTTTTCTTCTTTTCAGATTTGCAGAAGCAACTGTTAAGTAAAAATGTAAAATTCATAAAATCACTGTTAACATTGTGTGAGCTTTAAACCAGAAATCCTACACAAAATGCCTCATACAAATTTGGTAAAACTAAAGTACGTACTACTAAGCAGATGGTCAAATATTTAGTTATGAAAATATTGTCTTATTTCTACTATTCCTTAAAATGTTCTCTCTATGCATAAGGTCATGCTACTTTAAAATAACTTTGTCATACATTGCTACCCAGTATTATTTTAACAGATTACATTAAATGTACTTTACTATAGGGAAAAATGAAATTATATAGTACATATAGTATGAATTAAAAGGAGCAACTGCAATAGTTAAGATAGACACACCTTTACCTCTAGTTTAAAAATAATTAACATTCTTTGGGTTAAAAAAAAGTGCTGACAATCTCTTAAATGTAACTAACTGAACAGTTACCAATTTACAGTTCATAAAGGAAAGCATATTAGAAGTCATGGCAATCAATGTCACATCCTGTATTTGGAACGCATAAAACAATATGAACTAGAAATCATAGTGCTTTGTCAATTTTTCTGTGAATCTCTTTGGAGTATTAATAACAATTTAGACACCTTATTGGCTTATGTTACATTTCATTTACCAAATTCAAGTTTAACTATGAAAAGCCATTCATATATCGTCTTAAAAATAATTCATACTTACCAGTTACATGCAACTGTAATCTTCCATTATGATTGTTACTGGTGTCAGTTCTTGAATAGGCCGTGGCCATGTCACTGGCTACACTGTTAGCCTACGGAAGTGCAACAACAGTCTATAAGAACTTTAAACATTAAACAAACAGATGAACATCATTAAGAAGCCATTGTCGGGGTCTATAAGATCCGAACCACCTTATAACAATAGCAGGTTTCACCTCACAGCCTTGGTCACTTCCTATGCATCTGCTGGTTCTCATGCATTGTGCAAAGTGCAAATAAACTTTGTTTATAATAACCCTTGCATTTGATATGATGCCTTTCATGTCAGAACATCTCAAAATACTTTACAGGATTTACTGTGAAGCACATTGACTGCACTTTGTAGGTAAACATACAACCACAAAATTACATTTATAGAGCGCCTTTCACGTCGGGAGGATGTCCTAAGATACTGAACAGTCAAATCAGGTTGGGACCCAAGCAAGGGAAAGGGGCTGGGTAGGGGGGAGGGGCGGGAGAGTGTTGGAGGGGAGGGAGAGAGTTGGGAGGACAGTAGAAGGCACAATCGAAGAGGAGGGTTTTGAGACCAGCCTTGAAGAAAGGGAGGGAGGAAGGCGAAGGGACTGTGGGATGGAGTTCCATAGTGTGGGGGCAGAGAGGCTGAAAGCCTGTTCGCCGATTGTAGGGGTAGGGGACATGGAGCAGGCCGGAGCACACTGAACGGAGGGGGGGGGGGGGGAGGTTGATAGGGGGACACCAGGTCAGAGAGGTAGGGAGGTGCAAGGTCGTGAATGGCCTTGAAAGTGAGGACGAGAATCTTGAATTCAATTCTTTGAGGGATGGGTAGCCAATGAAGCCAGGCAAAGGCGGGCTTTCAGCTTTTCTGCCCCCACCCTCTGGATCTCAACCCCGGAGCCTCTCCTCATTGCCCGTTCCCTAGCCTCCTTCAAGGCCCATCTCAAGGCCTTCCTTTCCACTGCGCCTTCCGTCACCTTTCTTCCCCACCGCCCTCACCTCCATGCCTCTCTGATCCCAACCTACAACTCGAGTGCATACGCCTCATTGCCTTAGATCATCCTCCCAACGTGAAAGGAGCTTTATAAATAAAATTTATTGCACAACTGCCCACCATTTGTTGTTGTTGTTAACCCCCAACTTTTGGTTTACCCACATCCTTTACATAGATTATATAGCACAGACAACCTGTCCCAACTACTCCATGCCTGAGGTTATACTCCTTCCAACTGATAGTTGTTTCATTCAGAATTGTTAGGCTGTGGAATGCTCCGCCACATAAGGTGTTTGTGCCTGTTGTGGGTTTTTCAAGGAAAGTAGATAGGTATATGAAGGATAAAGGCTGGAACAGGTTTGGGGATAAGATAAGGAGTGGGAAGAATCCATGGAACCATTGAGGAGTTTGCCGCTCCAATTCCTATCAATGACCTAGACTGGCTGGTCTGTCCTCACCAGTGACCTGGAATACTGCACATCTGACTGGTTCAGTAACCAAACTACTAAGACTGCTAAGTTGACTTATAACATACCATTGCTAAGCTCGTCAGCTTGTAGCCAGCTCAGCTCCAAACAGATTCTGTTTACCTTTCACGATTAGAAAATGACCCCAAACACGTAGTCCCATCACAAAATCTAGCCTTTCAAATTGCCAAAGGCAGGGTCTAGTCCTAAGTTATAACAACGCTCCGACCATCTCAATATGATCAAAACACTAAATCAACATCTGTAATCAAGTGCATTAAAAACTGAACGTAGATAAACCAAAAGTCTGAGAAGCAATCTAAACAAATATCAAATATGCCCACACAGGGATTACAAGAGCGATGGGACCAATAAAGTGACACCAAAGCACAAAAAATGCATTTCTGCAGTTTGTGCCTACAATAACACCAAAATTACATTTGTATAACACCTTTCACGTTGAGAGAACTTCCCAAAACACTGGAGTTTCGGATCCGAGCTGGAGTCGGGACCAGGAAGGGTAGAGGGCAGGGGAGGGGAGAAGGAGGGTGAAGGAAGGCATGGTTGAAGAAGAGGGTCTTGAGACACTTCTTGAAAGGGGCAAGGGAGGGGCCGAGGTTGACAGAATGGGGATGGAGCTCAGGAGGTTGGGAGCATAGTCAATGAAGGCCGGCCCACCAATAATGGGATGGGCAGGGTATGTGAAGCAGGCCGGAGTCCGCTGAGTGGAGGCAATAGGCAGGTTGGTAGTGTTAGGAGGTTGCAGATATAGAGGAGCAGCAAGGCCATGGAGGGCTTTGAAGTCGAGGACCAGGATCCTATGTTGCACTGTATCCTATGTGTGATCGGTCAGGCAAGGATGGGGGTGATAGGGTCACAGAGCTAGATGCAAGAGAGGATACAGGTCACAGAGTTCTGGAAGATCTGCAGAGTATCGAGGGAGGAGTTAGGGAGTCCAACAAGCAGGGAGTTTCTGTAGATGAGACTGGATAATAATAACAATCCTTGCATTTGATACAGATATTCTCAGAATATACTGTATAGTGAATTGACTGTATATTCGTGGGCAAACACAGCAGCCAATTGCGCATAGCAGTGTCCCACAAACAGTCATGGATTGAAATGAACAATTTTATTATTGTGTTTTTTTTAGGACGGATTATTATTAGGCGTGTGGAGTAAGGAAACTTGCCCAAGGTTTCGCCATGATCTGCCTGGATTCAAACACAGGTCTCACGCTTGTAAGGCGAGTGCTCTAACCACTGAGCTACAGGAGCTCCACAGGAGCTGGATGCTATGAATATGTGTATCTAATTGATTAGATACACATTACAAATGCAGTGTAATTAAACAATATAAAGTTTATTTCAATGCATCGTATTAATCATAAGAATCCTTACATTTGATATGGCATCTTTTTTGTCAGGAGGATGTCTCAAAACACTTCATAGGATATATTGTAAAATGGAGTAACTGTATTACCTTGCAGACTATCCCACAAACAGCTATGGAGTAAGTGACCATTTTGGGGGGGGATAGCTGGACAAGACACTGGAATAAATTGTCTTCTCTTTTTGAATAGTGCCATGGAATTGTTAACATCCACTTGAACAGGCAGAATGGTCATCAGTTTAACGTCTCATCCATAGGGCAGGGTCTCTAACAGTGCAGCCTCCTCCCAGCACTGCACTGTCAACATAGTTAAATAAATGCCAAGTTCTGATATGGGTCTAAACCCACAACCTTCCGACTCAGTGGCGAGGATGCCACACTACACACCATAAATTTCATTCGATACATTTCAGATGTTCAAAAGTATGAGGATTTCCTCAAATGTTCATCTTGAAATTATAGCATTTTACCTTTCCAGTAAAATATTTGCAGGGAGGGCTTTGGAAAATAATGTGGATCGAAATCAGGATCTGTCAGCTGCCTGGCGCTGACACTGCATTTGGATGGCAGTAATATTTATGTGATATACTCACATGAGACAGACAGAGAGAAAGAGAGAAGGGAAGGAAGTGAACAGAGGGAGGAGACTCGTGTGAAGTATAAACTATGGAGTATTCTGGAGTCCTATGGCTCAGTGGTTAGAGCACTCGCCTTACAAGCGAGAGACCTGGGTTCAATTCCCAGCAGGGCAAAACCTTGGCCAAGTTTCCATACTCCACATGCCTGATAATAATCCCTCAAAAAAAATTGGTTATTTCATTCCACGACTTTTTGTCAGACACTGCTTGTGCAATTGGCTGCTGGGTTTCGCCCACAAATATAATCCCTTTCAGACATCTAGAAGAGTGAACAGCACTATATTAAATGCAATAATTATTATTATTTTAATAAAAAACATACAAATATATGGATTGCATTTTCTGGTCCTTTTGCTCCCGATTGTAACTCAGCAGTGAATTCTCAGTTTTTACAGTACAACAAAACTTTGGGCAAGCTTCCAATATAATTGTAAATATTTGGCTTTATAAATTATATAAACAAAAATACATGCACTCACATTTCAGGAAGTTAAAGTTGCTGCCTACTGATAAAAGTATACCAGTACCTTCTAAGACATAACAACAACAACAACTTCGATTTATATAGCGCCCTCCAAGCCAGACGGCGTCTCAGAGCGCATAAATGGATTCATGCTAAAATTAAATCCAGTTTTACCTTTCTTTTGTCCATTCTTATCACCGTCCCAAATCATCTCAAACATACAATCAGAATGGAAGATAGAAGTCTCAACACTGCCTACCCCAATGATAGAAATGCAAAAGTAAATGCATCCAGAACATTCAGTAACAAGTTTCAACTATAAAGGTATCATATCCTGATGAGTCTCCTGATCAATCTTCAAGTCTATTTTCACATTTTCAAATCTATTCTTGAATGTTTAAAATTGCAACACAATTTACCCAAACTGCAGGTGAACATAAAAATCCCCCAAAAGACAACTGAGGGCAGCAATAAAAGTAATTACTTAAGTAATCAATTACAAGCAATTCCCACTTCAAGTTTTTTGAGTTATAAAAAGCCTAGCAAACTGCAACAGTTCTTCATGGATAAATTTAAACACAAAATGCTTTACCTTTTCTCTCCTTTTCCAAAGCCTCTATTTGATGACAAAGGGAATGGAGTCATACAATACTTCATTTAATAATTATGCAGTAGCAGAATAGAGAACTGCAAGTTACTGCATTGAAAAAGCAGAGAAGATACAGTATTTAACAACTGAAACAAAAACATGTTGCAAGGACGGATAATAACATTCAGTGTACTTCACAGGCTAGGGATATTTCATCTGCTCTTAAAGAAGCAGAACAAATTTATTTGCTGAAAATCAAAGACCAAACAAAATAATGAAAAATGAATCAATATAGACAAAACAAGAGACGTGGCTAGATAAGAAAATTTCCAAAATTTCAACAAGCCCAGATTGAGAGAATCTATCCAACTTGAAGTCAGGTTCACCCACATGAAATAGTAAATTAAACTGAAAACTGTGATATCTCTTTTTTATATAGAAACCTATTTCCGAAGAGTTATCCAGTAATCAACCAATAATCAAACAATCAGGAGTATCTCAACTCATCTATTGACTCGACAATTCCCTTGTTTCCAAATCAGCTCTATCAAACCAAAAGGATAAGCCATCCCGGTAGCAGGCACTATGTTCTTTAAAGTCTAAGAACTAGGAAAACAAGCCTTAATTTAGTCTCAAAAGTCATTACATCTGCACCATACATCTTCATAAAATACTTAAAATGCAAACATTCCAAATACATTTTATTTCACAATTTTTATGGACCAAATGCAACTGGAACTTTTACACAAAATTAATCACTTGTACTGCAGCTAACACATTGATTTATACAGTCAATATAATTTATCATTTACAAACATCACACATTGTAACATTATCCCTTCCAATACACAGAAAGATGCCCCATCTCACAATGTATACTTTTTTTTAATGTTTCCCAAACAAATGAACTACAAAAACACTCATTTTAGAAAGATTTTAATGCAATTAAGTTAATAATTATATTTTATAAGGCCCTCCAGCAGTGGTCAATGAACAGTCAAAAGAATAAAGAATCAGGAAATCGTGCTGATTTTTCTCTTACTAGATGATGAGCACAGACACAGGGTAAACCTCCACATGTGTACAGATGACAAATAATGCCACAAATCTACGTTGCCTCCTCCAGCTGCAACTCCAGATCTGCCAATGTTCTATCAGCTTGTCTGGCAGACATCAGGGCCTGGATAAGCAAACTTTGAAGCAGCTGAATGTGACAAGACAGAAGCCATTTTCCTTGGCTCCCGTCCACATCTTACACCTGCAGATCTATCTGACTTCCTAAACCTCCCCAGCCTCTCCCCCACCGAATCAGTGCACAATCTAGTTGGCTTTCCTTTCCCACATTCCCCAATTCAATCCCTGACCAGGACCGCCTTCCTCCACCTCCGCCCCATTGCCCGCCTCCAACTGTACCTTACCCCAAATGCAGCCGAAACCATTGTGAATGCATGTCACCTCCTACTCTGCTGCACACATACTAACCTGGACCAAACATGCTTCACATCGGTTTTGGCCAGGCTTCAATGGCTTCCATCACTAATGGATCAACTTCAAAATTCTCATCCTCAAATCCCCACATCCCCATGCCATGTATGCGCTATATATGTGCAAATTGATGTAGTTTACAAAGATTTTGGTACAGATATGCTAAAACAAAATTTAAGGAAACCCCATCTGAGTTGTTAAAACTGACCCCCTTCTGCAGCGATGAGGGGGCAAAATTATCCTGGAATTCCTGATCAGTTTATCAATGAAGTATATCAGAATAGTTAATTCATTAAAATTAAGATACCTATAAAGTGTCCAGATATATTCCTAATTTATGAGTTGAAACTGATATTTTAAGTAACAACCAACTAGCAGACTAAATTTATTTTATTTTTCTTTCCTTCACCAATGTTTACCTTTTATCTATCACAACAGGTCTAGTAGCAGCTGGTATAAAGCTGCTATATACAGCATATATATAGTAGCTATATATATGCTGCTTATATATATGCGATATAGCAGGTATCCCATATACATCTGGGATATAGATATATCCCAGATATATATGGGATTACCACAGCCATGCACAATCTTATTTTCATCCACCATTTAAACAACATTGTGAATTGCAGGAGATGAGTGGGGGAGTGGGGGGGGGGAGGGAGGGGAGTGCAAATTTTATACAGATTTTGTAAGAGCTGATTATTAAAGTGAATTTTAAAAATCAAAGCAGCATTATATGCGTAAGTATTTTTACATAGCATACATAGAATATGTATTTTCCTAGTGTTCAAAAAATGTGGATACAGTTTGGTAAATACTATGAAGCTTTTTTTGTGAATAACAAAGAATTCAGGCAGAAATCTCCATTAGGAGTGAAATGTCAGATTAAGTCTATGATTGGATGGATTGTAAATAAATCATGATCATGTATGAACAAGCTTGAAGGCCAAATTACATGTATCATTCCCCAAACGCAGGGGATACGTTCCTGTACACCTTCTCTGTTGGAAAAATGGTGGTTGGAAAATGCAGGGTCCTATGGGAAACTTGGGGATACAGGGAGTAAATTAATTTTTTTGCAGTTGGGAAATGCAGGGCCCTATGGGAAACATGGGGATAGGGGAAGTAAGTTTGCGTTTAGTAAAACTAAACACAAGAAAAAATACAGTTATAACATATATGGGGATAGGGGGAGTAAGTTTGGGCGCATTGGCTGCCAGGATCTGCAGCAATCCGCTAGAGAGAGAGACATGGAGGGTGGGGGGTTACACGGAGGGCTGGGTGGGCTGTCTCACTGATCTACAGAGAGAGACACACAGAGGGCTGGGGTGTAACACGGAGGGCTGGGGGGCTGACAAGGAGGGCTGGGGGGGCCTGACACGGAGGGCTGGGGGGGGGGGGGGGGGGGACACGGAGGACTGGGGGGCGGGGGGGACACGGAGGGCTGGGGGGTGACATGGAGGGCTGGCGGCGGGGGGGGGGGGGGGGGAGAGGAGACATGGGGGGATGGGGGGGGTGACATGGAGGGCCTGGGGGGGGTGACACGGAGGGCTGGGGGGGCTGGGGAAGGTGAGAGAGAAGGGGGTTTGGGGAGGGGCGGAAGAGAACTTATAGAAAGAGAGATCTGCAGATCCTGGCAGCCAATGTTCCCAAACTTACTAGCTAAGCTGCGGAGAAGCGACAATAAATTCAGGTTACTGTACAGTATTTACCTTAATCCTAAAAGAGCATTGTCACTGGTTGATTGCAACATAGCGACTGGGTCCTAGTGCTATACGCTAGCTGTTCGCACACACACAATACCTATAGATCCATGAGTGCACTTAGACCACGTGGGGTAGTAAAGATGCTGACAGGCAGGAACCGCAGAGCGGATGAATACACACCAATACGTGGATGAATGCGGTCCCTTGTTTGGAGGAGTGAAACTTGAAAATTTAAATCCGCGGAGCGGAGGGCGCTATATACATCAAAGTTGTTGTTGTTGTTCATCCAGGCCTTAATGTCTGACAGGCAATCAGTCAGAATAGCAGTGGTCTTGGAATTGAGACCAGCGGCAGAAGTAGAATAAGGTGTCACCCGAATCATGTATGGAAATTGTAACATAGATGGCATCGTACAGTGGAATATACAGATAGTGAAAAGAAGAGGACTGAAGATAGAGAAAAATAAAATGGCCGTCAGCTCTGGGTCAACAGTATTGAAGTAACTAACAGAGATCGAAGAGAAACAAGGAGGCAGGTAGCCCTGGTCTCAGATGGGGAGAACATCATACGTGAGTTTGACTAGAGCAGCCTTGATAGTGTGGGCTGCACGGTAAAACAAAATTATAAAACAAAGAAGCCTGTTGATGTGAAATAACTGAGAAGAAGCTGACATGCTTAATTAAATTTGCAGTTAATTGAAGTTCCACTTTTTAAAAAAAACCTTTTACTGTTGATATCAGTTCACCATATGTTAATGTGACAGAATGTTTCCGTGCTCGCTCGCTCTGCCTGGAAGGAACCAGGACTGGAATGAAAACATTGATATAAAATCTAATTGACACATACAATATTGAGATTTTATCCTTTTGAATTCAACGAAATGAATCTGCAATGCAGCATATAGATAACAAGGAAATATTTAACCAACTTTGCATTCCATGAGGTTGGGAACCAGATACAGTACAACCAAGACCAAAGTACCATATATCTCCGCGTATAAGGCGCACCCGCGTATGAGGCGCACCCCCCGTTTTTGACCTTTTCTTGGTGAAAAAGAACGGAAGCATTTTCAATGATATTGCCGGCAGAAGGGAGGAGAGACAGGTAGGTAGGGAGAGAGAGAGGCAGGCAGCCAGGCAGCCAGGGAGGGAGAGAGGGAGGCAGGGAGAGAGAGGGGGAGAGAGGCAGGCCGGCAGCGTGGGAGAGAGAGAGAGAGAGAGGCAGGCCGGCAGCCAGGGAGAGAGAAAGGGAGAGAGGCAGGCCGGCAGCCAGGCAGGCAGGGAGAGAGAGAGGGAGAGAGGCAGGCCGGCAGCCAGGGAGGGAGGGAGAGAGAGAGGGAGAGAGGCAGGCCGGCAGCGTGGGAGAGAGAGAGGGAGAGAGGCAGGCCGGCAGCGTGGGAGAGAGAGAGGGAGGCCGGCAGCCAGGGAGAGAGAAAGGGAGAGAGGCAGGCCGGCAGCCCGGGAGAGAGAGAGAGGGAGAGAGGCAGGCCGGCAGCCCGGGAGAGAGAGAGGGAGAGAGGCAGGCCGGCAGCCCGGGAGAGAGAGAGGGAGAGAGGCAGGCCGGCAGCCTGGGAGAGAGGCAGGCAGGCACGCAGGCAGGGAGGGAGGGAGGGAGAGCGGCAGGCCGGCAGCCCGGGAGAGAGAGAGGGAGAGAGGCAGGCAGGCACGCAGGCAGGGAGGGAGGGAGGGAGAGCGGCAGGGAGTGAGGCAGGCAGACTGGGTTCGGCAGAAGGTAAGCACAGCACTGAAATCCGCTGCTGCTGCCGCTGCCCGGGCGGCCGAGGCCCCGTCACCCGCTTCCCCCAACCCCCGCCGGACACTGACCAAACCCCGGCTGACAGCGCGCCAGCCGCCCCTCCTGTTTACTGTATTTCCGAGGCTCAAAATTGCTTGTACCTGCGTATAGGGCGCACCCCCAACTTTTGAGATCTTCCAACCTGAAAAAAAGTGCGCCTTATACGCAGAGATATATGGCACACTACAAAATAATTTGGGGCAGAAAATGAGTGTCACATAAATCCATTTTCAATGGCTTATTCTCTTACATCATATGTGTTATATATATATTTAAAATATTATATGTAGTTTGTTATTCATAGTAAAAAAAATCCGTAATAGTAATCCTTGCATTTGATTTATTACGCGTAGCACCATAGCTCCACTTTCCACAACTAATTCAGAACTCCGGCACTCGTATTCATACCCAAACTATACGCCATACGTACCCTTATCACACCAGCCCTTGCCAGGCTCTACTCGCTCCACATCACAGAACAAAATGAATTCAGAGCCTCTCACTTATCTGCTGCATATCCCTTCATGCCTGAGCACCTCCATACCTTTCCGACCTCCTGTCTCACCACTACCCACTGGCTCCACTAGGCTGCTCTGCCCTCCTGCTTGTCCCTCGTCCCCTCCGCACCACCACCACCACCACCACCACCACCACCACCAACAACAACAACAACAACAACTTAAACTTGTAAAGCGTCTTTCACGTCTGGAGGACATCCCAAGGCGCTGCACAGGAGGCATGTGACCCGAGCTGGGAGGGGGGTGTTCGGGAAGAGGTGAAGCGCGTGGGGGAGGTCGAAGAATTCGGGGGGGAACAAAAGGCACGGTTGAAGAGGAAAGTCTTCAAACCGGCCTTGAAAGAGGAAAGGGAAGAAACAAGACGGAGGGATTGGGGGATGGAATTCCACAGGGTGGGAGCGGAAAAACTGAAAGCCCGGCCTCCGATGGTGGGGAGGTTCGGGCGGGGGGCTTGGAGCAGGCCAAGACCTGCTGAACGGAGGGTCCAGGTGGGCTTATAGGGGGAAAGTAAGTCGGTTAGGTAGGGCGGGGCAAGGCCGTGTAAGGCCTTGAAGGTGAGGACGAGGATCTTGAACTCGATCCTCTGGAGGATGGGGAGCCAGTGGAGACGGGCGAGGGTGGGGGTTACGTGATCGCGAATAGTACGGGATAGTACACGGGCTGCAGAGTTTTGGATGACCTGCAGCCTGTGAATGGAGGAACTGGGGAGGCCGACGAGGAGAGTGTTTCCGTAGTCCAGCCATGAGGTGATGTATGCGTGCACGAGTGTTTCGGCAGCGTGGGAGGTGAGGTAGTTGTGGAGCCTGGCAATGTTGCGCAGATGGAAATAAGCGGTGCCGGTCAAGGCACGGATGTGGGGGAGGAAGGAGAGTTTATGGTCGAACGTGATGCTGAGGTTCCTGACTGGCTTTGTGAGGTGGAGAGTACAGCCTTGGATGTTGAGGCTGGCTGCGCCCGATGTGCGGAGGCGCTGGCTTGAGCCAATCAGGAGGGCCTCGGTCTTGCTCACGTACAATTGGAGGAAGTTGTCCCTCGTCCAGGACTCAATGTCGGACAAACATGTTGTCAGAACATCGATGGTCT
This sequence comes from Hydrolagus colliei, assembly GCA_035084275.1. Taxonomy (NCBI): domain Eukaryota; kingdom Metazoa; phylum Chordata; class Chondrichthyes; order Chimaeriformes; family Chimaeridae; genus Hydrolagus; species Hydrolagus colliei. The sequence goes on from CM068743.1 coordinate 113,887,805, forward strand.
GGGGGTTGAGGGATGAGGCAGAAAGGTACAGTTGGGTGTCGTCCGCATACATGTGGAAATTTACCCCATGTTTGCGGATGACATCACCCAGAGGGAGAGTGTAAATGGTGAAAAGGAGGGGGCCGAGGACAGAGCCCTGGGGGACGCCGTGGGAAACTGTGCGGGGGTTAGAGAAACCGTTGGAAGAAACAAAGTGTAAACGGTGGGTCAAGAAGGAATGGAACCAGTCAAGGACTGTGCCTTGAAGGTTGAGGTGGGAGGAAAGACGTTGGAGGAGGATGGTGTGATCGACTGTGTCGAACGCAGCAGACAGGTCAAGGAGGACGAGGAGGCAGAGGGAGCCCTGGTCACAGGCAGTTAAGATGTTATTAGTGACCTTGACCAGGGCAGTTTCCGTGCTGTGAGCAGGGCGGAAACCTGATTGGAGGGGTTCGAGGAGTGAGTGAATTGAGAGGAAAGAGCGGAGCTGGGAGGCAACCACTCTTTCAAGGACCTTAGATATAAACGGGAGGTTGGAGATGGGTCGGTAGCTTGATGGCTGCGACGCATCAAGGGAGGGTTTTTTCAGGATAGGGGTGATGGTGGCTGTTTTAAGGGAGGTGGGGACGGTGCCTGAGGAGAGGGAAAAGTTGATGGGTGTCAGAAATGAGCGGGGCCAAAAGGTGGAGCTAGCTGCAGAGGAGGGGGGTGGGGATGGGGTCCAATGAACACGTAGTTGGTTTCATGGAGGTGATTATTTTTGTGACTAAAGACGGAGTGGTGGGGTTGAAAGTATGAAAGTGGGGGTGGGTGGGGGTTGAAATAACGAATTTCTGCAGAGCGGATTCTCTCTATTTTGGACTCGAGGAAGTCCAACATTTCCTCGCAACGTTCGTTTGAGGAGAGGATCTGCGAAGCGAGGCGGGGGGGGCGGAGGAGCTGGTTGTCACCATTAAAGTGCACCATTATCAGCTGCACTTTACTTTCAGTCACGAGGCCCAAAGCTTTGGAACTCTCTTGCCCAATCCCTCTGCTTTGCACCCCCTTACCCTCTTTTAGATCATGACTGAAGATTTTCCTCTTCGACCATGCTTTCAGTCATCTCCTTACCCCCCTCACTCCCTCCCTTCCACTGGCTCAGGATCAGGCTCCACCACTCTTAACCGCTCCAAGTTGCCACCCTAGTGAAGAGCACAATATAACTGCAAGTTGTTCTCATGTCACAACTAGGATTCATAGGATTTACTGTGAAGTAGATACTGTATTTTTGTGAGGGAATGTAATATACATGTAGTAACAATTTCAGACAGAAGATTGGCAGCCATAAATTGAGTGCCGAGTACTTACTTTTTTTTAGCAAAATACTCAGCTATATTTTTATCATTAGCACTTCTAGTCAAAATTACTACCAATTCTTGCATTTGACATTGCATCTTTCATATCACGAATATGAACACACTGTGCTTCAAACTTCACTACACTTTACTGTAATAAATATTATTTACTATAAGAAATGTAATTTCTTGTAAAATAAAAGTTTCCTTGTCACCTGTACTTTACTGTACAGTGGAGTGACTGAATTCTATAGGCAAACACAGGAATCAATTGTTGGAACCAACAGCAATGAAGTTATGATCAATTTTGTATTGTGGAGTCATGTAGTTCAGTAGTTAGAGCAACTCCCTCGCAAATGAGAGACTTGGGTTTAATTCCAGGTCTTGAGAAGTTTCCTTACTAAACACACCTCTGTTTACCTAGTAGTAAGTAGGAACCCCGTTGTTAAATGATTGGCAGATGGATTGCTGTACTGGGGGTAATAATTCTTCAAAAGAATAAGAATAATAATCCTTGCATTTGATAAAGCACTTTCCACGACTTCTAGACCTCTCAAAGCACTTCACAGTATATGCAATAAAGTGAATTCACTGCATATTTGTGGGCAAAACGTGGCAGCCAATTTCGCACAGCAGTGTCCCACAAACAGTATAATAATAAATTGGTCACTAAACCCATGAATGTTTTTAGGACACTGAGGTGCACAATTGGCTGCTTCTTTTCACCCACATATTATGCAGTCAATTCACTTTAAGTATATTATGTGAAGCTCTTTGAGACATCTCAAAGACTTAAGGCGCTATATCAAATGCAAGCATTATTATTATATGGGGGGTTGTTGGCCAAGACCCTCGGAGAAACTCACTTTTTTAAAAAATGCCATTCGATCTTTAATGCCCTGAAAAACCCTCAGTTTAATGTCTCAACCAAAGAACAGCACCTCTGAAAACTTGGCTCAGAGTGCTCCTAACAGAGCCAAGCTGACATCTAAATACAAGTCACTGCACTAAATAAAATCCTAGGAAACATTTGAAAAGTTAAGTCAGCATTGTAAACATGCTATATTAAATGCAATATCCTTGGGTTGGGGGAAAAAGTCAGCAAGGTAAAAGGTAAGCTGGATTCTCCTTGGAGCTGATCGACTCCAAGGTGACATGCTTGGCAATGGAATGTTGGAACAGTCAACCCTCTGTGGCAATCTCTGTAGTCCGGTTCCCATGCCAGGAAGATCCACAGTACACTACTCGAGGGAACTGCTGGTAATAGACCAGTCAGCCTGGCTCATCAATAAGACTTGGAGGGACAACAACAGCAATTACTTCCATTTTATGGAGTCCTATAGCTCTCAGAGCACTTGCCTTGCAAGTGAGAGACCTGGGTTCTATTCCCGGCAGAGCAAAATGTTGGGCAAGTTTCCTTACTCCAGACACCTCTGTTTACTTAGCAGTAAATAGGAACCTGGTTTTTAGTCGATAGTACAATTTTAAGGGGTGTGAAAGAACAGAGAGACCTGGGAATTTGTGTAAGTGATTCTTTGAAGGTGGCAGGACAGGTAGACAAGACTGTTTAAAAAAAAGCATGCGGGATACTAGGCTTTATAAATAGGGGCATAGAGTACAAAAGTCAGAAAGTTCTGACTAACCTCTATAAAACTTTGGTTAGGCCTCAGCTAGAGTACAATGTTCAATTCTGGTCACTACACTTTAGGAAGGATGTTAAGGCATTGGAAAGGGTGCAGAGGAGATTTACCAGGATGGTACCAGGAATGAGGGACTTCAGTTATGAGGGAAGGCTAGAGAGGTTAGGTTTATTCTCACTGTAGCAGAGAAGGTTACGAGGAAACCTAATAGACATTTTTAAGATCATGAGGGGATTCGACAGAGTAAACAGGAAAATACTGTTTCCACTGGTGGGTGTATCAATGACCCGTGGTCACAGATTTAAATATAGTTTCAAAAAGAAGCAGAGGGGAGGTGAGGAGAAATTTTTTCACTCAGCTAGTTGTTCGAATCTGGAATGCATTGCCTGAAAAGGTGGTGGAGGCCGATTCGATAACAACTTTTAAAAATTGTTTATTTATTTGGGGAAGACGGGTTTGTGCGGTTATGGGGAGAGAGCTGGGGAGTGGGATCGAATTGCTCTTTTCAAAGAGCCAGCACAGATTCGATGGGCCGAATGACCCCCTTTTGTGCCGTAAGATTCCATGATATGATTGGTGGATCGGTTTCCAGTTGCATTAATGCTTTCAAAAAAATGATAATAATAAATTGGTCACTTCATTCCATGACTGTTTGTGGGACACTGCTGTGCACTAGTGGCTTCTGCATTCCACCCACAAAATATACAGTCAATTAATTCATACAGTATATTCTGTGAAGCGCTTTGAGAAATCTAGAAGATGTGCTAGAGCACAATATGTAAGGATTATTATTATTTATAGTGTCCTTCACCCAGGGTAGTGTCTTAGAACAGTTAAATCTATTAAGTATTAAGGGGTATGGGGAGAGAGCAGGAAATTGGAATTGAAAGGTAGATCAACCATGATCAAATTAAATGGCTCGAAGGGTCTACTCCTGTTCCTATGTTAACAGTGCGGAGCCAGGGAAAGGAGGGAGATAACCATTGGCATGATCGAAGAAGGCATGATTGAAGATCAAAGAGGGATAACATAGAGGGATAACCGTCAAAAGTGGAATAGAAGGGAGGAAGCCGGCAAAGTAAAGCGTGTCAGTAGAGGAATGGGTTACAAGCCAGTCACGAGAGCCACAGAGCTGCCACGGAATGAAGTAGTCAATCTGTTCTACAATAAGGAGCTAATGGAGACTGACAAGGTACATACTAAGGTCAAGGATTATTCCACTGTTAACTCTGCAATCAAAAGCATTAAGTAAGGTGGTCTGAACTGTAGAAGCAGTGAAATGATGGCCAGATAGTGGTTTCAATGACAAGCTATGAACTTTAGCTAGTTCAACTGCAGAAATGGGAAATTGATAAAATTTATGGGGAAAATCTCATCCTTAAAATTGCAAATACCTTCAAAACAGTCTGGAAATGTTCAGAGGTTCCCCTATTGCTATTGTACATACAGTAAAAGCCCGTTTATCCGGCACCCTCGGGACATGGCCAATGCCGGTTAAAGCATGTGCCGGATATCCGATCGGAAACGCAATCAATCAATCAATCAATCCCTCAATAAATAAATAATGCATTTTTCCAGATAAATTCCGGTTAATCGAATGCGGACCTTTTTTTTGCGGTGCGGTTAAACGGAAGTCACGGTTGATCAGGTCACGGATAAACTGGCTTTTACTGTATAATGCTATAATTGTGTCCAGTCCAAAAGAGTATAACATTTATGGACTCAACTGGAGTATTTACGTTAAATGTTTCCATTTCCACAGGCCTACAAATGTAATACAGGAACACTTTTTAGCTAATGCTAAAAATGTAGCTGAATATTCAGACTTACCATAAATACCTCTTAGCCTGCGCTTTCAGTCATGTTTACTCTGCCCCCTCAGATCCCAAGGGTGTACAATAAAGCTAACTAGAACATAATTGACACTCAAGTTTGTGGCTGCGGGTCGCATAATATAAGCAGTTACTATATCGACTACTCTTCCTCACCCCCACCAGCCCCCACCCCTCTTCCAACACAAAAAGCAATAACAAGTTAATATTTCTCTTTCTAGAGGCCCACAAGTGTAGTACAGGGAGAATATTTTGTGTTAATAACAAATATAGCTAAGTATTCTCATGTTGCTAAATAAAAGTACAGTAAAAGCCCGTTTATCCAGCACCTGATCAACCGTAACTTCTGTCAAACCCCCGCACAGTTTCCCACGGCGTCCCTCAGGGCTCTGTCCTCGGTCCCCTTCTTTTCACCCTTTACACGCTCCCTCTGGGCAACGTCATCCGCAGACATGGGGTAAATTTCCACATGTATGCGGATGACACCCAGTTGTACCTTTCTGCCTCATCCCTCAACCCCCAGACGATCGATGTTCTGACAGCATGTCTGTCCGACATCGAATCGTGGACGAGGGACAACTTTTTGCAATTGAACGTGAATAAGACCGAGGCCCTCCTGATTGGCTCATGCCAGCGCCGCCACACATCGGGCGCTGCCAGCCTCAACAACCAAGGCTGCACTCTCCACCTCACAAAGCCAATCAGGAACCTCGGCATCATGTTCGATCAAAAACTTTCCTTCCTCCCCCACATCCGCGCTTTGACCGGCACCGCCTATTTCCATCTGCGCAACATTGCCAGGCTCCGCTACTATCTTACCCCCCGCGCTGCTGAAACACTTGTGCATGCTTACATCACCTCATGGCTGGACTACGGAAATTCTCTCCTAGTCGGCCTCCCCAGTTCCTCCATTCATAGGCTGCAGGCCATCCAAAACTCTGCAGCCCGTGTACTATCCCGCACCCGCCTCCGCGACCACATAACCCCCACCCTCGCCCGTCTCCACTGGCTCCCCATCCTCCAGAGGATCGAGTTTAAGATCCTCGTCCTCACCTACAAGACCTTACACGGCCTTGCCCCATCCTACCTAACCGATCTACTCTCCCCCTACACGCCCACCCGGACCCTCCGTTCAACAGGACTTGGCCTGCTCCAAGCCCCCCGCCCGAACCGCCCCACCATCAGAGGCCGGGCCTTCAGTTTCTCCGCTCCCACCTTATGGAATGCTATCCCTCAATCCCTCCGTTTCGCCTCTTCCCTTTCCTCTTTCAAGGCCGGTTTGAAGACTTTCCTCTTCGATCATGCCTTTTGTTCCACCCGGAACTCTTTTACCTCCCCTTCATGTTTCACCCCTTCCCAAACACTCCGCTCCCAGCTCGGGTCACACGCCTCTTGTTCAGCGCCTTGGGACGTCCTCCCGACGTGAAAGGCGCTCTATAAATGTAAATTGTTGTTGTTGTTGTTGTTGTATAACCAGCATCGCAAAAAAGGTCCGCATTCAATTAACCAGAATTTTTCCAGAAAAATGCATTGATATATTTTTTTTTGCATTTGGGGTGAATATTCGGCAGGCGCTTTAACCAGCATCGGCCAGGTCCTGAGGGTGCCGGATAAACGGGTTTTTACTGTAATTGGAACATAAACAGGACCCAACCTAATAATAATTCTTGCATTTGGTATAGCTGGTGTAGTTCTTTATCACATTTCAAAACTCTTCTCAAGATCTCCTGTGGAATGGAGTAACTGTGTATTTTGCAGGCAAACATGGTGGGCTAAATGCATACAGCAATGTCCCACAAACAGCTATCAAATTAGTTAATTTTGTGGAGGGCATGAAATTGTTGGCCAGGACACCGGGAGAAACTCCTTCGTCTTTGGAATAATGCCATAGGAGCTTTACTTGGACATGCAGATGGGACCTCAATTTAATTCCTCATCCAGTAGGGAAACCCCAATTATTCAACACACTGCCAACACTACATTGAAGTGTTAACTTAGACTACCGTGAGTTCAAGTTCCAAATTGGGACAAATTGTGCAACATAAGCAGATGCTGCATCCTCTTTTGAGCAATCTGTTGCATTGAAAAAAACAATGCTGACCAAACACATTTGATTGCTTTCCCAGAAGTTGGGCAAAATGATATAAACAGGCTAAAAGTGAAAAACATACCTCATTTTCCTGCATGACACAGAATGTTAAGTTGAGGTCTTAGTTCAATGAATACCCAACTCATTAACACACATTTAGGAGGGAAGCCCATAGTTAGTTCAAGAGGTGCTATGTTTTTTCACAGAAGTGACAGTATTTTAGAAGGTTTGGCAACTACATGGGAATAAATGGCAAACCTCCAGTACTGATTCTCCTGGGAAGAATACAACAGCCAGCCAACAACCTACCACTCCCACACTCAGGAAAACATTAGGAAAGTTTCAACTTTATATTGAAACTTCTTTGCTTAAAATATAATCAAATCAATGTTTTCTTGAATTTAAATACCGGTAATTCATCTTTGGTGACACAAATGGAATTCAGCATTGAAAAAATTAAGACATAGAGAAGGAATGCAGACAATTTGGAGAAAACCAGTATAAGAAAATACTACAATCTTCCAGGAGATTAAAAAATCAAAAATACAAAAGCAGAAAAGGAAAATCATATGGGCAACAAGAATAACACTTGAAGATAGCATCTCACATTAAAAAAAAATATAGGCTTGGGCTTCTGCTTTACCAATTGAAATCTATATTTTTAATAATTTATTTCATGAATCCAAATCATTTGATCTGAGAGACTGTTACAGACACATTCTGTGTGCCATTTTAAAATGCTATCACATTTGTGTTTACATTTTTTTTAAATGTTCACCTGCTCAACAACTTTGAGAAATCACTACAATACATTTTTTAAATGCGGTCAAAATAGTTTTTGTCCCCTCAGGTCTGTAAAGTACTTGTGCAAAAGTGTCAATTGATTACTTTCTTGCGATAGAAAATTTGACCCAGGTCTTCAACAAAATAGTTTGATTTACATATCATTATATATGTATTATATAATATATAAATTATAGATGTCAGGCAACACAATATTTTGGGTACATGTGCACAAAACCAGCTCAGGTCGAAACACTGACTGTCCAGTGCCTTGGGACTTCCTCCCGACGGGAAAAGCACTATACAAATGTAATTTTGTTGTTGTTTGTCCTTTTCAAAAAGTCCTACCTCAATCCCTCAGTGCTCTCAAGTTACTAACCCATACCTAACCTGGTTTTGCTCTCCAAAAGTGCAGGAACAAGTCATTGCCACCCAGCTTCACTCTTTCCTTTCCCAGCACTCCATGTGTGTTCAAGAGCTCTCCAATCCAGCTTCCGCCAGTCCACAGCACTGAGACACATTGGTCAGTCTCACACTACATTCTCTCCATCTGTGGCCAGAACTTCTTTGCCTTCTTTCTCCTTTATCTCTCCACTCCTCCCTTCTCAACCTCACTCCTCTACCTTCACAATTGTATCCTATCTCGGTTTTATTCCTCCCTCTACCACCATCTCCACTTTGTCACATCAAATAGCCTTTCCTCCTGCCACCCTGGGTGTTTGCTTAATGTTGCAAATGTGGGCTGAGTAACTCCGGCGCACATGCGCGGGGCATGGAGTGTTGTGAAAGCAGACGTGGAGCAAATGAGAAATCAGATTTGCCCAGAGCCCAGCCTAAACTGAGCTCCTGTGACCAATTCTTGGTAAATGCTGTAGTATTTCAATTATCTACAGTACTTTCTTAAGTCATTCTAATGTTTCCCCCCACCCAAATCACAAAAAAAGTAATTACTGAAATAGAAAAATCTGAAGTTTGATGAACTAAGTTTAAAGTGTTCCAAATGCTCACTTTCTATATTTCTAATTTAAAAATATATATTGCACATCAAAACCATTTGTTTTTAATCACATTTCTGTACAAATAATACCAAACATTACATTACAAATGAACTGAACTATTCAGGATCACAATGCAGATTTACTTAAAGTTGTACATTACAAATTGTAAGAGCAACACAAGATACAATATGCCTCTATAGACATACAACAAATGCTCAAAGGTCAGCACTTTTATTCCAACTAACAATTGCGCTGAATAAGATGTCCTAACTTGTTCATAAATTAGTCAACATCCTTCAAAACTACCTATCTGAATTTACAAGCCCAACAGGTGTGTTCAATCACAAAAACAGAAGTTGCTGGGGAAACTCAGCAGGTCAAGCAGCATCCATGGAGAAAGGAAAAAGAGTCAACGTTTTGGGTCTACAACCCTTCGTCAGAACTTCATCAGTTCTGACGAAGGGTTGTAGACCCGAAACATTAACTCATTTTCTTTTCTCCATGGATGCTGCTTGACCTGCTGAGTTTCCCCAGCAACTTCTGTTTTTGTTTCAGATTCCCAGCATCTGTAGTATTTTGTGTTTTGTTAGGTGTGTTCAATATTTGTGGAGGAACTATAGAGTACATAAGAGCATTCGCCTCATAAGCATTCAGGGCCTACGGCATTCCAACAAGAAAACCACTGTACAAATCTGATTTTATTGTACAATACAGTATGTAGTTTTCAACGAGAGGACCAGGTTTAAATTCGCAGCAGGCAGGTGAAACATTAGGTAAATTGCCTTACTCCACAGGCCTCTGCTTACCTAGCAGTACAAGTGAATCAATATTTCGGGGCCACGATCCTTCATCAGAACGTTCTGACGAAGGGCCGTGGAACCGAAACATTAAGTCATTTTTCTCTTCTCCATAGATGCTGCCTGACCTGCTGAGTGTTCCCAACCATTTCTGTTTTTGATTCAGATTTCCAGTATCTGTAGTATTTTGCATTTTACCCACTTGTTAATAATAATCCTTGCATTTGATAAAGCACTTTTCTTCTAGACGTCTCAAAGCGCTTCACGGAATATACTGTAAGGTGAATTGACTGTATATTTGTGGGCAAAACGTGGCAGCCAATTGCGTACAGCAGTGTTCTACAATGAAATGACCAAATTTTTTTTTTGAGGGATTATTTTTAGGCGTGTGGAGTAAGGAAACTTGCCCAAGGTTTCATCTGCTTGGAAATCAATCCAGATTTCTCGCTTGTAAGGCGATTGGCTTAATTAAAGATCTCCTGTAATGCTAGGGTTTGATTACAGGTATTAGCCACCATTTACATAGCCTCCATTTACACAGCAGTAAATTGGAACCTAGTTGTTAGTCGATTGGCAGATTGCTTTAAGAAGGGTAATAATTGTTAATAGATTGGCGGATCGCTTTTCCAGGGGTAATCATCCCTTCAAATAAAGAAATAATAATTTGATCACTCAATCCACAACATCGGTCTGGATGGATAGATTAAGTTGATATTTGGTTGATATTTCGAAAAGTATACCAAGTATACCAACAACTTGAACTTCATGAATGCGAAAATTGAAATGGATTCAAGTAAGAATAGCTGGTAGTAGACTGGCATCTGATATAGTTATCCTATGTAAGAATCTGTTTAAAGCTATGGCTTAATTAAAGATCTCCTGTAAGCCTAGCAGGATCCAGGTTCGATTCCAGGCAAGTTTCCTTAATTCACTAGCCTCCATTCACCTAGCAGTAAAGTGGAACCTGGTTGTTAGAAGATTGGCAGATTGCTTTAAGAGGGATAATAATCTCTCAAAAAAATATTCGCTCACTCAATCAATGACTGTTTGTGGGACACTGCTGTGAGCAATTGGTCTCCACATTTTGCTCACAAAATATACAGTTTCTACACTTTATTCTGTGTTCGTACTATAAGCAATAAGAGCTACACCAAATGCAAGGAACATTATAATAATTATTTTTAAATTGCATTACTCAGAATACAAAGCAAGTGCAAGATTTAGAATACAAGGGAAGAAGAAGTGGAGAAAAGTGGAACAAATAAACAAAGGGGAAAAAGACCAAAAATATTTCTACACATTAGAGGGCATGGATATAAGAATAAGATAAGAGTAGAAAACTAAAATAGAAAATAAAATTTCCATAAACACAATACAGCAAGTATCATATTAGGATTTTATAGATATCCAACAGTGAACCTCGGAAAACAGATTAAGATTGCAGTGCATATCAAACAACAGAAATGCTTTTTACAAGCAGTCACAGTAAACAGTAGCTCCTTGGAGGATCCCAAATGAGTCCTGATAATTAATCACCAAGAAACTATAGATCTCCATTTGTGCCCACATATAAGGAGCATAACATAGATGCTTTCCCAAAGTAGAGGGCTATTTCCAGGGCTACAATTAAGAGATTCTAAAAATTATAGATATTTTGAATAAAGAGGCGAGTGACAGACTCAAGACATTGAAGCGGAATGTGGCACCAGTCCTGGATCAACTACATACAATAATATTTATTGGCTGATGAAATTGGTCATGCTTTGACAGACATATTCAGAAGCACATTGAAAATAGTATGGTAGCACCCAAGGATTGGAGAACAAAGAATAATGTCAATTTTATTTAAGCAAAACCATAACTAGGAACAGTATACTGGTGAGTCTAACAGGTATTGTAGGGAGGATAAAATAATCAACCACTCAAGAGATATATAGAATTCCAAGAGGAACTGTGCAAGTCTTAAGGGAGTTTTGTATTCATTGGAATTTTTTGAAGAAAGGTGGATAAGAGAAATCTAATAGATGTCAGATATTTAGCAGTTTCTCAATGTCCCACATGGGAAATTGTGCCACACTGTTGAAAGCTACAAATTGGTTGGAGGGTTGATCCATAGTTATTATTCCTTAAATGATGCAAACTTTGAAAAGAAGAGTGCTCCTCCTGATGTACCGGCCATACTTCTCCAGATTAATTGGTTATTTATCTTGGGTTTATGGATCTTACCGGCTCGACTATATTGCTTGTCAGTCTTCCTAACTCTTCCCTCCACAAGCTACAGATCATCCAGAACTCCGCAGCTCATGTCCTCTCCCACACCAGGCTCCGTGATCCCATCACACCCACCCTCGCCTGGCTCCACTGGCTCCCCATTGCTCAGAAAATCAAGTTAAAAATTCTCGTCTTCACCTTCAAGGCACTCCATTGCCTTGTCTCCTGCTACTTCTATGACCTGCTAACCCTTTATTAACCTGTCCACTCTGTCCGCTCAGTAGACTCCGGCCTGCTCCATGTCCCTCACCCGGCCCACCCCACAATCGGCGGATGGGCCTTCAACCTCCCTGCCTCCACCTCTGGAACTTCTTTTCACATCTTATCGACATCTCAAAGTGCTTAACAGAGTATACTGTAAACTGAATTAACTGTTTATTCAGGAATCTGGACGTCTTGTTTGACCCCAAACTGTCCTTCCTCCCTTATATGTGCTCCATTCTTCCATTATACCTCGGCAATATTGCCAGATTCCACTACTACCTCACCCCCCATGCCGCCGAAACTCTCATCCACGCCGATAATAAATATTATCACTTCCAGGCTCGAATACAGGAACTCTCTCCTCGTTGGCCTTCCTAGCTCCTCCCTTCACAGGCTGCAGATTATTCAGATCTTTGCAGCTCGTGTACTCTCCCACACCAGACTCCACGACCACATCACTCCCACCCTCGCCCGTCTCCACTCCCCATTCCCCAAAGTATCGAATTCAAGATCCTCGTCCTCACCTTCAAGGCCATTCAGAGCCTTGCCCCTGCCTATCTCTCTCATCTGCTGTCTCCCTATCAGTCTGCCCATCCCCTCTGCTCAGCAGGCTCTGGCCTGCTCTGCATCCACCGCCATAACCGCCCCACCATCGGTGGCCGGGCTTTCAGCCTCTCTGCTCCCACACTGCGGAACTCCATCCCACAATCCTTTCACCTCACTTCCTTCCTTTCATCCTTCAAGGCCAGTCTCAAGACCTTCCTCTTTGACTGTGCCTTCTGCTCCCCTCCTAACTCTTTCACCTCTCCTACTCTCCTTTCCCTTCCCCCTACCCCGACCCTTCCCACCATGCTCGGGTCCCAACCTGACAGTTCAGCGCTTTGGGACGTCCTCTCAATGTGAAAGGCGCTCGATAAATGTAATTTTGTTGTTGTTATTTGTGGGCAAAATGCAGCAGTCAACTGCACACAGCAGTGTTTCACAAACAATCATGGATTGAAATGACTTTTGGGAGGGATTATTATTAGGCATGTGGAGGTAAAGAAACGTACCCAAGGTTTTGCCCTGATCTGTCTGGATTCGAACACAGGTCTCATACTTTTAAGGCGAGTGTTCCAACCACTGAGTTACAGGAGCTCCACGCTGATAGCGCTTTTCATGCCTTCAAGACTTCTTAAAGCATATAATAAAATATACAGTAAAAGCTTGTTTATTCGTGACCCGATCAACCAGATTGCTTGATCCCCTCCCAGGGCAATTCCCCATTCCAACAATTGCGAGAATGCTCACTTTGCACATACGCGCAATGTGTGCGCATGCACACTTATTAAACTTACGAACAGAGGTTTTTACCGAGTGTGCTGGAATCTTTATTGATGAGTAGCCATATAATATTCTGTTACTATTTAGTGTATTATTAATATGGTATGTTTTAAAATAAGTTAATTTTTTGTGTTGGGTTTTCGGCAACTTAACGTCCGATTATCTGGCACGATCAATTAATCGACCCCCCGTAGCGTGCTGGATAAACAGGCTTTTAGTGTAACATGAACAGTACAGTACTGTTTTGATTTGACTGTATTTTTAGGGTAAAATGTGATTCTCCACAGCAATGTCCCACAAACAGCTATGGAGTGAGTGACAAACTAAAAATTACATTTGTATAGTTCCTTTCACATTGGAAGGATGTCCTAAGGCCCTGGGCAATCAATGTTTCAGACTGGAGCTGAGAGACGTGAAGCAGGCCATAGCCCACTGAGCAGAGGGAGCGGGAAGGTTGGTGGGAGGTTGCAGACGTGGAAGGAGCAAGGCTGTCCCAAGGAGGAGGGCGTTGAAGGTGAGGAGGAGGATCTTGAACTGTTTCCTCTGCGTAATAGGAATCCAGTGGAGTTGGCTGAGGATGGGGCTAATAGGGTCACGGAGACTGGTGTGGAAGATGACATGGGCTGCAGAGCTCTGGATGATCTGCAGCCTATGGAGGGAGGTGTTGGGCATGCCGGATATTCAGTCGGATCCGACATCGAAAACCCAACACAAAAAAAATTAACTTATTTGAACACATACCATATTAATAATAGATTAAATAATAACAGATAATATCAGACCTTTGTTATTCACCTAAAAATCACCTTTGCTGGTAAATGCCTGGTTTGAAGCCATGATGCTGGGGTACAGGTGTACAGTCTACACAGCAGCGCGACTTTAAGGCTCTACTCGCAGCAAGCCGAAATACCTGTACAGTACTCTAGTGCGACAATTGATTCATTAAATGCACCACTGCAATTGTGTCAGATAAGATCCGGTTAATTGGATGGGGACTTTTTTTTTGACGTACGAGTTATACGGAAGTTCCGGTTGATCGAGTCACGGATAAACTGACTTTTACTGTACCTTGATACCTTGCAGAATGTACCTCGCTTTAGTCTACACCAGCGAGAGACAAGGAACCAGCAACTTTCAAGCATAAATTGAATCAAAATTATATGACTTTCATCTGAAAATACTAGACCAAATTGAAGCCAACCTTCCATTTATTGTACATATAGATAAAACAAATTGCATTTTACCCTCCAGCATTATTTTTCAAAAACAAGAAATATATTGTGACACCTAAAACCAATATTTAATTTGCTTTTATCCATTTGCCCTTCTAAAATTGATATCTTCAAGCGATCATAACTCGACACAATGGCTGCCTTGCCAATTTGAACAAGTTACAGTAATAAATAAACAAGGAATCAAAATGATCTCTGGTTCAATCAGCCAAAAGACAAATTTTGAAACACCCCAAGTCACACAAACTATGACAAAAAGTCTATATTCGTTCTAGGTCAATGTCACAGCTTTACAAATATCAAAAACAGTGAATACGCATGCTAATAACAATTGAAGCAATGAGGTTATCATTTCCCCAAGCTCTTTATGGTTGCACCACAAAATGAGTAGAAAAACCTGTCTTGTTGTCAATGAGCTTCATCCAGGACTCGATATCCAATGAACAAGCAGTCAGAACACTGAGGGTTTCGGAATTAAGGATAAAAGTAGATAGAGTTGTGTGTTATGTGCAATCATATGTAAGAAGTTCCTGGACCTAAAGATTAAAATCTTCCATTAAGGGAGAGGAGAGCCCTGAGTAATGTTGCAGGTGACCTTATGGGGGCAGGAGAAATCACTGAAGGAGAGCAAGTGACGATGGTTGGAGTAGGTAAGAGTGAAACCAAGAGCTGGAGGAGGGAACAGTGGTGGAAGAGGATGGAGTGGTCGACAGTATAGAAAAAAGACAGCATAGACCACAACTCAAATTAAATGTGGCAGTGTAACCATTTAATATGCATTAGTTTCATCATATGCTATGTTGGCATCCCACATTTTGTAGTCCAATTTTTATAATTTACTTTTCATCTTCTCATTTCTTCCAATGCCAAACATAATTTCTGATCAAGAGATTTGGAAGCTGATCTGCTTCCCAGCCAAAACTACTAAAGTGAATGCTGAGTGAACCAAATTTAATCCTGTTCAACTTTCATTCTCCCAGACTTTCATCCTGTAAATTGTATCCCACCCTCCCTTAATTGTTCCTCTTCTTTCTTTCCACAGAAAAAAATAATTTATGTTCATCAACCAAGTGAATATTAACATTGTTATTCCAAGCGTTGAATTCCCAGTATTCAATTCTTTTTAATTGAAACAAGTCTTAACCATGAAATAAATGTAACCAACCAAATATTTAGTGCTCAGAAGTGGTCATATTTAACCTACTTTAGAAACAAATAGTACTCCCCCATTGCTACTAAAAGTGTCCAAAGTGATTTTGGTACAAAATGTCCTTCCGTTTTGAAAATAGTAATTATTTTAGAAAAATGACTGAATACTATATTGGGAATCATAGCCAAAGATGTACATTTTACTACTGCAAGACCTATTGGAAGACCAACATGTGTCAACAAGACTGGGCGAACATCATCAAGTCCAATGAATTCCATTTCACTCACGACTGATGTTTACAATTCAAGCAACCACAATTTAGATTCAGGCGGGTAAAGCAGCATTGTAATATTCAGGCAAACGATATGCTTTACAGTTTATATACTGTAACAAACTGTTCGTTCTGTTGCTAACCTTTGGATCAAGAATTTCTAGTACTCATAATTAAAAGTTAATTAAAATAATTAAGCTAATTAAAATTCACACAGCGATAATCATGAGAAACCGATTGAAAAGGCGTTACATTGGATATACAGTAAAAGGTCATTTATCCAGCACCCTCAGGACCTAGTCAATGCCGGTTAAAGCGCGTGCCGGATATTCGGTCCAAAACGCAAAAAAAATGTTTTTCAATAAAGCATTTTTCCGGATAAATTTTGGTTGATCGAATGCAGACGTTTTTGGGGATGTGCCGGTTATACGGAAGTTACGGTTGATTGGGTGCCAGATAAACGGGTTTTTACTGTACCACATACACCATAGCGCTTTGATAAAGCAATTTAATAATAAACAAGTGATTTACATATCACATTTTTAACCAAGACACCTGATCAGATTCAACACTCAAGTTTGCCTCCAATAAGCCAACCACTTGTATGATTCAGGGTTTATAGATTTAGAAATACATGCAAGAAATCATATGGAAAATCAAAATATAATTATCTGCGCAATTGATACAGGGACTCATCAATCGTCAAGCTGTCTCAAAACGCTTCACCGAGATTTTGAAGCTGATCAGACGTGTGACTTGGTAATTATAGGCAAATGCAGCAACCAATTTGCTCACAGCCATGAAGGGAATGAGCAATTCTTTATCCTGGAGTATATTACTACAATTTAAAATAAATATTACAGTGGCTCAGTGGTAGGACGCTCATCTCTGAGTTCACCCTCATACCTCTCTGTTCTCCCTCATCTCAGCCCTCCCTCATCCCAACCCTGCCCACTCCTTGGAAGGTTGTGGGCTCAAATCCCATCATCAGGACATGGAACTCATATAATCTAATCAGACACTCCAATGCAGTACTATTCATTGTTTGAGCTGCTATTCTTCAGATGAGATGTATAACTTAGGCCCCTTCTAGTTGCTGAGGTGGAGTTAAATATTCCATGGCACAATTCAAAAAGAGAGTTTTTTCTGAGTTTTTCCCAGTGTCCTGGTTAACAATCCCCCAAATATAATGTGTCAATCATTTTATGGTTGTTTGCAGGACATTTTGTTGGCAAATTGGCTCCCACATTTATCCACACAGAAAACACAATTACTGCACTTCACGGTATATCATGTGAAACACTTCTAGGAAAGAGTTATACCAAACAGAAAGATTATTTGTTGTGAAACTTTTAACTCCATTATGCAATTCAAAAAACAATGGACCAGTAGATTTATTTTACAATAATTTAACCTTAATTAACCTTCCACAGTAAAAGAGGTGCATGCATCAGCTCTGCAGTGCAATAATTTATGCAAGCTCACAGCTAAACAAACTGCAGTTTCAGCCAAATAAAGTGTGTTCACAGTTCTGTACCATGCATTTATAAGATAAAGTACCATCCATGGAAAGCTTTGAGGGGGGGGGGGGGGGAGAGCACCAGAAGTGAGGGACAGGGCGAGGTTAAGCGGAGGGCACAACGCAGAATGTGGGTGAGGTGAGAGGTGGGAAAGGTAAAAGAGCTGTGGTAGCAAAGGTAGAGGTGGGCCGGTGGTGGTGGAAGTGAGAAGGCAGGGCCGGAGAAGGTGAGAAGGCAGGGCCAGGGAGCAGGAGAAGACGGTGCCGGGGATAGGAAAGACAGGGGGACCAGGGATTCTAGAAAGAGAACCGGTGGGGCGAGGTGAACCCTAAGTGGCTTTTCCAAGTAGTATCACTCTGTACCTCTAGGTGGTGTGCTTTTGGAGGGGGAGGGGGGGGGGGGTGAATCCTCATTTCCAGCCTCTGCTGCCAGCTAGTCACAGCCCCCTCAGGTTGGAGCCAGGAGAAGACGGGGCCGGGGGGGGAAAGACGGGGCCGGGAGGGAAAGGGGGGGGAAGACGGGATGGAGAGCAAGCGCGGACGGAGGGGGGAAGACAGGGCTGTGGTAGTGGGGGGGAGGAGATGGGGCAGGTGGGCAAGATGGGGCCGTGGGGAGGGGGGAAGACGGGGTTGGATAAGGGAGGAAGATGGGACCGGGTGGGGGGGTAGACAGGGTCGGGTGCGGGGGGAAGACGGGGCCAGGAGGGAAGACAGAGCCGGGGGGGGGGGGGGAGGAGAAGACTGGAGGGGGGGGGAGGAAAACGGGGTCGGGGGGGGGGGGGGGGGGGGAGAAGACGGTGCCGGGATGGGGGAGAAGAAGGGGCTGAGGGGGGAGGGAGAAGAAGGGGCTGAGGGGGGAGGGAGAAGGGGCCCTGGGCAGGTCGAGGGGGTAAATGGGGTCCGGGAGGAGGGGAAAGACAGACCTGGGGCAATGGGAGATGGTGGACTGGGGGTGGAGAAGACAGAGGACCGGGGAGGAGGGAGGGGGGCGGTGGAGACAGGTAGGGTGGGGGGGGGTGGGCGAGGTGAACCCCGAATGGTCTATTCCATGCAGTATCTATCTATCACTCTCTATACCTCTAGGTGGTGTGTGTTGGGGGGGGGGGGGGGTAGGGTGAACCCCCAATTTCCAGCCTCCGCTGACAGCCAGTCGCACATCCCTCGGGTCTGTCTGAATCTTTCACACAGACAGACAGGGGCCGGACAGCGGCAGTGTGTATGTGTCAGTCACGGCCCTAACTGGCTTTTCTGTCTGGTTTAAAAGCCGCTGTAAACAGCCCCCGCCCCCCGTCCCTCCCCGAGTGAGAGCGGCGATCATAGCCATCCTCCCGGGGCCGCTGGCAGACGCTGTCGGTTGTTGTGATGGCGGGGAGTGCGTGTGTCTGTACGTGTGTGTGGGGGGGAGAGGAGCCGGCGGCCTGAGGCTCTGCCCCTGGTCCCGGGCTACAGACAAACGCCATTGTTACAGCTCCCGCTCCCCGGGGGCTCGGGCCGACCCTCCGCCCACCCGCCGGGATCTGTGCACCTCCTCTTACCGACTTCAAGGCCTATCCCCGCGCCTCTCTGCCTGTCCCCGGGCGGCCGACACTCTCCTCGCTCTCTCTCTATTCCTCGTTGCTCCTTTCCGCCGCGCGGCCCCGCTCGCCGACTCCCATCTCGCACACCGACTCGGGCCACCCTGCCCCCCCCACACGGAGCCGCCGCCGCGATCCGTCGCCTCAACGCGCGACCCCGACTAACCGTCGCCCCCCCAGGCACGCGGCCGCTCTCGCCTCCTTCAGCGCTAGCTCATACGCGCGCGAGCACGTCCTCCCAGACTGCTGCCCACAATGGTTACTGACGTCAGCGCCCTCCCCCGCACTGTCTGGTGACGCTCGGCCGTGCGCGCTCCTGGGACAGTGGGGGAGGGGGGGTGTTTACTCACTGGGAGGGAAGGCGTGCTGTGCTGTTTCTGTGAGGTGTGTTGTTGCTTTGCTGGTATCAGTCTGGCTCAGCTGGTTGCACCTCTGGTCCTCTGAGACACAAGGTCATGGGTTCAAGTCATGCTGCAGGACTTAGAGGGGAGCTGAGGAGAAATTTTTTCACTCAGCGAGTTGTTCGAATCTGAAATGCATTGCCTGAAAAGGTGGTGGAGGCTGATTCGATAACAACTTTTAAAAGGGAATTAGATCTTTATTTAGGGAGAACGGGTCTATTAGGCTATGGGGAGCGGGCAGGGCAGTGGGATTGAATCGCTCTTTTCAAAGAGCCGGCACAGACTAGATGGGCCGAATGGCCTCCTTTTGTGCCGTAAAATTCTATGATACCACACCCAGCATGTTTGGATTTTGCTGGATTACACTGTACCCCAAACCGCAGTGAAGTCAATGACCAATGTTATTTGGGGCTGGGTGGGCGAGAGGACTGTCGGCCAGGACACGAAGACCCATACACATTTAGTGCCATATGAATTTTATCAACCGCCTGAATACATGGCGCAGACACATTGAAGTTCATCTCCCATTCTCAAGCCACGCCGGTGTCAAAAGAAAGGGAGCCATATCACCACATTGAAACTTCAATCGGATAACGTTTTCAAATAAAATTTTAGGACATTCAATGAATGATTTGTTAAAAATCAGAGGGAGTACCTTGCTTGATCCTACATGACTTCCGATGTCTGCTTTCTTTACGTACTTCAATATACATGTGCTAACGGCTGTCAACTGTTCAGATCTCGAGCTGATAAATACACAATGCCAGATTGGAGTGGTTGGGCCAATTGTGAGGATGGTATAATCATAAATTAGAGAGACTAATTGACATTACTTTTGATGGAAGTATTTTGAACCATTTTTACCTTTCATAAATCACCTTCAAAGCCCTCCATGGCCTCGCCCCACCATACCTCTGTGACCTCCTAACCCCCTACCAACCTATCCGTCCCTTCCGCTCAGAAGGCTCCCACCTGCTCCATGTCCCCCAACCCACCTGCCTCACCATCGGCAGGCGAGCCATCAGCCACTCTGCCCCTAACCTCAGGAACTCCACCCCGGAGTACCTCCGCTTCGGCCCCTCCCTAGCCGCCTTCAAGTCCCGCCTCAGAACATTCCTCCATATCCCCATCGGTCACCCCACATAACCTCCTTTCCTTCCACCTTCCCTGATCCCAGCTCAGGTCTGAAACACTGACTGTCCAGCGCCTTGCGATGTCTTCCCCATATGAAAGGCACTATACATATGTAATTTTGTTGTTGTTATAGGATTAAAGGATAAGTGCTCTGAGATGCCGTCCGGCGTGGAGGGCGCTATATAAATCAAAGTTGTTATTGTTGATTAAAATCTTGCACCTCACTATTAAGATATTGCATGACTTTGATATTGACTTTAATATTGCATGCTATTGTGAAGCGCTCTGAGATGCCATCCGGTGTGGAGGGCGCTATATAAATTGAAGTTGTTAACTTTTGCACTTATTTTTCAAATTAAAACTTGGGGAATGCTTCCATCTCATCACCCCGCATTTAATAATAATCCTTGCATTTGATATAGTGCTTTTCACATCTTCTAGATGTCTCAAAGCACTTCACAGAATATACTATAAAGTGAATTGACTGTATATTTGTGGGCAAAACGTGGCAGCCAATTGCACACAGCAGTGTCCCACAAACAGTTGTGGATTGAAATTACCAATTTATTATTGGGGTTTTTCGGGGGATTATCAGGTGTGTTGTGCAAGGTTTCGCCCTGATCTGCCTAGAATCGAACCCAGGTCTCTCACTTGTGAGGCGAGTGATCTAACCACTGAGCTACAGGATTCCACTATCTAATTGAAAGCAACAGATTAGTTATAAACAAATATTTTATTATTTTGTGAAGTTGATTTTTATTTTTTGAAAATATTCACAAGAAAAATTTGCACTATTCAGCACATTTTATATAAGAGGGCACCTAGATTTGCCTTACAGAGACATTTGGTGGAAACACAAACAAGGCAGTATTGAAGGGTGGATGTTAATTTACTGAAGGTGTGTTATCTAATAAATAAAAAAGGAAATGTAAATGGAATTGGCATAATCAAGTGTCCTGCTGTTAAACTCCTTCAGCAGCAACTCCAGATTCGCCGACATTCTCTCAAATTATCTGGCGGACATCAGGGTCTGGATGAGCAATAACATCCTACAGCTAAATGTTGACAAGATGGAAGCCATACTCATTGGCTCCTGTCAATGCCTTCTATCCTGCAGCACTGACTTCCTCAACCTCCCTGGCCTTTTCCTCAGATTTACTGAACCTTGGCGTCAGGTTCGACCACGTCTCGTCCCTGACCAGGACTGTCTTACTCCACCTCTGCCACATTGTCCACCTCCGACCGTACCATATCCTCGTCCAACTCTATTTTTCAAATGCCCACTTTGCCGTTCTCCCCAGCTCCACCATGCACAGGATGTAGCTGATCTCAAACTCCGCCACCCAGTTACTCATCAACACTAATCTCCGTCTCCCCCATCCCACCAATTCTAGCCAGCCTCCACTTGCTCCCTATTGCTGAACAGTTCAACTTGAGGATCCTTACACTCGTTTTCAAATGTTTTCATGTTCTGGCATTTCTCTACCGCTCCTACCAGTTTACCAAACGACAACCTGCTGCCTCCATTCGACTTGCTCTGGCCTTCTGCATATCCCTTGAACCCTCTGTTGCATCATTGGCAGACATGCTTTCAGCCAGTGTGCCCCAAAACTCTGGAACACTCTTCCTCCAACCTTCGTATGCGCTCGTGCCTACAATCATCTCCTCCTCCGATCTGGCTCACCTTTGTGTCCTTCGAATGCTCTGGGATGTTGCCCTGCATTGGGGTGGGGTGCAACAAAGAGGAATTATATCAGAAACAAGTAATTAATAAATTTTCACATTTCCACAACCTGTCTCAGAACCGTCCTCTCGTCCCCTGCCCTCGTCTCCATTTTAGGTGCACACCCCGGTCCGTCCAACATCTTGGGACGTCCTCCCGATGTGAATGGCTATAAATGTAAATTTGTTGTTTTTGTTGTTGGTATTTAAATGAGAACTTTGATAAATTATCAACTTTTCAGTTCTTGATGTAATAGATATCTGGAATGGTAATGGATACACTGCCTTTAGATTCACTGAAATATGATTATGTCTTAAGATTCTTTGAGTCAGTTCTGTATGCTGATTCTTCAGTTCTCATTCCTAACTTAATTAACCTCATCCTTCCCCAACAACCCCACCCTTGTATTTTCTTCCCATGAGCATAATGATATGACCACACTGGAGGCTGTTCATATCAAAACCTATGTTTGGTTTTAAATGTGCTTTTCTCATCAATTCTTCAAAAGGCAAGCACATAAACTGCATAAACAGAGTGCTGCATTGCTGCATTTCATCCACAAAATGCACACTTTACGCACAATATATTCTGTGAAGTGCCTTTGAGATGTCTCAATGGCATGAAGATTATAGATTGATATTTCAAATGCAAAGATTACTACTGTGTGTTAACAATATAACTCATACATTGAGGTCTTACCTGTCTATATGCAGGTGGATGTTAATGATCTCACGGTAGTAGTCAAAATATGTTGCATTGATGTGCTATAACTAAATAAATAAATAATAATCTTTGCATTTGATATAGCACCTTAGAGCATTGTTGAGACATTTCAAAGGTCTTAACAATATTTACTCTAAAGTTCTGTGACTGTATTAGTAGGCAAACAAAGCGGCCAACATACACTCTGCCATTTCTCACAAACAACCAATGAAGGATTGAATATTGAATAATTATTATAGTACTGTAATTAATTTAATTAATTTTGTTTCTGGAATAGATTATTTCAATAATAAAGTGGAGAAAAGCATAATGGAAGCAAACTGAAGCAAATTTAACAAGTGAATGCTCGAGTTGATAGGGGAGGCTATACCAAGTTGGGTCTATTTTGTGTATTTGAAAACTTCAAACAAAATATTGAGTTTCTTCTGTACATATTATTTCAGGTTACTCATACCTATATGGTGTCAGCCTGGCTCCATTAGTAGCATTCTATTCTCAGTCAGAAAGTAATGGGTTCAAACCATATAACAGGACTTAGAATTCACAGTCTAGGCCAACATGGGTTTGTTTCCCGGCAGGGTGAAACCTTGGGCAAGTTTCCTTGCTGCACATACCCGATAATAAGTGTATAAGTGTAATTATCAGTGTAAAATAACTCTACAATGTAATTTTGTTGTTGTTGTTGCTGCTGGTAATAATCCCTCAATAGAAAAGAATAATAAATTGGTCACTTGAATCCATGACTGTTGGTGGGACACTGTGAGCAACTGCCGCGTTTCGCCCACAAATTATACAGTCAATTCACTTTACATTATGTACTGTGAAGCGCTTTGAGACATCTAGAAGACATGAAAAGCGTATATTAAATGAAGGATTATTATTGTTTGTTATGGCTGTTTGTGGGATATTGCTGCAGCATTTGCATACAAAATATACATTAAATCGGTACAGTAAATCTTGTGAATCTTTTGTGCTCTTGTGATACAAAAGGTGCAAAATCAAATGCAAATAAAAATAACAAAAGATTGTTCATATTTGTTTAAAAATTCTTGTTTGATATGTTAAGTAGCAATGATGAATTGGGCCAGAATCCCCCCAAATACTGACCCATCAAACCACTGGTTCAAATAAATCCAGTTGCATCCTCTGCACACACACCACAAGTGGAGCCCTACATACACACATATGTAAACTTGTTCTCTCACACACACATTGTGATAAGGCAGACCTAGACTTCGCTTTGGAATGGAAAGCAATCTTGCGAGTTAAATAAACTGTGGAAACGCTGAGACTTCATTGCCGTGGTTAATGAGGTAATATAAGGCAGCAGCTTATTTAAGAGAGAACTGGTCTCAGTCTATTCTCTAGCAAAGGAAAATATTCTGTGTGCTATTATTTTTTATTTGGTGAGTTTATTTTGATCTACTTATGAATATTTTGCTTCCAAAAGTGAATTTGATTGTTTTGTTCAGTTCTCATTGTTGTATAGGGTGAAGAAACATAACATTTATTGTAAACTCTAGTTTAATATATTTTGCATCAATTTAATATTGATGATATTTTTCGATAAAAATTTCACCACCAAAATAGACAAAATATACTTTGTGCTATATTCTTTGAGGGGTTTGAGACATCTCAACAATGAGCCCTCCTTTGGCATGCAAAGCGTTTTGAATTCAGAATGCATGGAATTTCAAACTCACGCTGCAGCAAATATGCGTTATGTAGGGCAGCAACTTTAAGCTGCATAATTGTACAAAATCAAAATGCTGGCGTTCTATTGTCTCCATGATTTAAATTCATAGTTACAATTACAATTATTATATAGATAAGACTTTCACTTTCAATATAATTCAAGAAAAGAAAACATGTTTCAAAATGATATTTGAGTGTTTGAGACTTGTCCCAAACATGTTTGCAGCAATCTGAGTGCTATTATGATCGTTTACATCTTTTCACTTTCTTTCAGGAGGTGAGAGAATGAGGGTTTCCGCTGTCCAAGGTTAATTGAAGCTCCTGAGGGAATTAAAGGTTGTAATTCATTCGTGTGGAACAGATGAGTGACGTCAAAAATTGAATAGCAGGTGAACAATTTATGGTCACTATCTGAAGCCTAAGAACAAGATACTGTCTGAAATTCCTTGAGAGATATCTGATAATCATGCTTAATATATCAATATGAATTCTATTCTTCCAATTTTCTCCCTCACTTCAGCTGAAGATTAATTTAAGACTACCGTAAATACCCACGTATAAGGCGCACTCGCGTATAACAATAACAACAACAACAATTTACATTTATATAGCGCCTTTCACGTCGGGAGGACGTCCCAAGGCACTAAACAAGAGGCGTGTGACCCGAGCTGAGAGGGGAGTGTTTGGGAAGGGGTGAAACACGAAGGGGAGGTAAAAGAGTTCGGGGTGGAACAACAGGCACGATCGAAGAGGAAAGTCTTCAGATCGGCCTTGAAAGAGGAAAGGGAAGAGGCGAAACGGAGGGATTGAGGGATGGCATTCCATAAGGTGGGAGCGGAGAAACTGAAGGCCCGGCCTCCGATGGTGGGGCGGTTCGGGCGGGGGGCTTGGAGCAGGCCAAGTCCTGTTGAACGGAGGGTCCGGGTGGGCGTGTAGGGGGAGAGTAGATCGGTTAGGTAGGATGGGGCAAGGCAGTGTAAGGCCTTGTAGGTGAGGACGAGGATCTTAAATTCGATCCTCTGAAGAATGGGGAGCCAGTGGAGACGGGCGAGGGTGGGGGTTGTGTGGTCGCGGAGGCAGGTGCGGGATAGTACATGGGCTGCAGAGTTTTGGATGGCCTGCAGCCTATGAATGGAGGAACTGGGGAGGCAGACTAGGAGAGAATTTCCGTAATCCAGCCGTGAGGTGATGTATGCGTGCATGAGTGTTTCGGCAGCGCGGTGGGTAAGATAATTGCGGAGCCTGGCAATGTTGCGCAGATGGAAATAGGCGGTGCCGGTCAAGGCGCGGATGTGGGGGAGGAAGGAAAGTTTTTGATCGAACATGATGCCGAGGTTCCTGATTGGCTTTGTGAGGTGGAGAGTGCAGCCTTGGATGTTGAGGCTGGCAGCGCCCGATGTGCGGAGGCGCTGGCTTGAGCCAATCAGGAGGGCCTCGGTCTTATTCACGTTCAATTGCAAAAAGTTGTCCCTCGTCCACGATTCGATGTCGGACAGACATGCTGTCAGAACATCGATCGTCTGGGGGTTGAGGGATGAGGCAGAAAGGTACAACTGGGTGTCATCCGCATACATGTGGAAATTTACCCCATGTCTGCGGATGACGTCACCCAGAGGGAGCGTGTAAAGGGTGAAAAGAAGGGGACCGAGGACAGAGCCCTGAGGGACGCCGTGGGAAACTGTGCGGGGGTTTGAAGAAAAGCCATTGGAAGAAACAAAATGTAAACGATGGGTCAAATAAGAATGGAACCATTCAAGGACTGTGCCTTGAAGGTTGAGGTGGGAGGAAAGACGTTGAAGGAGGATGGTGTGATCGACTGTGTCGAACGCAGCAGACAGGTCAAGGAGGACGAGGAGGCAGAGGGAGCCCTGGTCACAGGCGGTTAGGATGTCATTTGTGACCTTGACCAGGGCAGTTTCTGTGCTGTGGATAGGGCGGAAACCTGATTGGAGGGGTTCAAGAAGTGAGTGATTTGAAAGGAAAGAGCGGAGCTGGGAGGCAACCACTCTTTCAAGGACCTTGGATAGAAACGGGAGGTTGGAAATGGGTCGATAACTTGATGGTTGCGACGCATCAAGGGAGGGTTTCTTCAGGATAGGGGTGATGGTGGCTGTTTTAAGGGAGATAGGGATGGTTCCTGAGGAGAGGGAAAGGTTAAGGGTGTCAGAAATGAGTGGGGCTAACAAATGGAGCTGGGTGCGGAGGAGGGGGGTGGGGATGGGGTCCAATGAGCACGTGTATAAGGCGCACCCCCCCACTTTTGACCTTTTCTTGGTGAAAAAAACCGAAGCATTTTCGATGATATTGCCGGCAGAAGGGAGGGAGGCAGGAGAGACAGGTAGGGAGGGAGGGAGAGAGGTAGGCAGGCAGGCAGGCAGGGCAGGCAGGGCAGGAAGGGAGGCAGGGAGGGAGGCAGGGAGAGAGGGAGGGAAGCAGGCAGGGAGGGAGGGAGAGAGGGAGGGAAGCAGGCAGGGAGGGAGGGAGAGAGGGAGGGAGGCAGGCAGGGAGAGAGGGAGGCAGGCAGCCAGGGAGGGAGGGAGGGAGAGAGAGAGAGAGAGAGAGGGAGGGAGGGAGGGAGGGAGGCAGGCAGGCAGGGAGGGAGCGAGAGAGAGAGGGAGGCAGGTAGGGAGGGAGAGAGAGAGAGAGAGAGAGAGAGGGAGGCAGGCAGGCAGGCAGGCAGGCAGGCAGGGAGGGAGGGAGGGAGGGAGGGAGGGAGGGAGGGAGGGAGGGAGGGAGGGAGGGAGGGAGGGAGGGAGGGAGGGAGGGAGGGAGGGAGGGAGGGAGGGAGGGAGGGAGGGAGGGAGGGAGGGAGGGAGGGAGGGTGGGAGGCCGGCCGGCCGGCCGACTGGGTTTGGCAGAAGGCAGGCAGCAGGCACAGCACTGAAGTCCGCTGCTGTTGCCGCTGCCCGGGCGGCCGAGGCCGAAGCCCCGTCACCCGCTCCCCCCAACCCCCGCCGGACACAGTGTCTAAACCCCGGCTGACAGCGCGCCAGCCGCCCCTCCTGTTTACTGTATTTCCAAGGCTCAAAATTTCTTGTTCCTGCGTATAAGGCGCACCCCCAACTTTCGAGATCTTCCGACGTGAAAAAAAGTGCGCCTTATACTCGGGTATTTACGGTATTTTCCTTTCCTTCTATGTTTACAGCCACCCTCCATCACCTTGCTTTCCACGTGTGAGTTTGCGCTGTTAATGTTGATGTTATATTTAACTGAGAGGCTCTAAAGGTATAATTCTTGGTTCCTGTTAACGATGCCAGGGCAAAGTCCTAACAAGTAGGTTGATTCTCTCCAGACAAGCAGTGGGAAACTTGCCAGGCCAATGTTTAAGCTATACAGTTTTAGCTAGTTGAAGGCCAGCAGTAGGGTAAGCAGCATGCATCTCTCTCTCCAGGGAGTGAATGTGCATTCCATTCCAGACAGGGAAATTTCTAAGTGAAGTGGCATGAAACTGTCCATTTGGTTTGGATACTCTTTAGCATGGTGATGTGTCACGTATCAGGCTGAAACCCCCACCCCCTCAACATTCAAGCCTGATCTATTATGTGCTTGATCCCATCCACCCAAACACTAATAACAATTACCAGAGGTAAAAGCAACACTGTTTATATCACAGCACTGAAGCCAAAGGCCTGTCTATGGTCAGTTGCATCCTCATTGCAATATGAATTGGATGATACTGTCCTTACTATCACTTTTTGAGTTTAGACCTTTATTTCCCTCTGACATGTTTAGCAGCTCTGTTGAAAAATAAAGACATTAGGAATAATTACTCCCCTTCCTCCAGAAATGCTTTGAATAAGTTTTAATTTTACTGTATTTATTTACCGTATTGCACAATTGCAAAAATATGGCACAAATATAAATCTGTGCCAGATGAACAATTTGTATTCATCTCCATCCAGCATTAGCTGCAGTGCATCATTAGGCTGTTGTCAAAGAATAATAATCCTTGCATTTTATGTCGTGCCCTGTCATGTCATTGAAATGTCTCAAAGTGCCTCACAGGATTTGCTGTGCATTGTGTGGGCGAACCCAGCAACCAATTTGAGAAGAGCAATGTCCCACATCCAACCATGAAATAATGACAAATTTTATCTGGAGGATTGTTGGCCAGAATTTAAAAAGAAATTTTTCATAGCAATTATTATTAACCAGTGTACGTGACATCGAAAAACAACAATCTGGGACTCACAAGTATGGTACATACAAACAGGACAATCAATTGTATCAGACCAGATAGTACCATAAAGCTTCAAATCGATTGCACATGTATTAATATTGGTGTGGCTATCCCAAGTGATTGCAATGTGAAACCTAAGGAACCAGAATCAGATCATATATTGATCTACAAATTGAATGCGGGCTTTTGTGGCAATGTAAAGCAGACATAGTTCCTGAAATCATGTGTTTAAATTGGTACGGTTAATAAGACAATTCAAAAAGAGCTCTGATTGTTCTCCTCTCCCTCTTAGGTACTTTTCCTAATGGTCTGGGACTCATGTGGTGGGGGAGGGAAGGGAAGGGAGCAGGGTGCACTATGGGGTTTGCCACCGTAGCACACTTAGTACAGGCCATTGGTACACACAGTTCCATCAATGTATTTATTCAAATATTGTACTGAATTTCAGTGGAAATTTGAACAAGCTTACCGACAAAAGAAAGGCAGGCTTTGCAAGTATGTATTATGATGACAGCACCACTGCATTGCCTGATCTCACAGTTGGTGGCATGGAAATTAGACTCTATCTCCTGATCTGAGCTGCACCTCAAATTGTACACGGGTTGCACAGAATTGGAAGAGAATACACTCAAAACAGTTTCAGTTACTTTGCACCATTGGCTGTCAGCTTAGCAGACTACTGGTTGTACAAGCACTTAAGTGTCACAACAAGCTGTTGAGCCCTAGCAACTGCTCCTTAGGGCATGACTAGGACAAACAAGCACTTGAGAATGTGTCCTTCCTATGAAAATGCAGCCAAATGTAAAAGCACTGTGGATAACAACAACAACCATACAACAAATTATATAAATATAATTTGTATAGAAACCTATAATATTCTTAAGGGGTATGCTAGAGTCAGTGGGAGACTGTTTCCCCAGTAGGAGAATCTATAACCAGAGGTCACAGTTTTAAGATTAAGGGTCAGCCTTTTCGAACAGAATTGAGGAAACACTTCTTTTCACAGTGCTTTGAAATTTTAATGATGTGATAAGGCACCTGATCAAATCCAAGAATTATTATGACTTTGAGCAGGACTCAATATATAGGGAAAGTTTTGAAGCCCTAGACCCATCAAGATCATAAAGCCTGTATGGAAATGGGTGTTTAATGAATGTGGAAACAGTTATCAATTATTCTTCAAATCTAACTGTAGAAGGAAGAGGATAATTCTTTGCGAAAAGATGTCAGTCTGAAATCTTATTTGTCTTGGTGATTTATAGCTTTCCTGCTTTTAATAGGTGTACAACGGTCACCTTCAAATCTTCCCCATTCAACGGCTGTAATGAAATCACAAGAACAACATGCATTTACATAATGCTCTCCACGCCGTGTGGGAGGGGGAAGGAGGTGGGGTGGGAGGGGTGGGGAGTCCAAACCTTCGGGGAGTAGTAGCTGAAGACACAGCTGCTAATGGTGGAACGGAGGATTCGAGGGACAAGAACAACAACAACAGCAAAATTACATTTATAGAGCGTCTTTCATGATGGGAGGACGTCCCAAAGAGCTGAACACTCAGGTCAGGACCCGAGCAGGGGGAAAGGGTCGGGGGTAGGGGAAGGAGAGTAGGAGAGGTGGAAGAGTTAGGAGGGGAGCTGAAGGCACGGTCGAAGAGGAAAGTCTTGAGATCGGCCTTGAATAATAACAACAACAAAAAAAAATGGCACTTATAAAGTGCCTTTCACGTCGGGAGGACGTCCCAAAGCACTGAATAGTCAGGTCGGGACCTGAGCGGGGTGGGGGGGTGGGTGGGGGTCGGGGTAGGGGGAAGGAAAGGAGAGTGGGAGAGGGGGAAGAGTTAGTGGGGCAGCCGAAGGCGCGGTTGAAGAAGAAGCCTGGGTCTTGAGACTGGCCTTGAAGGAGGAAAGAGAGGAAGTGAGGTGAAGGGATTGCAGGATGGAGTTCCACAGTGTGGGAGCAGAGAGGCTGAAAGCCTGGCTACCGATGGTGGGGCGGTGAGGCCGGTGGATGCAGAGCAGGTCAGAGCCTGCTGAGTGGAGGAGACGGGCGGGGTAATAGGGAGACAGCAGGTCAGAGAGATAGGCGGGAGCAAGGCCGTGAATGGCCTTGAAGGTGAGGACGAGGATCTTGAATTTGATTCTCTGGGGGATGGGAGCCAGTGGAGATGGGTGAGGGTGGGAGTGATGTGGTCACGAAGCCTGGTACGGGAGAGTACAAACGAGCTGCAGAGTTCTGAATGATCTGCAGCCTGTGAAGGGAGGAGCTGGGGAGGCCGACGAGGAGAGAGTTCCCATAGTCGAGTCTGGAAGTGATAAAGGCATGAATGAGCATTTTGGCGGCATAGGGGGTGAGATAGTGGCGGAGTCTGGCAATATTGCGGAGGTGGTGGAAGGCTGTACCGGTCATGGAGCAGATATAAGGGAGGAAGGACAGTTCAGGGTCAAACAAGATGCCCAGATTCCTGACTGGCTTCAAGAGGTGGGAGAGCAGCCTTGAATCCTGTTGTTGTCAGCACCTGAGATGTGGAGGTACTGACACGAGCCAATCAGGAGAGCCTCCGTCTTGTTGACATTGAGCTGGAGGAAATTTGCCCTCATCCAGGACTCAAGGTTGGACAGACAGAATGCCAGTAGTCCTGGAGTCGAGGGTGGACGCGGAAAGATGGGGTTGGGTGTCATCCACATACATGTGGAAGTTTACCCCATGTCTGCGGATGATGTCACCCAGGGAGAGAATGTAAAAGGTGAAGAGCAGGGGGCCAAGGACAGAGCCCTGGGGAACGCTGCATGTGACTGTGCGAGCGCTGGAGGAAAAACCGTTGGAGGAAACAAAGTGAAGGCGGTGGGAGAGATATGACCGGAACCATTCGAGGACAGAGCCTTGCAGGTTGAGGATGGAGGAGAGGCGGTGGAGGAGGACAATGGAAATGCCAGAGCTGTAGAGTGGAGGCAGCACGTACTAGTGTGGGAAGAGAGGAGTTTGGAGAGAATAGGAAGATGCCAAGGCTTGGAGGCATTTAAATACCAGAGTGAGGATCTTGAATTCGATTTGCTCTGTGACTTGGAGCCAACGGAGTTCGGAAAGGACTGGGGTAATCATATGGATAAGAATGCGGGCAGCAGGGTTTTTTGGATGAGCTGAATATTGTGAGTGGTGGAAGAAGTGTAGACCAATGAGGGCATTTCAATAATCCAGTGGAGAGGTGACAAAGGCGTGAATAAGGGTTTCAGTGGAAGAATGAAGGATACTGGAGATCGAGCCTGACGCGAAAGTTGCACACGTGTTCAGAGAGTTTTAAGGACAGATATGGGAAAAATTGAGGTCTGAACCGCTGGACAAAAGATATTGATGAGATCCAAAGAGTAAGGCTTCTGTCTTGTTGACATTTTACTGCAAGAAGTAGTGGGAGAGCATATCCAAGCAACCAGGACAACTTTGATACAAAGCCATCATTGTTCGTACATTTTTGGAAAAAAGGACCATGCACAGATATCCGAAATGTCTGGGATTACATCATTGTTCACATCGGAAAACCATTTCCCTTGACACACCACCTAGTTGTTCATGTTGTTAAAACTGTTTTTGTCTTAAAACCACTGAGACAACTTGCAGATAAAGGATCAGTTGTTCCAAGAAGCAAATCATCTTTGTGCAAATGTTATCAATTTTCTGCCTTGAAAACTACCTCACACATGAAAGCATTACCACCATCTTCCTGCCTGCATCTCGGACACATGTCGCTTCCCTTTGAATGATGGTTCCACTGGTTGGAGCTATGGAACTTAAGCAGTAGCTGCTTACCTCTGTGCAAAATAATCAAGGTGGGTTCTAGGCACTAGTATTATGAACTCAAACTCCAGCCTTCCAGTTGAAGCCCAAGCCTCAGAGTTTCTTCATCAACTATCTGATAGTCATTAGTAGAGTCCTGTAATTAGAGCCAATTACAGGTTAGGTTAGGTTAGAGCATTCGCCTCCCAAACGAGAGACCTGGGTTCAATTCCAGGCACAGTGAAACCGCAGTTTTGTTACTCTACATGCCTAATAATAATCATTTTTTAAAAATTGGTCATTTCTATCCATGACTGTTTGTGGAACACTGCTGTATGCAATTGGCTACCGTGTTTTGCCCACATATTTACAGTCAATTCACTTTACAATATATTCTGTGAAGTGCTTTGAGGGGTACAGAAGATGTGATAATCACTATATCAAATGCAAGGATTGTTATTATTATTATCAGCCTTCAGTGTGGTGGGAAGACCTTTGCAGGTCACTTTGGGATGTGCCAACTACCTTGATATTCTTCAGGTCTAAATCCAATGCTGCATTCAGGCTTATTCATCACCAGCTGGATAATTCAGGTCCTCACATGAGGTGCCTGAGCATGAGGTGCCTGCTCTGAAGCCAACTCTGTCAAGGGTGCTCAGTGACAGGTCAGTGTAATCCTGACCATTCTCTCCCCTCCCGGAGCAGCTTTTAGGAACTTGGCACTTTCTTGCTTCTGCAGCTGAGGTTGTAAGGAAACTGCAGCTACAGCCTTGAAGGCACTCATCCCTAAAGCGGGACTCACATCAAGACAACTACAAAGGGTAGGATTGCTATTAGGCAAAAACAGAGGGCCTTTAAAGTGGTTTTGGAATCTTCCACAAAGCAAACTAGAACTGCAGCAAAGGCAAGCACGGCACAAAGCCGGGAAGGTTAATAGTGAAATGAAGCGGGATCACTAGGGGTCACTCCAAAAGAAGGCGCAACTACGCAAGAACAATCCCAAAGGTTTCTTCCACTGGCTGAAGTTTATCATCAGTATTGGCTGGAGAGGCAGAGTGTTGGACAAGTCCAGAATTCTACCACAGACCCAGGATGGTATGTTGGTGTCTGGAGGGAGCATTATGTGGAGTTGGTATCCGACTCAATAGGGCACAGCAAAGTTCCATCTGCATGGAGGTTGGAAGAGCTGGCGGGAGGCATGGAATGGAGGCCTTAACAACCCAAGCCTTTGGGAGGAGGTGGACTCTGCACTGGTTGCCTTGCTAATGGCAAGAGAAGCATGTGCAGATGGCATTAATGCTGAGTTCCTAAAAAAATTAATTCAGTGTACGGCATAACCATCCTTACAAGCACAACATTGCTACATATGAAATAGATGAGTCAAACCTATCTATTTGAGAAAGCAACAGATCACGCATAATAATAATAATCCTTGCATTTGACAGAGCGTTTTTCACATCTTCTAGATGTCTCAAAGCTCTTCACAGAATATACTGTGAAGTATTGTATATTTGCGGCGAAACGGGGCAGCCAATTGTGCACAGCAGTGTCCCACAAACAGTTGTGGATTGAAATGACCCGTTGTGTTTTTTTTTAGGGATTATTTATTATCTACTATTATTGTCCATTATTATCACAACATATACATGTGTGTGTATATGTACTCATACCCTCTTTACCCTCCACCCTCCCTGATCCACCCTGCTCAGGTCCTAATCTGACTGTTCAGTGGCTTGGGACAAGGAGCCTAATGTGAAAGGTGCTTTACAAATGCAATTTGGTATTGTGTTTTGTATAAAATCAGAACACAGTAATAATTCTTGTATTTGACATAGTGCCTTAACAAATTATTAAGATCCTTAAGGTAGTTCACAGGACATACTACAAAATTACTGTATGTGGGATAATGCAGCAGCCAATTTGCACACAGCAGTATCCCACAAACAGCCATGAAGTGAGTGATCACTTTTATTTGGAAGCTTGTTAGCCAGAACACTGGGAGAAACTCTAGGAGTGAAGAATCTAACCAATATGCAGTTGAAGCCAAAATAACTTGTGTCAAATTATAGAGCATAGAAGCTACAGCAAACATGTTCATTAACTCACCTGGAACTTTTATATAGTTTTCAGGTAACACCCCAAACAATAAAATGGTTGGTTTGCGCCTCTAATTGCATTGTGAGGTTATAGAATTCCCGTATATGCAGCATTAGAAGCAAAACACAATTAATCTCTTAGATACAATAGGAAAGTCTACTGGGTCATCATAACAAATGCACATCAACTCTGTAATTACTGGCCAACAATCCCCCAGATAAAACTGATAACTGATAAATTGTATTTTGCCCACAAAATAATCAATAACTCACTTTACAGTATATTCTGTGAAATGCCTCAAGATGTCCAGAAGACTTGATAAGGTGCTGTGTCAAATGTAAGGATTATTATTATTTATTAATACAGTAGAAGCCCGTTTATCCGGCACTCGCAGGACCTGGCCAATGCCGATTAAAGCGCCTGCCAGATATTCAAGCGATCCGCGGCCGAAAACCCACTACAAAAAAATTAAAGTTATTTTAACACACACCATACACACCAGACTAAGTAATGGCAGATAGTGACAGAATTTTGTGTTGGTGCTTGTTGTTGGGGCTGCTCTCTAGCGCTTCTCACTTGTGCTGGTTGAGGTTTGTAGTTCAGCGATTCTTCTTTGAATGGGGGAAGCCAGGCGAGTGAAAAAGGTGTCAGTGTGATTTTAAAGTCGCGCGACTTTACTAACTGCAAGCCAATGCCCTAGACTCCGTTTTTTTTGCCCGTTTGGCATGCTCCATTTTGGGGGGAGTCATTGGACTGTAAATCTCAACCTCAGCATCATGGCTTCAAGCGCGGCATCTACCAGCGGGGTGGGGGGCGCAGGAGAGTGGTTTTGACGGTGAGTGCCAATACAGTATTCTGTTATGTTATTATTTATGCATTTACAAATGCTCCACTGCTATTGTTCCTGATAAGTTCCGGTTTATCGAATGGGGACTTTTTTATTTGGCGTGCTGGTTATATGGAAGTGCCGGTGCATCGAGTTACGGATAAACGGGCTTCTACTGTATTCACTTCATGGCTGTTTTGGGGACATGACTGATTGCAAATTGGCTGTCATATTCACCTACAAAACACACTCACCACACTTTTACAGTCCTGTGAATCTTGGAAAGTGCTTTAAGATATCCGCCATAGCATCAAAGATGCTACATCAAATGGGAGATTTATTATTTTTATTCCACGAGGTCTGCACCTTTAGGAAATGTGTTTACAAGATGAGCACAGCAGCAGGAGTTGAGAAAATGAGGCAATGAGTTCATGTAAAAGTCACTTGGGTAGAATAACGTTGCAGATATCTGATTTAAGGCTCAGTGGTTATGTGAGGAATACCCAGTTCAGAGGCTCGCTCAATCATCGATGCCAGATTACGGGGAAAGACTTCACTTGCATGAAGATAGTGGTCTGAATTCAGATTGTCAGGGAGTTCAAAGTCACATCACCCCAGACAAAGTAGTCACCTTACTCCTCCACCAACTAACTCCTCATATGGGTCTGGTGATAAGAGTGCATTGGTAACAGGACAGGAGAGGCTTGTGGGCTTGCAGCTGTTGGATCAGCGTTTTACACTAAGCTGTAGTTCTCTGACCCTGTGAAGCTGGGTCCAGGATTGCAGCTGCCAGTGCCCTGTAAACAACCAGTTCATTCATTGACATCCCAGGGTGAGGTGAACTCAATGGCAGTACAAAGTAACTGGCAAAGCAGAGTATGCCAGCACCTGGAATGCATTGCCTGAAAAGGTAGTGGAGGCCGATTCGATAACAGCTTTTAAAAGAGAATTAGATCTTTATTTAGGTCTGTTAGGTTATGGGGAGAGAGCTGGGCAGTGGGATTGAGTTGCTCTTTTCAAAGAGCCAGCACAGACTAGATGGGCCGAATGGCCTCCTTTTGTGCCATAAAATTCTATGATTCTATGATTTGCAACGGCTGAATGGACGATACCTTCAGCAATGTAGCACTCCCCCAGCACTGCATTGGAGTATCATTTTACACTATATGAGTTCTTAAGTATCGGTGTGGGGCTTGGACCCACAACATTTCTTACTCAGAGGTGAGAATGCTACCAACTGAGCCAGTCTGACACAGCTGATTCATTCATTATTATTACGATAATTAATAATGATTGTGATTATTTTTGTTATCCCGGCCGAGATCAGCTAATACAGCACAGATTAAGGATACAACCTTATATCACTATCACCATCCTTAAGAGTATTCAAAGCAAACTGAGAATTCCATGCATCCCACCTTATATGTGGAAATTCCAGAGATATTCATTGGAATGGAATATATACTCTCTCCCTGGAGAGACACATCCTGTTTACCTAATTCCACAAAGTATTAGCCGTCGGTTGGCAAGAGCCAAGGCTTGGGGGCCTCAGAATGTTCATTGGAGTACTGCTGGAGTATAACCAGCTAACTCAGCAGTTTGCCATTGTTTGGCAAGCTTTCCTGCTGTTTGACCAGCTAGGATCACTCTACCCATTAAGACTTTGGCTTACAGGGTTAATGCTAAGTTGTAAGAGTCCTGGCCCCAGTGGAGTTGCTTCAGCTTAGGGTCCGTCGATATGGAAATTTTCCGATATGGATATATCGGTGGGCTCATATCGATATATACCGATTTTTTTTATCCTATGTATGCGTGCATTCGGAGGTGCGTGCGCATTCCAGTGTGCGCACGCATTCCATTGTGTGCACGCATTATGAAGCGCACACGCATTCCGATATATGTGCTCTAGGTCCAGGAGGTTTGCAATGCCGGCGACAAGGTAAGTTGAAAAAGTTTTATATTATACCGATATAACCGATATATCGATATACACTATATACCGATATTTTGCGATGTACCAATTTTTTTTATACCGAATTTTTCAATATACCGATATATTCGAATTTCCAATATCGGCATATCGATATGAAAAATTATACCGATATAACTGATATATCGATATATTGCCAGACAGACAACAACAACAACAACAAATTACATTTATAGAGCGCCTTTCACGTCGGGAGGACGTCCCAAGGCGCTGCACAGGAGGCGTGTGACCCGAGCTGAGAGGGAGTGATTGGGAAGGGGTGAGACACGAAGGGGAGGTCGAAAAATTCGGGGTGGAACAAAAGGCACGGTCGAAGAGGAAAGTCTTCAAACCGGCCTTGAAAGAGGAAAGGGAAGAAACGAGACGGAGGGATTGAGGGATGGCATTCCATTGGGTGGGAGCGGAGAAACTGAAGGCCCGGCCTCCGATGGTGGGGCGGTGAAGACACTACTTCAGCTCCAAGTAATCTCTTTTTCCCTCCTCCTTTTTCACCACCTGCCCTCTCCCCTGCTTTCCCTCCATCCTCTCCTATCCCCACTCGGGTCTGAAACACTGACTGTCCTGCGCCTTGGGATATCCTCTCAACGTGAAAGGCCCTATACCTATGTAATTTTGTTTGACATTTGACATGCGCAGGTTTGAACCCTCATTAAGTGGATGACAGATATCAGGAACCATATGCGGTTGGTGAAAATATTCTTGTGGGGGGAGGGGAAGTGGTCGGTCCGCTTTAAGACAGATGTGGACTCCATGTCAGCTACACAGAGGGCCACCCATGTCCCCCTCACTGTGCAGAATCTGAGATCCATCAGCCAAGTGAACGTGAGGACTCCTGGACCAGCAGCCTGTTGGACCAGGTGGGTGGACACCTCCAACATGATGGGAGAGTGAGAAGCAGGTTGGGGGCTACTCGGAGGTCTGGCTATGATCCTCCTCAAAGCTCAGGGCTTTCCACTACCAACTCCTCTTACAGAGGTGAACTGTAGGTAGATTGGGGTAAGGGAGGCTGAGCCATGGTTTTTAGTACACCTCCAACTGGTCGAACCATTTTTAGCAGTGACGTGCGGTGGGTAAAATGACAAGGTAGGCACTTCCCTCAGTCGCTATTCAATTTAGAGGGCGTGGCTTTATGATGTCGGAGATGACATTTCAATGTGATCTGATTGCGATGGATAGAAAGAGGAAAGGCAGCGGTAGCTTGTGCCTATTTCACCCGTTACTGAGACACTGAGAAAGGAACTACATGCAACTCAATGGGTAAAAAAGGCACGGCGTCTCGCTGCCCTTCTGTTGCTTTTACGGGAGGCATATCAAATCGCAGTTAAATAATTTTGGTCGTTTCTACTAAAAATCGTTTGCATTATGTAAAATCTGCATTGTAAATATATAAACCATTAAATAATTATATACAATTTGTAGTTTTTATTTTCATAAGGTAGGCACTGCCTACCCTGCCTACCCTGACTGCACGTCCCTGACTTTTAGTGGGCAATACAGCTCAGCATGAACTGCACAAAAAAAAGCATTGGCACAATCTTCCCATAGCTTGGACCCATTTCACTTTGCATTGAATGATGGTTCCACCAGTTGGATGTCCAGAGCTTAAGCAGCTGCTTGCCTGTCCTCGAACCAATCAAGGTGGATTCCAGGTGCTGGATATATGGATGTACAGTATCAGACTCTTCTCAGGGTTCAGGGCTTTCCCCTCCCAGCTCTTCTGAACGAGGTGAGCTTTGATTGGAGATCGGCTTCTATAGAATGGCAAAGGTCCAGTCACCTTCTCCTTCTCCTGGTGCTCTGCTGCCACCTCTTGCTGTAGGTGGGCACCTTGCTGAGAAGTGTCAGACTTGCTGTTTGTTCAGTTTGCAGGCAGCAGCAGCAAGTCCTCTATCCATTGTACTGTGGCGCTCTCCAGTGGCTCGATCAGCAATGACACAATTTGCACGCTTGAAGACAGAACATGTTTGCAACTTCAATATCATTTGAAAGTCAGGACCTTTGGGCTGGGATTAATATTAATATATTTAGCTCTGCTGCTATAGAGAGACACCCTACAAATTGTTATTATCATACTTGTGTTTGTTCAAGATCCCTGTCCTCGTTTTCAAAGCCTTACACGGCCTTGCCCCGCCCTACCTATCCGATCTACTCTCCCCCTATAAGCCCACCCGGACCCTCCGTTCAGCAGGACTTGGTTTGCTCCAAGCCCCCCGCCCGAACCGCCCCACCATCGGAGGCCGGGCCTTCAGTTTTTCCGCTCCCACCTTATGGAATTCCATCCCCCAATCCCTCCAACTTGTTTCTTCCCTTTCCTCTTTCAAGGCCGGTTTGAAGACTTTTCTTTTTGACCGTACCTTTTGTTCCCCCACTAATTTTTCGACCTCCCCCACGTTTTCTACCCCCTCCCGAACACTCCCCTCCCAGCTCGGGTCACACGCCTCCTGTACAGCGCCTTGGGACGTCCTTCTGACTTGAAAGGCGCTCTATAATTCTAATTTGTTGTTGTTGTTGTAACTGGAATATGATGATAACAATCCTACAGTAATCCTTGCATTACATAAGGAGGCCTTTCACATCCGGAGGATAATAATAATAATAATAATAATCCTTGCATTTGATTTAGCGCTTTTCATGTCTCCTGGACATCTCCAAGTACTTCACAGAGTATGCTGTAAAGTTAATTGACTGAATAATTGTGGGCAAAACGCGACAGCTTTTATTGTAAAGGGTAGTGACTGTATCTTGTAGGTGAATATGGCAGCCAATTTGCACACAGTAAAGTCCAACAAACATAATGAAGTGAAAGAGCAAATTGTTTGTTCCGAAATAATTTACAATGAGTCTGAAACTCTATTCTCTGTGGCTGAAGCACACTGAATTTTGTATTAGTTATTGTTTTCTTTAATATATCCTATTGTCATTCGAAAACAAAGATTATAACAGATCTGAAGGTTCAGCCAGCTTTTGAGCCACAGGATCTTTAATGTGTACCTTACTTGATGCCTCATTATAAATAACGCAAACAGGAACTTATTTAATGCCTCATCCAAAGAATGGCTCTTACGACAATAAGGTGCGGCTGAGGAGTGTCATCTTAGACTATATGGGTTCCAAGCCCCAACATGGGGTTTGAACCCAAAACATTCTGACTCGGAGATGAACTTACCACAAACTGAATCAGACTGACACCTAGGCCCACACAATAAAAGTCAGTCAGTTTACTGGTGGTCAGAGACTAACCAATCCTTGAAGTTGCAATTTTGTCTATTGCAAATATTATTTACTTAGTCATGAAAACTTCAATCTCAAATCATAAATCTTGTCTAAGGAATTTTAAATCCATGATGTTAAATCTTAAATCATCAATCTATTCTTTTCATTATTGTATCATATTAAATCTTAAATGCCATATTGATTCCCCAATGCCTATTACTATAACCAACAAGTTTCTATCCTCCTTAGTGGTAAGGTAAGCAAGGTCTCCTCGGAGCTGAACTGGTTCCATTGTAACTTGCTTGGCAATGAAGTATCGGATGAGTCAATCATCTGTGGCGAAATGGAGCAGCCAATGGCACACAGCAGTGTCCCACAAACAGTGGTGAATTGATATCAAGGGATTACGGTGGTGAAGGGATTTATAGGGAGGGAGAGGGTATATATTTATAGCGAGGGAGAGGGTATGTATGTCCTGCTAAGACTGGTCTTGGATGTCTGAGTCAGATAAGTCCGCAGTACTCAGAGCACTGTTGATGAAAGACCAGCAAGTCTTCAGAAAGAGAATGTGCACTCAATTTCAAAGACAAGAATTTCTATATGTGCATAAATGTAACTTTTAGTCTGATTTGCATAATCTTAATCAAGGTGATGGGGTTCCACATGTGTTTGACACCTGGCTGACCAAATATATTGAATTTCATAGAATCATAGAAATTTATCAAATTCAATCTACATTTATTAAATGAATATTCATAAATCTATCTTTTTGAATATTAAATCTTCTTCCATCTTAATTAATTATTCTATCATGTTGCATCTAAAATGTATGATAGTGCAAGTCAAATCATTTTCAGTCAAATCATTTATCACCTTCGATCATTATTCTCTAATGTTAAATCTTAACATTACCATATTTAATCTAAATTCATTACATTAAATCATGAATCTAACTTCAATGTTAAAGATTGTCAATCTTTCATCATATTGAATCTTAAACACAGTAAGTTCTTGATTCATTAATATATTATCTTTAGTACAGTATATCATGTTGAATGTAAAACATTAAATATTAAATTATAATCCCAATTGTTAAATTAATCTTAAATAAATCATTAATCAGATTAATATTAAATCAATCTCCTATCTTTAATCCATGATATTGAACCTAAAACCTTTAATCCATGATATTGAATCTAATACCTTTAATCCATGATAATGAATTTAAGATTGTATCATATTGAACTTTAAATCTGCCATTTTTAATGTTCAATTATTCATCTGTTTTATTAAATCACACATTGATCATATCTTTATTTATGAATCTATCATCTTCAATTATTAATCTGTTATCTTGAATATTAAAACAATCATATTAAATCTTAATTCTAACAGCTTGATTCTTAAATCATTAACCTATTATCTTCAATTATTAACAGGTATATAATTCCATTGTGAATTTAGCAGTTTGAATTTTAAATGATTCATTTATCATCTGCAATCATTATATCATCTTGTGTTTCAAAAATATCATACTGAATGCTAAATATATTATCTACCATATTAAACCGCCTAGGATTAATCTATCATCAAACACACAACAGTAGTCAATAGTGTATACTGTAGTGAACCACAAATGTTTAGAATATTCAGGACTAATGTATCTTCTCTGTGGAGTAATTTACATCATGTTATAACATTTGCCATGTTTTGACCAGCTTCCTGTTTATAGGGAGTAACTTCCTTTTGAGATTGACCAATTGATCCTATTTTTATCGAGCTTCCTCTTTATGATCACCAGATGTCTGTTTACACAGCACTGTTTTTCTGTTTAGACAGCACAGTTTCCCTGTTCATGTGGAACAGCTTCTCTTTACGTCGAGTACAATTTGTTTTCTCCTTCCCTTCAGGTTATTTGATCTTTGAACAATGTTGCAAATTCCTTTCCTCAGCACTTCAGACCGCCCATGTCATCTGTGAACAATGATTTGTCAATTTATTTTTACATGGTTTGGACATTCAATAAACTGTGCTTATCAATCCTCGATCAATTGATCAGTCCTTGTATTTTAAACCAACTGGAATAACCTACAGTGTCAAGCTCTATTTTTTCTTAAACATTTTTTTCCCCTCTTCTCCTCCCACTGGTGTTCACACTATTGCTGATGCTGGTTTGAGGTGTATTATTAACGAGAAATGCGCTGCAGTAACTCAATTCGACTATAACTTCAAAATCTAATTCTCGCACTGTTCTGACACCGCTCGCCCATTGCGATTGATGGATATAATATGCCACATGCCAGTGAGACTGATTCAAATCTGTCTGTCACACAACCCGCACACACCCTCTCACCAGCACAATGTGACCCAA
Organism: Hydrolagus colliei; assembly: GCA_035084275.1. Taxonomy (NCBI): domain Eukaryota; kingdom Metazoa; phylum Chordata; class Chondrichthyes; order Chimaeriformes; family Chimaeridae; genus Hydrolagus; species Hydrolagus colliei. The sequence continues at coordinate 113,930,922 of CM068743.1, forward strand.
TGCACACTAATAAATAATCAAGCATTTGATATAACGCCTTTCATTTTTAGAGGTCATCTCAAAGTGCTTCACAGGGTTTCATGTAAATTGTAGTGATTGTATTTTATAGGTGAACACAACAGCCAATTTGTGCACAGTCACCTTCCAGAAACAGCTATGAAACGACTGAGCAATTTCATCTGAGAGATTATTGGAAGGGAAAATCTTACTCTTTTTGAATAGTACCAAGAGATCTTTAACAGCCACCTAAACAGGCAGATAGGATCTTAGTCTAATGTTTTGTCTGAAGGATGCCACCTCCAACACTCCTTCAGCATGGCATTAGAAAGTGCAAAGTTCCAACATTGGGTTTCAACACAATTCCAACCATCTGATTCAGAGGCAAGAGTGTCACCAACTGAGCCAGGCCGACACGACAATATGTATCTTGCAGTGCTCAGAGCACACAAAACAGCAGAAACTTCACACAAAATATGTGCTTTTATTAAAAGAATCCCAATCTCAGCCAGCAGAATAAAATTAAGTGACAATCTGCCTGTGATATTAGAGCTGTTTAAGGCAGGTATACTTGTATTTTTTCCATTTTAATCAGGGTAGCTCTGCCACATTTGATAATCTGTTGATGCATTTTCTAATAACTGCTATGTGAACTGAACTGAATCATTTTCCCCCACAATAGGATTAATGCAGCAGTCAGACTTCAATTTACTGTTTAAATCCCTTCTTCCCTAGCTACAAAGAACAGTTCATCCCCCATTCTATCACACAACCCAGAAATAGTTTATTTTTAAATCCGACTGGAGCCGTATTGGATTGTATGAGGACTGAGCACAGTCTCGCTCTAATCACTAGGTTGAGTTCCTGACTCCCTGCTGTCTGTCAAATCTGCGCAAGTTCCTCTCGCTGCAGCATTAATTCTTGCCATGTCATCAGACACAGGAAGTCTTTGGTTTTGGCGTTTGTGACAGCAGGAGTTTTTCTATAATTTTAATTTTATTAATGGAACACTTAGATAAATTCATACTACTACCAGTAACATTGACAATTTGAAAATGATGCTTGATAATTACAGAGGTATTAGTCAAACTAGCTCAGACGGTAGGACTCTTGCCCCTAAAATATGTTTTATAAGTTCAAACCCCATTTTGGGACACTGAACTAAGAGGCTGATACTCCAGTACAGTGGTGGAGGAATGATGTATAGGTACTATTCTTCAAATGAGACATTAAACCAAGGTCCCATCTCCTTGTTCAGATGGATGTTAAAGATCTCTTTAACACCCTTTAAAATGAGAAGGAAGTATTTTCTGGTGTCCTGGCCAATAATCTCCTTGATGAGTGATCATAGAGTTCTGTAGCTCAGCGGTTAGAGCGCTCGCCTTACAAGCGAATGACCTGCGTTCAATTCCAGGTAGGATTAAACCTTGGGCAAGTTTCCTTACTCCACATGACGCCCAATAATAATCCTTCAAAAAAAAACAATCATAAATCGGTTATTTCAATCCACATCTGTTTGTGGGACACTGCTGTACGCAATTGGCTGCCGTGTTTCACCCACATATATTTAGTCAATTCACTTTACAGTATATGCTGTGAAGCACTTTGAGATGTCTAGAAGATGTGAAAAGCACTATAACAAATGCAAGGATTATTCTTATTATCATTTGCCTTATGCACCTTGTGCACATTTTAGCTGCTGAATTTACAGACACAATCACTACACTTGACATCAATTAACTTACAGTGCTTTGAAATCTTTCAATTTTATAGGCACTTTATGAAATGCAAGGGAATTATCTAAATGCAACTTCAAAAGACGGTTTAAAATGTTTTCATCTTATGTGTTAAAAAGCAAATTATACTATCACTTTTATAAGTGTACTGTGATACGTATAGAAGAGAATGTGGAAGATCCAGGTACTACTTTTAGCCACTGCAATTTGCCTGAAACTGAGCTTTCCAAGTTTCTGATCTTAAATATAACAAAATTACATTTGTATAGCACCTTACATATATGGCACCTTGTATAGCACCTTACTATCTCATTACGTCAAGTGGCGTCCCCTCTTGCTCTCACAATCTGCGGATGACCTCAGGCTCTAATCTTGGTCCCATCTTTATCTTCATCAAGGTCACCTTCTTTTACATTTTTTGGGGGTCAGCCGGGTGTCTGACACATGTGGAAACTCACCACCGTGCAAAAAGTATCCAAAACAAACTTAGAATTCCACGCATCCCACCCACACATGGAAATCCCTGAGATAGATTGCTGGAATAGTATGTGTCTTCTCTCCCTGGAGGGACGCATCTTGTTTGCACAATTCCGGAAAGTAGTACAACAACAACAACAAAATTACATTCATAGAGCGCCTTTCACATTGGGAGGTTGTCCCAAGGTGCTGAACAGTTAGGTCGGGACCTGAGCGGAGGGGGAGAAGTGTCGGGGCAGGGGAGGGGGGAAGGAGAGTTAGGAGGGTAGGTTGGTAAGAGCCAAGGCTTAAGGATCCCAGGTCATCTGCGCATCCTCTACCCGACTGCCAGAGGCAACCTCAATGCTGTCATCTGCTGGATCTTCCTCCATCAACCCCTCTATCTACACTTAAAAAAATTAAAACTTTACCTCTTGGACTATGTCAATGGTCACTTCCTCCCTCAGGATCCGGCATAGTCTCTGTTAAACACTCCAGATTGGTACTCTATATAAAGGGTACTCTATAAATGTAAATAAATGTTGACGGATGCACATAAAATGCACTTGTGATATACAGTACTGTATTACATATGATTAAAAATTTCCAGAACGTTTTATGATAAAATTATTTTCACCCTAGCTGCCTAGTGAGAAAAACAGATGCACTAACGATCCCATGATTCAATCCCAGCTGTTTGAAGTCTGCAAAGACGATTCAGTAAAATTAGCATTTCAAAGAGCCTGACCCACTTGTTACTATACCAAAAGGATTTCAAAAATGATTTGCTAGTTTATCATAATTCTTGCACTTAATATATAGTGCCTGCATCATTGAGCCTTCATAGAATGCCTCCAAATGAGCCAGGTTACAAGGGTTATATGAAAGACACCATTGGCCATAAGTTTAACATCAGTAGTTATTAAGAAAAATGTTCAAACAAAGTACAGTATTGAGTAGGGTCCGTCGATATGGAAAATGTTCCGATTAAATATATCGATGGGCTCATATCGAGATATACCGAAATATCGATATTTTCAGTTTTTTCGTACTGCGCATGCGCGCGTGCATTCGGAGTGCGCACGGATTCTGGGTGCGCGCGCATCCCGGGTGAGCGCGCATTCGGGGCCTATCTTCTCAGGAGGTAAATATCTTTCTCTCTCTGTGTCTCTCACTCTCTCCATCTCTGTGTTTTTCTGTCTGTGTGTCTCTATGTCTCTCTCCCTCTCTCCTCTCTCACATCCCCCCCATCTCTATCTATCTGTATATTATCACATCCACCCCGTCTCTCCCACCCCCCTCCGCCGTCCCTCTCTCGCACCCCCCACCCCCGTCGTCTCTCTCCCCCACCACCCCCAGCAGTCTCTTTCTCCCTCCCCCCCCCCCCCGCCGTCTCTCTCTCCCTCCTCCCCAGCCGTCTCTCTCACACCCCCAGCCGTCTCTCTCCCCCTCTCCCACCCTCAGCTGTCTATCTCCCCCTCCCCCCAGCCGTATCCCTCCCCCCCCCCCCAGCCGTATCCCTCCCCCTCCCCCCAGCCGTATCTCTCTCCCTCCCCCCAGCCGTCTCTCACCCCCAGCCCTTGCATACCTGTATATTGTATTCGAGGACTGTGAATACAATATGGCGGCTTTGCACCTCGGTCTGTGCATTGTGTATAGAGATGAGCATTCTGGGTCTTGTAGTTCAGTGTGCTCGCATCCCGATTTTTTACAATGTCTACATCAGCATATCGATATGAAAATTATATCGGGTTTTAGCGATATATCGATATATCGCCGGACCCTAGTATTGAGATATCTGTGGGGTGACTGGCAGAGTTACCAGTCTTAGCAGGACATATATACAGTGTGTGTACCCTCCCCCTCCCCTATGAATCCCTACACCACCCTGTCCCCTTGATATCAATCCACCACTGGTTGTATTACTGTGTGCAAATGGCTGCCAAGTTTTGCCCACATAATACATAGTGCAATATATTCTGTGAAGTGCTTTGAGATGTTATCATGATATCAACAACATAAGGCGCTATATCAAAGACAATGATGTAGATAATGATGATGATTATTATTATTATTATCTTCTCCTACCCCACTCCTCCATTTGACTAATCTAGAACTGCTAAGCCCCCTCTCTGACACAGTTCTTGTTAAGTATCCTAAGTGGTCTAGCTTTCGTGTCTAAACCCCTAACACTAGAACGCCCTCCCTCTATTACTAGTGGAGCTCCTGTGGCTCAGTGGTTAGAGCACTTGTCTTGCAAGCTGGGGAGACCTGTGTTCAAATCCAGGCAGGTCAGGGCGAAATCTTGGGCAAGTTTCCTTACTCCACATGCCTAATAATAATCCCTCCCAAAAAAAAACACAATAATAAAATTGATCATTTCAATCCACGACTGTGTGTGGGACACTGCTGTGCGCAATTGGCTGCCGCGATTCGCCCACAAATATATACAGTCAATTCACTTTACAGTATATTCTGTGAAGCGCTTTGGGACGTTGATAAGATGTGGAAAGCGCTATATCAAAAGCAAGGATTATTATTATTATTATTACTCTACCTTGCCTCCTCTCTACCTGTGTTTAAATTTTGCCTTAAAGCCTATCTCTTGGACCATGGTCACACCTCCCCCATTTTCTTCCTCCCCTCTCTGATGCCTGCCTCATCATTGTAAAGCATTCCAAAGAGTTATTCCACTTGGAAGGGCACTATATTTGTATAATTTGTTGGTTACCCATCTGTGGAATTTCACCTTCTTGGAGGCAAACACTTGGAACACCATAACTATTTCAAGAATGTTTGAGACATGCTTTCAGGAAACCAGATTAGGTGGAGGGAGAGACTGGAGATCACAGAAGTAAACTGGGGGGAAGCCATTGGAGATGAAGACCATGGGGAGTGGTGTGGGGAGGTTGGGGGGGGAAGGGGGGTTGGTGGTGGGGTGGCTAGTGAGGATTTCTTGAAAGGGGTATGATGGCAATGGGTTTGAAAGAAGATGGTACTTTGAAAATGTAGAGGGAGCGGTTGATGATATTATTTAGCAGAGGAGTGAGAATATTGGAATGAAAGGGCATGGGGGATGGGGGTGATGGACAAGGGAACCAGTGGTGGGTTTTATGCTGGAGATGAGAGAGGAGCGGGATTCGGGGAGACAGGGACAGGGTCAAAGGGGTAAGTGGACACCAGCTGGGGGGGTTAAGGGAAGAAGGAGGTTATGGTAGAGGCAGTTGAGCAAAACCCCTCGATTTTAGAACAGAGTACGTCCATTGCTTCTGATATACCAGTACCTACAAATTGTTCCATTACAGACCCTATAACTTAGTTCATTATCATAGAAAATAGTACAGAAAACTATGCTGGCCAATTGTGATTAATATACATCCCAATAAAAAGATTGATAATCTCCTGCATAAAGCCACTCGTTTGCAAAGCAAATGGTTAGAGCACTCACTGCGCAAGCAAGAGATCCGGGTTCAACTCCAGGCAGGGCAAAACCTTGGGCAAGTTTTCTTACTCCACACTCCTGATAATAATCCCTCGAGAAAACCCCCCAATAATAAGTGGATGAAGTGGATTGACCATTTCAATCCACAACTGTCAATTCACTGCTGTGTGCAAATGGCTGCCGTGTTTCATTCACAAATATAGTCAGTTCACTTTCTTTGAAGCGCTTTGAGATGTCTAGAAGACATGAAAAGAGTTATATCAAATGCAAGGATTATTATTGTTTTTATATTACTCTACCCGCCTGATAATAATCCCTCAAAAAACAATATACTGTATTCTGTGAAGCTCTTTGAGACATCTAGAAGATGTGAAAAGCACTATATCAAATGCAAGCATTATTATTATATTTCTGGAAAAAATAACTGTAATCTGTTCTTATCATTGAAGGCTTTGAGCCTGTGGCCTCTATTCACTTCAAGTAGTCTGGCAAAGGAATGGAATTTATCTTGTACATCTGCCTGGCTTGCAGCCTTGGATTTTGCCACATCATCAAGGCGAGAGGCCTGGAGGCTCAAATTACATCTGTTACAACAGTTATTTCAGAGCATTGTAAATCAAAATAAAAATAAAAATCAAAGGCACAAGAAGCACATTTTGTAATGCACAGAATTAGTTTCAATCCATCAGTCCTTTTATTTTTCTGCAGAGAATAAGGTATATCCACGGTATATAAAAACTAAAAAAGGATTAAAGATGCATTTTTGGAGAACAATGTGAGGAGGGAAATGGGGATCATAAATGTAACTTGCATTGGTGGTTCAGTGGTAGAATTCTCGCCTGCCACGCGGGAGGCCCGGGTTCGATTCCCGGCCAATGCAAATATATTTTTAAAGTTGCTATATTATAATAAATAATAAATAAATAATCCTTGTATTTGCTACAGTACTAACTTTTCTCTATATTATGGTTAAAAATTAATGCAATTGTCTCCACACAGTATGCCTTGTGTGAAATAAAATCTACTGGTATATGTGTGTGGGAGCCTCTTTAAGTACATGTCTATCTGTTGTTCTCTTCCCTATTAGTTGTCTGCATGGTCAGGCTTTTTACAACATTCCTTATGCAATTTAAAATTTTAGACATATGATGCCTGGAGGAAATGATTGCTGCATTTCTGGAGGTAACTCTAGGATACAATTATTTAATTTAATTGATGACATTACCTTAAAAACAAACTTTAAAACTGAAATATAAAACGATTATTTTATGATTTGGTAATTAGATTTGTATTTGCTGAACTTAAATACTATACAAGAATAGCAACTGATGTATTATATTTGCATTACACATCCACCCAATGTCTGAACAATTATCCATTGTTAACGTATGATTGCGATTGCTGCCTGGAACTAACATATATATTTATTCAACATTATGAGCTATTATTTAATAATAGTAATACAGTAATTCCATTTGATATTTGACCTTTTCAGATCTTCACAGAATGGACGGTAAAATGAATTAACTATATTTTGAGGGCAAAACGTGGGAGCCAATTGCACATAGCACTGTCCCACAAAGTGTGGATTGAGTGGCCAAATTATTTTCTTATTTATAATTTAGCACAATCTAACACATGTTTCTGAAATAATTTTGATAAATGATTTGATTTTTGGTACATTTATACTTTGTAATGTTAAAAAACTAGCGTTACTTTCTTGCTTGCCTATTTCATTCATTAAACAATTTATTTTGCAGAAATTTATCGAATCGTAAACATGACCCCAAACTGTCCTTCCTCCCACAAAACCGCACCATGACTGGCACGGCCTTCCATCACCTCCACAACATTGCTAGATTCCGCCATTGCCTCACCCCCGATGCTGCCGAAGCACTCATCCACGCATTCATCACATGAACGGAAACTCTCTCCTTGTCGGCCTTTCCAGCTCCTCCCTTCACAAACTTCAGATTCTTCCAAGTTTCTCCTTCGTTCGCTCCTCTTGTGACTATTGTATAACTATGTCCCCAAGTTACCGATTCCCCTATTAGTGGAAATAACTTCTTTGTATTTATTGATTTTGGACACATTAATCAGATAAACCTCAATCTCTGCTCCAAAGAACACAGCCCAGTTTCTGCAATCCCTTTTCATAACTGTAGCCCTTCATCCCTGGAATCCCTGCAGCCCGCCAATAACTACCTTCTTCCAACTGAAAAATCAACCTTTTTAGCCCTACGCTTTCTGTCCTTCAACTGCCCTTCTATCTTTAAGCGCTTTGAGACATCTCGAAGACGCTAAAAGCACTACTATATATCAAATGCAAGAATTGTTATTAACATTATTATTATCTAAACCACTACATTTCCCCCTATTTCTTCATCAATCTTCCAAGCAGCACGTTATCCAATGCCTTTTGAAAATCTAAATGTACTACTTCCCTGATCTACATTTGCGGTTACTACTTCAAAGAACTCTATTCAATTTTTCAAACACAATCTGCCTTTCACAAATCCATGCTGACTGTCCGTGAATAATCCACATCTAGCTAAGTACTCGCTAACCTGGTCCCTTATTGCTTGCTACCTCCAAAGGTTTAACCACAACTGACGTAAAGCAAACTGGAATGTAGTTGCCAGGCTTTTGCCTGGCACTCTTGTTAAAAACAGGCAACAAATCTTCCACCTCCAATCCACTGCTTCCAGACTCCAAAAATGTTTGGAAAATCATTGACTGAACTTCACTTATCTCTTCTCTGGTTTCCCTAAAAAGGATAAAGCAAGTTTTTATCAACTTTCCAGTGCTACATACAAAAGGATCACTTTATTCTGCCAATTTTGGCTGGATTTAGCATTGTGTCCCAACAACAACAACAAGAAAATTACATTTATAGAGCCTTTCACGTAGAAATTCCTGGTTTGAATGCTAAATTTGTGTACAACATCCTCTAGTTACCCAGGTTCCAGCATTAATGTATTTAATCTAAACAAGAGTGGTCGTTTGTCATGTATATTAGCAGCTATTAATTGCTTTTTACTGGATCAAGCCAAGCTATGGTTTTCAACTGGCGATGTAAATTTAGCATTCGAGCCAGAAATTATCTTTATAAGTTATTATCGGAAGAGAAACTGAGTACTGTGATGGAGTAGGGTAGAATATTGTCCTTTCCTGTCTGGGATACAAAACTAAATCCAGTCCATGAAAAATGAGCAGTGCCTACATAAGTCTTTTCTATATTAAAATGTCACTGAAAATATAAAATTGTGCTTACAATTGAACAGAAAAAGAGACTTTATACCATTTATTTTATTGCCTGCAGGATAAATCGGGTTTTGCAATCTGATTTACATACAGTACAGAAAAAAGTACTTCAATGGTTACCCAGTGAGATAGGAGCTAATGATGTCTCCATGACAAGTAACTGGAAATTGTCCCTTTGAAAGCTGAATTCTTGCAATTACCATGCTGTTTGCAAAATGCAATTGGCTGCCACATTTCACCCACCAAATATACAATCAGTCCACTTTACAGTATATTCCTTGAAGGGCATTGAGATACCTCGATGATGAGGGGTTATGTCAAAGGCAATAATTAATAATATTATTGTTGTTCCTGGGAGAAAGAGGGGTTTGTACACCAATAAGTGGTAGCTTTTCCTTTTCTCTTCCTTTCCTGGTCTCAGACAGGGTTGCATGGAAAAGCTAAATTGGCCCCGGTTTTGCCAGGATTAGGATTCCCCGCTCCTGATGTAGGTTCAAATTCCATGTGACGGAGAGACTCTGAGCTCATTGTTGTCAGTGTAAGGGTTAGAGGTACAGTCAGGGTGCAATCTTCAGTCACAGTCAGAGTACCGTCCTTTACATAATAATAATAATAATCCGTGCATTTGATATGGCGCATTATCATGTCTTCTAGATGTCTCAAGGCCCTTCACAGTAAGGCAATTGCACAGTACTGTAAAGTGAATTTACTATATTTGTGGGCAAAATGCGGCAGCCAATTGCGCACAGCAGTCTTCCACAAACAGTTGTGTATTGAAATTACCAATTTTATTATTGTGTTTTTTTTTAGGGATTATTATTAGCCGTGTAGAGTAAGGAAACTTACCCAAGGTTTCGCGCTGACCTGCCTGGGTTCGAACAAAGGTCTCACGCTTGTAAGGGAGTGCTCTAACCATTGAGCTACAGGACTCCATGTGAAAATTAAAGCGAAGTCCATTTGCTAATTCAGGTGGATGTTAAAGAACCCAAGACACAATTGAAAAAGAAATACATTCAAGGCGCCTTCTGGTGTCTTGGCCAAGTATCTGCCAGTCAAATTGGTCATTCACCTCTGGGCTGCATTTGTGGGACAATGCTATATGCTAATTAGCTGCCATGTTCACCTACAATCATTATACGGTACTTGACAGAAAAAAAAGTGAAGTGCTTTGAAATGTTTCAATATGATTTGCAAGAACTATGCAAATTATTTATTTGAATCGGAATTGAGGACCACACTTGATCACTGTTTTTATTCTTATTATTGTAATACTATCTGTGCTCAGCATGCCTGAATTCTCTTATACTTTTATGGTAGCACAGATATGAAGGCCATTTTTTTATACATTAGAGACTGACTTACAATCACCACCATTGCTTCTGGGAGATTATCTTGCATTTAGTTGATTGACGAAGTTTCTTTGTCCCTAAATCCGCAAAAATGCAAGAGGTTTCTCGTGGTTACCAGTTTTTCATATTACAGTATTACACATGTTATTACACACCTCACCAAGCCAGTCAGGAACCTAGGTGTCTTGTTTGACCCTGACTGTCCTTTCTCTCCCATATTCATGCCATGATCAGCACTGTCTTCCACCAACTCCATAACATTGCCAGACTCTGCCACTGCCTCACCACTCAGGCCGCAGAATAACCCTTACACACACATTTGTCACCTCAAGGCTCGACTACAGCAACTCCCTCCTTGTCGGCTTCCCCAACTCTTCCCTCCACAAGCTGCAGGTTATCCAAAACTCTGCAGCTGGTGTTCTCTATCGCACCAGACTCCACGACCCCATCACCCCCAGCCTCACTAGCTCCAATGAATCCCCATCCCTCAGATAATAGAATTCAAGATTCTTGTTTTCCCTTTCAAGGACCTCCACGGCCTTGTCCGCACCTACCTCTCTGACCGACTGAGCTCCTATCAACCTGTCCACTCCCTCTGTTCACTAGGCTCTGGTCAGCTCCATGTGTCCTGCCTGACCAGCCCCACTTTCAGGCTCTCTGCCCCCACGCTTTGGAACTCCATTGCACAATCCCTTGCCTTGCTTCCTCCCTTGCCTGCTTCAAGGACGGTCTCAAGGCCCTTCTTTTGAACCGTGCCTTCAGCTGTCATCGTATCTCTCTGCTCTTCCTCATCCCAATCCTGCAACCTCAACCTCCATGCTCAGGTCCTGACCCCTGACTGTTCAGCTTCTTGGGACATCCTCTGACGTGAAAGGTGCTCTGCAAAACTAATTTTGTTGTTGTTGATGTCTAAACTACTAAAACTGGAAATAAGTTTTTTTTCTTGTTTTTAAGTTTGCTGAAACACCTGCAATTACAGATTCACAAATGTACCACCCCCTGATAGACTGGATTCACAACAGAGCTCTCTATCTCATTATAAATACTGTAGAGGTACCCCACCCCAACTGCGTTTTTTTCTACCGCGAATTTCACGTATCCACGGTATCCTCTCTGTGACAACTTTTGCCAACCGCGGCTGTGAATTTTGCGTATCCACGGGTTTTAACAGTAACACTAGCGTTTGGTGCTAGGACCCAGTTGCGATGTTGTAATCAACCAGCCACGATGTCGCTTCTCTTTTAAGATTAAGGTAAATAACATGAATTTATTGTGTTTTATATTCTTTTTGATTGTGTTATTTGAACATTTATTGTTTTTGTTAGGTTATTGTGTTCTTTTTTGTGTTGTTAAAGAACAAGCAACTTACTCCCCCTATCCCCATGTTTCCCATAAGGCCTTGTATTTCCCAACCGCGGTTTTACTAACTACGGGGCTTTTCAGGAACGAATCCCCTGCGGTTGGGGAGGGATACCTGTACTGTACTGGATATAATTATAATAATCTAGTCTGCACCAATAGAGGGAGCACTAGATGTTAGTTAACATACAAAAATGGTATAATCCCAGCCTCATGTGTCATTCAACAACAAGAACAGCAAGAACAACTTGCATTTATATAGCACCCTTCACGCGAGGTGGCATCCTGGAGCGCTTGTACATTCCTCTTGGACATTCTCCAGTGCCAAATTATTTTCTTACACAATTTGAGTAAGAATGATAGGGTGATATTTGTAAACAAATTGAAAATTTATCTTTGGAGAAAATCAATAAAATTTGTTTCAGTTTCTTGATACAGCTTGAACAGATAACCAAAATAAAACCATAGTATTTACGGCACATTGTGTCTGTACCAGCTCCCTCAAGAGCAACCGTTTCAGTCCCATTTACCTGCCCTTTATCCCATATCCCTGTTGCTGTCTCTTTATAAATTATTTATATAGTTTTCTCTTGGAAGGCCAGTATATATTCTGCTTCAACTGCTCCTGGCAGGACATTCTATATTCCAACTACTCTGTGTTTGAAATAATATCTTCATACTTCCGCATTTGCTCATTTACTACCTTAAATTGATGCCCTCTAGTTACTGACTCAACGACCGGTGGTCAATAATTTCTCCTTATTAACTCAAAACCACTCATAAGTTTAATGGCCTCTATCAGGTCACAGCTTAACCTTCATTGTTCCAATGGAAAAATGACCTCCTGTCTCTGCTCATAGGCCAAGTCATGAATCCCCAGTATCATTCTAATAAATCTCCTCTGCACACCCTCTGTTTCCTTGACATCTTTCTTAAAACGTGGTTACCAATATAGATGGTTACCAATATAGAAATATGCTAACCCAAAGCTTAACAATTTACACAAGTTGAGCATCACCTCTTTGCTTTTATATTACATCCCCATTTACAAAGCCCCAAATTTCATTAGCTTTCTGACAGATTTTTCCACCTACCTACCCACCTCTAAGCATTTATGCTATTAAAGTCCCTTTGCTCTTCTACTCATTTTATTATTTTACGAGCCAAAATAAACTACAAGAATTCTTCTTCCCAAAATGTACACCCTCATATTTGTCCAAATTAAATTTGGTTTGCTTAAAGGGGGAGATTATTGGCCTTTGTACATGTTTCACTCAAGATGCCTCAAGAGAACAGTTTAAAAAAAAAGTTACAATATGAAAACTTTTGTTCCTATATTCTCCTCTCCCATACAAAATACTGTGCCCATTCCTATTGTATTGCCATCCTCAGACAAATGGCAAACCAATTCTGTACTATTGCTCTTGTCAATGATTCCACATGATCAGCTGGCAGCACACACATTGATTGGTCACTGAGGTGCCCATATTCACTCATTGTTACTATCATTGTTTTCAAGACACTAATGGTCTTGTACATATTTCACTCAAGATGCTTTGAGAAAGGGTGAGCAGAATGCTATACTAAAAATCCCTGAAATTATGGATGGCACCATAAGTCAATCCCCATAATAAACTTGTCGTTCAACAACAACAACAACAACAATTTACATTTATATAGCGCCTTTCACGTCGGGAGGACATCCCAAGGCGCTAAACAAGAGGCGTGTCACTGCTTGGTTGTTTGTAGGACACTGGTGTAGAAATTGGCTGTTGTGTTTGCCTACAAAATTACCAATCACTACACGTTATAGTAAAACCCTATAATGTTTCAATGTCTGTCAAACACCCAGTTGACTCTAATGAAACAAAACAAGATTTACTGGATAGCAACCATGATTGCCAGTCTGAGATCAGGAATTCACTTTAAAGGGATAGCACTAGTGCCCCATAGTGCTGTACTACTTTATTAGTGCTGTGCCGCAATACTTTAATTTTAAAATCAAGACATTGCAGTATATAAACAAGTACAGTAAAAGCCTGTTTATCCATAACTCGATCAACCGGAACTTCCGTATAACTGGTATGTCAAAAAAAAGGTCCCCATCCGATTAACCGGCACAATTGCACAATTGCGGTGGCGCATTTAATGAATCGATAGTCGCACGAGAGTACTGTACAGATATTTTGGCCGCTAGTAAAGCCTTAAAGTCGCGCTGCTGTTTTTTTCCCTCGTGTGGCGACCGCCATTGCAGAAGTTATCGATAGACTGTACACCTGTACCCCAGCATCAAGGCTTCAAACCAGGCATCCACCAGCAAAGGTGATTTTTAGGTGAATTTTTCCGTGAATAACAAAGGTCTGTTATTATCTGTTATTATTTAGTCTATTATTAATATGGTATGTGTTAAAATAAGCTAAGTTTTTTTGTGTTGGGTTTTCGGCATTGGCCTGGTCCCACGGGTGCCAGATAAACGGGCTTTTACTGTATATAGAAATGTATACAAACAGCTATAATCCTTGCATTTGATACAGCATCTTATCATATCGACAAAACATCTCAAAGCATCTTATCACCTCTACAAACATATCCAATCACTTATATTGCACAGTACAGTATTTACAGAATATCTGCCGTGTAGATTTAACCAAATTAAATGCTTCCAAGGAATGAATCTAAGCAATACTGTAATTTGCTATTGTGAACCCATTTTTTTCCCCGTAAATGAATATAATATATTCCTGTGGAGATTTTATCATTTTTGTCACACGTGCTGTAAATATTTTACAGATAATTTCACACCCAGTGAAACAGTCTTGAGTGAATACATCATGCAAAAATAATCAGGTGATGAAATGTAGGAGACAGGAATAAATCCAAAACAGCCTAGCGATCCAGCAGGTTACTTTACAAATACACTGCAACCTTGGCTGGATGAACACAGGCTCACAAAATTGACTCATGCTCCGAACTTAAATAGACAGTCTCAAAAAAGCTATCATGAACTCCAAGGCAGCACTGGAGGGGGGGTTGCATTAAGGTGCTGTCTGCCTGTTCAGGTAGACTTTACAGATCCCATGGCATTATTCAAAAAAAAGGAATTTCTCCAGGTGTCCTGGCCAATGAGCAACTGGGCTGTCGCATTTGCCAACAAATGCATAGTCATTGCACTTCACAGCAGATCATGTGAAGCAATTTGGATGTCCTCCCAACTTGAAAGACGCCACACTAAATGCAACGATTAGTATGCTTATCAAGGAAAGGTAACCTATCAGCCTAGGAAGCAACATTAAGAGATAAGTTAGCGTGGCTGTTACATAAACTTGAGGGTCTGATAGCTTGTCAATATTGACTGTGGAGCGAGCCTGCTTTGGATACTCTTGAGCATGGTAATGAGCTTCCACATGAGTCAGACACCCAAATGACCGAAACAGTATAGACTAGGAATCAGACACAGGCTTCCTAAATGTAAGAATGCAAGTTACAACTAAACCTGTTATTTGACAGGCATAATATAAATGCCATTTGTTATGTCAACTTTAAATACTTTTCACAAGTGCCTTACATTAGATTCGCAAGTGGAGTACAGCTCTAGTTGTGAATCATGGAGTCCTGTAGTTTATTGGTTAGAGCAATCACTTCACAAGCGAGATGACCTGGGTTCGATTCATGAGCAGGGCAAAACCTTAGGCAAGTAACCTTACTCCACATGCCTCTGTTTACCAAGCAGGAAATGTGATCCCAATTGTTAGTCGATTGACGAATCGCTTTTCTGGTGGTAACGATCAATTATAAACAAATTAACAATTGGTCATGCAATCCCTGACTGGTTGTGGGACACTGTTGTGCTCAACTGGCTGTTGTGTTTCACCCATAAAATACACTGTCAATTCACCTTGCAATATCTTCTGTGAAGCACTTTGAGACAACTCGAATATGTGATAGGGCACTATATCAAATGCAAGGATTATTATATCTCCCATTTTTCCAAGGAAATCAGTGCAAACAGGATGCTAGCTATATTAGCAAATATATACTGTATCTAGTTTTGATTACAGTATTCACAGTCATGTACAGTTCTGGTCGCCACAATGCAAAGCAGTTGCCCAAGCCTCCAGAGACAGTGCAAAGGAGACAGCAAAGGAATATAACAAAGTATGCTTGTCAGCCTTAGGAGGCAATATCTCAAGTAGAACATTTATAGAGATCTATGATGCTCAATAAGAGGAAATAGAGAAAGTCAACTAAGAAAAATAGTTTCTCAACTGATTTTGACACTGTTCATTCTGTGCTTAGTCTGTGACTCACTTCTGCAAGACCATGTTTACTTTAAAACCTGTCCTAAGTCCTCAGTATATTTCCTCTCATTTCTACACAGTCACATGCAGTACTCCAAGGCTTCATACTTTTTATCTTCTATTTCCTATTTATATGCTCCCCTTTGCCAATACCATCTGAAGGCATGGGTTCAGTTCCACATACAACTTGATGACTTCCAACTCCATCTCTTTTCTACCCTCAATTCCATGATTACTGCTTTTCTGAGCAACTGCCTATATAAATAAAACTGGTCATTCACTCACTCCAAGTCTATTTGTGGAACAGTGCTGTGTCCAAATCTGGTGTAAAACCACAAAAGTCACCCCCATTTTACAGTACATCCTGTGAAGTGTTTTGGCACATCGTGATGTGAAACATGTTATACCAAATACAGTATAAAGATGATTATTGTTAATTGCCTGTCAGGATAAGTCTTGAATGGGCCTTAATTTTCTTGAAATGAACATCAACAATACTGAATTTATCATGCTTCTCAC
The DNA here is from genome assembly GCA_035084275.1 of Hydrolagus colliei. Taxonomy (NCBI): domain Eukaryota; kingdom Metazoa; phylum Chordata; class Chondrichthyes; order Chimaeriformes; family Chimaeridae; genus Hydrolagus; species Hydrolagus colliei. Next base: position 113,947,342 of record CM068743.1, read on the forward strand.
CAGTGCTTTCTTCCTGATTCCACCGACCTAGTTATTCTGTCAAGTTATCAAGCAGGTCCACACTTTGGAGTTTTGTCTGATTTCAGATCTGCTTCAAATTCAACATCCAGTTCCTGAACCAAGACTGCTTTCTTCAATCTCTGCAAAGTCATCCCTATCTCATCCTATCTCACTCCAGTCAAAACCCTCATCTAATGCTTTCATCACATGACGACAAGATTTATTATATTAGTATTGAAAATAAGAAGAACTCTTACATTTGGTATAGTGCCTTTCATGTCCTGAGGATGTCTTGAAAGTACTTCATAGGATATACTGTAAAGTGCAATAACTGTGCATTTTGTAGGTGAAACACAGTAGCCAATTTGCACATAGCAATCATTGTCCCACAAAAACAGCCATTAAATGATTTCTCCATGGCTCTCCTTGCTGGATCATTGGTTAACCCTACGCAAGCACCATATCATACAGAAATCCACAGTCTGGATTCTGTCCCACACTAAGCTCTGTACATCCATTACCTCCCAGACCATCATCTCACACTTTCCTAAACACAACGCGTTGAACATGCCAGTCAACCCGCTTCCTCCGTCCAACCCTGCTGAATGATCTGCATTGTCTTAATAAAACGTACTTGTCATGATAAAACGTAGATGTTATGAAAGACACTATATAAATGCAAATTGTTGTCTCAGCCTTGTGACGAATGCAGGACAAGAGGCTTCTGGTTCAGAGTTGTGAAGAGAAAGTTTACAACAGACACATTATCTCAAATCTGTTAAATTAACTCTGTCACGAGCTGCACATCCATTTGAATGTGGAAATAATTTATTTATTTTCAGCACTTTTTCTTTACTTAGATTATCATGTGCATGGCTGCCGACAGTGCTGATCATTCATCACGCCTATGAAACTATTTGTAGCTTTTTTTTAGCACAACTATTTTTTAGCACAATTCTTGACTGCTTGTGACGCTGGACATGCCTTTACATTTCTGTCTTATTCAACAGCACAACATATTGAAGTTGCTGTATTTATTTTTAGATTGGTTAATTGTGGGCCAGAACCTAAAGAATGAATGTAACTATGGTCACTGAGCTGTTGGCAATTCAGTACACTCATTATCTTCTCAAAAGGATTGCCATTAACTGCTTTCTTGGCACCCGAGCCTCCAATCCATTATTGGCTTCTTAATCTCTGCACAAGCACAAACTAGAAAGCTTGAAGATGGAAAATAACCCTTCACTTGGTTGTTTGTACAGTACTGAGTAAACGTTGATGCAGAAGAATTCCCTTTACAGGTTAAAACTGTACGTATTGTAGAAACCCAATTTTACAACATTTGGCATTTAATGATCTGTTGAAGGTTAACACCACTCTTGGTTGTCCATCTGCCTGATTGAAACCATCTTCCTCCGGCTCCCTCTCCATCTGCCCAATGTGTGGCTCAAAGCTTCTTTCCGTCTGTTCCCTGAGGTGGAAACTCCATCCCATCTGTTCCCTGCATTGGAAATCCCTCCTCTGCTTTATGTTTTCTCCCCATGATGAATCTTTTCTGTTTTCTTTCTCCACGTTCCATTGCCCACACTAAAATAGGGCAAGCATTGCTCGGGGCAGGATTTCCCAATCTTATGAGTGAATACAGTATACATAAGCAAAACATTATGCCCTTGACTGCTCAACTCTCTACAGTACTTTTGCAGTTCATTACTTTGACATTAGACAAACATTGTAATGATAATTCTTACACTTGTGAATGTCTCAAAGCACTTCACAGGATTTACCTTAAAGTGTAGTGATTGTGTATTCTGTAATGAGGGGAAAGTGGAAACCAATTTGCTGTAGCAATGTTCCACAAACAGCCATGAACAAAGTAAATGATCAACTTTAACTTGGAGATCATTGGCCAAAACACAAGGAGAAATACCCTTCTCTAGATTTGTCACATCTTCATAGAATCATAGAATTAAATGGCACAAAAGGAGGCCATTTGACCCATCTAGTCTGACATAGCAACTCAATCCCACTGCCCAACTTTCTCCCCATAACCTAACAGACCTGCTCATCCTAAATAAAGATCTAGTTCCCTTTTAAAAGCTGTTATGGAATCTGCCTCCACCACCTTTTCAGGCAATGCATTCCAGATTCGAACAACCTGCTGAGTGAAAAAAATTCTCCTCAGCTCTCCTCTGCTTTGTTTTGAAACTATTTTAAATTTGTGACCACAAGTCACTGATTTGCCCACCAACTGAAACAGTCTTTCCCTATTCACCCTGTCGAAACCTCTCATAAGCTTATAAACCTCTATTAGGTCTCCTCTCAATCTTCTTTGTTCTAGAGAGAATAAGCCTAGCCTATCTAGCCTTTCCTCATAGCTGAAGTCCCTCATTCCTGGTACCATCCTGGTAAATCTCCTCTGCACCCTTTCCAATGCCTTAATATCCTTCCTAAAGTGTAGTGACCAGAATTGTACACATTACTCCAGCTGAGGCCTAACTAAAGTCTTTAGAGGTTAATCAACACTTCCTAACTTTTGTATTCTATACCCCTATTTATAAAGCCTAGTAACCCATATGCCTTCTTAACGGCTTTGACTACTTGTCCTGCCACTTTCAAAGAGTCACTAACACAAATCCTCAGGTCTCTCTGTTCCTTCACACTCTTTAAAATTGTACTATCTAGCCTATATTGCTTCCCCACATTTTTTCTCCCAAAGTGTATCACCTCACACTTCTCTGTATTAAACTTCATCTGCCACGTGTCTGCCCACTTTACCATTTTATCTATATCCCCTTGCAGATGGCTACTATCCTCCTCACTATTTACTATTCTCCCTTACTTAGTATCATCTGCAAATTTGGAAACCCGTACTTCCGAAACCCAAATCCAAATCATTAATGTATATTAAATAGAGCAGTGGTCCCAAAACTGATCCCCGGGGGATACCACTGCACACTTCCTTCCAGTCTGAAAAGCAGTCACTCACCACAACTCTCTGCTTTTTGTCTCGCAGGCAATTGTGGATCCACACTACCACTGTCCCTTTAACGCCGTGGGCCTCTATTTTGCTAATAAGCCTTTCATGCGGCACTTTGTCAAATGCCTTTTGAAAGTCTGTGTAAGCTACATCAACTGCGCTGCCCTCGTTCACCCATTCTGTTACATTGTTGAAAAATTCTATCAGATTTGTAAGGCAAGATTTGCCTTTAACAAATCCATGTTAGCTGTCCTTTATCAGCCTATATTTTTCTAAGTGAAGATCTATCTTGTCCCTGGTTATAGTCTCTAGAAGTTTGCTCACCACTGACGTTAGACTGATTGGCCTTTAGTTCCCAGGTTTGTCCTTCTGCCCCTTTTTGTACAGGGGAGTAACATTTGTAACCCTCCAGTCCTCTGGTACCACCCCTGTGTCCAAGGAAGATTGAAAGATTGTGGCCAGAGTCTCTTCTATTTGCTCCCGTACTTCCCTTAGTAAACTGGGATGCATCCCATCCGGACCGGGCGACTTGTCTACCTTGAGCGCTGTCAACCTTTTTAGTACTTCCTCTCTGGTTATGCTTATCTTATCCATTTCTACTACATTCTCCTCCAATACTGTGACATTGGCTGCATCTTCTTCTCTTGTGAAAACAGAGGCATAGTACTCATTCAGTACATCAGCCATGTCCTCTGCCTCCACAATAAGATTTCCTCCTTGGTCCCTTATTGGCCCCACCCTACCCTTGACCAATCTTTTACTCTTAATATGTTTGTAAAATACCTTAGGATTCCCTTTAATGTTACCTCCTAATTGTTTCTCATGCATTCTTTTTGCCCCTCTAACTTCCTTTTTTAATTCTCTCCTGCACTTCCTATATTCAGATTGGTTGAATTCTGTATTCTGGGCCTGACATTTATCATAAGCCTCCCTTTTTTGCTTTATTTTCACCCCAATTGCCCTAGTCATCCAGGGGGGTTTGGATGCCCTATATTTTGCCTTGGTTGAAATGTTTCTAACCTGTGCCCGAATTATCTCTTCCTTGAAGACTGCCCACTGCTTGTGTTGGAGTGACTAAGGCAATTCCTTGCTTATCGGCCTTCCCAACTCTTGCCTCCACAAGCTACAGATAGATGGGCCTCAGTTTAACATTTCATCCAAACGGTGGCACCTCCAACATTGCAGGGCAACTCTAGTACTGCAATGGAGTGGCAGTTTAGATTATGAATCCCAAATCCCGATATGTGTCTTGAATCGCCCCACCCAACCTTCTGACTCAGAGGAACTGAGAGGAACTGAGCTTAGCAACTGAGCCAGACTGATACACAAGTACAGTACAGTTACATTATTACCCTAGGAGCAGCAATGTTATCAATGGTGTCTAATTCTGTATTTGACGATAACATCACTACTGCTTTGCTCTAATGCATTTGATATAGTGGTTTTCACGTCTTCTAGACATCGCAAAGCGATTCACTGTAAAGTGAATTGACTGTATATTCACTGTATTGACTGTAAAATCAATTCACTGTAAAGTGAATTGACTGTATATTTGTGAGCAAACATGGCAGCTAATTGCTCACAGCAGTGTACCGCAAACAGTCATGGATTGAATTGACCAATTTTTTGGGGAGGGGTTATTAGGCATGTGGAGTAACTTACCCAAGGCTATGCCCTGCCTTGAATTGAACCCTAGTTTCTCACTTGTCAGGCGAATGCTCTAACCACTGGGCTACAGGACTCCACAAATGATAGCAATCTGGCACAAAACATTTGCAAACAGTTGGATGGAGGAACATGTGACTGATAATCCATTGGGCAGTGCTGGCTGATGCAATATTATATTGCATTGCTATTTAGTAGTTCCATGGATAATGGTAGCCCCTGGAACCTCATTCAAGCAGCCATTCTTCATGTTTAAGGCTATAAAAGTCATGTTTGCCGGGGAATCAACCATGGAAGGATCACTGCTGAGAATGATTCAGTTCTAAACCCAATGTTCACAATAGTTCATTGTACTAAACTGTACGGTTAAGCACACTGAGACCCTACCCCACATGAAGTTGTTGGTGTTGTACTGTCCAGTTCAGCAGCAGTGACAGGGTCAGAAGTAGGAACTTAACTGATTTTCCTTCACTTCTTAGTCCATTGAAATTTCCATGTGTAAGTGCCATTCTGCATGTCTCATTCACCAATTTGACCCAAAAAACTTCCTAGTCCAGAGGTACTCAAGCCAAATTTAGTTTCCTTACTGCTTTTTTTGAAACAAATATATTTATTTGGGTAAAATCATATAATTTGTTTTTTAAACTCGTAACACATCACACAAAACCAACATTTTCCACTGTGACAAATACGCAACGGCCCTGTCTGGCTACCCACGCAAAAAACAAAAACCTCAAAACATCATCTACCATCTTTGTGGGAAAGACAAAACAAACCCTGTAGTTCTCGTCACGAAACATAAGACGCCTATACCCCACATTCCCCTTATATGACCAGGGCCTCCTCGCTTCTCTGCACTGCTTCCTTTATTTACAGGGAGCAGTTACAAACGGGCTAATCCTTCTCTTACCAGATGGCAGGCCAAAAACAAACACCCCACTCCGATGCTCTCCCCTTTATGGTGGGGGGGGGGGGGGGGCTTCTCCCTTCTGCAGGACAGGATACAAAAACATTCATTTGGGGACGCTCTCCGGTAGTTTCCTTACTGCTACTCCAGCTGAAAACCCCCAATTCAACAGAGACTGAGTCATTGGGGGGTTTATTGACTGGCTCAATACTTCTCCAGCTGCTGTTTTTATTCCTGAAGCAAAAAGGAACCTTGGGCTCTTATACATTCGCTAAACCAAATTGGACAAAGTTATGGACAAAGCAGTCATATCTCTGAGTCAACAAGGTTTGTTGGTTTGTGGGTTTCAGTCTCAGGTCAGGGCTCTGATCTTACGTAGTTTAGGCTGACACTTCAGTATAGTGCTGGGGGTGTGCTGCATTGGTAGAGATGCTGTCCTTCAAAAGAAGCATTAAAGCAAAGTATTGTCTGCCAATTCAAGTGGACACTACAGATTTTATAGCATTATTCAAAAAGAGAAGAGAATTTCTCATGGTTTACTGGCCAACAATCCCCTAAATAAAATTGTCCATTCCGCTTTGTGTGTGGGACATTGCTATGAGCAAATTAACTGCCATGTTCACCTACAAAATACATAGTCAGTACACTTTACAGTAATTCCTGAGAAGTGCCTTGGAAACATTCCCTCAAAGTGAAATACTCTATGTCAAACCTAAAGAATGTTTAATATATACAATAAAGCAAAACAAAATAATGTTTCTGCTCTGGCAAATTAATTAGTGAATTATTCTTTTCAGATATTCTCTCTGGAGCAGAGAAGATTGAGGGGGAGACCTAATAGAGGTTTATAAGATCATGAGGGGTTTCGACAGGGCAAATAGAGAAAAACTATTTCCACTCGTGGGCGAATCTGTGACTCGTGGTCACAGATTTAAAATAGTTTCAAGGCGAAGTAGAGGGGAGCTGAGGAGAAATTTTTTCACTCAGCGAGTTGTTCGAATCTGGAATGCATTGCCTGAAAAGGTGGTGCATATAACAACTTTTAAAAGGGAATTAGATCTTTATTTAGGGAGAACAGGTCTATTAGGCTATGGGGAGCGGGCAGGGCAGTGGGATTGAATCGCTCTTTTCAAAGAGCCGGCACAGACTAGATGGGCCGAATGGCCTCCTTTTGTGCCGTAAAATTCTATAATTCTATGAATCTATGAATCTATGTGTGACATCTTGAAGACGTGATAAGGCGCTATATCAAATGCAAGGATCATGATTATTATTATCTGGGAGAATTTTAGTTTTGGATTGACAATTGGTAAACAATCAGCTGTGGGTGTGACTGTAAGTAGCATTGAGGAAGGCACTGCCCAATTTTGGTTCCAGGGAGGCCTCAATGTTTCTAAGGTGACAGATATTTAACATATGATCACATCCAAGCGTGAGTTTGTCACGTACCATTCATTAAACCCTGAGCTATGCTCAGAAACACTGAGTACAGTACAGACTAGGGGAGTTGGCTGTAAGAAGAGGAAGCTTGCAGGTGGGTCAATTTTCCTGTAAATTAGAGACTCATATGTGTTTAAGTTGATAAATGTGAGGAAATATAATGACATATTTGGTCCATAGAAGTGATCTCCTGAATAAACTTTAAATTTAAAATTTCCAAAATGTAATACATTTTCCTTCTTTGCTGCCCCTTTCTGCAGTTGTCTGTTCTCTAAAACTGTAGCCAGACTTTTCATTCTGAAGATTGCAACAAATCAAATGTTGAACGATTTCAATAATCAGACTAAGTGTGGGTCATTGGTTTAACTTAAAATCTCTCACTCATGCGATGCCAGAACATATCTGCATTCTAAGGAGTGCAGTTAAATCACTCAAAGCAAACCTAATTTCAGACTTTAATCAGTTTTATGTGTTGCAAGCTGTAATATTGTTGGCAATCCTCTTAAGGCATTCGTGTGTTTTAGGGTGTAGTGCCATGTCACTGAAAAAATCAAATCAAGTCAGACCACTGACCTTTGAAAATGAGCTTGCAGTTACAAGCAACTTCCAGGTAAGGCATTTAAAAAAATGTATTGTATGTAGTAACTAGTTATTATTAAGAACATAAGATCTCCCTCTCTGCTTGTCTTTAATTATTGTAGTTGGTTAAACTTAATGGAGGAGTGCCTATAGCAACAGCACCTTCCTCAGCAATTAACCACCTTCAGGATATACTGAGGTAAACTGTATATGTTAGCTTACTTGAGGTAAGCTGTATACTTGGTGTCTGACTTTTTATTTTTCTCTTCTACTTCACATAATGTGTTAATTGCAGATGATCGAGTTTAATCTGGGCAGGTCTGATCATGAAATACTGTACTTTTTTCTGTAAAACAAATCCTCGAGCAAAATATTATCCCTATACCCCAAAATACATGACATATAAACACATACAGTACACACATCAGCACGCACTTGCCTTGTGATCAACTGAAAGCACTGTCATGTAGTGTAAACTTGCATTAGTGCCACTTCAATTGTTAATCTGTAATCAGGCACCAGCCACTCACTGACACTATTCATCCTAAAATTCTTTCCAGTTAACAAATTGAACTGAAATGAAATAAGAGCGCCCTTTGAGAAAATATAAAATGCAAGTTGTTGTTGTTGTAATACAGTATAAAGATTACAGAGTAATTTGAAGGCTATGGGCTTGTAACATAATAAACTAGGTCACAAGAGAGGCTCAGAGAAGAAAACCCTTCAGCCAATTGATCTCACCCTTCCGTAATATGCAGTTTATTGGTCTACCAACAATATAAAAACATTTTAAAGCTTGGAATAAGAAAAAGTAATTTGGTCCAACTGGTAAAGTTAATAAGACACTCTTATTTTAGATTCAGTTCCATTTACAACACAATACAAATGTGAATTAGAGCCTTTCACTTCAGGCAGGCTTCCCAATGCATGCCAACTGAGGAGGTCAGGAGACAGGGAGTGAAGAGGCATCATTGCAAGTTTAGAATAACTTCTTTTAAGTTAGTAATAATAAAACTCATTGTAATCCTTGCATTGTTAGTGTTTGAAGAATAATCAATAACGCTTTTGTCTCTGCATTTGTTAAAAAGGATACCTCTTTATTCATTTTAGGTATTTCTTGATTCAATACTAAAAATTGTTTGTGGGACGTGTTTCTGATCAAATTGACTGTGTCCACGCACTTTACAGTGCATGCTGTGAAACATTTTGAAATGACTCGACATCTTGATAAGTGTCTATATCAAATGCAAAGCTTATTTTTATTTTGCATTACCTTCCATGTATCTACATAAAGATTCTGCCACTCCTTGATCAGTCCATATTTATTTTATTTGATTATTTATGTTATACAAATGTAATTTTCTTGTCGCTATATTTATCACTTATCCATATAGTCTATAACAATAACAACTTACATTTATATTGTGCCCTTCATGCGGGATAGCATCCCAGAGCACTTGACAATGGGAGAGTCTGATGGGAAAGGGAGGAGGAAGGTGACCGTAAGCACGATCAAAAAGGAAGGTCTTCGGGAGTGAATTGAAAGTGGGGAGGGAGGGGGCATGGAGGACAGATTGAGGGAGAGAATTCTAGAGATTCGGGGTGTAATGGCTGAATGCACAGCCACTGCATGTGATAAACAGGAGCCTGGAGCCAGCCGAGCAAAGGCAGCGGGTGGTGGAATGGGGATAAGCAGATTGGATAAGTAGGGAGGTGCAACATCCTGAAGGGATTTGAAAATGAATGAGAGGATCTTGAAATTGATTAGTTCAGTAATTGAGAGCCAGTGGAGCCTGGCGAGCACTAATGTGATAGGGGTATGGAGTTTTGTGGGGGTATCTTGGCGGCAGAGTTTTGAATTAGTTGAATTCTGTGTTTGGTGGAACGGGAGAAACCAGTGAGGAAGGCATTAGAATAGAATTGTGTCAGGAAGTGATCAAGGCGTGCACAAGGGCTGCTTTTGTTGTGAGGTATGGATGGAGTCGGGCAATGTGACGGAGGTGAAAAAAAGTGATGCTGGTTTGGGAATGGTTGTGGAGTAGAAAGGAAAGCTGGGGATCAAACCTAAAGCCTAAGTATGGTGAGTATGTTGGTGAGTCTGAGGGAAAGCCCCGGGAGGTTCAGACCCGCACGAGAGAGATGCTAACAGAAGCCAAAGAATATAGCCTCCGTCTTGCCTACATTCAGCTGCAGGAAATTTGCGCTCATCCATCCGTTGGTGTCCATGAAACAGGCTGACAAGACACCAGAGGTATATTTTATAATATTGCTGGAATATTAAAATGCTTTCCATAACACACCCTTGCTAAATAGACTTTTTGTTTAGCTCTCAAAGACAACATTATATAAAACCAAAACAGAAGCTGCTGGGAAAAATCTATTCACTTGGGATTAGCTTGATGTGTTTTTACAACCTGTGACTCACCAAATGATACGCAAATAACACACAAGCAAATGAATTGACAAGAAACTCAAGCAATGCAACTTACTGCTATTTAAAATAATAAATTACAGAAATATTAGAGCTTTTCTTCATTCAAAACTCCCCAACCAGTAACCCATCCATCCAAACTCTGCCTGCCCATCACTGCAGTTCTCATAAGGCTCTTCTGGCTCCCTAATTCCACCTATTTTCAAGGTTTTCACCCGCACCTATAAAGCTCTTCACTCCCGAACTATGTTGTAATTGTTATCCCATTCTACTGCTTGCCCCTTCACTCAGTAAACTTGGGCTTGATGTGCATCCTCAGAGGATCTTTTGGAACTCCTTTCATCTACCCTTTCATGTCCACCAGCTGTGAAATGCTCTAAGACATTATCATATGTGAATAGCACAATTTAAATTTTAAAAGTAATAGTTGTTGTTGTTGCTTTCTCAGTTCTGTTTTAGTGGGATTACTGGCTGGCTTGTGTGAGGTGGCTAACTCTGTGATCTATTTGCATGTGTGCATGATGTTATTATGGTACATTTGGAGTAAATTTAGTACATTCAATATTTAGTGCATTGAGTGAATTCAAATGTCGAAGGATAGATTGTCCAAAATACCTTCTAAATGGTGGCCTGCGAATAAAGCCTCAATTAAGCCTAAATTGAGCTGAAGTACAATGCTGTTTATCTTTTGCTTGTTCTGCAGCAAAAGGAGGTCAGGCTATGGTATCAAGAGACAGAACTGTACTGGCATCCATACTCGCATTTTCATCTGTCTGTGCTGATTATTGCAGTATTCCTAAGAGTGCCTCTTGGATATTGGAGTCTTGTAGCTCAGTGGTTAAAGTATTTGCCTCGCAAGCAAGAGAGCTGGGTTTGATTCCTTTGGGTAAGTTTCCTTACTCCACATGCCTGATAATAATCCCACAAGAACAAAATCACAGTGATAAATTGGTCACTTAAACCCATGACTGTTGGTGGGACACTGCTGTTCACAATTGGCTGCCACTTTTCTCCCACAAATATACAGTATTTTACAGTATATACTTTACAGTATATTCTGTGAAAGGCTTTGAGACGTCTAAAAGATGTGAAAAGCACTATATCAAGTGCAAGGATTATTATTATTATACATTATTATTTCCTTTACAGCACAAAGGAAAGCTATTCAGCCCTTCATGTCCTTTCTGACAATAAACTCATTGATTACAGTTTACCGTTGTTTAAAATCATAAAAGATACAAAGACATATTAGGACTGTTCTGATTTTTCATTCAAATCTCCTCAGTCAGCTTCCTGGAGCTATCAACACAGATTGGAGCTAAACCTGCTCCTCTACTCTTTCCCCATAACCCTTAATAATACTTTTCCTCAAATATTTATGCATAATGTATACAACAAATTGCAGGCCATTACTTGGGATTGCAGTGCACAACAAAACATTTGCAATCAATAAAATGCAAAATACTGTAGCTTGCAATCAACATACTGGTCTACTTCTTGCCACCATTTATATGGATTAATTATCAGTATTTTCATTTGTGTAGAGCCTTTCATGTTGGGAGGACATCTGAAGGTGATGGACCATCAGGGTTTGGACCTGAGTGGGAATCGGGGAGGGTGACCAAAGTCTTGATTGAAGAGGAGGGTTTTGAGACTTGCCTTGAAGGATGCAAGGGAGGGAGTGAGACGAGAGGAATATTGTATGGAGTTCCAAAGGGTGGGGGCAGAGAGGCTGAAGGCCCGATCACCAACGATGGGGGAGTGGGGCTGGGCGGGGGTGTGGAGCAGGCTACAGCCTGCTGAGCGGTCAAGTTTGTATGGGGTCAGCAGGTTGCAGAGTTAGGAAGGAGAAAGGCCATGGAGGGAGGGCATTGAAGGCAAGGATGAGCATTTTGAACTATATCTACTGGGGTTTCAGAAGCTAGAGGAGCGGGCCGTGGGTGGTATTGACAGAAGTACATTGGTAGCCAATTGCGCACAGCAGAGTCCCATAAACAGTCGTGGATTGAAATTACCAATTTTTTTTATTATTGTGGTATTTTTTGGAGGGATTATTATTAGGCGTGTGGAGTAAGGAAACTTGCCCAAGGTTTTGCCCTGACCTGCCTAGATTCAAATACAGGTCTAATGCTTATAAGTGCTCTAACCACTGAGCTGCAGGATTCCACAAAGGAATTGTGTCCTATTTGATCCCGTCTTGATACTGTCTTATTTGATCCCGAACTGTCCTTCCTCTCCCAGCTCCGCACCATGACTAGCGCTGCCTTCCACCACCTCTGTAGCATTGCCAGACTCTGCCACTGCCTCACCCCTCAGGCTGCCGAAACCCTCATCCGTGCATTCATTAAGGCTTAAGGATGGAAATTCCCTCCTCATCTGCCTTCCCAGCTCTTCCTTTCACAAGCTGCAGATCATCCAGAACTCTGCAGCTTATCCTCTCCCGCACTAAGCTCTGCGACCACATCACTCCCACCCTTGACCGGCTCCATTGGCTCCCCATCCCCCAAAGGATCGAATTCAAGATCCTCTTCCTCACTTTCAAGGCCATTCGCCTTGAACCCCTCCTATCTCTCTGACTTCCTGACTCCCTATCGACTTGCCTGCCTATTCCGTTCAGCAGGCTCTGGTCTTCTCCATGTCTCCTGCCCGACCAGCCCTGCCTTCGGTGGCTGCGCTTTCAGTCTCTCTGACCTCACACTCTGGAACTCTACCTCACAGTCGCTTCACCTAGCTTCCTCCCTTGCCTCCTTCAAGACCCTCCTGTTCGATCGTCGCCCTCTCACCTCTCTCCCTTCTCTCTCCCCTACCCTGCCCCTCCCCCGACCCCTGACTGTTTAGCGCCTTGGGGGGTTCTCCCAACGTGAAAGGCGCTCTATAAATGTAACTTTATTGTTGTTGTTTAAAATTACATTAGAGACTTTGATCAGGGCTGCTCTGTGCTATGAGCAGCATGGAAACCGGATTATAGGGGTTCAAAAGGGAATGGTGAGAGAGAAATGAGCGAAGCTGAGAAGCAACGACTTGTATTAGGGCCTTTAGCTTCTAAAGTTTCAGAAGCTCCATCCTGATGGTACTCAAATGACTAATTTTGTCCGTAGCACAGCAATTTAACTTTCCCTCTTCACACAACAACCTGCGCGCTTCACATACATAGTTTCTTGGAGCATTTTTTCTAGACAATCCACAGCCACTATGTTTGTTGTTCAAATTAAGGGAATTTTGAATATTTAAACAAAGCACTCACCTACACAAGGAGTAGGGTAACTCAAGATGTAACTCCTTTATCTAGAATGTTTCCCTAATTTGCAAAAATATAAATTGTTTTCTGTTCTTTTCAGTCAGTTTGATCATGGTACTGTACATAGCCATGAAATTAATCCAATACCATCATTTTGGAAATACATTGTTTTAAATATGGAATTTCCTGTGGTATCACTTTACTTTCACTTTTCAGCTTCAAGAAAAAATAATTCCAGGCTTAACCATTAGTTAATAGGATCTCTGAATGTAACCGTTGTGCTCCTCATCCAATTTTGGTAGCACATGACTCTAAAATGTTTCTGTATGTCTGGTTTGTGGAGGGCAAGCAGGTGTAGCTGATAATAGCAAAAGTAAAATTGTTTACTACAGATAATGTCCCAAGTGAGTCATAATCCCCACTGCATTCGACACAGTCGATTATGCTAACCTCCTCCATCTTCTCTTCTCCCTCATCCACCTCATTTGGACTACACTCACCTGGTTCAAGTCCCACTTATCCAACCAGCATAATTTCATCTTCTCAAATCGTTTTTCCTTCCACCCCCACCCCACATCGTCCTGCGATACCCTAGGGATCCATCCTTGGCTCTCTCCTTTTCCACATTTATATGGGGAAGACATCTGCAGACTTGGAGTATACTTCCACATCTTTGCGATGACACACAAATCTACTTCTCCTCAACCACCTGCGATTCCAGGTCCACTGATGTTCTATCAGCTTATCTGTCAAATATCCAAGGCCTGGATGAGCGCAAACGTCCTGCAGTTGAACATGTATCATCCATGTATGGCTTTTGACTGCTGTTCTTAGACCTAAACCGTTTCTCTCTTCCTTGCCTCCTCCCTCTACCTCTCCTCCCCTATTCTATTCCACTAGCCTAGTGTCCACTCATCCTCCTCATGATCCGCTTCCCACCCCTCCTCCACATTATTCCTCCTTTCCTGACGCCATCGCTGCCTTCTCTCCCTCCTCAACAATCTCATCTGACAAAACTGGCTTCTCACTGCTCCACTTGGAACTCCCTCCCCATAACATTCTGTCTCACTTCACTATTTCTGTCTATAAGTCTCACTTCAAATCTTACTATATAAGCATGCCCACTGTCACCTCACTCTTCCATACTCAGTGTCCAACCCAATGTTTGTAAAACGCTCTGAGATATTACCCTACATGAAGGGGAATATGTAAATGCAAATTACTGTTGTATAGGTTTGTAAAGTAGATAATAATAATAATCCTTGCATTTGATATAGCGCTTTTCATGTCTTCTAGACGTCTCAAAGTGCTTCATAGAATATACTGTACTGTAAAGTTAAAGTTTATTAAAGTTATATTAAAGTTTGCTTGTGGACAAAATACAGCAGCCAATTGGGCACAGCAGTGTTCCACAAACAGTTGTGAATTAAATGACCAAATTATGATTGGTTTTCTTCTTGAGGAATTATTATCAGGTATATGGAGTAAGGAAACTGGCACAAGGTTTCGCCTGCTGGGAAACAAACCCTGGTCTCTCGCTTGTGAGGCGAGTGCTCTAACCACAAAGCTACAGGATTTTACATTTTTTCATATAATCAATGCTGATCAAAGGTCACATCAGATAAATAGGAGATACAATCAACAAGATAACATGTTGAAGATGGATTTGGTGCTGTGAATAGAAGCAATTTTGCTACCTGGAGTGAAGCACAAACACATATTTCCCTCATCCCCTTGCCAATGTGTTTCAAAGCAGAAAGCCTCATTTATACTTCTGCTCTGACTCACACTGGCTGGGGGCTGAGTGAATTAAGGTTCTACTTCTGTCTGCCTGTTCGGGTGGAGTGAAAAATCTAATGGCACTATTCGATAATAGAAGGGATGTATGATTAATTATATGATTAATTTTTACATTTTTTTTCTCCTGTTTTGTGGCCTTGCCCACCCCTTCCCCCATCCTGGCTTCTGAAGTGGACTATCAAGACCACCCACATTCTGTATCAAACCGACACCCTGCGACATCTATAGTGCAGTTACTGAGCCAGGCAGGGGCACAGTATTCCAGGATATGACTGATTATAGCACAGTCAGCCTGGCTCATCTGTAGGACTTAGAAAAGCAAACCACTGGGGCAGGAACTCTTCCCATTAACCTACAAGCCAAAGGAGGGTAGGTTGGTACTAGCTGAACAAGCAGTGAGAAAGCTTCCTATGTAGTGTTATTAATGGCAAGCTATGCAATTATATCTGGTTAGACTTCAGCAGTACCCCAACACACACTGGGGTTACCAAACCTTGCGGAGTACTATGTGTCCAGCACCTTGGGATGTCCGCCAGACGTGAAAGGTGTTATACAAATGTAATTTTGTTTTTGTTGTTTTACAACCTGCGCCTAATAGTCTCTGGAATTGGGTAAGTAGAATGCAATCCTCCAGGGAGAGGGTGCACATTCCATTCCAGCACGTATCTCTGCAATTTCCTTGTTTAGCTGCAATGTATGGAATTTTTAGATACTTTTAAGCATGGTTTGTAAATGTGTCAAACACCCAGATGACCAATAAAACCTAATTTTCTGCTACATTCACCAACAAAACACATGCACTGCACTTTACATAGTGAAAAGCACTATACAAAATGTAAGGATTATCTATTTAGATATATCAGTCCCAGACCAAGAGATTGTGCGGTTGGGTCAGAGCTATTTTCAGGCCAAGGTTCCGATTCCTCTCATACAACCCAAACTAATTTGCTGTGACCTCAGCACTCACAAGATAGAGTGCTAGCAGGCACTTTCTCATTGCCTCTCCCAAAGTCTGCTGCATTCATTTCCATGTGATAGAGGATTGTCAGCAGTAGGCAGCTGGAATATGACTGCTCGCTTTGAGGCATGCCTCACAAGGGGGCTGAACAATCACAGAGTAGACCTAATCAACCAGCTTTGTAATTGTGAGTAGGAGTCTCAAACTTGTTTTGTGTTTCACCATAATTGATAGACATAATGGCTTTTTGTCTTTTCAATTAGCTACAGTTGTTGATAAATATAGATGGATTCCAAAGCATATTACACTTAGTATTGTGGTTAGTGCAGTGCACCATGAACAAACAACTCTTCCTTATGTTTCACACGGGTTCATTCTTTTTATACTGGAAACTCGGGGTTATTTGGCTCACTGTGTAATGGTGGGGTGAGGTGGGGGTGGATTTGTGTGCCCTTCGATAACTCTACTGCTTACCCACTGACCTGTGGCCATTCACACGATGACATTTTAAGCATTGAGTCTGATAATAGTGCTTATGATGCTTGTTCTTATTATGTAACATAGATTTTAAAGATACATCAAGCTTTTCCAATAGATGTGACAACTCAAATGTAGCCAACTATTAAGACGGTTGATCTGATTAATTTGGGGGCAAGATGTCTCAAAGTGCTTCACAGAATATACTGTAAAGTGAATTGACTGTATATTTGTGAGCGAAATATGGCAACCAATTGCTCACAGCAGTGTCAAGTCCCACCTCAAGACGTTCCCCTTCAATGGTCCCATTGGTCACCCCAAATCCTCCACTTTCTCTCCACCATCCCTGTCCCCAGCTCAGGTTTAAAACACTGACTGTCCAGCACCTTGGGACATCCTCCTGACATGTAATTTTGTTGTTGTTGTTGTTGTTTGATGAGGTGGGGGTGTGGAATAGAGATGAAAGAGCTGGTTTATAGTTTGAGTGTGCAATCTTTGCAGTAGAATGAGTGTTGTGAAATTCTGTAGCCTGGAAATTTCTTCAGTTAAGATGAAGTACTGGGCTGAAGTGGTTGATCCATCTCAGAAGCTATGAGGACTTGATCAGTACACTAGTTCATGGGGAAAAAAATGACTCTCCCAAATTCTCATTCACACCAAACTCTGCATTAACCAACACCCAGTCCTCACCAGCCTCCATTGGCTCCATATCTTCAATTTTTCAGGTGAGGTAAGAGGCCATCAGTTAAGTTGAAGGAAACAAAACAGAAATTGGTGGAAACACTCTGCAGGTCAGGCAGCATCTTTGGAGAAAGGAAAATGAGTCAACATTTCGGGTCCACGACCCTTCGTCAGAACCAACATCTGGTTACCGCAGATGATTTCCAGCATTTTTTTGCATTTTAGTTAAGTTGAGGGAACCTGCCATACCACAGTAGTAGATTGCAGATGGAAGTCTGAATGGTTAGTCAAGTCAAATGGTTAGTTAAATCAAGTCACAGCGGCTTGCACAGGATATATTGAAGACCCATCTACAACAATCTGGAATCCTGTATCTGAAGGGGGTCCCCATTAAGTATACAATCTTCAAAACAAAACTTACTCTCTGCCCATCAATTTGAATCTTGCCAATACTTTAGCTGCTCACAATAAATTCCAACAAGGGACTCCATGACCTTTAGGATTCAGTGAAAGGACTTTACCCCACATTGTGCAAACACATGCCCATCATCCTGAATTTAATCAAAACTATACTTAATGTGTCATCTCACAAGCTTCGCAAGAAGTGTCTGCCTAAATGAAAGCGACTGAGGCTCCCCTCTGTGTGGGCAAGCACATACAGAACAGTAAGTGAATGCCCACATCCAAAACATTTTTTGGGGAATCTGCGTAGATCTAAAAAAAAACTGAAAAACGCCCCAAACAGAAGCCCTAATTATAAATGAAGCCCATATCTGTTGCAGCTCACATATGTGTGCTGCAACATTGTCTATGTGCTAAGGTCTGTTTCAAGTCCTGCCTCTCAACTTTGCTTTCAGTCATCTGTCCCCTCCCCATCTCCCTAAGATCCCACCCCCAGGTCAGGTCCCAAGTCAAGTATTGCAGAGCACTATGGGACATCCTCCCAATGTGAAGTGCCCCATATAAATGTAAACTTATATTGTATTCCATTTGCAGGAGTTGCAGAAAGAGGTTATGTTTTCTGGACCAGAGAGTGAAGACAGCTCAGGAGAAAAGTGGACAAGCTACATGAGAGACCGACGTGTTCGACATAAACGCGTACTTTTTAAAACCGCCGCTGAACTGGGTGATGAATCCTTAGGTTTGATGCTACTTACTCACTCTTACGTATTATTTAATTTCTTCAAGATAACTTACCCAGTAAAATATAATACAACCACACTGTGGTTATGGTACATTTTTATATTATTATTATTTTTAAGTATCATTAAATAGGCAGAAAGCATAAAGTCAGTTTAATATCTCATCCAAAGGACGTCCAACAATGCAACACTCCTCCAGCATTAAATAGATAAGGCATTAAACATAGATACTATCAGACAGTTTGGATGTTAATGACCCCATGGCACTATCTGAAGATAATATCAGTTGTTCATTCATTTGAGTTCTTTTTGTAGTACCTTACTGTGCACAAATTAATTGGAATCTTTGCCTATGAAATAGATAATAACTGCACTTGACAACAATTCCCTGTGAATTCCTTTGAGATATTTGAGAGATCAATTTGAGACCCTTTGAGGGAACAATCCACGACTGTTTGTGGGACACTGCTGTGCGCAATTGGCTGCCGCATTTAGCCCACAAAATATACAATAATTTCACTTTACAATATATTTCAGGAAGCGCTTCAGGAAGACATCTCAAAGATGTGATAAAATGCTATATTAAATGCATGGATTATTATTGTATTTCAAAATTATTAAAAGCATTGGGATTATTGTATTTACACTGTATAATTCTTTGAATACTATTTATTTTTTACATCTTGCCTAGAAACATGGACAGCTGTCATTACATATTCATCACATCATCATATAGGTATCAGCTTGTTGGCTCAGTTGGTTGCACTAGAAGGTTGCGTTAGAAGGTTGAGGGGTTCAAACCTCATGTCAGAACTTGGGGATTACAAACTAGGTCCAATGCAATGCTGGGGAAATGCAGCATTGTTGGAGGTGCTGTCTGTTGGATGAGACATTAAATCAAGATCTCACCTCCCTGTTGGAACAGAGAATGGAGTTTTTTCCTGGTGTCCTAGGGAACAATTACCCCAAATAAAAGAAATATAATTTGGTCAGTCACTTCACGGCTGATAGTTGGACAGTGCGGTGCAAAAATTGGCTGCTGCGTTTGTCTTCAAGACCACAGTCACTGCAGTTCACAGTAAAATTATGTGAAGAGCTTTCAGACAAGTATAATAAGGTGGAAAATTAAATGCAAGGAATATTATTTTTTACTGTAACAAAGCATTGCAAAAAGTCTTTCTTCAAAGTGTATCCAATATGAGTGGGAGAACCTCTGGAACAACCCTGTTGAACTATATGAGTCACTGCACCAGGATAGAGCTTTTGCTATTGATCAACGATTTCCTATTTAAAGCAACAGTTTTCATTCAGCCATTTTATAGGTGACGTACAGAAGTTTATTAAATACCTCCCAAAAACTAATATCCTCTGGATATCTACTGGTTGTGATACCACTTCAAAGAATTCCAGTGGATTAGTAAAACACTGATCAGTGCGATGTATAATAATTTTGTCATTCTCAGAGGCCACAGCTGCTGCCACCTACATCGGCTTGAAAAGGAACCCGGATGCAAGACAAGAGACAGTGTCAACCGATGGCCCACCATCAGCAAACAGCCAGAGTAAATCTCCCAGCTCTCCCTCCACTGCTGCTTTTCTTCAGTATTTTACCACAATCTCAAAAAAAAACAATGACAGCAAGGTAACGTTTGGTGGTTTTGGTGAAGCCTTTTTAAAATTCAACATGTTTCATGAATACTTTCCCTTATTAGACGGTTCTTTATTTTGTGTCAATGTGCTGCTGTTCAAATATTGCACAATATATGCAGTATAAACAAATCTACAGCTAATGACACCTTTCTTGTGACCTTGGTCAATGAAACAAATTAATGAAAGAAAGTGGGCATTTGTGCAACACTGAGCACGCCAGGATGCTCTTAATGAGAGTTTTGACATTTACTGACGTTTTTGGTAACGCTAACTGACAGATCAGTTCCAGAGTTTGTTTAGTGAGCAGCTGATTATATAGCCTGTAAAGGTCTCTGATGTGATGATTCCATTATAATATCCCCCTTCTTGTCTAAGCTTTCACTTGTATTTACATTCGTAGAGAAAGCAAATTCATGGTTCAAATCATATCCGTTGAGAAGTTTTTAATTTAATGTCAGTGGTAATTTGGTCAACGCACATTAAATGTTATCACTACATTATAAACTAGGATATTTTAACCTATCTGAGTGGAACTCTTTTGTAGAAAAAACATCTGTGTGTGCATCTGGTTGTTTCTCGAGGATTTGACTGAAGTTTGTGCACAGGTGGTGCGTGCAAATAGTGTTTTTTTTTAACAGAAAACCAAAGGGAAGGGCCAATGCCCGTGAGGTTTGAAACAAAAATGATGAAATGACCAAGTGGGTTTACAAGCCTGCAAGAGAGGAAAGCTCGGAGAAGTAAAGAGTTCCATAGTTTTGAGATCAGGGAAAAGAACACAAAAGAGTTAGAGTGAATTTATATTTGGCCAGCTGGAGTCAGCCAGGTGTGGAAACCCATGTTTAAGAGTAATCAATGTGTTCCACACATATATATTAAACAAGGACAATATCTATAATGGGGACAAACAGAAGATTTTTATTTTCAGTATGGTTAGAATATTGTATAATTTTTAGTCATCCTGCTTTAGGAAGGATGTCAAGTCAATAGAGAGGATGCAGAGGAGATTTACAAGGAAGTATCAGGTTGAGCAGTTACAGGGGAAACAACAACAAAATTACACTTGAAGGAACCAAGACTTTTTTCTGTTGAATCAAAGATTAAGAGGTAACCAGATATAAAGATTGGGTCTTTGAAATTAAGAGGGGTTTGTATTGAATCAACATGGAGAAATTATTTCAACCAATCGATGAGGTCAATGCCTAGAGGCATTAATTTAAGCAAGGTAGCAAATGAATAAATGGGGAATAAATGAATAAATTTGGAAATATTTTTTCATGCGCAGAATAGTTAATGAGCTGGTCAGTCAGTCAGTCAGTTAGTTAGTTAGTTAGTTAGTTAGTTAGTTAGTTAGTTAGTTAGTTAGTTAGTTAGTTAGTTAGTTAGTAAGTAAGTTGGTGGGACCAAGGGTTTAGACTGAATCCATATTGCTTTCAAAAGGGAACTAAATAGGTATTCAAAAAACAGTAAACTACAGTTAATGGGACTGAAAGGATTCTTCTATAAAAGAGCCAACACTCATATGTTGGGGCTGAATTTATAACATTCTTTCTATGCTGTAAATTTCTATGGTTCTAGGAGGACAAGCATGTGAGTGTAGCTTGTTAGAGTTTATGAGGAACAAGAAATGAAAATCTTGACAAGCAATAACCATAATACTGTATTGTCAACAAACGAGCAACAAACAAGAAAGATTACAACAGAGCTAGACTGGAAGCTAGCAATGAAACAAGGATTGCTGATTTGACCCCAAGCTTTTTCTTGTACAACGTCCCGGATTAGAGTATTACAATTTAACTCTTACAATATTGATGTCTACAACCAAATTCATCAACCATCTCTGTTTTTCAGATTGATTTGCATTACCTGGATAAACTGTTGGATAATGGAGCAAATATTAATGCTACTGACAGATATGGACAGGGAGTCTTACATGGGGTAATTGGTAACACAATTTATTTCAAAGAATTTGTTGGAAAATGTTTGAAAAATTCTGCTATGGTTACAATGGTGTTCAACATTGCATCCGAGGGTTTTAGCCATTATTTGAATTAGTACAAATTCTACATTCCCGTAAAATTACAGATTTTGGTCACTATCTTTCAAGAAAGTTTTTTTTTAAATCGCTTTGTGACTGCACAATGGCACTATACATTGAGTTAACCTCATATGTGTGAAGTCAATAAATAATAGTTAAATATGATAATGGAGAATATAATGGATAAAAAAGCTGCTTATGCCCATGGAGGTTTGCAATTCTGGTCTATGTTGAGTTTGTTGATCTCAAGTAAAGTTGAAACCAGGTCATGGGGAGGTTAAACCAGGATTAGAGAGGGAAAAACAGCCAGCTTCCTGCTTTGTGGTGCCTCTCCAACTCCCCCTACTGGCTCTGCATGTGTGTGGTAACCAAAGTCAGGATTGGCTGTGTTGTGCTCTACAGAATGGCCAGCCAACAAGCAAGACTCACATTTACAATAGTCATCAGGGAGTAACCAGCCTGCTGTGAAATTGCGTCAAGGCAAGAGTAGAGAGGCATATACGAGAAATATAATAATCCTTGAGTTTGATATAGCACTTTTCACGTCTTCTAGACATATCCAGTCAGGAGAAAACATATATGCCAGGAGAAAATTAGAAACACAATTGGACACACTAAAGTATCCAAGCCATAACAGGACAGTAACTCATGGGTCATTCACAGATTGTAAAATACTGGAATAAATGTAAAGCAGTGTAAAATACTGTGCACTATGCAGGATGACCATCTGTTGCAGGCAGAATAAATATGTAGGTAATTTAAAGACTACGACCTGGGACATCCTCCCAAACTAACAGGCTCCATATAAACGTACATTTGTATTGTATTTTATTGTATTGTAAAGTGAATGAGAGAAGACTCCAAAGTAAAAATATAAAGCCTGGAATGAGAAAAGGTCAAATGGCCTATCAAACCTGGTGATTCCACAGCCTATCCAGGAGCTACTATTGTATTGATCCCATGCTGCTTCGCTATCTTATTACTTCTAAAAAGAAAAAATAATGCACCCTAATTCCCAAAAGTAACCTTCCATAAGTTGCAGAACACGTCCCACATCCCACACCTCCTTATTGAACCCTGTATAGACAACTGCAAAGTTAAGATCAAGTTCAACAATTTGCCAAATTCCTGATGCTCTAAAATGCTACTGAAATAAAATAAATCTACACCCAGATAGAATTTCTCCCCATAAGATTCATAAATTTACAGACTAGTGGAGAATTGGATAAATTTGCCCAGTGAAATTACTGATGATCAGGAATGGTTTCAAAGTGGTACTGACTAGGTGGTTTATCTGTTTGATCTTTCTATCAACAGGCAGCTCAAATATGGCACCCTGATGTTGCCAGGTATTTTATTGAGAGACAAGCTGACATTGCTATCGCTGATAACTATGGTGTGACTCCACTGCATGTGGCAGCAGCAGTGGACTATCCTGAAATGGTGGCCTTTTTGCTCGATATCGGTGGTAAGCATACTGGTCCAGTAGCTTCATCCGTCCTTCAGATGAAATCTTAAATCGAGTTCCCATCTGCCTGTTCAGGTGGACATTAAGAATCCCATGACACATTTCAAAAAGTGAGGGGAGGTTTTCCTGTGTCCCCCAGATAAAATTGGTCATTTATTTCCTGGTTGTTTGTGGGATATAGCTGCGTGCAAATTAGCTACTGCATTTGTCTACAAGATACACATTAATTACACTTCACAGTAAAATTGTGTGACGCAGGTTGACGTATCCTCCTACTGTTATTATAGTTTTGATAGCACTGATCTGCAATTGTAGGTTGCTTTTTCCCAACCTACATCGTGAGATTCATTACCTTTCATGATGAATGGATACCTTGAATTGCTTGGCAGATATAATTGAGAGCACCAGACAGGTTAAAGGGAGATTTAAACATGTTGACGAAAAGCATGATTGAAGAGGTATGTTTTTAACAGCCAGATTCCTTCTGAAGGCAATGGCCTCAGGAAATGAGTGCCCAATCAGCTAGGCTTCAAAATTAAATCTTCCTCCCCAAGATAATTAACGACTGGAAAGGTTACCAGGAGTGCTGGTTGAAGCCAGGGTACCAGACTCATTTAAGAAACGATTTGATGCTGTAATAGAAGGAAGTAGGGTGGGTATTTTGAAAGGATGAGATCAAATGGGTCAAAGGGCTTTCTTTTTCTGAGGCTCTGGTGATTTATGTTGAGGGCTACAGATCAGAGGTACAATTTGGAATCTTTTTTGATCAATTTCCACCCCTGTTTTCACTAATTTTTCTAAAGAAATTTGCATGATTCTGTACAACCTTTAAGACGCAATGTTCTTACTGACTGAGACAAGTCGGGCCTCGTATTTCATGGTCAGTTTTGTGCTTAACAATGCCTTGTGGCATTGACCGATTTAGTTTAGCACACAATCCAGTGTGTGTTAATGTCATATTAATAAACATTGTACAATTGAAGATAGTGCAAATCACTTCAATGGGTGCAACTTCATTGATATTTCCAATCACTTTAATTTTGTTAAATAGTTAGAAACATTATATAAATGCAAGTACAGTAATTGTATTCTCTATTATTGTTATGAATTGCATTCTATTTACTTAGCGGACATGGAAGTGAAGACAACTGGGATGATGCAGACCCCTTTACACTATGCAGCAAAGTATGATGCCATTGATTCCCTGAAGTGCCTGTTGAAACATAAAGCTGATATGAAGGCACGAGACTATAAACAGCGAACACCTCTGCAACTTGCAGCAGAACTTGGTAAGATTCACTGTCCATGGTTCTGAACCTCTATATATATACCAATTAATTCCATCCTAGACTATCCGGTCTGCTAAGCACTGTGTATATTGCTTAAACAAATGTTGCATTCCGCTTGCAAGCTAAAATTTGCTTCTAGACATTTGCCGTGTTCTGGATGCCTAAACTCCATATATATGTGTTATCAGGGTCACCCATACATACATAAGTGACAATTCCTACTGTACAAATTGGAACTAAATCTGGATGACAGCACTAAGTCTTGGGTGAAATACAGTCAGTAGCCACCTTGTGATATGACATGGATGTCGTCTGAATAGGTTGCAGTGTTTTCTGTTTCTAAATGCTTTTGCTCCTTGGGACATCCTTCCAATCTGGAAGATGCTCTAAAAATGTAATTTAGTTTTTTGTTGTTGCTCTGTATTTGTAGATCGCAGTGAGGCAGCTCGAATACTTGTGGGGTTTCAAGCGGATGCAGGAGTTTCTGATAATACTGGCCAATTATGCTTGACAGTGATGGTGGCAAACATGCCTCCTGTTGTAAGTACAACATTTGTATAGCACTCCACGCACAGTGTCCCAGAGCACTTAACAGTGGAGGAGCATGACAATGAGCCAGGGATGGGATGGGGTTTGGGGGCGGTGAAATCACGGTCATGCCCCATGTCTTGAAGAAGTACATCTTTATTATAATATTCACAGCCACATCAAAAGGACACAATCCGGAGCCATTATTCAATATTTATGCAATGAAGATTAGTTAGTGGTGAGGAGAAATTTTATCTGGTTCTCTTACTGTTTATGTAGCATTTTTAAGGCATCCAGTCAATGCTATTTTTATTTGAATGTATATAATATCTTTGTTTCTGAATCCAACAGGCAAATGTGGCCCTAGATCAGTTTTTCATTAAGGACCGAGCTAACAGAAAGCAATACTTCATGTTGAACATTTTGGTGCCTCAACCCTCAGGTCAGAGAAAAACAACTAATTTATCAATGATTTAACGAGGTAGGACTTGATTACATAGAGAAGGTAAAGCAGATTTACACAAGATGGGGCTCTTCGGTCTTGAGACACTTCATCTCAGAGGGGACCTCAGAAAGATACATCATACAGCATTTTAATCGGGACTGAAAAATAATAAGAATGACATCTTAGGGCACATCAAGACAGTAGAACAATAAGACATAGGGTATAGAGTTTAAAGGGCAATTTCAGTACAGACACCAGGATTTTTTTCTTCAGAAAGAAGTTAATTAATGACTGGAGCAGGTTACCAGCAAAGGGTCATTAATGCCTGGACACTGAACTGACTTAAGAAACAGCTTGATGCTGTGAAAGGACAGCAGGACAGGTGTTCTGGAAGGATCCTCCATCATCGGAACTATTCTTGTAATCTTGTGAATTGAAAGATCTTGTTATTTTACAGCTTGAGTCCCCTATAGACTGAGATACAGCTGAATATTGAAAGCATTTTGTAGCTAAGGATTCCATAATTGTCAAGCGATATCTGTTGCTAAGCAGATTAGAACTGGTGTCAAAATGCCAATCTGCATGTAATAGCTCTCTCTGGACAAAGACAGTCTTTTGTTGTACACTTCCAGAACCTTCATCTCTTTGCCAAGTTCAGACGACGTGGGTGACATAGTTGTAGAGCAAAGAAATACATTCAAAGGCAACTGTGTTATGATTTTGAGTTTTTGCAACTCTGGAACAAAGACTGTTATTTGGCTTCGGCATTTCTGGTTCAAACACTCCTCCAGCTTGTGGCCTTCTCCAAAGAGCAACACAACAAGATTATCACCTGATACGCTGTGTGTTTTGCTGTCAACTATTTAATATTATCCCTAAACTTGGTGTTAATTTTAGGCTAATTTTGTAACATTTCATGACTCGATTGGACATTAGAATTCTCACAGCACACTTATATTACGTAAGAGCAGATTTTCAGTTGATTATCGACTGTGGTTTGCTGTAAGCACTCCCAGGAGCACAATGCTTTAGTCTAGGCTAGGGGAGGTTTTTAAAGCTTTCGCTCGCTATTATGGGATTGAGGCATGTTATCCAACCTTGAGACAGCCTCTGCAGTTCTAATTACAAGGTTAATTCTACCTTAGTTGACGAAATACGTCATTTTCTCAATCGAGCGAAAATATCTTAAGATTTGAAGCTGCCAAAGTCCTTCAACCTTCTCCCTTGAAGTCACCAATTGAACACATTTTTGGCAGATGTGACTCAGAATTAAGTTTAAAAAGTAACAATTAAAACTCAAACCGTTGTTTCAGTTGTCAGATGAAGGCCTCGGTTGTTAAGTCAAAAAGGTGACAAGCATCTGAACTCTGAAAACCTCATCTGTGAAGCCATTGTCTGCAAGATAAAGGGGATGTTCATGAAAAAAAATTGTGCTACTGTTTTCTGCACCTTTACCTTAATCTCATTCATATACTGTAGTGACTTACACATTTCTGACTCATTTTTCCTATTCAGTAATAGTGATTTTCCAATATCTCATTCCAAACAGAGAACAATGAGAGCCGAGCAAAGTCTTTTGTAAGTATTATCTCATCTGCATGCGTTGTGTTGAGGATCTGGGAAGTGTTTTCCCTCGCTCGGTGAGTCACTATGCAAACACTCCACAGTTTCGTGAGGCCAATGATCTGGTTGCACTCTTGCCTCTGAATCAACAGGTTATTGATTCAAGAGCCGCTTGGATGACTTGGAACTCATATGGTCTAGATTTACACTTAACTCAAGTGCTTCAATTCAACTCGCATACTTGAGCCGTTAAACTGAGGCCCCATTTAACTGTTCAGATGATGGTAAAGATCCCATGGGGCTATTTGAAAATAAAAGGTGTTCTGACCAACAATCTCCTAAATAAAATGAGTCATTTGTTTCATGGGATATTGCTGAGCCCAAAAGAATTGTAACCCAAGGAGAGTGAATTTTTTATTGCAAACATAAGTTAGAACACTCATTTTGCAAGCAAGAGACTTGCAGGGTGAAATGTTAGGCAAGTGTTCTTA
The DNA here is from genome assembly GCA_035084275.1 of Hydrolagus colliei. Lineage (NCBI taxonomy): Eukaryota > Metazoa > Chordata > Chondrichthyes > Chimaeriformes > Chimaeridae > Hydrolagus > Hydrolagus colliei. The sequence goes on from CM068743.1 coordinate 113,975,106, forward strand.
CTCCGCCTCTGTTTTCCTATCAGTAAACAGGAACCCAGTTGTTAGTTGATTGACGGCTAGCTTTTCCGTCAATAGTAATGCCACACAAAAAAAATGTGGTCACTTCAATCCATGACTGTTTGTGGGACACTGTGGTATGCAATCGGCTGCCACGTTTCGCCCACAAATATAATAAATTCATCTTACAATATAAAATGTGAAGCGCTTTGAGACATCTAGAAACATGAAAAGCGCTATATCAAATGCAAGGATTATTATTATTATTATTCTTAACTGAAGGTTCTGATACCAAAATGTAAATACATTGAACTTATGCCTTATGTGCCTCCAATAATATTTATCATAATAATAACCTTTGCATTTGATAATAGTGCCTATGAAATCTTGAACACCTCAAAACTTTTCACATAATTGTATAATGACAATGGTTGTTGGCAATATGGAGGTATATCTTGGAATAGAATATACATTGTCATTACAGGATATACAAGACAGTACAATTTACATTTAAATAGCGTATTTCAATCAGGAGGAGGTCAAATACTGACTAGGCATTCGAACTGGGGGTAGCAGCTAAGAAGGTTGGGGAGAAGAAAGTTGACTGAGAGACCTGCTAAAATGATAAGTTTTAAGTCAGCGCCTTGCACTTCCTCCCCATTTGAAAGGTGTTATATAAATATTGTTGTTGTTTTTGTTGCCAGGCCTTGAGAGATGGAAACAATAGAACAAGAGGGAGCGAGTCAGAGAACGTGGGCAGAATGGCTCAAAAATATAATAATGATATAGCATCCAATTTCAGCTTGCGTTTCTGATACCAAGTAATTTCTGAATATTCTAATAGTGATACACAGTATCAGGATCACATCAGTTATTCCCCAAATTTACCCGTTTGCTGCTTTTCTGAGTAACGTTGTGTCAGTGAAGTGTCATTGATGTCATAATTCCCCCTGCTGAGGCACATTAACATTCTCTTCAGCTTTTTGCTGCACATCCCAGTTGATACTAAGCACAGATGTTCCATGAGATGAAAAAGACAACAGCATTTCCCACAGAGGTCCACTTCTCACAGTGCCTGAGGGATCCATTCCACTGCCTGCAATGAATTGTGCTTTGAAAACATTCATTATAAATCAATTTAAGAACTATGTGCAATACAATACTTTCCGTATAGTGAGTGCTGCAGTCTTTGAGCTGGATCTGAGTCCCAGAGGACAGTTTATTCATCATTTTATTAATTTCAGACACCGAAAATTGGGAAGTTCAGTCATTCCAGTGGCCTATGTAAATGTGGATAAGGGTGAAACTAGAGTTATTAATCAAACGCATAGTAATATGCACACAGCATGATACAGCAAAGCACTCTTCCATCATATTTTGTTGCAGGCTGGTGATCAAGGTGTCACCTTGGCTCAGTTGGTAGCACTCGCACCTCCAACCAGAAATTGTGGATTCCACATTGAAATTTGGCTTACAGTTTAGGCTGACTCACTACCGCAGTACTAGACAAAGTGGTGCGAACGAGTCTGTTATGTGAGTTGGTGAGATGTATAAATAATAATAAAATCATCCTTGCATTTGATGTGGCGCCTTACCATGTCATTGGAATATCTCAAAGCGCTTCTGAGGATATACTGTGAAGTGGATTGACTGTATTTTGCAGGTGATCTGCAGCAGCCGGTTATGCACAGCAATGTCCCACAACCAGCCATGGAGTGAGTGACAAATTTTATTTGTGAAAATGTTGGCCAGGACAGCGAGAGAAATACCCTTCTCTTTTTGAATAGTACTTTGGGATATTTTACATGATTTATGAATGTGTGTATCATATGAGCATGTTACCAAGTACTTTGCATCTGTCTTCACAAAAGAAGAGGATGCAGCCAATGCCTCAGTATCGGAGGAGAGGGTAGAGAAAATGGATAGGATAAGTATAAACAGAGGAAGTATTGAAAAGGTTGATGGTGCTCAAGGTAGATAAGTCGCTCGGTCTGGATGGGATGCATCCTAGGTTACTAAGGGAAGTACGGGTGCAAATAGCAGAGGCTCTGGCTGCAATCTTTCAATCTTCGTTGGACACAGGGGTGGTGCCAGAGGACTGGAAGGTTGCTAATGTTACTCCTCTGTACAAAAAGGGGCAGAAGGACAAACCTGGGAACTACAGGCCAGTCAGTCTAACATCAGTAGTTGGGAAACTTCAGGAGACTATAATCAGGGACAAGGTAGATCTTCACTTAGAAAGATATTGGTTAATAAAGGACAGCCAGCATGGATTTGTTAAAGGCAAATCTTGCCTGACAAATCTGATAGAGTTTTTGGGTGAGGTAGATGAGGCATTTGACAAAGTGTCACATAAAAGGCTTATAAGGAAAATAGAGGCCCACAGCGTTAAAGGAACAGTAGCAGCATGGATCCAGAACTGTCTGGGAGACAGAAAGCAGAGAGTTGTGGTGAGTGGCTGTTTTTCTGACTGGAGGGAAGTATACAGTGGTGTCCCCCAGAGATCAGTAGTGGGACCACTGCTCTTTTTAATTTAATTAATGATCTGGACTTGGGTATAGGGATTATCATTTCCAAGTTTGCAGATGACACAAAGTTAGGAAAAATAATAAATAGTGAGGAGGATAGTAGCCACCTGAAAGAAGATATAGACAGAATGGTAAAATGAGCAGACACATGGCAGATTAAATTTAATGTGGAAAAATGTGAGGTGATGCATTTGGGGAGGAGAAATGAGGGGAGGCAATAGAGGCTAGATAGTACAATTTTAAGGGGTGTGAAGGAACAGAGAGACCTGGGGGTTTGTGTAAGTGATTCTTTGAAGGTGGCAGGACAGGTAGACAAGGCTGTTAAAAAACCATACGGGATACTAGGCATATAAATAGGGGCATAGAGTACAGAAGTCAGAAAGTTCTGACTAACCTCTATAAAACTTTGGTTAGGCCTCAGCTAGAGTACTGTGTTCAATTCTGGTCACCACTCTTTAGGAAGGATGTTAAAGCACTGGAAAGGGTGCAGAGGAGATTTACCAGGATGGTACTGTACCAGGAATGAGGGACTTCAGTTTTGAGGAAAGGCTAGAAAGGCTAGGTTTATTCTCATTGGAGCAGAGAAGGTTACGAGGAAACTTAATAGAGGTTTTCAAGATCATGAGAGGATTCGACACGGTAAAAAGAGAAAAACTGTTTCCACTGGTGGGTGTGTCAGTGTCCCGAGGTCACTGATTTAAAATAGTTTCTTAAAAAAAAGCAGAGGAGAGGGTGAGGAGAAATGTTTTCACTCAGTGAGTTGTTCGAATCTGGAATGCATTGCCCGAAAAGGTGGTGGAGGCTGATTTGATAACAACTTTTAAAAGAGAGGTAGATGTTTATTTGGGGAGGACGGGTTTACGCGGTTATGGGGGGAGAGCTGGGGAGTGGGATTGAGTTGCTCTTTTCAAAGAGCTGGCTCAGACTCGATGGGCTGAATGGCCTCCTTTCGTGCCATAAGATTCTATGATAAGTGCATATTATGTGAGTTGTGAAAATGGATATGTTTTGAGGAACTTGATAAGTGATCTGAATGAAATATACTTAGGAACCAATGATTGTAGTATCACTCAGAATCCTTTACTGAAATCCTTTTGATTTGGTTAATATAAGTTGTTGTTGGTGTTGTTGTTGTTAATGGCAGCAGAACTTCTCCCTTTAAACATGTGTTTACCAATGACATACACAATTCACATAATAAAACCTACTGATAGATTGGTGGTCAAAACAGAATTTTTTCAGCATTTGTTTTAACACTCAAAAAAATCTAAATGTCATAGATTTGTGGTTAAAATAATAATAATGTTTTATATTTGATATAGTACATTTCATGTTGGGAGGACATCTCAAAATGCTTCACAGGATTTTACTATAAAGTTTAGTGACTGTGCACTTTCTAGATGCTTTCATAGTCCTTTCATCCATGCACCTGTTACTAAATTGCTCCTCTCTCTCTGTCTCTTTCTGCCTCCTCTCATGTTATAGCTGGAAGTCATTGTTCAGTATCGACAGCTGGACCTCATCATGCATCCAGTGGTGCAGAAATTAATTGAGATGAAATGGAAACAGTTTGGAATGTAAGTGTCAGATTAGGAAGACAGTTTTATTTTGTATTTGTGGTTTGTTTCCTGCCATTTGAGTGTAAGGATGTTCTTGCATTTTGTTGCTTTAATTTAGGCGAGGAGTAGCTATCCATCTGACCCTCAATATGCTCTTCATTATCTCATGGACAATTATGGGGATTGCTTCAACACTGACAGATATCAATCAACAACGCTACAAACTACCTGGGGTAAGTAGGGTACTTTTAGGTTGTATGTAATGTATTAATATTTCTATTCAGAGAATATGTTCATGTTGTGCTTGAAGTAGATCAGCAATAGAAATTTAGGAATATCCAAGCAGGAGCAGAATACTATGATCGATGGGCCTAAAAGATAATATACAAAACAGAAATTGCTAATAGCCACTCTGCGCTGCCAAGTATAACCTGGCTCCCGCTGGAAGCTGAATCACACTGACTTTTGGGAACTCCGTTCTTACACAATTTATGTCCAATTACCAGAGGTTTTCGCAGGTTGGTGTCATGCACTTTGGGTACCAATGAGAAATGCTATTTGCAACTCATGTTAAAAATATTGCATTTTAAATCCCCATCTGGCCAGCCCCAAAGGGTTTCTTTTTTTAAAAAAAAGTTTTGCTCCATCTTTTACACCTTCAATAAATACATTTGGCATATCATTGTCTAATGTGCTCTTGAAATTACTGACATAATCGCCCTTCACTGTCCCTCTGGGTAGTCTATTCCAGATATTCATTACTCTGTGTAAAGTAGTTGAATTTAAATTATCTGTTCACATTCCCGCTTCTGAGCTTGAGTCTGTGAACCGTCTAGATTTATTCTTAAACATATCAATCTATACTTAATCCTGTAACCTTCAATCCTGTCCCCATTCTTATAATCTGTAGTTCTAACACCTTCCTTATAACCTGCAGTTCTGGGTCTTACTACGCCCTCCAGTTATGTTTCCATCCCTATAATCTCCATCCTGGCCTTATTCCAGTTCTTGTCCCATCCCGATAACCTCCAACAACCTTTTTTGAAGCATTTAATCAACACAGCATCATATTATTTTATTGGGAAAACTAAAAGAGGATATTATATCTCCATAGTCAGAACGCCACCAAGATTATAATAAATAATATTCCTTGCATTTGATATCGCACTTTTCAGGTCTTCTGCAAGTCTCAAAGCACTTCACAGAATATACTGTGATGTGAATTCACTGTATATTTGTGGGCAAAATGTGGAGTAAGGAAACATACCCAATATTTCACCCTGCCCAGGAATCAAACCCAAGTCTTCTCGTTTGTGAAGCGAGAGCACCAACCACTAAGTTACAGGATTTCACATGAATCAAGACGATTTGGCGTGTAATTCTAAGTTTTGGTTTATAACACGGGGCTTTTAGGACATGGATTGTCCTTCCTGGAACTGTGTTGATATAGAATCCTCCTTCCCTTCTATAGTCTTTCTTTCCTAGCACAATTATCAATTGACAGAGTTTTAAAACACAGTCTTGAAATCACCAAACCACCTCTTCTTAATTCATGTAACTTTTAAGAAGAATTATATAAGTATTCAAAGAGAAGTATAAAAAGGTACAAGGGAAAGGCAGGAGAATGAAACTAAACAAATGCCCTTTAGATCAGGGCATATTTTAACATATGAAGTGGCAGTCACCAACCAGTAACTGTTTAGGCAGTCACACTATCCTAACTCTAGTGAGTGCTCATCAGAATGGCTAGTTTTGTCACGTATCTGGAATATGGCAGCTCCACATATGTGATGTAACTGTAACACCAACCTGTTTTATACAGTTTTTTATTTTATATTCACAATGTTTCTGGATGTAGGATAAAAGTGCTCCCTTTGAGTTCAGTACCCACCAGTGAAAATTTCTTTGAAAATACCCTACTTTAGAGAATTAACACAGGAACGAAGGACTAAATAGCTGCTTCTAGGCTATAAATTCTCAAGTTTCAATGTTCTTTGTGCTGTGGTTGCAGGACTGGTGGAAGGTTCTTGTGGCTGTGGTGGCAATTGGCCTCACTCTCTATCAGATCATAGATGAATTTATTGAAATCCATGCTTCAAAGAGAAAATTTATTCAGTGGAAGGAATGGAGAAACCAGGAGATAACGAAGGATTTGAATCTGTGCCACCCTCGTTGGCCGGAGGTACGGGAATACCTGGTCAAAGATTCTTTGAAAAAATATGCAAAATAAATAATGAAAATACACAGCAATATTTTTTAAATGTGTTTAATGTTCAATGTTTGATTTAAATAATGTGTTTATTATCACAAACCCATTGTGATACCAATATCACAATGGGTTTGCAGAATATTGGTTAGAGCACTCTAGAGCACACCAAATCCTATCCTGCCTCCTTGATCAAAAGGATAATGAATGTTTCCTGTGGGGGAAATATTTGACTGGACAATGGTCACTGCCATTGTTTATAACAAAGGGGGCAAATGACAGCCTTTCAGAATTCTGTCTATGATATGAAATGCTACAAATTTCAACTCATAGCTATGAAGAAAATGCTTGACGTTTGCAGAATACCGTAAATCTACTGGATTTACTTTTTGTACAATACGTGAATTAGGTGGGCAGTGTAAAATAGCTTCAGTCATAGCTTTAGACTGTCATTTTGGCAAACAGTTGAATGAGTTCCGCTGGTTCATGACTCATCCTTCTTTCAATTTTCCTTTGTTATCTCAGGAAGTGTAGGGGGAATGCCCTCTCCCTTTTAATGGCAAATATAATTTCACTTTGATGTATGTAAAAGGAAAGGGGCTGGCGTAAGATTATTCCCAGAATAGGAATAACTGCGGTATGGATTGGGTTCATGGCCCCAATTCACATGCTCTGTTCTCAATGGTGACCAATTGGTGTGATTCTCTAAAGAATTTGTATTTGACAAATGCTGTAGGTACCTGTGTGTGTTTGAGGCCAACTCTCCACAACTCAGAGCAACTCGACCTCCATTCTGATTTTGTGGAGCCTGACTATAATATGGCCAAAACAGGTTCCTTGCATCCTGAAAGAGATCAGTATGAATGGAAATCTAGAGAGTTGGCCTTACATAAATCTGGATAACTGCAGGATTCGCTATTTGCAATTCATCTTTCAACTTTTACAAATTACACCCTTTGTTTACTGAGGGGAGATGCCTAATGAAAGCCAAACATTTTCAGCAGAGGGAATGGGAAAGGAAACTCGCTCTGAATAACTAACGATAGGATTGGGGAATACAAAAAATGTCCAAGATTTTTAATTAAATCAATTACTCGGGGTTTAGCAGATGTTCCAGTGGAGCATCCTTTCAACAGCTGTTCCATTTTGTCATTTCAAAATGCTTCATTGGCTGTGTTGGCTGCTAATGATCTGGCCTTTAACACTGGCTTTCGCATCTAACTTGAGAAAGTGATAATTTGCCTTTCCTGCTAGGAGAAGACGTATCTAAACAAGGAACTTTCTGCATTGGACGATGTGCATCCCAACTATTTAAAAGACTTTTGGTAAGCTTTTTAAAAAAAAACATTATTAGAACTAAACAAGGTGTTTTTTCCTGTATTGCTGATTGCAGCAACTATTCTCATGTAATTCTGTGGTGTACAGGTACAACGACAATAATGATAAAATTGTACTTGTAGAGTGCCTTTCATGTCAGGAGGATGTCCCAAGGCGCTGAGCAGTCAGGAGTCAGACCCAAGAATGGGGGTGGGGATATGGTTAGGATGAGGGAGACAGAGAGGTAGGATGGTGACTGAAGGCATGGTCGAAGAGGAGGGTCTTGAGACCGAACTTGAAGTAGCCAAGGGAGGAAGCAAGGCGAAGGGATTGTTGGATCGAGTTTCAAACCATAGGGCAGAGAGGCTGAAAGCCTGACCACCGATGGTAGGGTGGGTCGGGCAGGAGACATGATGCCTTAATTTCCTCCCTCCCTTTCTCCCTCCCATCCTTTTCAATCTTGCTCAGTTTTGCATTCACCCTGTGATATTTCCGTATGTGAAAATAACTATATATGTACAAGTTGTTGTGGACAGACAATTGCTACTTGGAGACAATTGCAAATCATTTATAGCAAAACAAACCCAGCCTCAACCAACATATGGAGTTTATGTTACAAAATGTAAACAGAACAAAATTCTGTCAAAGCAGAAGATCTGCACTTGGGATCCCAATGATATATAAAAAATAATCTCATTCTCTGAATCTTAAAATTTGGGGGCCCACAGTGACAATTTATAAGATTTCATATTTATGTTGATGTGTTCAACATGACATCTAAACATCCCAGAATTGCTCTGCAAAAAACAACTCAATCGCAAAGACTTGTTTCCCCAATGCTCAAGTAGCAAAAGTCTCTCCTAGTGCAACACCAAGCTGTGGAGGCCAAAAGGTTGTAGGTTAGTCCATAGTCTGTGCTGAATGACCTGAGTTCAGCCAGGAATACAGCTGGCAAGAAACCATTATCCTCAGCAACTGTGCAAGAGAGGTCGAAACTCAGACAATTTCTCTATTGCTGATCCAGTAAACTTGTAGAAAGTGTGCAGTGAGGACAGATTTTACATGGTTGTCCTGTAAACGCTCCGTTTGGAATGCTATATAAATACAAGTTGTTGTTGATGATGCCCTCCGCGGTCAGATTTCTGCTGATCTTCAATGTCTGAGCTTACACATTAAAGTGGTAGCTCGTGTCGGGTACTAGAGAGAGCTGCCAATGCCTATGAAAAGCTAAGCACCAGTCAGCATCTTCAGAAGAGGAGGAGGGAGCACATTAGCAAATACGAACACAGTGAGAGCCAGGCAGTCAACATGAATAAAGTGCAGCATTGGCAGGAACGCTACTTAACTCTTCGACTGCTTCAAAGATATGAAAGACTGGGGAGGACCCTACGTCAGATCTAACTATTATAATATCACCTAAACAAAGTAATTTGGTGTCAAGAGAATTCTCACATGCATAGCAAAACTCAGTTCAGAAATATAGTAGCATAGCATTGGGTCAATTCAACCAAAAACAACTGTAACATTCAGTTGCCAAGATTGCAGTAGAAGCTTCACAACATGGTCATTGCAATTTTGTTTATACCAAGCTAATGCAAAAACACCCCTAATATTTAATCAGTAACTTAAGTGACATTGGTATGAATGGATGACCTCTTTCAAGTGACGTGAACTCCTGATTTGTAAGGTTCTATATCAAATGCAAGGATTATTATTATGTGAGAACTGTTTGCTTTGAGAAGAGATCTTTTCACGCATTGCTCAAGCATGCCACCCACTGTAAGGGTAAGGACTGGCACTGACATGAAAATTTTAAGTAGAAAATATTATTTTAAGCTCAAACAAGATAACTACTGCCATTCCTCAGTATAACATCTTTCTCCAAAAACTGCTTTTGTTTGCTTAAGATGAGGGAAGAAGAAAAATCAAGGGACAAATGTAAATCAAAATTGTCATGAATAAAATGTATTTTCCAAAGTCAGTTATATAATGAGATATATGCAATGTTTCATGAGTTCTTTGATCTTAATATCAAAATAGTCTGATGTTAAGGGTCTGACACTTGATTTTTACTCAGGAATTTATTTGACTGGTTGTGTTATACGCTGATCTTCGCCGTGATTGCGACTCATGTGGCTGATTTATTCATGGAGAACCCAAACCTTCGCACTTCTCATGTTCGTCTGTTTGCCGTGGCCATCATATTCCTCTGGCTTCGGGTCATGAAACATGTGCGAGCTATCAGGTATGGCGTTTGCTTGTTCCTGCCCTCTTCCTCTCAAACACAAAATGCATTAAGACCTTTTTTTTTGTCTGCACAGATTTGAGGATGTCCAAGGTAATGCAGTTGCACTTTGCTCCTCACTATCAAGTCAGAAACTCATTGAGTTCATTGAAATACTTAGGTCAACAATATGGATGTGGCCACTTCATGTTTTGATAAAGCACGATGATATCAAATGCAAGGATAGGATTTTAAATGCCTTTTCTTCTCCTCCCCTGAGCTGTGCATTTTTTCTGGTTGGTGGTTGCTCCTTGATTTTTGATTTTGCGCCAGTCACACGTAGATCCGCAAGAGAAGCTAAAGTTGATTCCCCTCTTCCTTTCTCACTATGAGAAGTAAGTACTTCCCATTGAGACACAAATAAATAATATGTGTTGGTTTCCACACAAAAACAGCAACTACTGATATGTAAAAAGGATGTGAAATCTTTCTGGCCTGGGATACTGCACCGACGCCCATTGAGATTTTTAGCAGATCTGAATCATATTTATGTGAATGAACTAATGACTCATTAATATGTGGAATTTCTAAAACAAGTGTCGGGACAACACAGTAAGTTAAACAACATTGCATTGCTGGGAGTGCAGTGGGGCAGTGAGTTGGTTCCATTCTGAAATAGGAGCATTGACGATTCTTTAAAATGATTGAACACCCTTCCAGATTAAAACCATTGGGACATCAATATTCCTTTCATATTGCAGTTATTGAGGGTTCTGGAGTCCCGAAAACCAGAACCAAGCTATTTCACATGACCTCTGAAGATCATTTGCTTTAATTGATCTTTTGTGTATGTGCGGACGTCTTGACACTCATTGTGTTAGCATTATGAAGGTGTCACACATGCAAGAATTTATCATTATAGTTTGTTGAGGGGCTTTTTTGTGGTGGGGGGTGATGGTGGGGGTGGTAGAAGAGTTTGTGATATGAACTTGTAGGTTGGGTCACTTTGATTTTTCCCTTTTCCACTATTTCAATGCTATTATACCTGTATCCCTATCTCTGCAATCTGCTAACTCCACATTAGTCTATCCACTCCCTCTCTACTCAGCAGTTTCCACTTCTCCTGCTCAGGCTGCCCCACCATCAGCCTCTCTGCCCCCACCCTTTGGAACTCTAACCCTCAGTCGCTTTGCTTTGCCCCCTCCCTTGCCTTCTTCAACGATGTCTCAAGACCCTCCATTTCAACCATGTGTTCAGTCATCCTCCTACCCCTACCCTTCCCACCCTACCTGCCCTGCCCTCCACCCTTCTGATCCTAACCACCGCTTGGGTCTGAATCCCTAACTGTCCAGTGCCTTGGTACGACAACAAGAACAACCCGTATTTATATTGCGTCTCCCGATCTGAAAGGCACTATTCCAATGTAATTTGTTGTTTTTATAGTTACTTGACGTTTGCAGATCCCCAAAATACATTTTCTAACGGTGCTTCATTCGTGCATAAACATCTTGACAGATAAACAACTCCAAGTCAGGTCTTTTGAGAGTCAAGAAATCTAGCTATTGACATTACTAGTTGCCTATGGAGATCGGTTTCACACTGAAGTCAAAAAGTCAAAAGACTCATAAATATTTCCTTGTGATGGTGGATTGGTTATACCACCATTTCATAATATCAATTGAATTTATACCACTTGAGACAATGTCAAGGATCAGCAACCATTGAACTGACAGATATGTGTGAGATGCAGAATTTATCCACAAATGGAAAGTCGGAAAGTATTCTCAGTACAAAAGCTTTCAGTCTTTTGAAATGATTTTGGTATTTTCCCATAAATATACAAATAATAAATTAGCCAACATATCTACAGGACTTCTGGGTGTGTCGGTGATTTTATATCAATGCGATATTTCTTAAATTGTGTTCTTAATGCAAAAAGCTGTATTAGATTCAGATTATGTTTTATTTTGCCATTTTGAATTACCTGTATTTTTCTAACATTATTTATTTTTCTGGTGCAGGTCACTGGGTCCTTTCATTGTAATGCTGGGAAAGATCAGTATTGATATCGTAAAATTCCTCTTTCTATATGGAGAGTTTTTCGTCCCTTATGCCTGTGCATTTTGGATCATATTTGGTGGTAAGCTGTGTGCTCACTTACAAGAATTAGGGGTATGGGAGTTGCAGTAGGATTTTTAGTACATTTAGTAATGGAGTCCTGTAGCTCAGTGGTTAGAGCAGTCATCTCGCAAGCGACAGACCTGGATTTGATTCCAGGCAGGGTGACACCTTAGGCAAGTTTCCTTACTCCACACGCCTGATAATTATCTTTCAACAAAAAAAATTGGTCACTTCAATCCACGACTGTTTGCGGGACACTGCTGTGCACAATTGGCTGCCGCGTTTCACCCACAAATATGCAGTAAATTCACGTTACAGTATGTTCTGTGAAGCATTTTGAGACATCTAGAAGGCATGATAAGCGCTATATCAAATGCAAGGATTATTATTATTAAGTGCTGAATCATGTGTTATTACAGTATTACTTGGCAATTCACACACTGGCATTAAAAATGGTCATCATATGAAAATTTTATTAGAGTGTGTTCCATTCCATCGACTTCCACATTCTTTGAGAAAAATGTCCAGTTCAAAGTTAATGCAAAATGGAGTCACTGTGCATTGTGTGATTGACATGACAATATGCCAGGAATTACGGTAGTATCTGATTTAAAACCTGGCCACTTGTGGCATATCAGACTCTGCAGACACTCAGTACCGAAGAAAAACATATTTTGTTGATGATGTAAAACAGACATTGGTACAAAAAAAATAAAAAATGGCGGGGCATGTGGGGTGGGGGTGGAATGGGAACTAAATGTTATTATGCTGTCTGGGTCCTCAGTTGCTCAGTAAGACAAGTGGTTAAAATCTATCTGCCAAATGAGAACTTTGGTTGGCTAATTTTCAAGACTGTGTTCAACTTTTCGGAAACAGCTCTGTTTCCTTTGAGTGCTGAGCTGGTGGGAGATGGAAATCATACATAGTACAGCCTGTTGTCGTGCTGTGTGAATTGGATTTTCAGAGGTTGAGAGAAATCAGTCTTCCAAGCTGAGGTAGCGAATGTTGGCAGTAGCCATCGTTCCCAGCCAGTCAATTCCAAATAATAATAACAGAGATTTACTGTTCTGCGTTATTTCCTTTCTCCAGGTCTGGTACCAAATATGACCACTGTGCCACAGATGCTCTTTACCATCTTCCGAATCACACTGGTTGATGATTATGGCTTCGATGCTATGTATGGACAGGACTCGGTGATGGCATATCTTCTCTGTGGGACGTTCCTTGGTCTCTCTAGCATTCTTTGCATCAATCTCCTCATAGCACTCCTTTCAGACACTTTCCAAAGGTGTGTGTTTTAGTGCTCTGAGACTCTAAAGGGTGCTATCTAAATGCAAGTTGTTGTTATTACCTTAGTTTAAGAAAAAAATCATCAGAGATAGCACAGTCCATCTGAATCTCGATGTGAAAAGCACTTTATAACCACAATTTGTTGTTAAATATACAGTTGAGATTTGTTAAAACAAGATCATCTATAAAATCCCAACCTATAGTCAGGTGTTACAGCTGGTATCTCTGTGCAACCACAGGATCCTGCACTAAAACTGACAAATGTCCGACGCCTAGGTCATCAGAATATATATGATGGCCCTAATGACCCAAAAGTCAGCCAGTTTACCACAAAAATTGATTGGGAGGTGGGAAGCAAATGGGCCAGCACGCACATGCAGTGATTGGGGTCCACAATGCAACTACATTACACTGCCATGAGAAATTGTCTGCCACGTTTTTCCCACAAAATATACAGTCAATCCACTTTGCAGTATATTCTGTGAAGCACTTTGTGACGTCTCGAAGACGTGATAAGGTGCTATATCAAATGCAAGGATTCTTATTACTATTACAGCTGAATTTGTGCTATTCAGAAGCGTTTTCTGGTTGCACTATACTTGATACAGTCCATCAAGTTAAATAATTACATAGATTTGAGATAATCAGAAGATCAATTTTGTTTGTGATCTTAGGTTTAAGATCATTGTTTTAACGTTTCATATTGTCCAAAGTTCTGGAAAAGCCCATTTTCTGCAGAATTTTTCCAAAATGCTGCATGATCTTAGTTGTTAAGACCAGGGACATTTTTAAGACTTCAAACTACTCGGTGCAATTTTCTTAGGGGGCCAGTCACTGACGGTAAGTTTAAGAAGTGCGCATGCGCAATTTTATTTAATGCAAAAATTAACTTTCTGTGGGTGCGATGCCTCTTTAGGCAGACCGCCTGCTCCGCTTGGCTGGGGAGAGTGCTAGTTTTCGCTATATTTAACGAAAGACTAGAGAACACTCAAATCCTCTCATTTCGATGATTTTCTGCATTACTTTGGGGGCCTGCAATATGAGGGGCCCGTCAGTCCGTTGCACAGATTGCACTAATGTTAAAAATGCCTCTGGTTAAGACCTAAGCTACAGCAATGAGGAATTTCGAGCCTTGGGTGTGCTGTGTAAAGAGCTTGATGAACTGAACAATCTTGACTTGCCATGTTTTTTTCCTTCAATGTGATGGGAATTGTTTCTGATTACTGTACCCAGGGTGTATGACAATGCAACTGCAAATGCAGCCATGCAGCAAGCAAGCATCGTGATGCAGATTGAAGAGCATCTGAATCAGAAGGACAAGAATAAATTTTCTGAATTTATTCATGAGTCATGTGCACCTCTCGGGATTTTCTTTGATGATGACCAGACCACCGATCAAGAGAACGATCTCAAAAAAGTCACCATCCAAATAAAGGTAATGAGAATCTTCCAGTGAATTTTAATACTGTAATAATAATTTTGAATGAAAATCTGTGAATTCTGGACATCTGAAATAAAAACAGCGCGCACTGGAAAAATGCATTGAGTTGCTCAACATCATGAAAGAGAAGGATAGGTTACTAGTTCAAGTATAACTTAGCATGACCAGGCAGGAGAACTCTGTGTCTTAGGGCTGGAAAACCAACGCAGGGTGTTGGCTCTTTACCAGAATTTTCCAGTTGGTTCCATTCTCTTGCCTTTTCCCCAAACTCCTTTATATTTCTCCTCTTCAGGTAATTATCTAATTCCCACTTTAAATCTAATGTGGATTCCACTTCATCCACAGGTAGAGGAATGTAATTTCACTTACCAACAATCAACTATGTGTGTGTGTGTGTGTGTAAAAAAAAAATTCTTACATCTTCCTTTGCTTTTTTAGCTTACATCTAACCTCAGTTACTGATACACCAACCAATGGAAATAATTTCTCCCAGGTTTATTTTGCTTAAACACCTGAATAATTTTTTTTAAAAAAACTATCATGTCTCCTCTCAACCTTCTCTGTTCTAGGGAAAACAGCCCCAATTTCTCCAGCCAGCCTTATAATCTCATAAGATTTTGTTTAAAAAAAACGTTTTCGTCCCTGGTACTATATTACCTCTGGTCATATTACATAATGTTTGTTCATGTGCAGCAAACAGAAACCATCCCCAGTGACAACAGAGTGACCCAGACGTCAGATATTTTAACAGGAAAGATGGCCAGGCAGGACCAGCTGAATATGCACAAAGGCAATCTAGTCCCTATAACTGCTTTATAACCAGATTTATGCTGTAAAGTAGCACCTTATAATGGTCCGTACTACAGGAGGACATAGTTGTGACAATGTGGTGATATCTGCAGCATTTAAAATAAAGTGAATGGCATCCACTACCTCTTTCAATGGACTGACTGTGAAATATGTCCCTGCTCAGGAGGAATTAGATGATCTTGCAGCTATAATAAGAGGAAAAGAATGGGGGAAAAATGCTTATGCAACGAGCCCTGGAATTAAACACTCTGAAAAGATTTCAGGCAACCTCAGTGGCCAAATTCATTCACAAGATCTGTAAGTAGATTTCAAAATATTTAAACCCCTTTTGTAATGCACAAAACATTATTTATAGTTTATAAGTCTTGTCAAAGTAACTGTAGGTTATTTGATGTGCAATGGTCCAGTCAAGCCACACATGGAATAGTTCTGGTCGTGGTGACCTTGGAGGAACTGCCTAAAGTTAGGACAGACCAATAAGGATGATCCTTGGTGTTGGAGAGATGAGCTATGAGCAATGATCAGATTAGTTAAGGACTCCTCAGCCCGGAAAAGAGACAAAAGAGAGTTGTAGTGAGCGGCTGTTTTTCAGACTGGAGGGAAGTGAGCAGTGGTGTGCCACAGGGATCAGTTTGGGGACCATTACTGTTTGTAATCTACATCAATGATCTGGACTTGGGTGTACGGAGTACAGTTTCCAAGTTTGCAGATGACACTAAGTTAGGGAGAATAGTAAATAGTGAGGAGGATAGTAGCCATCTGCAAGAGGATATCGACAAATTGGTAAAGTGGGCAGACACACGGCAGATGATGTTTAATGCAGAGAAGTGTGAGGTGATGCATTTTGGGAGAAGAAATGAAGGGAGGCAATATAGGCTAGATAGTACAATTTTAAATGGTGTGAAGGAACAGAGAGACCTGGGGATTTGTGTTAGTGACTCATTGAAGGTGGCAGGACAGGTAGACAAGGCTGTTAAGAAGGCATATGGGATACTAGGCTTTATAAATAGGGGTATAGAGTACAAAAGTCAGGAAGTGCTGACTAACCTCTATAAGACTTTGGTGAGGCCTCAGTTGGAATACTGTGTTCAATTCTGGTCACCACACTACAGAAAGGATGTGAAGGCATTGGAAAGGGTACAACGAAGATTTACTAGGATGGTGCCAGGATTGAGGGACTTCAGCTATGAGCAGAGGCTAGATAGGCTAGGGTTATTCTCTCTGGAGCAGAGAAGATTGAGGGGAGACCTAATAGAGGTTTATAAGATCATGGGGGGTTTCGACAGGGCAAATAGAGAAAAACTATTTCCACTCGTGGGCGAATCTGTGACTCGTGGTCACAGATTTAAAATAGTTTCAAGTAGAGGGGAGCTGAGGAGAAATTTTTTCACTCAGCGAGTTGTTCGAATCTGGAATGCATTGCCTGAAAAGGTGGTGGAGGCTGATTCGATAACAACTTTTAAAAGGGAATTAGATCTTTATTTAGGGAGAACAGGTCTATTAGGCTATGGGGAGCGGGCAGGGCAGTGGGATTGAATCGCTCTTTTCAAAGAGCCGGCACAGACTAGATGGGCCGAATGGCCTCCTTTTGTGCCGTAAAATTCTATGAATCTATGAATCTATGAATCACAGGTGGGACTTTATAGAGCAGTATAAATTCTAAATGGGATTGAGACAGCTACAGGAAGGACGGTTGAGACCAGGACATCAGACTAATTTCAGAAACAGCTTAATGTTGTAGGCCTTATGGCCTTCTTCATTTAAACCTCTCTTGTGATTGAATCATAAAGTAGCTTCACTATTGGAAATAGATGTCAGCTATAAAGGGGAGAAAAAGCCCTGAATTGAGGGTTGTGGATTTCCATTTGTTAAATTTCTAGTGACTAATGGGATTGAAAGGTTACCAATGAATATTACAGTCTGCAAAATTAGATCAGTATTGTCACGATTTTCTCAATTCACCTCTGGTGATGAAGTGACTCTTTGCTGAGGAGAATAAAGCTATTTATGAGTTTGCCTTCTGGGCTGAGGAAATTTATAATAATAACGCTTGCATTTGATAACAGTAATCCTTACATATGATATAACGCCTTATAGGGTCCGTCGATATGGAAATTTTCGGATTTAGATATATCGATGGGCTCATATCGAGATATACCGAAATATCGATATTTTCGGTTTTTCGTACTGCGCATGCGCGTGTGGTGCCCGCATTCCGGGTGCACGCGCATTCGGGGACTATCTCCTCAGGAGGTAAATATCTTTCTCTCTCTTTGTCTCTCACACTCACTCTCTCCATCTCTGTGTTTTTCTGTCTGTGTCTCTGTGTCTCTCTCCTCTCTCACATCCCCCCCCATCTCTATCTATGTGTATATTATCACATCCACCCTGTCTCTCCCCCCACCGCCGTCTCTCTCCCTCCCCCGCCATCGTCTCTCGCTCCCCCACCACCCCCCCCAGCCGTCTCTTTACCCCTCCCCCCCTGCCATCTCTCTCTCCCTCCCCCCCCCACAGTCGTCTCTCTCCCCCTCCCCCCCAGCTGTCTCGCTCCCCCTCCCCCTCCTCCCCCCACCAGCCGTCTCTCTCCCCCTCCCACCCACCCCCCCAGCCGTCTCTCTCCCCTCACCCCTTGCATACCTGTATATTGTATTCTAGGACTATGAATACAATATGGCGGCTTTGCACCTCAGTCTGTGCATTGTGTATAGAGATGAGCATTCTGGGTCTTGTAGTTCAGTGTGCGCGTATTCCGATTTTTTCCCTCGATATATAGATTTTTCGATATATCGATATTTTTGAAATGCCTATATCGGCGTATCGATATAAAAATTACATTGTGTTTTAGCGATATATCGCTGGACCCTAGCGCCTTATGACATCTTCAAGATGTCTCAAAGAGCTTCACAGAATATATTGCAAAGTAAATTAGCTATATTTTGTGGGCATAATGTGAAACAGTTAGTGTTCTGCTGCCAAATCCAGAAGACTTTACTCAATATTTGGATCTCTTGTTGCCTCACAGTGTAGTATATCTGGAAAGCCTGGCACGGATGCAGATAAGTGAACAAGTGGACAGTCAGCATTAGGGAAAGTAGCATTCTATTGTATTGAAATTTATCTGTAGCTGAATGATCTCTTGTAAATTGCAAAGTCCTAGACACTAATTCCTAATGTTGTAAAGGCTATGATTGTGAAAGTTCTTGCCCCATATCCCAAGCAGTCAAGATTGAATATGTGGTAAATGGCAGCCTCTTTGTGTGATCACACTGGAGTCTGACTGAATTCTCAGGCAAGTTTTGATGCCTCTTTCATGACAGCTGGAAAGGACTCATGCTGGTTGTGTTTGGAGTTGGCTCACTTACAAATCCTAGATTCAGAAG
This sequence comes from Hydrolagus colliei, assembly GCA_035084275.1. Taxonomy (NCBI): domain Eukaryota; kingdom Metazoa; phylum Chordata; class Chondrichthyes; order Chimaeriformes; family Chimaeridae; genus Hydrolagus; species Hydrolagus colliei. The sequence goes on from CM068743.1 coordinate 113,993,979, forward strand.
AGTGGCATTGCAGTCAAGCTGACGTATTAGCTTCACACAACAACAACAACAATTTAAATTTATAAAGCGCCTTTCACGTCGGGAGGACGTCCCAAGGCGCTGCACAGGATGCGTGTGACCGGAGCTGGGAGGGGAGTGTTCGGGAAGGGGTGAAACACGTAGGGGAGGTCGAAAAGTTCGATGGCGAACAAAAGGTATGGTTGAAGAGGAAAGTCTTCAAACCGGCCTTGAAAGAGGAAAGGGAGGAAACAAAGCGGAGGGATTGGGGGATGGAATTCCACAGGGTGGGAACGGAAAAACTGAAGGACCGGCCTCCGATGGTGGGGTGGTTTGGGCGGGGGGCTTGGAGCAAGCCAAGTCCTGCTGAACGGAGGGTCCGGGTGGGCTTGTAGGGGGAGAGTAAGTCGGTTAAAAAGGGCGGGGCAAGGCCATGTAAGGCCTTGAAGGTGAGGACGAGGATCTTGAACTCGATCCTTTGGATGATGGGGAGCCAGTGGAGATGGGCGAGGGTGGGGGTTATGTGGTCGCGGAGGCGAGTGCGGGATAGTACACGGGCTGCAGAGTTTTGGATGACCTGCAGCCTGTGAATCGAGGAGCTGGGGAGGCCGACGAGGAGAGTTTCCGTAGTCCAGCTGTGAGGTGATGTACGCGTGCACGAGTGTTTCGGCAGCGTGGGGGGTGAGATAGTTGCGGAGACTGGCAATGTTGCGCAGATGGAAATAAGCGGTGCCGGTCAAGGCACGGATGTGGGGGAGGAAGGAGAGTTTATGGTCGAACGTGATGCCGAGGTTCCTGATTGGCTTTGTGAGGTGGAGAGTACAGCCTTGGATGTTGAGGCTGGCAGCGCCCGATGTGCGGAGGCGCTGGCTTGAGCCAATCAGGAGGGCCTCGGTCTTGCTCACGTTCAATTGGAGGAAGTTGTCCCTTGTCCAGGACTCAATGTCGGACAGACATGCTGTCAGAACATCGATGGTCTGGGGGTTGAGGGATGAGGCAGAAAAGTACAGTTTGGTGTCGTCCGCATACATGTGGAAATTTACCCATGTTTGCGGATGATATCGCCCAGAGGGAGTGTGTAAATGGTGAAAAGGAGGGGGCCGAGGACAGAGCCCTGGGGGACGCCATGAGAAACTGTGCGGGGGTTTGAGGAGAAATCGTTGGAAGATACAAAATGTAGGCGGTGGGTCAGGTAGGAATGGAACCAGTCAAGGACTGTGCCTTGAAGGTTGAGGTGGGAGGAAAGACGTTGAAGGAGGATGGTGTGATCGACTGTGTCGAACGCAGCAGACAGGTCAAGGAGGACGAGGAGGCAGAGGGAGCCCTGGTCGCAGGCAGTTAGGATGTTGTTTGTAACCTTCACCAGGGCAGTTTCCGTGCTGTGAGCAGGGCGGAAACCTGATTGGAGGGGTTCGAGGAGTGAGTGAGTGGAGAGGAAAGAGCGGAGCTGGGAGGCAACCACTCTTTCAAGGATCTTAGATAAAAAGATCTAAGGTTGGAGATGGGTCGGTGGCTTGATGGCTGCGACGTATCAAGGGAGGGTTTCTTCAGGATAGGGTGATGGTGGCTGTTTTAAGGGAGGTAGGGACGGTGCCTGAGGAGAGGGAAAGGTTGATGGTGTCAGAAATGAGCGGGGCCAGAAGGTGGAGCTGGGTGCGGAGGAGGGGGGTGGGGATGGGGTCCAGTGAACACGTGGTAGGTTTCATGGAGGTGATTATTTTTGTGACTGAAGACGGGGAGGTGGGGATGAAAGTATGAAAGTGAGGGTGGGTGGGGGCTGGAATAGTGGATGGAGGGGCGGAGGTGGAGGAGTGGTGGGGGGAGGAAACTGCAGAGTGGATTCTCTCTATTTTGGACTCGAGGAAGTCCAACACCTCCTCGCAACATGCATTTGAACAGAGGATCTGCGAAGCAAAATGGGGGTGGCGGAGGAGCTGGTTGGTGGTGGCGAAGAGGAGGCGGTGGTTGTCCTTCACTTCCAGGATTATCCTGGAGTAGAAGGCTGATTTGGCGGTGGTTAGGGTGGAGCGGTAAAATTTGATGCGATCCAGCCAGATTTGCCAGTGGACCATGAGGCCAGATTTGAGCCAGGTGCGTTCAGCTGCTCTCACTTGGCTTTTGAGGGAACGGAGGTGAGTTGTGTACCACGGTGATGATCGGGAATGGGAGATGGTTCTGGAGGTGAGGGGGGCCAGGGTGTCGAGGGTAGTGGAGAGGGTGTTATGGAGGGTGGTGGAGGCGGAGGATGGGTGGGTACAGGAAAAGTGCCACAGGGGGAGGAGGTCAGAGGTTTCGAGGGCAGCGGTGAAAGTTCGTGGGGGAATCTTCTTCCAGGGCCGGTAGAAGATGGGGAATCTTCTTCCAGGGCCGGTTGGAGGTGGAGGTGGGAGGGATAGAGGTGTTGAGAAAAATGAAAAAATGGTCTGAAATGGCCTTGTCGGTGATGGTGACGCCAGAGACATTGAGGCCTTGGGTGATCACCAGATCGAGCGGATGGCCATGGGTGTGGGTGGCAGTGTGAATGTGAAGGGAAAAATTGAAGGAAGAGAGCAAAGAGGAAAATTCAGAGGAAATGGGGCAGGAGGGGGTGAAGTGGAGGTTGAAATCGCCAAGAATAATAAGGCGATCAGAGGAGGCACAGAGGGAGGTTAAAAGTGAAGAGGTCTGAAATGAAAGTGGGGGAGGGTTTGGGGGGGGCGATAAACTAAAAGGATTTTGAAGGAACTGTGGGAGGAGTGAGAAAGGGTGAGCTGTTCAAAAGAGGGGAAGGAACCGGAGGAATAGGGAAATAGGGCGAGAGATGTCATTGAAATGGGGACCACACCACCGCCATGACGATTGGGTCGAGGGGCATGGTGGAATGTGGAGTTGGGTGGTGTGGCTTCAACAAGGGGGAAAGTGTCGCCTGGGGTGATCCAAGTCTCCATCAGGGCCATGACGTCAACGTTCTCATCAAGGATGAGATCGTTGATGTCCAGGGTCTTGTTGCAGACAGAGTGGACATTTTGGAGGCCAATGCGGAAAGAGCAGTTAGCCGAGGGGTGTGAGGGGGGGCTGGGATGGTCGGCGGGGAGGGTGGGGACCTGAATAAGGGAAGAGAAATTGACCCCCCGGGTTTGTGTCCGATGGGGCCCTCCCTCCCTCCCTCTCTCCGTGGGTGTGTAGTAAGTGTCTCGTCTCACGGTGCAAGTGCTGGCAATGGGTGATTGGTCACGATGACGAGGAAGGTTGCAGTGCAGCAGATGATCAGCAGACACATGGGGACAAGGGGAGCATGAGGGTCAACTGAAGTGCTGAGCAGATCAGTAATGCTGAGTTATGGCTGGAGTCTGAGGTTTCAGGAGGTATTGTCATTGAACAATAATGTACCTAAGTTTAATTTTCAGGCTACAATACAGTATTACCATTTATGGTTGAAATGGTTTGAAAACTGTGGGTAGGACACTACAGATTTCAAGGGTTTCGCTTAAACTTTCCTGGGGTGCAATTTGTTTTATTGGTTCCAAATTCTGAAAATAAATAATACATTAGGGTTACAAAATTCAGTATCTCGATCCAACTTTATTTTGTCGACGGAAGAGGAAAGATTTTGAAAACGGGTTTGGCCTCTACTTAACTGCTCCAAAACGCTACTCGCTCAAAGGGCGATATAGAAATGCAAGTTATTGTTGTTGTTGAACTGAAATTGTACACAGCTATTCTACATTTCCAGTAATATTACATTGAATGTTACAGCATGGAATCAGGGATTTCACCCCACTGATCAACGCTGTTCTGCATTTAGTCTCACCATTATTGTGAACATATCAGTTCCTTTTTTGAATGCCAATTGAAGCCATCTTAACCCCACTTGGTGAGAGTCTAGCCAACATATTTGTTACACTGGGAGGAAACAAATTCTTCTGTTCTCTTCCCTTGTTTGCAGCCAATTTAAAATGTTGCATGCACGTTGCAGCAGAATGCTAATAAAATAAGTCACATTTTGGGGATTTTCTGCTTGCTCCATGAGTGATAGATCCATTGAGATGAAAATGCTAATGAATATGCACAAACCACAGGAGCCTATGGTTCAGGTGTTGACATCTGCTGCTTTTTGCTCTTGTGGTTGGTGGTGAAAAAATAATCATTTTTAAGTGCAAATCAGCCTCGAATATCGTTGTGTTTCGAATACGGAGATCGGATAATCATACAAAATACTTACACTTTACAGTAAAACACTGGGAAGACATCCTATTGATATGAACATGATAGCCAATGGCATAAACACGATAGCCAATGATATGAATATGATAGCCAATGGCATTGACATGATAGCCAATGGAGTAAATTATAAATTTTATTTTTTTCCAGAAGCACTACACAGAATCCAGCTCGGCAACAAGACATTCGAGATCTGCAGCTAAAGATATCAGCCATGGACCAGCAGCAAAAGAAATCTGCCTTGAAACTCAGCAGTGAATTGCAGAGAACACATGAGCTGATTAATGAGATTCTGAGGCACATCTCACCAGGTAATAACTTCATACCACAAGAGAAAGGGACTTGCAAGATTATTTATATTATCGATTGTCAGTGATCACTTTTGTATGCCCAGTGAATATAAAGGAAAAATGTGCAGTTTACCATAGCGCTTGTTAAGAAAAGGAATACATTGACGAATAATCTCAAATTTGTTCCTTAACTGTTGGCATAATTCCTCTGCATGTTCCTTAATAATGAACATGCTGGTCCTGGCCTCTGACCCATGCAGTCACTCCTATAGTTTAGCTCCCAGACATCAAGTAAACCTTCCCTTCCCCCCATAGGAAACCACTGGGTTCGTGATACAATTATAATGTAGATCATGCAATGCCAGTTGTAATAAATGTACAAATTTCTCAACTAATTTTAAGCATCATCTTGGGCCTGGCTTGCCTTCCGCTCTGAGTAGAGCAAACCACTTACCTGGAGAGGAGAGTCACCTGGGGGTGGTCCTCAAAGTGTTCCTTAAACAAGAAATGCAAGACATTTAAGAACACCACATATTTAAGTGCATTTCATAATACTGTATATGCTGCTGGAATTCTACAAGAATCAATTGCATGTGCCATAATGATGTAAAATATGTGCATATTTTCATAGGTCACATGGTACTTGTGTGAAATGTGTGTATTTATATATTATATATATATAAAACAATATTTTCCTTCAGTTTTAAAGGCGCACAAGTGTTGGGTAGATGAGTCAATTAGCAGAACTCTGAGCCTTTTTGAAATGAAAAAATATTTAGCAGGTTGGACAGATTCACACTTAATTGCTGACTGTAACCCTACTATCAATGTTGACCTCTATTTTCTATCACCTCTAGGTACTGGGACACATTCATCTCACCCACCACATGAAGCTGTTGATATGTCACACCAATGGTAAATAATAATTAGTTTGCGATTTGTATTCTAGTACTACATGTCTATGTCTTCCGCTTCACTGTTGAACCCAATTTTCACGTACATACAGCTCTGCTGATCACATACAAAACTTTGTGTTCTATTTCTTATTAGTTTTAATTTAAGCTTGCACAGAAACCTCCGTACATCGTTAAATTCAATTCCACTAAGCAATTTCTAGCCTATTTTTTCTTTCTTCAGCTATCTGATGCAATTGAACTATCCAAGTAAATAATTTTCTTAACTTGCTTGGAAACACTTTGAGATGTTTCAACATATTAAGCACAATATCATCTGAAGGATTATTATTATAGGTTTATTATTTCCATATTCTTGACTCCAAGTCATCTTTTGTAAAGTCTTCTTTCTATAGGATTAGTATATCTATATTGTATTCTTTCTTGGTCTATTCTCTCAACTATCTCTTGGAATCTCTCCAACCTACTTTCTCAATTTACCATTGATTTTGAACTTGACTTCTCAGTCAACTAGATCAAATTAGAGTCCATATATTACTACATGAATGAAATAAAACTTCAAGATGCAAGTTAAAAGAGAATGAGGGATATCAGTTGAATTGCCATTCACCAATGTAAGGCAACAATAAATAGGATGCCCGTCTCTATTGCCAAACCAGTTCAGATAATTTTTCTAGGTGTTGTGATCAAGCTTTTCAATCATTGCTCAGATCAGGCTGTTGCTGAAATACTTTGTACAACTTCAACATAAAGAAACTAAAGGCAGTGCAGAGAAGAGTGATGAGGCTTATACAGTACTCAGTATCAGAGGAATAATGAGTGAGAAGATAATCTAGGCCTCTTCATCCTCAAATACGTAGACTCTCAAAGGAAACCTTGTAGAGATGTATTAAACCCAGAATAATACTTTCAAATGAACCAAGGAAGCATTAATTAAATCACAGAGTTAAGATTGTGAAGGAAATGTTAGCATAGATGCAAAATATTAATTTAAGCGTGGGTTAATCAAGAGAAATGGTTATGGCAGTAAGGTTGAGGCCAGGTCAATGGATTAATTTAAGAAGTAGCCAATACCGTAGTGGGAAGGCTAAGGTTTTGTACTGTATTATCCTCTTTGACCATGGCTTTCGATCAACTTCCTTCTTCCCCTGCCCTCCACCCTCCCCAATCCCGACCGCCAGCTCGGGTCCAAAATACTGTCTGTCCAGCGCCTTGGGATATCTTCTTGACATGAAAGGCACCATACAAATGGAATATTGTTGTTGTTATTGAGAGATGACCCAAAGGACCTTTGTTTCTGACTGTACCAGGCTTCTCACAGGATTTAGTGTAAAATGCAGTGACTGTGTGTTTGTAAGAGGGCAGCTTGTTTTTTTGCATATGACTGACCGTGTTTTCTGCCTCTGCCTAGATTCAATGGCAAATAGGTGATTATTTGCCTCCAGATATGCTACAATCAGCACAGAGTGAGTTTCCTTTGTGGACAGAATCCAAATGAGAAACCCCATCAGGAACACAGCATTTGAAGAAATATCGACACAAACATTCTTTTTACCCAAAGTGTACCTTATTGATAAAGGATGATCTCAAAGGTTGACATCTACTTACAGAACTCTTGGAGACTATAGTCTAATTGTTTTAAAAAGAAACTAACCTGATTTTGTTTACTGTATGACCAATAAAATTGGTTGCTTTTAGGGCACTTAGGGCCCACACAGTCATATCACTTTACAGTAGATTTTGTGAAGTGTTTTGAAACACTCTCTTGCCATGAAAAGTGCTGCATCAAGTGCAAGGATTATTATAATTATTTTAGCATCAAGAATGGATAATCAAATTATATCTCTGCTTATTTATAAACATTGTCTCCTGGTGTTTAGTGGGTGTTTAATTTAACGATTAACAAACTACAAAATAATCATTGCAAACATCAAATTCCAACTTCCAGAGATTGGGTTGAAGTGGGTGTGTGGGGAGTACAGAGTTTGGAGTATTAAAAACATAGTCCTGATTCTAGCTAAGTGTTATGTGTAGTCAGTCTGATACTGTTTCACACCCAAGCTGTGAAAACCAAGAATAACAGATTGAATCAGAATTGGCTAAAGCAGTTCTGACAAAGGGTCGTGGACCCGATACAGTGACTCACTTTCCTTTCTCCATAGATGTAGCCTCACCTGCTGAGTGTTCCCAGCGACTTCTGTTTTTGTTTCACTTTACAGTATATTCTGTGAAACGCTTTGAGATGTCTAGAAGACGTGTAAAGTGCTATATCAAATGCAAGGATTATTATTTATTATTGTCATACCATCCTTTGTTTTCTTTGTTTCATTGCGGAGACAGTTCAGGCTAGAAATACTGTTTAATTACTTTTTTACTGAGGTGTTTGGCCAAAATAAGACTCATAATGACTCATAATTTTCATGTCTGTCAACATGTCAGCACATTAAAATGAGGGATTCCTGCTGGGCTATATTCCAGCAATATCTCAATGCACTCCACAATGTCTCATTGTAATCATTTTCAGAACGCCTACTTACGCCTATTTCAGGTATTGGTTCTCTCGATGATTTGCCTGGCCAACAATTGCTCAGATAAAAAAGTGTCATTCACTTCATGGCTGTTTGTGGGACATCGGTGGTCTGTTTGCCCAAACAAATAGTAAATACAGAATAATATATTAGGATGCACCAAGGCAGGAGAACAAGAGGACTTAGGTTTAGAGTTATCTGGAGCAATTTTAGGGCAGATAATAGGAAAGTTTTCTGTACCCAGAGGATAATTAATAACTGGAGGAGGTTGTCAGGGAGTGTGTCTAGGACCAGGACACTGGATTCTTTTTTTAAAAATAGCTTGAATACTGCAATGGGAGTTTGATATGTGGACAATCTGAATAATATCATATGGGCTAAAATAACTTCTTCATCCAAGCCAGACTTGTGTGAATCCTGGTTATAAATCCTGGTTCAATCAGATTTCTTGCAATTTGTGAGATCTTATGAAAGCTCTCTGATGTGCAACGAAAACCGCTTGTACAGTGCGGTCCCATTACGAAATGTTTGAGTCCTACTTAACCAACTGCCTTTATTTAATCTTGGCAAATAGTTTATCCTCCTGTCTCCGCCCAGTCATCTGCAGTGTAACCCAGGGCTCCATCTTCGGCCCTCTTCTTTTCCTTATCTCTGCCCCCACACTCTGGAACTCCATCCCACAGTCCCTTCGCCTCGCTTCCTCCCTTGCCTCCTTCAAGGCCAGTCTTAATACCCTCCTTTTTGATCGTGCCTTCGGCCGCCCTCCCATCTATCTTCCTCTGCTCCCCACTACCTTGCCCCTCTCCTGTGCTTGAGTACTGACTCCTGACTGTGGGACGTCCTCCTGACATGAAATTACACTCTATAAGTGTAAATGTTATTGTTATCCAAATGCTCCCTCTGGGCGATGTCATCCACAGACACGGAGTAAACATCCACATGTATGCAGATGACACACAAATCTACTTTGCCTCCTCCAGTAGCCATTCCAGGTCCCCCGATGTTCTATCAGGCAGTACTTTCTGCATTGCTGGAGGTACCATCCTTCAGATGAGAATTAAAATGAGCCCTTCTCAGATGGATATTAAAGGTGGCACTATTCAAAAAGAGAAGGAAGTTTCTCCCAGAATCCAAGCCAGCAATCCACCAAATCAAATTGGTCATTCACTTCATGGCTGTTTGTGAGACATTCTCAGCACAAGCACTGCTACATTTGCTTACAGACTACACAGACAACACAATTTACATTATATATGGTGAAGAGTTTGCAGATTCCTCTGGACATGAAGGCACTGTACCAAATGTGAGGTTGCTATTATTATATTTGAAAAAAGCAATATTAAATGTTAAATATGTGTCTTAACTTTCCACTAGTATCACTATCAATGTGGTTCTCTCCTTTTCACCAATTCTATGTGTGTGTGTTTCCCCCCAAAAAGGCATTAACAAAGGCTGGGATATGATTCAAAGGCAAATGACACCACTCCAATACCTCTCTCAAGTTGTTATTTCTTCATAGGTGAACCGAAACTGTGCATGTCACAAGCTATTCAACCAGGGAATGCATTTCAGTGGAGCTTGACTCCAGTTGCTATCTGGAGTGCATACTCTTAGCCTTAATACCACTGTCATAATAATTAAAATTGTGCAAAATGTTTAAAATTCATCAATTTCATGTGGAAGCTGCTTTTCAACAACAAACTTACACATCAAGTCTGAATTTAACATGAACAATCATGCACATTTGGATCACAGTCCTGAGGCTAAGATCATGTGAACATTTAGCCCTTGCACATGAAGCATGCAGGACGGGTTACTACATAGTGGTTGATTTTTTTCCTCCCGAGCCGAGGGGCACTAAAGCCAATTATAGCACACCTCCTGGCACTCTGGTGGAGATCAGCTAACTTGGCAGACTTTGTGTTTTTATGACAAACAGCCATTTTGAACACAACATAGTTCCACATGCAGTCATGAGTAAGTGACCAATTTTATTGTATTCTATGCAGAATATGTGAAATAATCCTCTAATATTGCAAGGTTAATATATGAAAAATTGTGTAGACAAACAACCATAGCAATAGATGTAAAATAATAATAATCCTTGCATTTGATATTGCACCTTATCATATAATTTCACAGGATATATTGTAAAGTAGATTTACTGTGATTTTTGTGGGAGAGATGTGGCAATTTGCACAGAGCAAGATCTCACAAACAGCCATGGAGTGAATAACCAATTTAATTTGTAGGATTTATTAATCAAAACACTAGGAGAAACTCTCTTATCGTTTTGAACATCGCTATGGGATGACGTCCATCTGAAAGGGAAGACGACACCTTCATTTAATGTTTCATCAGATCAGTTAATTATTTCCCAAATTGTATCTTGAGATAAAAAAAAAGGTGATAAGCCAGGAAAACCATATTTGCAAGAAAATTCTACACACTTTGTTTCAGATTTCAGAAAAATTGACAGCAATAAACACGTAAAAGTTTGCTACTAATCCTTCTGCTTTATTTGCTTTATATACACTTCTGTATGATGATCTTTAATGTTTTGGATTAACTGTGCAACCTTGAACTTTCTCGTTTACTTTGTGCGTCTATCGTGGCATCTGTAACTCAGTGGTTAATTAAGTGTAATTCACTTTACAAGCGAGAAACCTGGGTTCAATTCCAGGCAGTGCGAAACCTTGGGAGTTTCCTTACTCCACATGCCTAATAATAATCCCTTAAAAACAATAATAAATTGGTCATTTCAATCCAAGACTGTTAGGGGGACACTGCTGTGTGCAATTGGCTGCTGTGTTTCGCCCACATATATACAGATAATTCACTTTACAGTATATTCTGCAAAGAGTTTTGAGACGTGTAGAAGACGTGAAAAGCGCTATATCAAATGCAAGGATTATTACTATTATTCATCTGAAGGACAGCACCTTCGACAATGCAATACAGACCCAGCTCTGCATTGGTTTGTCAGCTTAGACTATGTGATTCCAAATCCTATGTGATTCCAAATCCTGATTTGGTGCTTGAACCGACAACCTTCTGACTCAGAGGCACATCTACCTCTGAGGATGCCAGACTGATTCACAAATATTTACACATATACCTCTGCGACCACCAAACCCCTACCAACCTACTCGCTCCCTCTGTTTGGTGAGATCTGGCCTGCTTCACGCCTCTGCCTCACCTGCCCCACCATTGGCAGGCAAGCCTTAAACCATACAGCCCCTCCCTCTGGAACTCCATTCCACAGTCCCTCCACCTCACCGCATCCCTCACCATCTTCAAGACACACCTCAAGATCCTCCTTTTTAGCAATGTTTCGATCCACCTCCTTCTCCAATTGTCCTCCACCATCCACAATCCCTACCCTCAGCTTGGGTCAGGAATACTGTTTGTCCAGCTCCTTAGGCCGTCCTCCCAATGTGAAAGACTTTATACAAATGTAATTTTGTTGTTGTTGTTGAGGCTTATGCAGAGCAACATAGAGTTGCTAAAATCTTCTAATGTAATGTTAGAACCTATCAAAAGAGTGCTATTGTTTAATTTATAAGATTATAAATATTTGCCATGTGCAATGACATGATAGCTGGCAATCAATGCCTTTGCAAGTCTATAAAGTTGAACTGAAACAAGAAAAACAGTAGATTGCTATAGATTTACCAGCAATTTAAATGTCAAGTTTTAGCAGATTTTTTTTAAGAGCAGGTTATTCTGATCTTCTTTATGAATATAACCATTCCTCCAACATGCAGAGGTCAGCCTGGCTCAGTTGGCAGTACAGTACTCTCAGTTTTGAGTCAGAAGGTTGAGGGTTCAAGCTCCACATCATAACAATGCTCAATTAATGGCAAGAGATCTGGTTCCAGAAGACAAATGTTAAGTGTATTCTTCCCTGCAGTGCAGATTATTTGACAAAATGACTATTTGATGTTGATATTTGGATGTTTACTGGGTTGAAAATGAACACCAATGAAGGTACTGTATTTGGTACCATATTGATTGTATTTAACATATTTTTAAAATTGTATTGTAATTAATTTAAAAAAGTAATAAAATTGGTCATTTCAACCCACAACTGCTTGTGGGACACTGCTGTGAGCAATTGGCTGCCACATTTCGCCCACAAATATACAGTCAATTCACTTTACAGTATATTCTGTGAAGCGCTTTGAGGCATCGAGAAGATGTGCAAAGCGTTATATCAAATGCAAGGATTATTATTATTACATTTTGTCAAATAGATTGTTTTTTGGTTTAATTTTCGCAGGAGTATCTTATGTCACAATATAATAGGAAGCGATTGCTGATCTATGAAGCAATTAGGACTTGAATGATTTTTTGAGCTTGCAGTTCAGTTTGGTCATTGGCCTTGTTATAAGCTTGGATATTTTATTTCTGGATCACATTCTGAAATAGTGATGATTTTCAGTTCAAGGTTAAGACCTCTTCCATAACACCCAGAGTTCTTGACTTTTTCTTAGCTTTACTTTTTCTGAATACTTTCTTTCTTAAAATTTGTTTGGTCAAACCAATTTGTTAAAGGTGACATAGACTAAATGCAGAAAGACAGTGGGTGACATTGGTCAAACGTATGGAAACTGATTACATGTCTGCAGATGCTGTCATTGAGGGGAGCATATTACAAAATAATAATTCTTGTATTTCATACAGAGCCTTTTATGTCAGCAGTATGTCTCCAAGTGCTTCAGATGATCCAATGTAAAGTGCAGTAACATTTTAGAGGCAAACACTTGCATAGGAAATGGGAACGGATCAGAATAGAGTTATGGGGTACATTATGAATGAGCTTTCAGGGTGAGAGGGGATTGTGGGAGAAAAGGTGTATGAAAGGCTTTGGAACAAAAGGTAAGAGTGAACCCATGAAAGTTGAGCACCATGGCAGTGTATGAGAAGAACGATGATGGAAGAGGCTAGAATGATTGGCAATGCCTAAAGCAGTAGAGAGGAACCCAGGGAGTCCTTGTTGCAGTGTCTGGACTTTGTTTGTAACACGCAGCAAAACATCTAAATTCAAGCACTTTAATTAGGTCAATTGAGGCAATTGGGTCCTCCTTAATTTGGTGTGTTTTTTAAGGATTATTTTCAAACATACAGGCATTTTTTAGGTGCCGGCTTTTATCAGTGCTTAAAAAAAATTGTAATTGTTTTAATCCTGTGGGCAAAAGATGCTCAACAAACTATCTTTACTCACGGGATTCAAACAGAATCAAAGCCATATATCTGGATACTGCAGGCCAGCAAGCATGCTGAGGCGGGGGCATGATATTGATAGGAGAATGATAGGCAAGAATCTATACACATTTTTTTTAATTCCGCGGTTCGGGGCCCGGACTGCTGAGGATGTCTTCCAGATGGCTGGAGTCCGGTAATCTAGGATTTACTGTAGCTGGTGTAGGATTCCAAAATGTCACATTGATTAACTAGGGAGTGTCTTTCTGTGGCTGGAGAAATGCAATGTGGAGGCATAGTGAAGGGAGCTTTATTCTACATCCATTTATACTGGAAACTGGTGACTCCCTTTTCCATCACTAACATCCCCAGACCTGCCACCTTATCTGCATTTTGGGAGGGAGGGGTGGGGTAAATTGATTGAATGTCATGTATGCATGTATGGCATCAATTGTTATCCGTGTGTGCTCATCCCCTGCAGCAAATGCCCTCTTTCCTGTTGGCTGCATTCTGACATCCAGGAAAGAATCAATTAACGCCTCTTCTACCGGCAAAAATGCATTATTAATTCCCAGATATTCAACCTGTCTCTCCTCATTTACTCTCAATGGAGAATGATCAAGGGAGAGAGAGAAAAAAAATACTGGATCGTGTAGTGGTGAGGATTCTCCAATATTCACGAAGGAAACTGAAGTAAATGAGAAACGTGAGACAATAGGGAATGATAATAACTTGTGTTTCTATCTCTGGAGTCCTTTTTTTTCTTTCTTGACTTTCTCACTTGCTCTGCTGCATTCTGTTCTTCCATTTGTGGAATCAATCCCTCTCTATTGTTCACTTTCTGGCTCTGGATTCTGGCTTTCTCCATCTTTTCTCCCCATCTTAAAAAAAACCTTATCTCGACCCATCCCTACTCTCTAACTATCGCCCCATCTTCAACCTCGCATTCCTCTCCAAGGCCCTGGAAAGAGTCGGTGCTTCCTAGCTTCGCTCCTTCCTCTCCCACCACTCCAAACTCGAACCCCTTCAATCTGGCTTCCGTGCTGCCCACAGCACCGAGACAGCCCTGGTCAAAGTCTCTAACGACATTCTTAACACCTGTGACCAGGACTCTCTCTGCCTCCTTGCCCTTTTCGACTTCTCCATCGCCTTCGACACTGTTGACCATTCCATCCTCCTACACCACCTCTCCTCCCTCCTCAATCTCCCAGACTTGCCCTTGCCTAGTTCGACTCCTATCTCTCTCATCGCCTGCACTTTGTCACCACCAACGGTTTCTCTTCTGGCCCCCGCACTGTCACCTGTGGTGTCTCCCAGGGCTCTGTCCTTGGTCCCCTACTTTTCAACATCTATATGCTCCCACTTGATGACCTCATCCGCAGACATGAGGTTAACTTCCACATGTATACGGATGACACCCAACTCTCTCTCTGCCTCTATCCTTGACTCTAGGACTACCACTGTCCTGACAGACTGTCTGTCAGACATCAAGTCCTGGATGAGAGCTAACTTTCTACAGTTGGATGTCAACAAGACCAAGGCGCTACTGATTGGCTCACACCAGCGTCTTCTTGCATCAGGCGCTGGCTACATCAACCTCCATGGTTGCACATACAACCTCACCAAGCCAGTCAGGAACCTAGGTATCATTGTTTGTTCTTCAACTGTCTTTCCGCCCTCACATCCAAGCAATGACTCACTCTGCTTTTCCCCACCTCCACAACATTTCCCGACTCCACCATTACCTCAACCCTAAAGCCACTGAAACCCTCATCCACGCCTTTATTACACCCCGGCTCGATTATGCAAATGCCTTGCTGGTCAGACTTCCCAATTCCTCCCTCCACAGGCTGCAGATAATACAGAACTCCGCGGCCCGTGTCCCCTACCATTCCAAATTCAGTGACCCCATCTTCCCCATCCTTGCCCGACTCCATTGGCTCCCCATCATCCGGAGGATCCAATTCAAGATCCTGGTGCTCACATTTAAAGCCTTCCACAACCTCACCCCACCCTACATCCGTAACCTTCTATCCCCTTACTAACCTGCCCACCCCCTCCATTCAGCGGGCAATAGGCTACACTATCACCATCAGCTTTGAAAGAGTTAAATGAACTGTAAAATAGCTCTGAAAATATCCAAGATATCATGTCTAATGCTCAAAGTTATATTCCACAGTCATATCATCAAGAAAATGTCCTATCAATTTCTCTCTTGAGAACCTGTGTTTCTACTGTTCTCACGCTTTTTTTAAAAAAAATGTACGTACAAAGTTCATTCTTGGTCACATTTTCAATGTATTACTAATTTCTATTTTTAGAATCCCACTCTGTGTTCGCCTGAAAGTATTAACTCTGAGCATAGTTCCAGAAATGCCAACACCAGCTTGGCTTTCTTCATACATGAACCTAAATAGTGATTATTGGCAGGCAACTCTATTGTGGAGAGCATTTCAGTTGGATCTAATCCCGTCTCATTCCAAGTCCATCCAAAGACACTTTACTGCAGTTATCCTGGGGGGTTACTGGATACCGACTGGAAGCAGGACCTTCTGACTGACTTTTTATCCCACCAAGAACTTGGATTTATATAGTGCCCTCCACCTCAGACTGAGTCTCAGAGTGCTTCACAATAACGCATCCCAGGACCGAGCCAGGGGGAGGGAGAAAAAGATGACCAAAAGCGTGATCGAAAAGAAAAGTCTTGACTGATTAGGTAACTGCACAGACCAGTGATTGAACTTCAAGCCTTTCTGGCCTGTAGGACCCAGTGCTCCCAATGCACCTAGAGGGCATTCACCATGATTAGTGAGTGTCAGCCTTAATTTCAACCAGGAGAAAAAAAAGTTTGTGAATGTTTATTAAAATGATTTCAACCTATTATTTACCATTGGTTGGAAAATTAGAGATAACTCACAATAAGCAATCCCGTGTATAAAAGATTGCCTACAGTTATTCTTGCAAGAAGAAAGCCAATTTAAACAATATTAATATAAAGGGCATCTGATAATAGAGGGTTAATGGTTGCACATGTGCTAAAATACAACAGTGTGCAAACTGTGAAAGATTACCAGTTGTGATATTTATCATCCAAAAAGCACAATAGTTACTGACTGTGGGAATGTGCCCTCTGCCTCTACTCCACCCTTACAATTGTGGTTTGGCCCAAAGCCAGCTGAAGCTATCCACCACTACCATGGTGGGAGTTGCCCATAGAGTTTCAGTGCTGATGAATGTAACATCAATCTAAGCAATAAATCCCTCACCTCCGATGGAGCTTGTGCAAGTTAGAGCGCTCACCTCGCAAGCGAGAGATCTGGGTTCAATTCCCAGCAGGTCAGGGCATGTTTCCTAACTCCACACACACTTCTGATAATAATCCCTCAAGAGAAAAAAAATAATAAATTGGTCACTTCAATCCATGACTCTCTGTGGGACACTGCTGTGTGCAATTGGCTACTGCATTTTGCCCACAAATATACAGTCAATTCAATGCCTAGATGTGACAAATGCATGGGTGAGGGCTTCGGCATAAGGGATAAGGTAGTGGCGGAGTCTGGCAATATTGCGAGGTCGAAGGCAGTGCTGATCATGGCGCGGATGTGGGGTAGAAAGGACAGATCATAGTCAAACAAGACACCCAAGTTCCTGACTGGCTTCATGAGATGGAGTGTGCAGCCATGCACGCTGTTGCTGCCAGTTCCTCAGTTGCGGCGGTGCTGATGCAAGCCAATCAGGAGGGCCTCAGTCTTGCTGATGTTGAGCTGGAGAAAGTTGTCCCTCATCCAGGAGTTGTTGTTGGAAAGGCAGGCAGTCAAGATGCCAGTAGTCCTAGAGTTGAAGGTGAAGATGAAGAGGTAGAGGTGTCATCCGTGTACACATGGAAATTTGCCCCATGTCTGTGGATGATGTCACCAATGGCAAACATGTAGCGGGTGAAGAGAAGAGGACCAAGGAACACCACACAAGACAGTGCAGGGGCTGGAAGAAAAGCTTTTCGCAGAGACAAAGTGGAGACAGTTTGCAAGGTTGATGTGGGAGGAGAGGCGGTGGAGGAGGATTGAATGGTCCACGGTGTCAAAGGCAAAGGCCAAATATATTTCCCATATTTTGGTTATTTCTTTAGTAATAGGCTCGCTCTGTAGCAATTTACTTGAAACTAAGATAACCTCAGCCCCTGAATCTGAAAAACCCTCCACTCAGCAGCCTCTGGCTTGCTTCATGTCCCCTGACCCACCCGCCCCACCATTGGCGGGCGAGCCTTAAGCTACTCTGTCCCCAACCTCTGGAACTCCATCCCACAGTTCCTCCACCTTGCCCCCTCTCCTTCAAGTCCTGCTTCAAGATCCTCCTCTTCAATGGTCCCATCAGCTACTCCTAATGACCTCCCCACCCCCCACCCACCGTCCCCAGCTTGGGTCTGAATTAGTGACTGTCCAGCGCCTTGAGACATCCTCCTAATGTGAAAGGCACTATATAAGTGTAATTTTGTTGTTGTTTCTCTAAATTCCTGATGGGGAGTCTGTCCTGAGGTTATCCAGGCCTTGGCAGGTCTGATCTCTTCATACAATTACATAAACTTGCACTTCCATGCAGGGTAGCATCTCAGGTAGCATCATAGTGATGGAGTTTGCCGTCTAGCAGGTGGATTGAAGAGGAAGGTCTTCTGATGGGACTGGAAAGGGGAGAGGGATTGAGGAAGAGTGTTCCAGAGTTTTGGCGTGTAGTGTCTGAAAGTGCGACTTCCGATGGTGGGGCAGAGGGTGCAAGGGACGAGCAGTCGGTGCCAGTATATAATGAGTGACTGCCCTTCTTGTAAATTTTACCAAGTCACTGGAGTCCCCAGTCGTCGGGTATCCTGACAGCACAAATGCCGTTGTCCCAGTAGAGACAGCATCCAAAAAGATGCCATTGGAAATTTCCCTTTACTGCATTGGCCAGTATTTCAGAATGTCCATATTTTGCTGCCTTTACTTTTTCAAACTTATCTAGTTTCTTGTTCCCTCTGTTACTTGGCTGCCAAGGCTCTGAGTGCTTGCTGGTCCTGGTTGCTCCCAAGTGGTGGGGTCTATCAGACTGTGATAAGCTGTTTACTGTACTGTGTAAATACATTTCTATTTGGATTATTTCCGATTGATCAACCATAGGAATAGCTAGGGCAAAGAAATCGTCCGGGTTTCCATTTCCCATAGATCCTGTCAAGTATTTCAAACTGACTGCCTCCTCCATAGTAGTGGATTTCAGATTAACAATGGTCTGGTTCTGTGGGTGCCAAACTTTACCCAATCTTTGACTTTCTTACTGTGACATCCTCAAAAGGTTCAATGATTAGAGTCAAGGTTTCTCGAGTCGGGAGGACAAAACCAATATCCAGTCTATATTAACTAATTTAAATGCACAAGTATATATTTTTACAACACCCCAGAGCCTTAATTTAAGTCTGAATTGGAACAAATAAAATGCTGGCAAGGTGCTTTCAAATACTTTTTAATATAACTTAGCAACCCTAGGTCACCTTGTATATAAAGAATACCAAACTTAAGACATACAACCACAATAACTTTGATTTATATAACATCCTCCACGCTGGACGGCGTCTCAGAGCGCTTCACAATAACGGATCCCGGGGGCGAGCCAGGGAGAGGTGACCAAAGGCGCAGTCGAAGAGAAAGGTCTTTAGCCGAGACCTGAAACTGGCAAGAGAGGGGGCGAGGCGAAGGGAATGAGGAAGGGAGTTCGAGAGCCTCGGGGCGTAGTGACTGAAGGCATGGCCGCCAGGAGCAAGCACAACGGGAGCAAGTACAACAATCTAACATATCTATATCAACTCGCGGAACAATACTCCATTAGTAAAACCCAAATGTACTAGCCTCTGCTGCATACATTGTTCAATCTCATCTAAACTCCTCGCAGTGCTTGCCGACTGTTACAAGCAGGCTCTGCAACCTGGAATCCCCAAAACCCTTTTAAAGGGGTAGGCCTCTACAAATCATGAAATCACCAGCTTTCCTGTGGAGTACTGTAGTTTAATGTAAAGTACTCGCCTCGCACACGAGTGGACCTGGGTTTGATTCCCAGGACCCTCGCTTGTGGGGTCCAATGTTTTAGGCAGAGCGAAAATGTTGGGTAAGTTTCCTTACTCCACATGCCACTATACACCTAGCATTAAACAGGAACTCTGTTGTTAGTTGATTGGTGGATTGCATTTCCAGGGGTATGAGCAAGTAGTTATCTAAAGACGTTTTGTTCTTTGCTGTTCAACATCACAACCCAAATTTAATTTGAAGAGTAATTCACATTTGGTGCATGCAGTCCAACTTTATGTGGTGTTGCTGCAGATATGCTAATTATGGTAATGGACTAAGTAATCTAATCTGCTTGATGGGATACTATTAAAAGCAGAAAAATCTCATTAGAAATGAAAACTAACGAGAAACGCTCTGTGCCACTGGTATTGCATTTTAATAGACCTTCACGATATCAGCTTACCACAAGAGTTAAGCCTATTTGCAGAGGTATTCCTGTCTCTAGAGAAACTTTGTATTGAAACATGCCCATTTTTCATTTCTGGATGAACCAAGACCTGACTCTGACATGCACTATTTCCGTTGCAAAAAGATAACCAAAAAATGCCCTAATGGCAGTTTATTCCTGCCCCTAGATCTTCTTGTAAACCATTAGATGTAGTCACTCAACAAGCAAACCAAATTGGAGACACAAGTTTGTGTTTGGGGGAAGGAAGAGGACCAAGTGGCCAGTATCTGTGCTGTATATTCCAATGTACTTATTGCCTGAAAATGTAATGCCCTAGTCATATCCCTGTTTCTCTGTCCCTGCCACCCACTTGCCCCTCCCCCATGCTCGGGTCCCTACGCCTGACTATTCAGTGCCTTAGGATGTCCTCCTGATGTGAAAGCTGCTCTATCAATGTAATTTTGTTGTTGTTTGGCCCTGACAGAAAGCAACTCTCGGCACTGAACAAACTCAACAACTCAACAAACCCTCGGCTCTGAACCAACTCGACCTTGAAACAACAGACAGATACTGACTCTCGGCAACATTAATTCAGCAACACCTGCCCCGTCCAGTCACCCCTCAAATCTCAGTTTCTGTTTCTGACAATTTCCCCCCTCAACCTAAAATAAGAACCATGCTTTACAAGTGTAATTTTGTTATTTTGTTGTTGTTGAACCAGAGTTTTGCTGATATGTGTTTGGATGCCAGACATCTTGCATGAAGTCCACATAGTGTTGCCAAACCTCTGGGGTGTAGAAAGGTGCCAGAGAGATAGAAAGAAAGAGTGTAATAGCTTTAGTTGCCACCGTTAGGTTTCCACTGTTACACTTATCTGATCTTCCACGAGTCGCGAAGTGCTAGAAAGAAAGACACAAATATCCAAAGGTTTGCTTATACCTGCACTTACCGTACTTACACGCTCTGCAGTAAACAAATTGTCTGTGTACCTACACTGAAACAGTCCTGACACTCACCAACTCTCAAACACATTCAACCAATCTCAACATAAAATGCCTCTAACAATTTCTATTGTTAACTTAAACTACATTCCCAGCCAGGGCAAAACCTTGGGCAAGCTTCCTTATACTGTAATAATAGTAATCTTTGCATTTGATATAGCGCTTTCCATGTCTTCTAGATGTCTCAAACCACTTCACAGTACTGTTTATACTGTAAAGTGAATTGACTGTATATTTGTGGGCAAACCGCAGCAGCCAATTGCGCACAGCAGTGAACCACAAACAGTCATGGATTGAAATGACCAATTTTGTTATTGTGTTTTTTTGGAGCGATTATTATTAGGCGTGTGGAGTAAGGAAACTTGCCCAAGGTTTCGCCCTGACCTGCCTGGATTGGAAACACAGGTCTCATGCTTGTTAGGCGAGCACTCTAATCACTGAGCTACAGGACTCTTTACTCCACACACACTTGATAATAATCCATCAAAGGAATCAAATAAATAAAATACCAATTTTGTCACTCAATCCACGACTGTTGTGTGAAACTACTGTGTGCAATTGGCTGCCATATTTTGCCCACAAACATACAATTTACTAAATTCACTTTACAGTATACAGGTAGACCCCGCTTAACGAAGGGGTTGGGGAATTCAAAACCCTTCGTTAAGCGAAAATTTAGTTAAGCGAGAGTTTAACTGTATTACTGTATTTGGTGGCAGCCAAAACACTGCCCTGGCCCGAGCCTCCCCGATAAAATCAGTTTAGTTCCTAGCAGTTCCTAGCGCTAACATTTTTGGTGTACAGGTTAAGCAGCCAAAAGTCCGGAGTTCCGGAATCCGGAATGTGACAAAAATTGCAGGAATAAAAACGCCAATCCTACCTGTTCCATGCCAGGTCTTCACAGTCACCACACTGAGATATCACAACCTGGGCCCAGGCATTTCCTGACTCCGGACACGCTTCTTTCTTCATCCCCCTCCTCACTTTCTCTCTACCCCCACTCCCCTCTTTCTCTTTACCCCACCTCCCCCCACTCTCTTTCTCTCTAAACCACTCTCTATTCACTCCCTCCACTCCCTCTCTATCCCACCCTCCTCTGTGTCTCTCTATCCCCCTCCTCTCTATTTCTCTATCCCCCCCATCTCTCTATCCCCCACTCCTCTCTATCTCTCTATCCCTCCCTCCCCTCTATCCCCCTTCCCCTCTATCCCCCTCCTATCTCTCTATCCCCCTCCTCTCTATCTCTATATGCCCCCTATATCTTGACTTACTATTATTGAAGCCACGAAGCATCCTGCCACTTAAGCTCCTTCCATATGGGAGGGACTGCACTGCACGGAGGCACGCTATAGACTGAGTGTGCAGTGCTGGGTCAACCAGAGAGAAACTGCGCATGAGAAGCCTGCGAGATTTAAAGTGTGTGTAAACATTCGTTATAGAGAATTTGTTAAGCGGAGAAGTGGTACAAATAGAAACCCTCGTTATAGTGAAGTTTTGTTAACCGGGCGTTTCTTAAGCAGGATCTACCTGTATTTTGTGAAGTGCTTTGAAACGTCTAGAAGATGTGAAAAGCACTATACCAAATGCAAGGATTATTATTATTATTACAACCAGAACAATAAAATACAATAACAAAATTACATTTATACAACGCCTTTCACGTCGGAAGGATGTACCAAGCTGCTGAAACAGCACAGGGATTTGGAATCGTATGCTTAATTTCCTTGAACATTTCCTTTGTACAGTAAAAGCCCGTTGATCCGGCACCCGATCAACCGTAACTTCTGTATAACCCCGGCATCGCAAAAAAAGGTCCTCATTCGATTAACTGGAATTTATCTGGAAAAATGCAATGACATTGTTTTTAAATTTAAAAAAATGTTTTTACGTTTTCGGTCTAATATCCGGCACGCGCTTTAACCGTCATTAGCCAAGTCCCGAGGGTGCTGGATAAACGGGCTTTTCCTGTATTCATTTGGTGTTTTATCTGTTTTATCTGTCAATGCTTGTTGTTTTTGCATTATGAAATCAGACTGTTCTCATTCCTCTTATCCGCACCCCCACCCATGCCGCAAGCAGATAAGAGCCATGGCAGAAGTCTGTTCTTCTCCCACCCACTGTATCAAGCTCCATTTGCTTATCCTTGCCAAACTCAATTGTTGCTCAGAATCTAGGAGGATTGAGTTTCTGGCCTTCAAATCTTTGCTTGGTCCCATCTGACCATTCCAAATACAACCATCTCCAGCCTGTGCCATTTCCCCCCACTCTAATCAGTACTTCCACTCTGGCACAGGTCTATTGCTTGTTCTCGTTTTCTTCCCTCTACTATCACTTTACAGTATCTTCTGGGAAGCGCTTTGAGACATTGATAAAATGTAAAAAGCGCTATATCAAATGCAAGGATTATTATTATTATTGTTTATTATTATTGGTGACTGAATCTTCAGTCACCATAAATGTCCTCTCATCCTCTTCCAGAAACACTTTGCTTTGTCATATCTCCTGGGTTCAGCAGCACATTGTGCTATTGTTAAGCACTCTAAGACTGCTGTTGTCTGAGCCTGCTTTTAACAAAAACTCTTGTGCTTTGGCCCACATCTTTACTTCTGTCATTTTCACACTAAACCACAATGTTGGCCAAAGACTTTAAGATGTTTCTTTACAAGAAAGTTGCTATACAAATGCAAGTTGTTGTTTGTGAGGTTTTTTGGGAGGGATTATTATTAGGCGTGTGGAGTAAGGAAACTTGCCCAAGGTTTTGCCCTGATCTGCCTGGATTCGAACACAGGTCTCACAGTTGTAGGGCGAATGCTCTAACCACTGAGCTATAGTTAGTGCATGCATAGATTCATACCCCATTCAGAGTCTTCAAGAAATAGAGAAACTTCCTTCTCTTTTTGAAAAGTGGAATACGTTCTTCAAATATCATCTTAAAATAAATTATCCTGACAATTTGTATCGCACCTTTCACATCAGGAGGACATCTCAAAGCATTTCACACGATATACTAGAAAGTGTGCAGCTTGTGTGTTTTGTGGTTTCAGGCAATTTCTACAGAGCAATATCCCACAAACAACCATGAAATTGAATGACCAATTTATTTGGCTGATTGTAGGCCGGGACACTGGGAGAGAGAAACTCCCTTCTCTGAAAGAAAAGGCACACATAACCTTGGTATAAAAACTCATCCAAAGGACAGTACTTCCAACAAAGCATAGGTATTCCCAGCAAAGAATTGGAGAATCAACTCAGACTGTACAAATTGACTCCTGATTTTGAGACAAGAATGCTACCAACTGAGCCAGATTGACACACAAATAATATATTTGAACATGTAACAATGTTTGGTGGAGTGACTATGAGGTCAAAAATACTTCACAGGTAATTGCTGCCAGATGTATTGACT
Organism: Hydrolagus colliei; assembly: GCA_035084275.1. Taxonomy (NCBI): domain Eukaryota; kingdom Metazoa; phylum Chordata; class Chondrichthyes; order Chimaeriformes; family Chimaeridae; genus Hydrolagus; species Hydrolagus colliei. The sequence goes on from CM068743.1 coordinate 114,017,994, forward strand.
ATTTGTACCAGCAACATTACAGTCACAAATGTGCAAAGCTGTTTGCCACAACACCATGACAAACTTACTTTTCTCATTCCAAATCGTGCCCTGGGATCTTGATCATCCATCTGAATATATCCACCTGGGATTTCATTTCAAGAATATCATGGGTCCAAAAATGAAGCACTTCCTTCATCATCACATGCTGTATCAGCTTTAACTGGGTGCTGAAATCCTGACCCAAAGCATGAGCGCACAACATTTGAACCAGAAGTGTGAGTGCTGGCATCTGAGTTGTGACAATTAAACATTGCTAAATTGGTAGTAACCAGTTGCTTGTTCGTGTCTCTCAAATGCAACGACAACAAAATCAACCACAAAATTACATTTAAGAACGCCTTTCACGTCGGGAGGACATCCCAAGGTGCTGGAATGGCACAAAGAATAGTACGACAGGCTCACTGCCCAAATAGAATTGGTAAATAGGTATAACGGCCTGCCTTTTGGTTCCTTTTCAGGTTGAGTCAAATGGATATCTAGCTGAGGATAGTTTGGTGTCTTGGTTCCTCTGCTGTCTCATGCAGAGCAGCTGGTCAGTGCAGGACTGGCCTTCTAATTTGTGGATTATCATCTCCCGATTGCCACATAGCACTTTCAGATGATTACTTAGATTGAAAAATTTGCCTTTGGAGATTTACATGCAGAACCTCAGTCTAATCATTGAATCTTCCAAACACTGATCAGCTATTGCCCTCTCCCAACAATTCTCCTCTCAAATCCTATCAGTCATGTAAATAAAGGATAATGGACATGTGTCAGTGAATTACAAAGCAGTAATCCAGTTTGGGACCACAAATGACAAGAGAAACATCTGAACCCTGTGATCATATTACTGTCTAAATTTACTGGGAATCCTTTATTGGAAATAATGCAAATGATATTTCTTTATAATTAGGTTTTGCAACTATTGCATAGCGAGGCATTTTTCTATTTGAGGTGGTCAGGAGGAATGTTGACAATACACTTGAGCATTTTATGCTGAATTGTATTTGCTACTCACCAAGGAGTTAGAGGGATCTGTATAAGTCTCCGATACTATGCATGTACAGATCTGTGCCGGTCTCTGACAGTAAATGTGTGTAAATGGAGTCTTTGTAAGTCTTTGTGAAAGGCAGTATACAAATGTAATTTTGTTATTGTTATTATTATTGTGCAGATAAGTCTTTACTAGTATGATAATCTGTTACCTATAATATCTCTCTCATAGTTTCAGAGGTTTGCACTCCCAAAATACAGTACTCTCAGTGACTTACACGTTCTCACTCAGGCTTGCATAGATTCTCTCTCTGACACACACACATTCATCACTCATTGAGATTTAGACACACATGCATACTCTCTGACAGCACGGAAACTGTTCTGGTCAAGGTCACAAATGATATCTTGTCCATCTGTGACCAGGGCTCCCTCTGCATCCTCATCCTCCTCGACCTCTATGCTGCCTTTGACACCATGGATCACTCAATCCTCCTCTACCAACTCTCCTCTCACCTCAACCTTCAAGGTTTTGTCCTTGACTAGTTCAGGTCCTACCTCTCACATTGTCTCCACTTTGTCTCTTCTAGCCCCCGCACCCTCTTGCGGTGTTCTTCAGGGCTCTGTGCTCGGTCCCCTCCTCTTCACCTTCTGCATGCTCCCCCTCAGTGACATCTTCCACAGACATGGGGTAAATTTTCACATGTATGCAGATGATACCCAACTCTACCTCTCTGCCTCCACCCTCAATTCCAGGACTACTGGAGTCCTGGCCGACTGTCTGTCAGTCCTGGATGAGAGACGGTTTTCTACAGCTCAATGTCAGCAAAACTGAGGCCCTCTTGATTGGCTCACGCCAAAGCCTCCACACCTCTGCACTGGCAGCATCAGCACCCATAGATGCATACTCTACCTAACCAAGCCAGTCAGGAACCTAGGTGTTCTGTTTGACCCTGAACTGTCCTTTCTCCCACAAATCTGTGCTATGATCAGTACTGCTTTCCACCACCTCCGCAATACCTCACTCCTCAGGCCACTGAAACCCTTACACATATGTTTATTTATTACCTCAAGGCTCGACTACAGAAATTCCCTCCTTGTCGGCCTCCGCAATTCTTCCCTCCACAAGCTGCAGATCATCTTAAACTCTGCAACTCATGTCCTCTCCTGTACCTGGCTCCACAAACCCATCATCCCACCACCAGAGGATCGAATTCAACATCCTTGTCCTCGCTTTCAAGGCCCTCCATGGCCTTGCCCCCTCTTACCTCTCTGACTCGCTGATCCCCTATCAACCTTTCCACTCCCTCTGCTAAGCAGGCTCCGCTTTGGAAGTCCATCCCACAATCCCTTTGTCTTGTTTGCTCCCTTGTCCCCTTCAATTCCGATCTCAAGACCCTCCTTTTCAACCATGCTTTCAGTCGCCTCTCTTCCCTCCCTTATCCCAATCCCTGCACCACTCCCATGCTTGGGTCCTGACCTGACTGTTCAGTGCCTTGGCACATCCTCCCGATGTGAAAGGCGCTCTACAAATGTAATTTAGCAGAGCACCTTAAACGTCAGGAGGACGATGGGTGATGGGGTCACAATGCCTGGTGTAGGAGAGGACACGAGCAGCACAGTTTTGGATGGTCTGCACTTTGTGGAGGGAAGAGTTGGGGAGGCCGACAAAGAGGGAGTTTCTGTAGTCGAGCCTTGAGGTGACAAATGCTTGTGTAAGGGTTTCAGCGACCTGAGGGTGAGGCAGTGGCAGAGTCAGGCAATGTTTTGGAGGTGGTGGAAGGCAGTGCTGGTTATGGCACAGGTATGGGGGAGAAAGGACAGTTGAGGGTCGAGCAAGACACCCAGGTTCCTGACTGGTTTGTGAGGTGGAGTGTACATCCATGGTTGCGGATGATGCCAGTGCTTGATATGTGGAGGCACTGGCGACAGCCAATCAGGAGTGCCTTGGTTTTGCTGACATTCAACTGTAGAAAGTTGTCTCTCATCCAGGACTTGATGTCTGACAGGCTCTCTGTCAGGATTGTGGAGGTCCTGGAATTGAGGGCAGAAGCAGAGAGATAGAGTTTGGTGTCATCTGCATATATGTGGAAATTTATTGTATGTCTGTGAGGAGGAGGGGACTGAGGACAGAGCCCTGAAGAACGCCATACGAGACTGTGCAGGGGATGGAAGAAAAACTGTTATTGGAGACAATTGGAGACTGTGTGAGAGATAAGACCTGAACCAGTCAAGGACAGAACCTCAAACACAAACAAAAGTTGCTGGGGAAACTCAGCAGGTCAGGCAGCATCCATGGAGAAAGGAAAAAGAGTCAACGTTTCGGGTCTACTTCGACGAAGGGTTGTAGACCCGAAACGTTGACTCTTTTTCCTTTCTCCATGGATGCTGCTTGACCTGCTGAGTTTCCCCAGCAACTCCTGTTTTTGTTTCAGATTCCCAACATCTGTAGAATTTTGTATTTTGTTCAAGGACAGAACCTCGATGCAAGGATTCTTGCTCTTACTGGTGTCAGAGACTTGTGCTCATCACTCTGACACCTGCACATGATGTCAGACTTGCATTCACTCTGTCACCTGCAAATGCAGTGTCACAGATCTCTCCCTCTCTCGGATGTTCACTCACTCACTGAGGCCTTCTCTCATTCTGAGACTTTGAGTATCTCTCTCTCTCAGAGAGCTGGATTCACTCTCTCTATGAGCTGCACAGTGAGTGAGTGAGGGAGTGAGGGAGGGAGGGAGGGGGTGGGTGGGTGGGTGAGTGAGTGAGTGAGTGAGTGAGAGCTGCACAGTGTGTGAGTGTGAGCTGCAGTGTGTGAGTGAATGTGAACTGCACACAGTGAGTGTGAGCTGCAATGAGTGTGAGCTGCACAGTGAGTGTGAGCTGCAGTGAGTGTGAGCTGCACAGTGAGTGTGAGCTGCAGTGAATTTGTGAGCCGCCCAGTGTGTATGACCTAGTGTGTGTGAGCTGCACGGTGAGTGTGAGTAAGATGCACACGGCATTAGTGAGCTGCAGTGAGAGCATGTGTGAGTGCATTGAGTGTGTGAATGAGTGAGCTGCAGTGTGAGTTGCACAGTGAGTTGCACACAGTGAGTGTGTGTGTGAGCTACAGTGAGTGAGTGAGTGAGTGAGTGTGAATGTCAACAAAACAGAGGCCCTCCTGATCGGCTCGTGCCAGCGCATTCACTCATCAGGTACTGGTAGCATCAACTTCCATGTTTGCATACTCAACGTCACCAAGGTCACCTCACACACACCAGGTGTCTTGTTTGATCAACTGTCTTTCCTCCCCCACATCCAAGCCATGACCCGCTCTGCCTTTCCTAACCTCCGCAACATTGCCCGACTCTGCCCCTACCTCACCCCTCAGGCCGCTGAAACCCTCATTCATACCTTCATCACATCCTGGCTCGACTACACCAACGCCCTGCTTGTCGGCCTTCCCAATTCCCCCCTCTATAGGCTGCAGATCCAGAACTCTGCTGCCCATGTCCTCTACTGATCCAAGCTCCGTGACCCCATCTCCCCCATCCTCGCCCGACTCCATTAGCTCCCCATCACCCAGAGGATTCAATTCAAGACCCTGGTCCTTACATTTATAGCCCTCGATGGCCTCGCTCCACCCTACATCTACGACCTCTTAACCCCCCCATCAACTGCCCGCCCCCTCCGCTCAGTGGGCTCCGGCCTCCTCCATGTCTCCCATCCCACCCGTGTCAGCCTTCAGCCACTCTGCCCCCAACCTCTGGAATTCCAGACAGTCTCTCTGCCTCGCCCCCTCCCTGGCCTCCTTCGAGTCCCGCCTCAAGACCCTCCTCTTCAACAGTCCCATCAATCACCCCAAATCCCCTCATTACCTCCACCATCCCCGTCCCCGACTCCAGCTCGGGTCTGAAACATTGACTGTCCAAAACCTTGGGACGTCGTCCTGACGTGTAAGGCTTTATACAAGTGTAATTTTGCTGTTGTCGTCGTGTTTGTGAATCGCACACAGGAGTGTGTGTGTGAGCTGCAGTGAGTGTGTGCATGTGAGCTGCACAGTGAGTGTGTGTAAGCTGCAGTGAGTGTGAGCTGCAGCGCGTGTGTGTGAGCTGCAGTGAGTGTGTCAGTGTGAGCTGCAGTGTGTGTGGGCTGCAGTATGCATGAGCTGCAGTGTGTGTGAGCTGCACCTTAAGTGTGTGAGCTGCAGTGAGTGTGATGTGCAGCAAGTGTGAGCTGCACAGTATCAGCTGCACAATGACTGTGGGTGGGTATGAACTACAGTGCGTGTGAGCTACAGTGAGTGTCAATGTGAGCTGTAGTGTCAATGTGAGCCTCAGTGTGTGAGCTGCAATATGTGTGAGCTGCAGTGTGTGAGCTGCACAGCAAGTGTGAGTGACAGTGAGCTGCAGTAGTGTGACATGCAGTGAGTGTGAGCTGCACAATGAGGGTGGTTGGGTGTGAGCTGCAGTAAGTGTGAGCTGCAGTGAGTGTGAATTGTATGGTGAGTGTGAGCTGCAGTGAGTGTGAGCTGCGGAGTGAGTGTGAGCTGCAGTGAGTGTAAGCTGCAGTGAGTGTGAGCTGCACAGTGAATGTGAGCTGCACAATGAGGGTGGGTGTGAGATGCAGTAAGTGTGAACTACGGTGAGTATGAGCTGCAGTGAGTGTGAGCTGCAGTGTGAATGTGAGCTGCACAATGAGGGTGGGTGGGAGCTGCAGTAAGTGTGAGCCGCAGTGTGAGTTGTATGGTGAGTGTGAGCTAGTGAGTGTGAGCTGCAGTGTGGGTGAGTGTGAGCTGCAGTGTGGGTGGGTGTGAGCTGCACAGTGAGTGTGAGCTGCATGAGTGTGGGGTGCAGTGAGTGTGTGAGAGCTGCACAGTGAGTGTGAGCTGCACAGAGCTGCACAATGAGTGTGAGATGCACAGAGCTGCACAGTGAGTGTGAGCTGCACAGAGCTGCACAGTGAGTGTGAGCTGCATAGTAAGTATGAGCTGCACAGAGCTGCAGTGAGTGTGAGCTGCACAGTGAGTGTGAGCTGCACAGAGCTGCACAGTGAGTGTGAGCTGCACAGTGAGTGTGAGCTGCACAGAGCTGCACAGTGAGTGTGAGCTGCACAGAGCTGCACAGTGAGTGTGAGCTGCACAGAGCTGCACAGTGAGTGTGAGCTGCACAGAGCTGCACAGTGAGTGTGAGCTGCACAGTGAGTGTGAGCTGCACAGTGAGTGTGAGCTGCACAGTGAGTGTGAGCTGCACAGTGAGTGTGAGCTGCACAGAGCTGCACAGTGAGTGTGAGCTGCACAGTGAGTGTGAGCTGCACAGAGCTGCACAGTGAGTGTGAGCTGCACAGAGCTGCACAGTGAGTGTGAGCTGCACAGAGCTGCAGTGAGTGTGAGCTGCAGTGACTCACACCCGCGTCACAAAGAGCAACAGAACGTGAGCCCGGGAGCTGCGTGTGACGTCACCCCCCCCCCCCCCCCCCCCCGCCCAGAATCAAGGATGAGAACAATGGGGAGGGGGGCAGTGATCATCTGTGGGGGGGGGCTCTGGGCTGGTGTGCAGTGGGGGGGGGGGGGGCTCTGGCTGGTGTGCAGTGGGGGGGGGGGCTCTGGGCTGGTGTGCAGTGGGGGGGGGGGGGCTCTGGGCTGGTGTGCAGTGGGGGGGCTCTGGGCTGGTGTGCAGTGGGGGGGGGCACTGGGCTGGTGTGCAGTGGGGGGGGGCACTGGGCTGGTGTGCAGTGGGGGGGGGCTCTGGGCTGGTGTGCAGTGGGGGGGGCTCTGGGCTGGTGTGCAGTGGGGGGGGCTCTGGGCTGATGTGCAGTGGGGAGGGCTCTGGGCTGGTGTGCAGTGGGGGGGGGGCTCTGTGCTGATGTGCAGTGGGGTGGCTCTGGGCTGGTGTGCAGTGGGGGTGGCTCTGGGCTGGTGTGCAGTGGGGGGGTGGCTCTGGGCTGGTGTGCAGTGGGGGTGGCTCTGGGCTGGTGTGCAGTGGGGGGGGGGCTCTGGGCTGGTGGGATGTGGGGGGGGTGGCTCTGGGCTGGTGGGATGTGGGGGGGGGGCTCTGGGCTGGTGGGATGTGGGGGGGGGGCTCTGGGCTGGTGTGCAGTGTGGGGGGGCTCTGGGCTGGTGTGCAGTGTGGGGGGTGGCTCTGGGCTGGTGTGCAGTGTGGGGGGGCTCTGGGCTGGTGTGCAGTGGGGGGCGGCTCTGGCTGGTGTGCAGTGGGAGGGGGGGCTCTGGGCTGGTGTGCAGTGGGGGGGGCGGCTCTGGCTGGTGTGCAGTGGGAGGGGGGGCTCTGGGCTGGTGTGCAGTGGGGGGGCGGCTCTGGGCTGGTGTGCAGTGGGGGGGGGGCTCTGGGCTGGTGTGCAGTGGGAGGGGGGGCTCTGGGCTGGTGTGCAGTGGGGGGGCGGCTCTGGCTGGTGTGCAGTGGGGGGGGGAGAGGCTTCCTGTGGTTGGTTGAAGGTGTTGCTGCCCCCTCCTCCCTCCCTCTCTCTCTCTCCTCCCCTCCCACACTCTGCCTGTCACTGAGTGTGTGAGTGTATCAGGAGCTTCCTCTCCTCCCTCCCTCCCCCCCTTGCCCTGATCCTCTCCCTCTCTCTGTGTGTGTGAGTGTGTGAGTGAGTGTGGCTGGAGACCGGCTTGCTGGAGGCATCAGTAGGAAAATGGAGGCTGTGATTGAGAAGGAGTGCAGTGCCCTGGGTGGCCTGTTTCAGACCATCATTGGCGACATGAAGGTGGGTGCCGACCCGGCTCGTGCATTGTCTCAATTCCAAATCGCTCTGCGGTTTTATCTGCAGAACAAAATGAAAGCATCTCCTTCCCAAATACACTGAGGGAGGGAGGGAGGGACACACACAGAGACAGGGAGAGTGTTTGCATTCGATGAGGAATGTTTTGCGCAAACTGCACGTTGTATTCGGTGTGTGTGTGTATTGTGCACATGTGAAGTTATTTGCCCGGCTTGTGATGGGAGCTCCCTCCCTCCCTCTCTCTCTGTGTCTGTGTGTTTTTGTTTGTCTGGTAAATACATCATCGCACTGACAACACTGGGAGAGGAAATCTCCCCCTTTTTTCTTTTTGTTCTATTGTTTAAGGATTCGCAGTTCCACATTTTGGGGGGTTGGTGGTGGTGGTGTGTGTGGGGGGGGGGGGGGGGTGTTTTGCTGGTTGCAATGGGAAAGGGAAGGAGGACGAGTCACAGGACTGCGATGCACCTGTTTATTTAAGAGTAACTCAGGCTGTGGGTTTGTCACTCACTCTCACACACATCTCTCTCTCTGTATTTGTTGGTTTGCACGCAACTGTGCAGCTGCCCCTCAGACTGGAGCTGCGGTTAGTGTGATGGCATCTGATACCCTTGTAAACCTGGCTGTTAGGGACTGAAATCATCGGGATTTTTCTTTTTTAAAAAAAAAAAGCGCAGGCTGTATTTACTACATTTCCACAAGTCATTTTGGTTTTGCATCTAGAGCTGGCCGGCGTCAGTCACTGATGTTTGTACTGTTCATTTATTATAATGACTATCACACTGGGCTGTGTGAGGATCACACTGGGCTGTGTGAGGCTGTGTGTGGTGTGTGAGGCTGTGTGTGTGGTGTGTGGGGCTGTGTGTGTGTGTGGTGTGTGTGGATCACACTGGGCTGTGTGGTGTGTGTGTGGTGTGTGTGTGTGGTATGTGTGAGGCTGGGCTGTGGTGTGTATGTGTGGTGTGTGGATCACACTGGGCTGTGTGGTGTGTGTGTGTGTGGTGTGTGAGGCTGGGCTGTGTTGTGTGTGTGGATCACACTGGGGTGTGTGGTGTGTGTGTGTGAGGCTGGGCTGTGTGTGGTGTGTGTGGATCACACTGGGGTGTGTGGTGTGTGAGGCTGGGCTGTGTTGTGTGTGTGTGGTGTGTGTGGATCACACTGGGCTGTGTGGTGTGTGTGAGGCTGGGCTGTGTTGTGTGTGTGTGGTGTGTGTGAGGCTGGGCTGTGTGGTGTGTGTGAGGCTGGGCTGTGTTGTGTGTGTGTGGTGTGTGTGGATCACACTGGGGTGTGTGGTGTGTGAGGCTGGGCTGTGTTGTGTGTGTGTGGTGTGTGTGGATCACACTGGGCTGTGTGGTGTGTGTGAGGCTGGGCTGTGTTGTGTGTGTGTGGTGTGTGTGGATCACACTGGGCTGTGTTGTGTGTGTGTGGTGTGTGTGGATCACACTGGGCTGTGTTGTGTGTGTGGTGTGTGTGAGGCTGGGCTGTGTTGTGTGTGTGTGGTGTGTGTGGATCACACTGGGCTGTGTGGTGTGTGTGAGGTGTGTGTGGATCACACTGGGCTGTGTGGTATGTGTGAGGCTGGGCTGTGAGCAGATCAGTGTAACTGCGTTGCCCACAGGCTGTAATCAACATTTTCCCCCAAATGATACTGTATAGGCTTTTTTTAAAAATTGCCTGTTGTGTAATTGGAATGAGGCTACAGTAGATATCAGGTATTGATTGTGCAAGTGTTACAACTCCCTCTTAAAAAAATATGTGCTCAGTCCTGTACAATTGCATCATTGCTTCCTAGAAACATTGCCTGAACTTGCAGAGATAACCTTAGTCAGATGGATCTTGAACGTTTCCTGGGAATGGCATTTTGGTGTGAAACTTCGCTTGTCTCATCCCACATTATTGCCAAATGTCCGTTTCCAATTTGTTTCTGTTAACTCTCTGCTGCTCCAGGTATTGGAATTGAAATGGTTCATGTTTTTCTACTGTTATACTCTTGCACTGGTTACGGTTTGTGTATGTGTGTGTGTGTGTATATGTGAAGAGAGACAGAGTCACAGCTGACCCCATTCAGATTAGAAATATAGATTGCACATCAAATCTATTCCACTCTTCACTTTCTGCATGTGTGTTTGCGCATCTGTGATATACACACTGTTCAGATAAGGTCTCCAGATAGCAATCAGGAATGGGAACCCTGAACAAGTGTCCCCGAGGCCATTTGTAAGAGCCCAAACTGCTTCCCTGCTGAGATAAGATAACAGAGAGTCCTGGGATTGAAGCCTGTGACCTTCTCCTCCGCCTGCCTCAGTGCTGCACTGGAGCACTGCTTTTACCCACAAGGCCACCTGGGAACATCTTTCACTTTTAATTAAAAGCAAATTCCTACACTGACGCACGACTTGAAAACCGATTAGGAGCATTGCTGATCGCTGCTGCATTGTACTGTGGAATGGCAGCATTCAGAGCTGTGCCCACGATGATCCACGCCCAGAGTTTCTGACTTTCAACCATGCGGACATCCTCGATACCTCATGGAGTATCTGAGACAAATAGAGTTCCACACTTATAGTCAACTACATATGGAAATTCACGTGTCTGGGTGGAATACACATCTCCCGGGAGCGATGCATCCAGTAACTTGGGATGTCCTCTCGACATGAAAGGCGCTCTATAAATGTAATTTTGTTGTTGTTGTTGCTTATCTAATTACAGAAAGTATAAGAACATAAAGAACATAAGAATTAGGAGCAGGAGTAGCCCATTTGGCCCCTCGAGTCTGCACCGCCATTCAATTAGATCATGGTTGATCTATTCTAGCTCCATTTAACCGCCTTATTCCCATATACCTTAATCCCTTTATCCATAAGAAATCTATCAATCTCAGTCTTGAATATGTTCAAGGACTGAGCATCCTCAGCCCTTTGGTGGAGAATTCACTATATATGAATTTATAAGGCACAGGTTGCCAAGAGCCAATGCGTGGGGACCCATAGTGTGTATTAGGTTACTGCTGGAATCTAATCGGCTAACGGCTGGCAAACTACCCACTGCTTGTCTACTTAGGACCACCCGAAATGGTAGGGATGCTGCGTGAGAAGAATAGCTGTCCCAGTGATTGATCTGCCCTTACAAGTCGTAACAATGAGCCAGGTGCGTTGTTCTGTCATCAGCAGTGAACCTGAGTTCCTGATCACATCAGTGTTGCTTTGGGCTTTCAGGCAGGGGGAAAAATTGGGCTATGTTCTAGTTCTTCCAGGTACTCGTTTAGAGGGTCATGGGTGAAGACTTGAGAATTGTGTGATTGCAAATGGTGTCCTAATCTGGTTTGAGAAACTTGACAATGTGTCCACCACTTTCCTCTTTGACCATGCTATCAGGCATCCCCCTTCCCCTTGCTCTCCATCCCTCTTGATCTCAAACTCCAGCTCGATAACAACCCTTGACAGTCCAGTGTCCTACAAAGTCATCCCCATTTGAAAGAACTCTTGTCAAGTTTGGATATACATAAGCATTGTGCATCTGTCATGCTCCTAGGGCTAACCAAAAATAATCCCTGCAATTAGGGGTGCAAAGAGTGGTGTTCGGATACCTAACACAGACCCTTAAACCCTGCTTGGCTGAGGACAGCAATGGAGCAGGAGTGACATTTGGGAATTTTGATTGTTTTTAGTCATTCTCCTAACAGATGTTATCCTGATATGTATATTTTGTGTCACATATTAAGAACTTTGGGTGCCAATGTTTTGTGAAGCTCAATTATTATACTGACGTTCGTAAAATGCAATAATGGCGCTTACTCATAATAGGGAACGGCGATATATCAATATATCGCTAAAACCCGATATAATTTTCATATCGATACGCCGATACAGACATTTTAAAAATATCGATATATCGAAAAAACGATATATCGAGGTAAAAAATCGGGATGCGAGCACACTGAACTACAAGACCCAGAATGCTCATCTCTATACACAATGCACAGACCGAGGTGCAAAGCCACCATATTGTATTCACAGTCCTCGAATACAATATACAGGTATGCAAGGGCTGGGGGGTGAGAGAGACGGCTGGGGGTGGGGGGTGAGGGGGAGAAAGACGGCTGGGGGGGGGGTGAGGGGGAGAGAGACGGCTGGGGGGGGTGAGGGGGAGAGAGACTGCTGGGGGGGGGTGAGTGGGAGATAGACGGCTGGGGGGAGGAGAGGGGGAGAGAGACGGCTGGGGGGGGGGGGTGAGGGGGAGAGCGACGGGGGGGGGGGGTGAGGGGGAGAGAGACGGCTGTGGGGGGTGGGGGGGTGAGGGGGAGAGAGACAGCTGGGGGGGGGAGAAGGGGAGAGAGACGGCTGGGGGGAGGGGTGAGGGGGAGAGAGACGGCTGGGGGGAGGAGAGGGGGAGAGAGACGGCTGGGGAGAGAGGGGGAGAGAGACGGCTGGGGGGAGGAGAGGGGGAGAGAGACGGCTGGGGGGAGAGGGTGAGGGGGAGAGAGACGGCTGGGGGGAGGAGAGGGGGAGAGAGACGGCTGGGGGGAGAGGGTGAGGGGGATAGAGACGGCTGGGGGGAGAGGGTGAGGGGGAGAGAGACGGCTGGGGGGAGGAGAGGGGGAGAGAGACGGCTGGGGGGAGAGGGTGAGGGGGATAGAGACGGCTGGGGGGAGAGGGTGAGGGGGAGAGAGACGGCTGGGGGGAGAGGGTGAGGGGGAGAGAGACGGCTGGGGGGGTGGGGTGAGGGGGAGAGAGACGGCTGGGGGGGGGAGAGGGGGAGAGAGACGGCTGGGGGGAGAGGGGGAGAGAGACGGCTGGGGTGAGGGGGAGAGAGACTGCTGGGGGGGGTGAGGGGGAGAGAGACGGCTGGGGGGGGGAGACGGGGAGAGAGATGGCTGGGAGGGGGAGAGAGACGGCTGGGGGGGGAGGAGAGGGAGAGAGAGACGGCTAGGGGGGGGGAGGAGAGGGGGAGAGAGACGGCTGGGGGGGGAGGAGAGGGAGAGAGAGACGGCTAGGGGGGGGGAGGAGAGGGGGAGAGAGACGGCTGGGGGGGGGAGGAGAGGGGGAGAGAGACGGCTGGGTGGGGGAGGAGAGGGGGAGAGAGACGGCTGGGGGGAGAAAGACGGCTGGGGGGAGAAAGACGGCTGGGGGTGTGAGAGAGACGGCTGGGGGGGGGGGGGGGAGAGAGACGGGGTGGATGTGATAATATACAGATAGATAGAGATGGGGGGGGATGTGAGAGAGGAGAGAGGGAGAGAGACACACAGACAGAAAAACACAGAGATGGAGAGAGTGAGAGACGCAGAGAGAGAAAGATATTTACCTCCTGAGAAGATAGGCCCCGAATGCGCGCGCACCCGGAATGTGCGCGCACTCCGATGCGCATGCACAGTACGAAAAACCCGAAAATATCGATAGATCGGTATATGTCGATATGAGCCAACCGATATATCCATATCGGGAAATTCCCATATCGCCGTTCCCTAACTCATAATAATTATTTTTCATATGGGTACTGGCTTTCTCATGCAGCAACTGAGATCATGAGCTTGTAAGATAACAGACGAGAGCTCCCGTGTTTGCGTGTCTGTGATGGTTCTCTGGGCTGCCCTACCCAAATCTTTTAGATTTAATCTTCACTGGCTGCTGATTCAAACCGAAAATACAGCTGGTGCGTGGGTAGTGTGGAGGCATCGTGCTCTGTGTGGTGAGTTCATGCTCTTGCCTGGGCTCTTGCCATGGTGCGTTTGGGGTGATCGCACAGCAGGAAAGTAAGATTGGTGAACAAGGCAATCTGCTTATTATATTTTACAGTAGCTGGTTAGCGAGAGGCTTTGGGAAGTTGTTTGCCTTGTTGAGGATCCAATGTTTTGATGTGAAAACCTCAAATAGTGGAGTGTGTGTGTGTATGGGTGGGGGGGAGAAAGCAAGATTAAAGGAAGCAATCTAGTTTAGATTCAGTTTATTTTGGAACCTTGCACAAATTCTGTGATGCAACTGATATTCATGTTGGTAGACCACGTTCAAATTAGAATTGATCTGAAATGTACATTTCTATTCCACTTCTCACTTGTGTGTGATTGTGAGAGAGAAAATTAACCCTTGTTATTATGCAGACACACATTGCCAAAGACAGTGTCTCCCTTGACTCCGTAACCAGTAAATAGGGCCCCGAGTGACATCTGCAAGTTGATCTGAATCCAATTGAATTCCATTGGTAAAAAGAAGCTTTTGAGCTGACTGCAGTTGTTTCCAAGCAGATGCCATAGTGTCCTCAGCATTATGGAAATGGTTGGTAATAAGATAAAAATAGGACTCGTACTCTGGCCCCAGACTACACATTACTTTGATTTATAGCTTTTCAAATTTGCATTTCCTTTCACTTTTTTAAATGTCCCGTGAATTCAAGAGCTGAATATAGCTTTCTATAGAGCTAATGCTTCTTCCTGCTCTATGGCTAAATCAATAAAAGCATTAACAAGCCATGGATTGTGTAAAACTGCACTAATCATCAGATATAAAACGTATATATTAAAAGACAATATTTATAGTAGTTTGTACGTTTTGCTAATGGCAAGTCACTGAATGATTTATTGTTAAATTATCGTATACAGTGATTGATTGCAAGAAACTTTTCGTTTTTTTCGAACTGACTCTTGTAAATCCTGCAGCCTGCCGATGACAGCTCTGAGGATACGTTTTGCCCATTGGTACCACATACAACAACAAATTTCATTTATACAATGCCATTCAGGTTGCTAGGACTTCCCAAGGCACTGGACAGTCAAACGTTTGCACCCAAGTTGGGGGCTGGGTTTGGAAGGGGTGAGAGCCAAGGGATGGTCATGGGAGGGTTGGAATGTAATCAATGGTTTGGTTAATGAGAAAAGTCTTGAGTTGGACCTTGAAGGAGGTCCCTTGTAAAAAAAAGTACCATGGTACTACCACCATAACCATGGTACTTTTTTACAAGGAGTGAGACAAAGAGACTCTGGGATGAAATTCCAGAATGGCTGAAGATCTGATTGCCGATGTGAGGCAGGACGGGAGCTGTGAAGGAGGCTCGTGCCTGCCGAGCAGAGGGAGGTTGGTTTGTTTGGTTTTAGAAGGTCACAAAGATAGGGTGGGGCAAGACTGTGGAGGGCCCCAGACTGTGAGGCACCAAAATAGCTATTCCTAGCATAGTAGCTTAGTACGTGAGGGATCAGTGAGCTGGTGAGGTGTGTGGATCCAAAATCGATCATTTACACACCTGAAATTTCACTTGGTCGTAAAAATCTTGCGTTTCTGTTGAACTTTCAAAGCATGGTTTAAGGCTAAGATCATCATAATTTCAGGCAAGATTTGTTCCAAGTGGAGGCAGCGTTTGCTGAGTAGACTCCTATTTTACTCTGTCACAAATGCATCAAGAGTGAAAGGAAAGAAGCTTGACTGTCTTGTGTAATATACAAATGGGTGTAATGAAGAGTTGTTGTTACTGTGTGTATTTGTTTAAAAAGCAAATTGAGTTGCAAGTAGTCAGAACCATTGATTGTATTTGAATAAACATCTGACGTAAGATAAATATTTATAGTATTTGAAAGTGATACAGGGGTTGCGGGATAAAACACAACCAATGTCCATCTGGTTCGCTTCACCATCCTGGTAGTTGTGCGTGACAATAATAATGAAGATGTTGACTTTGCAAGGAAAATAATTTCCTATCCTAATGGCCACATATGTCCAAACACTGCTTGGGTAGCACTAAGCTAGGCAGAATTGAAGAATCAATTCTCGGACTGTATAAATTGGAATTCCGCCTCAAAGATAGTCCTTACAAAGAACCACCAGGAAATAACTTTTAATTTTAGTAATCTGTGTACGTCGTCCATACTGTCAAATTGCAAAGCCTGGTTGATTTGGATGTGTAGAAATGAGCTGAAGGCACGGAGCATTTGGACAACTGGTTTTCCGTGTGGATTCTGGGAGTTCTATATATTTTGATCTAGGAAATGAAACACCCAGTTTAATTTGACTGCTGGGCGACTGGTTTCTTGACTTCAGGTACTGGTTTGGGAAGGTCAGACGTTGACCCAGTTACATGGCAGACCCAGCAGGGCAGGACAGCAATGTGGTAATAACAGCACGACGTGTGAGGCTGTTGAAGGAGCAGAGCTTTTGTTGGCAGCATCTCTGTTGCTGTAGCAACTAGGGTGCTAGGATACCAGTTTCATACTGCCCGAGTGTTTTTTTTATACATGGGAAGATATTGATGCAGATACCTGAGGCTGAGGGTTAAGTTTCTCTTACAAGTTTAATGCACTTAGTAACCTTTTATGCTCTGTTGTACAGTACTCACATTTTAGCATTGGCTGCAGACTCGAATCTGATTAAATCAATTACTAAAACCTAATCCTACACAGTATCAACCCTGTATACAGCTACACTTAAATGTGACTCCAGCAAAGGCTGAAATTGTACTGCAGTGAAAAATGTGAACCAGAAATGTCTTTAATGCATCGCTTAAACCTCAGTTCAACATAAATGCTGCAAGCGTTGTCAGTAGTTGCTCAACAGCTGTTGTAAGCCAAGTTGGATGAGAACATTGTGGATGTATTTAACGAGCATCAATGTTTTGGTTTTCATGTTGAAATGTAGCCTATTTTGTTCTGTTTAACACAGATGTGCCACGAGGAACTAACAGCTGTCCAGGATTATAGATATAATAGGAGCAATATATTAACATAATTGATTGCCTTATCAATTCTTGATTTAGCTTTTCTCTTTTGTATGCCACATTCATCTCCTTAAATTCAGTTTAAAAAAATGAGGGATATGAGGAAAAAGCTGGTTGGTAGGATTAATAAAAGAAAGTGATTCAGAAAAAAATTACGAGTGGCACAGACCCGAAGGGCTGAAAGCTTGCACTTCAATCTCTGGGATATCACAGAAATTGCTGGTGGTGGAAAATTCAGTTGTCAAATTATAGACCATAAGTTTTGTATGCAAGACCTCAGTAGGTTACTTGTGATTTTAAAATATTTTGTTTGGAATGAGACCTTTTGTGTGATGCTTAAGTCATACCGACTTGAAGGCTCCAGGTTTGATTTGCCCCATGTGCTAATTACAGTGAGAGCATCAGATTGGGCACTTGATAATCATTACTATTGAAAGTGATGGTAGGACATGCGTGAGTGGAAGAGAGAAACCCACCACTGCTTCTGTTTGCGATTGTTAACTGTTAGTGGAAAGTGTGCTTGTGTAGATGATGGCGCCTCGTGACATCCTCCCGACAAGAAAGGCGCTCTGCTGTATAAGTATAATTTTGTTGTTAATGGATGAGAACTTTAGGCTTGTGTGTGATTCTCTCAAATAGCCTGCCAACCTTTGCTTTCCGTGTAATACATGAAGAATAGCCACTTGGATGAGCCACTGATGGCTACTGTTGAAACAAGTTGCTGATTTTGGGGGAGGAAGAAAATTGTGGAAGGAGAACTTGGTATAGTAGGTGTTGGCTCTCTGTGTTTTACAGCATTTCTCTTTTTGTTTCTATTTTATAGGGAAGTTACCCGGTCTGGGAAGATTTCATTAACAAAGCCGGCAAGCTTCAGTCCCAACTCAGGTAAGCCAACAATCTGCTTCTGTACTTGGTGTGCTCTGAGAGCAAGAGGCACATCTGTTCTGAATTAAAAAGGGGGTTAAAGGGAGAAAGGAAAAAAACATAAAGCCATATCCCAAATTATACAGCTACTGATTAGCGACACTCCCATGTGGCATTACTAGGATTTCCTCCCAAGGCTTTGTGCTGCTGTCAGAATGACAGGATGTCAAATCTTCTGGTCTTTAAAAGAAAGCTTTGAACTTGAAGTTGTAAAGGCGTACTTGTGATTGAATTGGGACTTGGGTGTGGGCTGGCTCAAATCGTTTGCAAGTAGAGAATGGATGTGGAGGCTAAAGGGGAAAACCATATAGCAGCATAGATGAATGGCTGTGTTTTTGTATAAAATTGCTGTGTGCCATGGCAAATTGTTTGACTCGTACCATAATTGTAGTGAGTCCCCAATGGCACAAAACTGTACTGTGGGAGTCTGTGATTGCAGTACGGATATAATGAAAGCAATATTACTCTATAAATGTTGCTAATGTTTTACAGCACAGTCGTTTATGTAGTCTAAGAAGCTAATGTGAATTAAAGATTTGTTATTCAAACAACGCTATACAGTTTTAAATTTTTTAAAGAAATCTAAAATTAACATTTGCACGTGCAAGAAATAAAAGGAGATGAGATGTATCCTTTGGCACTGCATCTTTCCTGAAGTAAGCCCAGTTGGATTTGAGTTCTTTCTGTAAAATATTTTAATTTAGCAGTACAGTGGGTAGCATACTGTCATTTTACTTTAGGGACTTACATTGGAATGCAGCCCAGACTAATGGGATGATGAAAATCTTTGTGCTTCCTGTGAAAATCCACTTAATAGTAAGTGTGGAACCACAGTATAAAACTATCCCAAATTCACACCAAATTGGTGGCCACAACAATAACTGATGATAGTGTAGGAAATAGAAACAGTCAAGCAGGTCAAATGCAATATTTTTCACAGATGAAAGTCACTCTAATGAGGTATAATAGAGGATATCTTGCTCAACATTTGGGAGTTGCTGACGCTGAGACTGGGGTATTAAGTGGCAAGTTCAATCCTCAGTTACAATATTTGCAGTGGTTCACAAAAGGACAGAGAAGCCAGATTGCAACCTATTGGCTTGATTATTCCAATGCCCTGCTCACCAACGTCCCCAGTTACTCCCTACACAAGCAGCCTGTGCCTGTCTCCCACACTGGGCTCTGAGACTATCGCCACCATCCTCGCTTGGCTCCACTCATAGCTCCACATTCCCGGACTGATTTTAATTCAGAATCCTTGTTCTCACTTTTAAATTCCTCCATGTCCTCTCCCTACTTTTCCTCTGTTATCTCTTGCGACCTTACTGCCCAGTTCATTCCCCCCATTTTTCAAACCCCAGCCTGCTTACCCATCATCCGCCCCAACATCAGTGGGCAAGCTTTCAGTTCCACTCCTGCTTTCGGGAATTCCATCCTGGAATCCTATCGCATTGCCCCAATTTCAAACCTAACCAACTTACAAAATGACCTTTGGCCACCTTTCTTGCCTTAGCTCCACCGCCAGCTTAGCTGTCTCCCAAGTTCAGACTCAGTAAGTTCTGTGGTATTTTGACATGTGCCATTGATGTCAATTGTGCTGTATAAAAATGATAATTGTTGACATTGAAGTGTCTATACATTATGTCTTCATGTGCAAATATAACAGCAATTGAGAGTAAAGTCCCCTTGTTCTATTTTTGTATATTTTTCACTCTTTCTCCTCCCTGCAATGTCGGTCTATAGAAATAAAAATAAATTGTGTGCTTTTTAGTCTCTTAAGACTTCAGGAGTGCAGAACTTTTGCCAGTTGTGTGGGGCTGCAGTTTTGCTCTTACACCTTCTCCTTTTGTGATGTGTTGGCCAGGCTTGGCAGTTCTCAATTTTATCTTGTTTCTTTGTTTTTCTTTTTGACCTTGATGTTTTCAGTTTATTAATAAAATAAAAAATAATCTACAAATTGATTTGAACGAGTCGTCTAGAAGACGTGAAAAGCGCTATATCAGATATAAGGATTATTATTATTATTTAAACAGTTAAGCTTTTAAAACTCCAAACCAGTATTTTGTCTATGGCTCAGTCATAAGATGAACCATACAGATTGATAGGGTACTAGCTGTGTTGAATACTGTAAAAGGATGAGTGACACTAAAAATCTGAGGAGCCACTTGCAGCTGAGAACCCGTAGCTGATGTTTTCTCCAATTATTTAAGTATGTACCTGTGAAGCACCTTATTTATTTTTGAAACAGCATGTGGAGCTACCTTCAAGGTGAGTTCACTCACAAGGAGAGTGGTCCTCCGGTAAATCACTAATTGTGACCCTTGACCAAATGTTCGTGAGTATCATACCCTGGGCATTGGCTTTGCCAATCCAAGCCATCTGTCGAGCCCAAGCTCCCACCCTCTCTGTTCTTTCACTGCTCGGTGCTGCTTGAATTCTGTGCATGTTTTCCTTCAACACACGAGTCTTTCTACTGTCTGTGACAGCTGAGAGCAAATGTCCTTAGTGTAGTGGGAAGATCACTTAGGGAATGTGGTGCAAAATTCTTAAAAGGGGCAGGTTTCCTCGGCACTTTCTGCTGTACAACAAATGCACAATTTATTTTTTGTATATTTTTGTGATTGAAATGCAATATCAGTGGTTTTGAGCACACATTCCAGGACAGGACTGGTGAGCTTCACATAGTGCGCTGTTCCTTTCCTTCACCACAATCCCTGCAGAATCCTTTGGAGAGCATTAGTTTAGCTGATTAAATAGTCCTGGTTTCATTCTATTTCAGGACAACGATGGTGGCTGCTGCTGCCTTTTTGGATGCATTTCAGAAAGTGGCAGACATGGCTACAAACACACGTGGTAAGCAAATCCTTGTGTTGTATGGCTTCAATCAGGTTTAACTGGTTGGCTGGTTTTCTAACATGGTTATTTTAGCCACAAACTGCGTTGTTACATTTGTTTGGTGTTCTGTAAGTGATGTTTACCATAAACTTTATTGCCATAAAGTTAATTGTTAGTTGTGAGATGCCAGTGAATGCATTTATGTATTTGAGTAGCAATGTAGTATATTAGCAACTCTGAAGCAGTTTTAAATGGTTGGATGGCAGAGGAATTTATGATACCTATCCATCTCAAGGTGGATTTCTGCTTTGGTTATTGCTGGACATAAGCTGATTTTGGATTCTCATGACAGGATGGGAAACAGGTGCTGTGGGATATGGATTAAAATAGGCTGACGGTAGTTGCCATTTTGTTTTGAAATTAGATTGTTTTAGGCTTTGGCGATATTATACTGTAGTAGGTAAAGGAACTGCCTGCCAAAATAGAATTGTGGCATTAAACCACAGAAGACAAAGGATTATGGTGCAATTCCTTGGTTTCCCGGGCTAAAGAGGGAATAATTGGCAGTCCGGGTTCCCATTCCAGATTAATATTATGTGACCTTGATAGAAAATGTGCCTATGTGGTCTCAGGTGAGAAGAAAATTTGTCTCAGCTCTGATGCCATGTAAAATTTAAACAGCCCGCTAACGCTGGCTGTCTAGGTTCACACTTTACGGTTGATTTCCTGGGTGACATACGACCCATATATCTTAGCAAGTCGGTACGTTCAACAGAGGGAAAAGGAAAAAAACGGCAAAAGCAAATTTATCCTAATGAAATTGCAGTGGCTATCTCTTGATGTATAAGTGCAGTACATCTATCACTTGTCTAGTCTTAGGGTGAATGGGGTTCATTGTGTCAAAGGAAAAAATGATAGGATTTGTAAATCTAGTTTTGAAACTCTGGCTGTTGAATAGTTTTTATGGGGTGCGAGAGTTGGGGGAACACAATAAAGCCTCCTGACCATGATAAACCTATTTGTAAAATATATATTTAATTTATATTTGATTTGATAGAGTAAGTGAAAGCTTTGAGTCAGATGATTATCCAACATTGGTATCTGTTTACCAAAATTTGCTCAGGAAGGTTCATTATTGACTGTTAATTCAGCTTGTTTAAATAACTCTGAAACTGGGACACGGCTTGATGAATAATTAATTTCTCAAAGTAGATGAGGACCTCAAATCAATTTATTCAAGATAAATGGGTTATGATTATCATGAACAATTGCTTGATGACGCATTTCAAAGCAGCACATTGTAAGAAAGGAGCACCTGCCATGGATAATGGTATTGGCATTGGCACTGCGATGTGTTGGCATATGTCTTCATGTTGGCATGGAAAGTATGAGTGATTTACACAGTCACTAAATGAAAGGCAATTTTTTTTGGGGTAATATGCCTTGTGTGCACAGTGTTCACAGAGGGATTCTGTGCTTCTGCTGCCTTGATTTTTAGGCTTAGGATTTTAAGGATACTGTATTGGTATTGTTTTATAACATTAAGAGTGTAGAAGTTCCAATTTATAGCAAGCAATTTAAATTATTTCTAAGATTTTTTTTAGAGTGCTACAACAGAAAACTGTTTGCCAGATTTGTAATGGCTCCAACCTGAGTAATACACAATGCAGTCAATTTAGCAGTATATTCAATGTATAGCATTAAATCTCTGACTGTTTAGTGCCATGAAATGCCCCCTGATGTGAAAGGCACTATACAAATTTAATTTGTTGTTATCATTGAATGTGCTGGACGTCATTCTCAATTGGACTGGTGGATTTTGATCTCCGACTGCTGGTTTGCTTGATGCAATACATTTTTTTTCATTAATGAGCCATTAATAGGTGGGATGGGGCCTCCAGCACGTGCAAGTACATTTGAAATGATAAATATTGATTGTGCTGGTGAAATGCTCCCAATGAACATCTGCTCCTGTGTCACTGTTGCTGCTTGGGTTATAACTATATGGAGGGCATTAGCAGTTTATACAAGGGTTGCTATTGATGAGAAACCACTTAAAAGGAATGTATCTTTGATGTTAAATTGTGACTGAAACACTTTTGCCCCCCACTCAGTCACCGGTCCCCCACTCCCCCCAGCCCATAAGGCCATCCTTATTTCAAAGCCACTTAGCCCAGTCCCCTGAGTAACTGCTGAAGGCAGATTTGACTGTGTTTTGTGTGAAGTGCCTAAAATCTGGAATTCTGCTACTTTCAAACTAGCTACTTCATTACAATAAAAATAAATTTTGTTTTGTGTATTGCCTACAACGTCAAAGCATCTCAAGCCTCACTGATTATTGCTGTCAAGTGTGGTGACTGTATTCTGTCCCACGAGCAGCTGTGAATGCCCCACCAACAGTCTGCATGGATGGGAAGATTGGTTTAACATGTTATCCAAAGCATGGAATATTATCATTCTTTACTACCAGTTGTTGAGATGTAGCATTGTTTGAAGTGGGGTGTTTGAAGTAGTTTGTACTCTTTGTGTTGAGCTTGTGCCTGCATAGTTTGACGCTGGTGTTGGGCTGACATTTTAAGTAGAGAATCTTTTTCCTCCCAAGTTTTCTTTTAAGCAAAAAAAAGTATAATTATTTTAGAATGTCTGAAATGGAATTACGTGTTCTGTTATTCTGTTCGATCCTCATTTTCATAAAGTTATTTTAATCGAGTGGAATTTATTTATTTTTGCATCTGACATTTGCTGTTTAGGGAAGCATTGCAAATTGATTTGCATTACCAAAGCCCATCTGTGTTTGAGATTTAAAACCCCTATGTTACGTTTGTGGCGCTTCTTGTGGCAAACGTTTAATCACGCACTATTCCTTATTCATTTCTAGATTGGTAATTCTCTCGCCTCTTGAGTCAAAAGATTGTGGTTTGGAGCCTCACGTCGGGACTTGTAACTCATATGATGCATTTTGACTCCTCAATGCAATGATTATTATGGGGAGTGTACTTGGGAGATTAAACCGAAGCTCTGTCTGCCTATTCAAATGGATATTAAAGATTCCATGGCACTATTCCCAAAGAAAAAAGTTTATCCCGGTGTCCGGTGTTTATAGCCGATAATCCCTCAAATAAAATTGATTATTCCCTTCATGGATTTTTGTGTACAAATTGGCTACTGTGCTTGCCCACAAGATGCACAGTCAACAACACCACCTTGTATTTATATAGCGCTCCTCGTGCAGGGCAGCATCCCAGAGTTGCCCCACTTTACAGTGTATCTTGTAATGCACTGAGGTTAAAAGCGATATAATAATGTGGAGATTAAGGATTATTTTCTTGAAGATGCATTTGCTCTACGAATTGTGGTTTTCTTTAAGATCGCTTGTATCGTTTTTATTCTGTTTTATTTTGGTGGTCTTGGTAATTTGAAGTTGGATGCTTATTTTGACTTTAGAGTCTCGAGATTTGAGCCATACAGGCCAGAATATTCCAGATGATGGTTTCAGTCAAGGGACGTGGATGCGGGATTAACCTTCACATTCTTTTGTTGATTTTATCCCTTGGCGAGGATGGAGAAAAATATCGATGTTAGGTCCCAGTCCAGGTCACCTCCCCTGAAAGATTGTGTGCGACTGTGATTCCCTACATGCTCAACTAACTTGCCAGAACTTGCTGTTTTCAGTTCACCCAAAAAGAATGTGACACATAGGTGTGGTTCTGGAGAGTGACTGATGTCATTGAAAATGTAACTCACCAAAAGTGCCTTCAGGAGAGGAGAAATTCGTTACAAGTGCTCATTCTCTTAATATTTTAGGATAAGTTTTTCCAAACGCCCAGGAACACCAGTTTGTCTAATTGCTGCCTAGAAAAGCATCTGTTGTGGTTGGTACAACCAAAACAGTCTTTTCATGGCCACTTTGTTTCATGGCATTGTTTCTTCCTTCTCTCCTATGGATACCATGAAATCTTAAGTGTTCAGAATTTTTTTGCATAGAGGCTATGCATCGCGGAACCTCTTTATAAAACTTCATTATAATATGGATTAAAACTTTGTATGTCAGGACATCAGCGGGATTTGTTTTCGTGGAATAGCCCCTGTCGCGCACAAACTGCAGGACATTTTAACTTAAGAGCTGCCACCAAAATATAAAATAAAAGCACAAAGGAACAGGAAGGTTATGTATCCTCCACTTGCAAAGAACAGGGTAGGGTGGCTTCTTCGACAGCTGCACGCAAAGCTGGTGAGCGCAGTTGTCAAGAGCTTGTCTTATTTCCTGTTTTGTTGGTGTCGGATGTCAGCAGGACACATAAGCATGTGGTACAGTGTGAGACTGAGAGCCTGCAAAACAGGTTGGAATGCAAGTAGGCAAATTTTCTGTCAATTTACAATTAGAGCTACATGTATTGTCTGTACGTGATGCATTGTTTCACGTCAGGAACCTAACTGAAAATAAATAATACAGATAGTCAAACGGCTTGTACGGGCTCAGACCTGTGCCACATTTTGTAGTTTATGTTGGTTGGAACTGATGGCTTATCGGATGCACTATGTTACTGACAGTGTTCATTAAATGCACATTAGATCCTAGGGAATTTTGGTTGCTATGGGAATGTGGTCACGTGCCATGCTGTGGGATTGCCTTCCTCCACCCCCTCCACATCCCCTCATTTGTCTTTATTTTTCCTTTATTCTCATTATCGTTGCTGTGGATCAAATTCTCGTCCGCAGGATTATAATGTGGTGTTTGCTGCCTTAACACTTATGATCTGTTAAGTGACGATTCAGAATTAACCTTGTTTTAGATCTAAATCTGTGGATTTAATCCTATGGTGAGTCAGGGAGGATGAAATCATTTTACAACCTGAGATAGTTTAATCTCTGTGGAATGGAGAATAATTCACATATCAGCTTCATAATTACAAGATGAAGTCAAATTACTATCTTTACTGAGGGTTAAAAGTAGGTTGAAATTTGATATTTTCACCAGTTCATTCTTATTCCCTAGACATTGCAGAACCAGTTCAGCAGTGTGGAGAAGATATTCTAAGAGTATTTTTATACATGAATTGTTAACAGAAGCCTTCAGGTTTTTGAAGCAACAACAAAATTACATTTGTCTAGCACCTTTCATGTTGGGAGGACATCCAGTAAAGTACAGTATTTGAAATTACTCAAAGCTAACGCTATTTTAAGAGGGATGTTTCATTAGACAAAGATCATCATGGACATTACATCTGCAATCCCAGTTTTCTACTTGTTGGCTTGTTGAATACCATGTTTTCTTCAAAAGGTACAAAGTATGGAATATTTCAACTTTAAAGAAGGTTAACTGCAATGTTTGCCTTTCAAATAAAATCCACTGGATATTACAAGATTTGCACTGTGGGGTAAATTATGAGAACAATTTGCACTGTATGCTTTTCGCAAAGGAAAGCATTGCAGAGTGCTTTACTGTCTAATCGAAGAAAGAAGTAGATTGATCTTTAATGTATTTTAAGCTTCCAGTCCATCTCAACAGATTGAATTAAAGTCTATTTTTGCTGTTGCAAGAAACCAATCTGTAATAAGTTTAAATGGTGTGTTGTGTGGCTTACCTGCAGTCTAGACTGACACTCCCAATACTGTACAATGTTGGTGGAGCACTGCAATATCGGAAATGTCCTTTGAATGAGTTGTTAATCTGAGGTTCAGTCTGTTCATTCAGGTGGATTTTAAAGTTACCCTGGTAATATTTGAAAAACAAGGGGAGGTTCTTCTGGCGCCTTGGCTAAACAATCCCCCAAATAAAATTGTTCACTAACTTTATGGCTATTTGTTGGACATAGCTGTGTGCAAATAGGCAACTGGAGTGCAATTCTGTGAAGTACTCCGAGATGTTTTGACAACGTAAAATGCTGTATGAAATGCATGGATCATTACGCCTTGTCTTCCACTGCGAATGAAGATCTGTATATTGCTGCGGCTGTTGTTGCATCAGGCTCAGCCTCTATTAAATACTCTTGAGATTCTACTCTGCATGTTGTTGGATGCGCTTGTGTGGTTTGTTTCGTGCCTCATGCCAGACTGTTTATCAAGTGAGTTTTCGTTTTGCCCTATCCACAATAACATTCCAACAAGTGCCACAGATGTTGTGAGTTATTTTCAATAAAAAACACTTAAGTCATTCACAGAACTTCAAAAGATACCCTTTTCAGAGTAGCAAACCTACATTGGTGAGTATGTTTAAGAGTAACTGAGTTCTGTTCAAAGTTTTTTTTTTGTAAGGGCAAAAAACATGCTTTGCAGTTTGAGGAATTGCGGTCAGTAAGCAACAATGATAAATTGCCCCGATGTTTATTGGATACATATTCACGAAGAGGGAGTGGGGAGAAAAGAAAAATGAAAGCCTGGAACTGATAGCGTGAGTTTTGCAAACAGGGCAGCTGTGGAATGTTGAACCATTGCAGTAGATTTCTGACCTTCTTTGGATCTGGATTTCATCTTGCTTTCTGCTGGCATGTCAACTGCAAGAATTATTATGTTATGTTCTTGATCTTGCTGTTCTGATATCCAGCAATTCATTTGTATGGTTTAGCCCCTGGTATTGTTACCTCTCTCACCATCTCCACTTTGTCACCACCAATGGCTTCTCCTCCAGCCCATGCACTGTAACCTGTGGTGTCCCCCAGAGCTCTGTCCTTGGCCCCCTACTTTTCAATATCTACGTGCTCCCCCTTGGTGAAATTATCTGCAAAAATGGTGTCAACTTCCACATGTATGCGGATGACACCCAACTCGTATCTTTCTGCCTCTACCCTCAAATCCAGGACCACTGCTGTCCTGACACTGTCTGTCAGACGCCAAGTCCTGGATGAGAGCTAACTTTCTACAGTTAAATGTCAACAAGATCGAGGTCATCCTGATTGGCTCACACCAACGCCCTCACACATCAGGCACTGGCAGTATCAACCTCCATGATTGCACACTCCTACTCACCAAGCCAGTCAGGAACTTAGGTGTCTTGTTCGATCCTCAACTGTCTTTCTTCCTCCACATCCAAGCCACGACCTGTCCTGCCTTTCTTCACCTCTGCAGTATTGCCCGATTCCGCCACTGCTTCACCCCTCAGGCTGCTGAAACTCTAATTCATGACTTCATCACATCCCAACTCAAGTACACTTAACGCCTTGCTTGTTGGCCTTCCCAATTCCTCCCTCCATAGGCTACAGGCCATTCAGAAGTCTGCAGCCTGTGTCCTCTACTGCTCCAAGCTCTGTTTTGCATTGACTGTCCTGCACCTTGTTGTTGTTACAAGGCTACTACCTATTCTACTGAAAGTGAAGCAACTTTGTTTCCAGAAGTCTGGTAGTAATGTAGTGGAAGTTTGATTTATTGTACTCTTCCTACAGTGTTCATCCTTTTGGAAGGCCAGGAACTTCCAAGAGAGCACCGTGGAGTGAGTGGGTGTGATTAGCACCTAAGATAATCCGTCAATCCAACTCCTACACTGAGGCATCTTGTGTGAGGCTCTAAAGCTGGTTGGTTCATTGCACCAGTTTTATGATATGTGCTTTGCCAAAATAGCTGCGATTCGCTGTGAACTTGCCAATGTCACATTGCATGACTGTTGGACTAAAGGCCATTTATCGAAAGCCATGTCAGTCTAATTTGATTGTGCTTTGTGTGGTACTGCACAAATGCCACATATGTTTCTATCCACATCCCTGAAGATACATTTCTCGGGAGGCAGCTTTACTCAGTGTTAGTTGACCAGTTCCAGGAATTGCAGCTTTCAAAGAATTGCCATCAAGTCTTTCTTGCTCAGAAGTTAACAATGTGATTGTTGCACTGGATTTTGGGGGAGGGTCTTGAGATTATTTTTGTATTTATTTTGTCATGTTGTTGCCGACACCATCCTTGACTTTAGGGTGGACGTTTGTCTTTGCACAGCTACCATGCACGTAAATCTACTTCTCTTCCTCCAGCTACGACTCCCAGTCTGCTGATGTTCTCTCAACTTCAACAGACCTCAAGGCTTGAATGAGTGCAAAATTCTTACAGCTGAACATTGACAAGACAGAAGCCATACTTCTTTGGCTCCCGTCAATCTCTTCTGTTCTGTGATTCAGACCTCCTAACCCTTCCAGTTATCTCCTTAAGGCCTGACCTCCTCACTCTTCCTGATCTCTCCATAAGACTCACTGAAACCCTCTCCAGCTATCTTTCCTATCCCACATCTGGTCCCTGGCCAGGATCGCCACGTTGCACTGGCCAGGACCTCTTTCTCCATTGCCTGCCTCCGTCTGTACCTCACTCCAAAAGCTGCTGAAACCCTCATCCACACCTTCGTCATCACCCACCTCAACTATTCAGTTGCTCTTCTTGATGGTCTCTCCTGCTCCACCCGCTATTCACAAATTCAACTAATTCAAAACTACGTGGCCCGTATTCTCACCTACACTAAACTCCGTTCCTTGATTATTCCAGTCCTTGTCAAACTCCATTGACTCCCTGTCACAGAGCAGATCAATTTCTAGATCCTCACTCTTATAGTTAAATCCCTTTAAATCATGCACTGGCAACCCCCCATTTCTCCAATCTGCTCACTCCCTACACCACCCACTGCCTTCCGTTCGACTAGCTCCAGCCTCCTCCCTATCTCCTGGATCATCCCATTAATGGTGGCTACGCTGTAAACCACTATGCCCCAAAGCTGTGGATCTCTCCCTCAATCCCTTCACCTTTCCCTATCTCCCACCATTTGCAGGCTGCCCTTGAAAACCTTCCTCTTCGACCATGTCTATAATCATATTTCCCCTCCCCCTGGCTCGCCACTGTTAAGCTGTATAAATGCAAGTTGCAGTTGTGCTATGGAAGCAGGCCACTGATGTATAGTGCGGTCTTGGCATAACTTGATTATAGTTACTCATTTCCCGCACGCCAGTCAGCTTTTCGTGCTAAAATGGTCGACTTCTATTTCTTGAGGTCACTTTCAACAACACTACACTCTTTGTGCGTGCACAGAAAACTGGAAGAAGTGTTGTGGTGGCAAGCTTACCCCAAGCTTGGTCACTGTTTCTTTTAGCAGCACATTCTATGTGTGTGCCTTACCACGATTGTGGCTGACATTTATGGATCCCAAACACCATGTTATGAGTCTACCCTGTAAACGGCATGAATTCTGTTGCTTCATGATCCTCGTGCCACAATACAAAAGGGCTTCTTTAAGGAGACCCAAGTGTAAATGCAGCAGCACATTTTTTACTTGTATTTTCCAAATTTGCAATCGGAGGGAAGGGTTTAACTGTGTAATAGATTGGAGGGCACATGATGGTGTATGGCTAAGATGTTCTCATTAGTGAAATAACTTGCTAATGCTTACTGTCTTGGTTTGGGTAAGAGAATAGGAACTAGGGTGAGATAACAGAACTCCTGAAAGCTGTGGAGCTGAAAAGAAACACAACTTCAGGTGGAAACAAAGGGAAGAATATTGGCCAGGGAAAAAAGCAATGGATAAAATTGAGAATAAGAGATTAGATTTCCGTACATAATTAATGAGACTGACGTTCAGATTCAGGTCATTTCCACGAGTTCTATTTTGGATTAAATTAATGTTGAGGGTAATGGTTCAGTTTCTGAATATTTTATTCAGCGAATTGCTGATGTCTGTGCACAATACTGGTCTTTGCACGATATTGAGCGTGCCAGTGTGTTCAGTTACTGCTGTTGCTCATGCTGTGAAACCTCAATGGTTTGGGTTATGAACCTCTGGTGAAATTCCCCAATTAAGTTTGTCCTGCTCAAACCACAAATGTTAGATTCTGCTACAAAAGTGTTAACATGACAACATTCTGTTAAGTAAATTGTCAACCCTGAAGGCATTTGACCTCACTAGGAGATTTGCATCCTGCTAGTATCTTCATCGTATCTATCTACTGTAACTAAGCTGAGTTTTTTTTAAAAAGGTTTATTTGTCTTCAGCAAATTGTATCTCGGCTTTGAGTGATTGGTTTGATTTGATTGAACTTCAGAAGGTTCTTTAATTTGCATTCGTGAGGTGTTTGCTTTTGTTTTTGTTCCACTTTTTGCTCAGTTCCATTTGGGTTGCACAAGTGACAAATGTGTGCAGCAGGAGATCTCTCCTTGCACACCACGCATAACATTGTGATGATGTTCCTCCCTCCCCCAAACACAGCCCCCACCTGCTGTTTTGGTGCCGGTAATTTAAGAGGCATGTAAATACCACTGAAAGTAGTCTGAGGCTGGAGGCAAGATCCTGCTCTGTTTACATTGTTCATTAAGTCACAGCTTGACCCTGATCTCTGCAAAGGTTCTGTACAGCTAAGTATTGTGGATTGCTTGCTTGTAGATGGGTCGATCTGACTAGAAAAACACTTCATTGCCACCATCAAAAACTACTAATAAAGTCCTGCTAGGAATGTGAGTTGATGCTACTGTTCGTCCACTACATTGTTCTTAGTGTAAACCAGACAGTTGTTCTCCACAGTTGCTTGTGGTGTGAACCATGCGAGGAATTGCTTGTTAGAGTTTTATTACCATCTTGCTTCCAGCAGCTTTAGCTGCAGCACAAATGGATTGGTGTCTCTGCTTTCAGAGGTGGACCTTCATTTAAACTGTGACGAAACATCACCCACATGAGCAGCAACAACAAAATTACATTTGTATAGTGCCTTTCATGTCAGGAGGATGCCCAA
This sequence comes from Hydrolagus colliei, assembly GCA_035084275.1. Lineage (NCBI taxonomy): Eukaryota > Metazoa > Chordata > Chondrichthyes > Chimaeriformes > Chimaeridae > Hydrolagus > Hydrolagus colliei. The sequence goes on from CM068743.1 coordinate 114,048,863, forward strand.
GGCGCTGAGCAAGATGATCTACCACATCTGTTTGTTCCTGGGGCTCAGTATATTTCAGGAAGGCACATTGCCTTGGCCTACAACAACAACCATCCTCTGGAACGCCATCCCTCAAACCCTTTGCCTCACCCCCCTGGGACCAGAGTGGCTGAAAGCCCGCCCACCAATTGAGGGACAGGGGATGTGAAACAGCCCGGAGCCTGCTCAGCAGAGGGAGCAGTAGGTTGGTAGGGGATTACGAGATCTCAGAGATAGTGGAGAGAAAGGCCATGGAAAGCGTTGAAGGTGAAGAGGGGTGTAAAGAGAATAATAGTATATGTATTGGTGTTGAATTTTGACTTAATGTGGTACAAAATGCTAAAAACCATCTGCCACTTACAGACAAGTGTGAAACACTTTCTTTAAATAGAATATGCAAGTAACTGCTGAAGGGGCAGCTTTCTTTCATGGATGATGAGTACCATCTGCTGTGGGAATGTAGAAACATCCTTGAAATCTTGGTTTAGCTGTTTTTCTGCAATCCCACGTTCGATCTCACATCTGCAGATTGCAATTATTTTTGCAGCAACTTGACTTACCCATTGCTTGTACAGAGGTCTAAGATTTCTTATGGTCTTTAACGTGGCTGTAGAGTTAACGCATGTGCACAAATGTTTCTCCCCACTGCTTTAAAGTTTGCAATATTGGCTTCAATTCAGGATTGGAGAATGCTATATTGTAATCCTAAGTATATTTCACTAAACATTCAGCAGACTCAAATAGCTAGGGGTAGCATTCCAGTTCATTGACCCAGAATTGCTACTGTTTGGGTGGAGATTTTAACTGAATGCATTTTTGGGGTTTCAGTTCATTGCCAAATCATGCAAGAGGTCTGTTGTAATGCATTGAGCCACAGTGCAGTGATATGTGGAGTTCCTGCTTGTGATTTGTTATTGAGAAATCCTTCCTTATGTTGGGTGAGCCACTTCTTCAGCGGGAAGGAGTTGCCCTGTCTAGTGTGTGTGTTTGTATGTCCCCTTCTTTTCAACCAGCAGTGGAGAAGCAGGAAAAGACATGATAATCTTAGAATAATCAGGTCACTGGACAACTATTGAGAAATTGTTTTCTTTAAATTTTGGGTAGCCTTGGGTGTATTAAGATGTTTAACTTTAAATCTACTTGACTCCCCTGCCTCTTCACTGCATTGCCTCAGTTAAAATTATATTTTGTAGCTAATTTGCGCAAACTGACACAGCTCATCTATCATCCTGACCTGGAGAAAAGCCAGCAATATATAATTCCAAAGTATTCTGCTATTCAGAGAAATTGTCATTTTTATAGTTTGTTGTATTTTCTATTCAAAATGATACAATCTTGATGTCAACACATGATGCAATTGGGATTAAAAGTTTTTATTAAATTAATTAGTTAAAAATTAGTTACAAGTCTCTTCCGACTAAAATACATCTTGTAGACCTTGTGTTATTATGTGCGTACCTGGTAAGGGTGGGCGAACTGGAATAGGAGGCTGTCGTTGATGTTTTCATGTGTTTTATACAGGAAATTGTATAAAATTTCCTGTTCACTCCCACACAAGAATAAAACAAATTGATTGTGCGTGTCTAATCTGATTTTCTATGATACCTGAGCATTGCGAAATTCTGCTTGTTTATTATTTCAGGGAGAATCAATAAACAGCAAACTACCTGCACAGCACAATCACCTTATTCTGTGCCACTGACTTGCTTGAAATTCACTGAGCCACTCCTCCAGTTACAAGAGTCTGGTTGGTGATTGCAAACCGTGGTGTTGGGTTAGGGTTGCCTTACTGCCCAGCACAAGGGGGGAGCTGGGAAGGGAGGAAAGACAATGACCAATACCTCTCCAGGTGGTGGGTCTTTGTGCCATTTAGTTTAAACAGCAGCTCTGCTTATGCCTAGGTTGCAACGTGCATCAGTGGTATAGATTAAACATGCCATTACAAGGCTGTGTTTGGGGTAGTAGGAATAAGAGTAATATCATTGCAGTTGATATAGCATTATATCACAATGTCAATATGACTGAAACGGCTTCACAGAATTTTTCTGTGAAGTGTAGTGACAGTATTTTGTAGGCAAAGGTGGCATCCAATGCCCGCACAGCAATGTCTCATACACGGCCATTGAAGTGCATCAATTTTATTTGAGGATTGTTGGTGAGGGCAACGAAAACTCACTTTCTGAGTAGAGTCAGGCGTTTGTTGACATCCATTTTGACAGGCAGACAGGACCTTGGGTTAATGTCTAATTTGAAGGATGGCATCATGGACAATGCTAGTCTCTCCCAGCATAGAATTGAAGTGTCAGGCCAGACTGAGTCCAAATCCTGGTGAGGGTCTTAGAGTTCCTAGTCAGAGATAGGGTAGATAATAATAATCCTTGCATTTGATATAGTGACTTATTACATCTTCTAAACAACAACAAAATTATATTTGTATAGCATCTTTCACAGGAGAATGTTTCAACAAGCTGGACAGACAGTATTGCGGACCCGAGCTGGGGGTAGGGATTGTGGAGGGTGGAGAGTTGAGTGTTGGCGGCCGGTGGTGTGAGATTATGAGATATCTCAAAACTCTTTGCAGAATATATTGTAAAGTGAATTAACTATATATTTTGTGGGCAAAACATAGCAGCCAATTGTGCACAGCAGTATTCCACAAACAGCCGTGGATTGAAGATACCAATTGTTTAAAACCAAATTATTACCCCCCGATAAATTGATCTGCCAGTCGACTAACAGGGTAACAATTTTCATTTATATGGTACCTTTCACCAAGATGCTTTGAAAAGTTTGAGTGAGGGGGAGGTAAATCTAGGTTGCTGAAGGTTGAATGAGAGGGACTTAGATAGATTTGAAAGCAATGAGTGTGAATGAGACTGATGGATTTCAACAACGTGCATATAGAGCTTTTCAGGCAAGTAGTGCCTCGGAGCGCTTAACAGATCAAGCAGCTTTTCTTTTTCTAACAATTCACTCGCTAATCTGCACATTTAACATTTTCTTATAAATGACATAATATCCTAGGAGTGCTGAAGGAAATCATTAAGGTCAGTGTTTTTAAACTCCGGAAGGAAGTCGTGTAAACTACATTACATGAAGAATTATTTTGATTTTCCATTCTCCTGTAAAGTCAAAGTTATACTCTCAATAATGTCTTGATTTGCTTGGGATTTTTTAGGGTTAGTTACGCGTATGGTAACAGCAGCTGCACATCTGTTCTCTTGTATCTGCATGTTGCTGATGGTTAAAATTAGGAACAGAATATGGGGGATTTTGGTCAACTAAGAATTGATGTACAGGCTCTTGTAGCCTTTAAAAGTGTTACTCAGGAAGGATAATATTTTTCACCCTGAAGAACCAAGGTACTTATCACCCCAGCTGTTTCTTTGTGGATGATTTGTATTGTAATTGAAGGTAGTATTTCACTCATTCATTCATAAAACAAAATCCAGAGTTATGTTTTGAACAGTTAATAATGAATTGAGCTATTTCTGAAATCTCTGGGTGAAACCTCTGGGTCTTGCCACCAGTCTCTTAAGGTGTTCAGTCCATATCTATTTGTTAAGTCGATATGTAGTTCCAAATCATCCGTCCGTGACTCACAAACCGTTACTTGAACGTGTCAGTTTATATATTATCTATGCTCCGATTGCTCCATTGTATACAAAACTATGCAGTGCCGTAAACCAAGTGGCTGTCTGTGACCGATATTACCAATGAGAGAAGGAAAAAAATCCATTTAATCATTAATCTCATTCACCTGGTTACAAAATAAATCAATTTCTTGAGCATCTGGTAACCGCTTGTTCCTCAGTCCCAGCAAAATGAGAAAATGTAGAGTCCTGTAGAGTATTGGTGAGTATGCTCGCCTCACAAGTGAGAGGACCAAGGTTCGAATCCCAGGCAAGGAGAAACCTTAGGCAAGTCTCCTTGCTCCACATATTCTTCTGTTTACCTTGCGGTAAGTAGGAACTGTTGTTAGTCGATTGGCGGATCACTTTTCCAGGTGTAATAAACAAACCGTCAATAAAAAATTTGGTTACTTCAAAACTGAATGTGGGCCACTGCTGGGTGCAATTGGTCCACAAAATGCACTATTATTAATTTGACAGTATATTCTGTAAAGCTCTTTGAGGCATCTCGAAAACGTGATGGGGTGCTATACCAAATGCAAGGATTATTATTTTAAACACTATGTTAGAGACTGTAGGAGGAAAATATGCAATTTAGTTTTCCTTGTGCTATTTTGAAGTTTTCCTTATTATTTTTAATGAAAGAAATTATAACATAGAATGAATTATGTGATTTCATCAAATGTAAGCAGAATGGTGAAAAATGATTTTTTTAAAAAAAATTGTGGTTTTAGTTTCAAAGATTGAACCCATCATCACCAGACCTCACTGGGTTGATCGTATACATTGACTGGAATCTTCTATGTTTGAATCCTTGTGCCACCACTCATCCTTTCCAAACATGAATCGTTTTAGATCTGTTTAGAATAAGTGACTTGTATTTTTGTTGGGAATGTGTTTATTGTAGTCGGTGCTGAGCTGATGTGTCCGGTTAAGCATGGCAGTTCTGCAAAAATGCAAAGGCAAACTTGTTCTCGATCTTGCAAACCAAAGCAATGTAAAGTGATGCCAGCTGGTCAAGTGTGTGTGATTATCAATTCAATCTCAGATCTCCATTCATAGTTTCAAGTTAATCTAGTACCGCTGGTGCAGATTTGTCTGTAGGGAATGAAATCACTGTAATAGTGATTTAATGGAACTTGAAAATAATTGCAAAAGGATGAAATCTAATCATGAGCCCTTGAAATCATTCACGCACTTTTTTTCCGTCCGAATTCCAGCCTTATTTCAGTTCCATTCCTGCCTTATTCTTTCTTGATTCTCATCAATACTGTGTCTTTTAATAAATCAGAATAATTTTCAGCATATGATCACTCGGCCTTGTGACTTTCTTGGCATTTTCAGTATTAGTTACAGCTGCAGGTGCAAGATCAGTTGATACATGTTAAATCTTGTCTGTCGAAGTATTGCCTAACACACTGGAGGCTTAAAACTGCGTTATAAATACTGTAAAGACAGTTGGTTTGGGGCCGTGTGTCCTTTTGTTGACTGGTAAGACATGCGCTTCTTGTCTGTGAATAGTGTTGAGGCGAATTTCCAGTCTGAACAAAACCTTTCTGCTCAAGGACGGAAAATGAATGCTTTTAAACCCTCTGTCCTTGTGACCATCCTTTCTTCAACAGCCACAACAACAAAATTACACTTGTACAACGCCTTTCATTCAATTAGTGGTAAAGCTTGAAATCTACAAGTCCCCTGCCCATCTTCTCATCTTGAAAATATAAAGGGTGGGGTGCGGTTCTAAAGAAAGGTAAACATCACAAATGTCCCTATTCATAGAGTTATTAACTTGTGTTTATTGGTTGGTTGATGAGAACAGTTTGTCAAGCCTGTTTTGTCAGTTTATTAGATGATGGCAAAACATTTTATCCTATTATTCCAGCCCACAGTGGGCACAGCCCATGGCTGCGATGACGCACAGGTGCCGGGAGTGGGGCGGGGGTAATTGGGGGTCAGATCTAGGATTGCGGCAGTGAGAACAGCGGCTGCTTAAGTGGATCCAGTACGTGAAGAACAACTGCTGAACAACTCAACAGTGAGGAGAACCGTACAGGCCGGGCTCGAGGGACTGCCACAGAAGGGGATTGGGAGCAGTCCCTCCCCCAGAAACGCCTTATTTCTCCTCGAATCTTCACTTCTTGTATAATCATCACACCAGCTTCTGACTAGTGGTAGAAGTAATAGGGGGTAGGGGAAGTGATGGTGCAGGGACCAACGGTTTCAACTCCCCCACTACAAAAATTATTCCAGCTCCACTGTTTACAGCAGAAATCGCTGGACACTGATCAAGAACCACGGATAGTTTTCCATTCTCCCCAAGTAAAACAAAATGGAGTCAATTTATGTCCTTGCCACTGATGACCTGGCTGAGGTCAACTTGGTTGAGACCAGGGATCAACCTTGTTTTTTCCCCTTGGTTCAGTGCTACATTTAGTGACCAAATCATTGGGGAACCTCCTTAAACATGTGTTTTTTTTAACCAGCTTTACATATGAATTCAAATTAATGATATTGTTAATTTTCAATGCAATCGCTCTTGCTGTTTAGGGATGTATCCTGCAATTACATCTGGTATTCCTAAAGGAGTCATTTGCTATGAAATTGAGATTAGAATATTTTGTTGTTTTCCCACCTGTTGTATTTTTTCAGCAATTGGTGATATATCAGTAAAGGTTTTAAAATAAATGTTTTAAGGAATAGAACAATTTGTCAAATATGATTGCAGGGTGCAATGAAATAAAGCACAATGAAAGATGGTAGAGAAAAAATTCATACTTGCAATTGAAATATTCTGTGTTTTTTATATATAAGTGCTGACTTGTATTTGATCAATCCATTTTATTTTCATTTCTTACCAGATTGAGTTCTAAATAGATCAGAGAATACACTTAATTTGCAGAATATCTGCAGGCCATAATTCTCTCTTGTTCTATGAGCCTCCATTAACAGTGCTCACTTTGGCAAAGATAAACAAAATAAATTTTCTATTAAGATACCTTAGTTCCTGGTTGCAGCTGAGCTGTTTGTGAAGGCATTCAACTGAGTATGTAAGAAGTTTGTATAGTAATAAGTAAAGTCTAGGCAGTCTGTACAGTTTTGATTTTGGAATTTCTCTGCCTCCGCAAATCCAGGAATAAAGAGAGTAATTGGAATGTAAAGCTGCACTGTTATCCTCCAAACTCAGCAATATTCACCTTCCCCGCCCCTGAGGATCTTCCTCTTTGACTGTCCTGTGCCTACGGTCATCTCTCCAGAGTTGTGCTCCACCAATGTCTCTGGGAAGCTGCCCTGCAAGAGGGATGCCATCCAAATGCAGGTCGTTGTTGTTGTTGAACTAACACCACCTTGTCAATCTTCTTCCTGGTTACGAGTTTCTCACGACTACGTAGTGTATTTTCAAAGCTTGTCATTACTGTGAACTTTTTACTATTGTAATTTTTGTTATTCAAACCTTTCCTTTGTGGATATTTTCTACCTGGCTTTTGGTTTCTCTCCTCTCCCTATCCATCGGCAGTGTTTCCAACATTCTCAAAACAGCTATCATCACCCCCATCCTGAATAAACCTTCGCCGGACCCATCCCTACTCTCCAGCTACCACCCCAACTCCAACCTCCCTTCCTCTCTAAGCCCCTGGAAAGAGTCATTGGTTCCCAGCTTCGCTTCATTCTCTCTCACCATTCCCTCTTTAAATCCCTACAATCCAGTCAATATATATATTAACTCAAACTGAAAATGTCATTGTAGTTTCATCCCTTGAATGAGCACTTTTCAAAATTCTAACAAGTAATGTGGATATTACCAGGGAAGTTTACAGCAACAACAACAACATTTCCTTTGTATAGGGCCTTTCACTTTGGGAGGACGTCCCAAGGCGCTGGATAAGGTAATGATGGTCACAAGGTAAGTAATGGAGTGTCAGCCCAGACTGTTATGTGTGCTTTATAATCATGTGATGTATCTGTAATGTTACCGCAGTAGCAAACATTTTTGTTGGATAAATGATCAAACCCAATGATGCACTGCATTTGGGTCATAAACAACTGTTGTCGCCACCTCAAGCTATTATAACGGGAAATCGCAGTCTTCAGACATTTGGTGATAGACACCTAATGTAGTTGTTACAGTGCCATTAGAACAGGCCTTTGCACTAAAAAACAGTGATGCATTGTATGTTATAAAACAAATTGTCTCAATCTCAATGTTAAGTTTGTTCTCAGTTGGGATGCCCCTAAACGTTATGGTTCTGTTCATGCCTCATATATTCCTCCCACCCTAATGTTCTATATTTATTTTTGTCATCGATCTTGTAGTCAAAATAACTGGGCATTCCAGTCACCAGACTTTCCATGTGAAATGTAGCACCAGATTGCATAGTGGAAAACCTGACAACGGTGTTAATCCTTTAATACATAAATTGTAGCTTGGATAGTTAAATGGGGTTCAAAGTGATAGAAACTGAGGAGTAAAATATTTATAAAATTCAAATGTTTGCCTTTGAAAGCCAGGGTTTTACTATTCATTAGAGGCTTCAGCACGTGTTTCTTAACAAGTGACCATCTGTTCGAGAACCGTTGACTGCCAGCTTCTTAAATCCACACTTCTCTGATGTTCTGGTCTCTGTTTGGACAGACCCCCACCTAGTCAAAACAAGTTTGGAAGTTTCCCTCTTTGCCCAGCGCATCGCGTGTTGTAGCGCTATTACAAAAAGCAATATGAATTACTTTGTTTTAATTTTTTCAGTGAAAATCTTGGTTTTTAAAACCGCTGGGAATCAATGCAACGATGGTCAGCATTCATCATATCAAAATATCTCAAAAGTTTAGTTTGCTACACACAAATACATTGAGTGTTTACTCTAGGCAAACAGTTCTTGCATCTAAATAGGATGTGTGCAATGTTTAGGAAGTAACAACATCACCGGTAACTTCTTTCTCTCTTTACCTTCTCTTCCCTCCACACACCCCCATGTATTAACCATTTACATACAGTCCCCAAAACAGCCATCGGGAGATTATCCAATTAATCTGAACGTTGGCTAGGGTAATACAGTATGAGAAACTTTTTTCTAATAGTAGCATAGGATGGTTAATGTCCACACAAAGAAGCTGTAAGAAATTTGTTTTTTGATGCCTTGAATGAAAGATAGTGCTCCAATGTACTGCGCTTTGGGACGTCCTGCCGACGTGAAAGGCGCTCTATAAATGTAATTTTGTTGTTGTTTTACTGCATTGAAGTTTCAGCCATTAAAGGATCTGATGTCCCAATGTGTGGGCTTCTGATTGATATGAAGAATAATCAAATAAAACTCCAAAGTAATGGCTCAAGGTTAAGGCAGCTGTTGCTTCACATGATCAAATTTATAGTGGGATTATTTTACATTGGGTATGAAGATGCATCACATCAAGTTGATCCATAGATCTTGCAGTAAATCCCTAGTTATAACTTACGGGTCTTATTTTGAAGTGTTTTTGCAAAGTTCAAACCTGAATGATCACTTGAATGGCTGTCCTTCATTTCCTATTTTTGTCTGATGGTGCAAACTTGTGTATTCTTGTTCTGGGAGTTGTAGAAGGTACATATTAGAACTATAGAGCTTTAAATCAGCTAATGTCAGAATTGGGTCACCATCAGTACACAAACTCTTAATGTGAAAGGGCATCAGGTATGAAATTGCAGTCTTCCAAGCTGTTGAAGTGGTTTCGATAATTACTTTGGTTTTGATGTAGTGACTCACAAGGGAGAGCTCTGTTCCTTAATTTGTTTTTTTTAATGCATCTCCAATCTTTTCATTCATTACAAGGTGCAACATTTATTGCCTGGCAGATTGAAAGCTGTGGTGTGATTGTAACAGACTAAACGTGTTGCAATGTAGTCACCTTGTAGTCCTGCACTTGGTCACTTCTTACATTTCTTATGTGGAACAGTTACGTTGAGTATAGTGAGGGTTTCGACCAACATGTGTGGAGATTCTCTATCCTGAAAATCCATCACTGGCTAGTATGAATAACTAACTAGGATTGGATTGGCACAGTCTGGCGGCTCTGCATCAGCACCAGCTCAGGCAAGTCACAAGATCTGAAGCACCCAGCTTTGCTTGACTGAGCCGATCAAGCTCTTCCTTGCAAGAAATGTATTGAGGCCAGAAGAAAGATGTTTGATGAATAGGAAGGTTCCAGCTTGTATATTCAGGATAGGATTCCTTACTGTAGGTAGGGAATGTAGAGCTAGTGATGGAATTTCAAAGAAAAAGTCAATTTCCCTATTTGCTATCTGAAAATAGGTTAGAATGGTGTGTCTATCCAGAAGGAAGAGGGTGCATGTTTCATTGAAGACACACAGAGAAATTTCCATGTGTAGCTATAGTAAATACTGTCTAACTCCTGTCGGTGGGCTAAGATACAAGTTATTTTAAATTTTCTTTTTGATTTTTATCTTTTCTACGTCAATTTTTGCGCTTGGAAATCACAAAAAAGGGACAAATCAAATATTATTACAATTGTTTTTCTCAATTTTTCACCTTTCTGCATTGTAATCGATCAATGTTTGCCATTGAAAACCTATTTTCATCTGATTGTAGACTATCACGAGATGAATGATGAGTATCGATGATTACCCATTTCTATCGAATGCAGCCAAGCCTTTTCAACTGCAGAGAATGGTTCTTGCTACTAGTAATAAAACTAGTGTGTAGTAAGATGAAGGAGATTATAGAGAGGGCATTTGTATTTTTGAGGAGGAAGAAAAAGCAGGAGGCAATCAAATTCTTGTGCGTGTTTAGCAGAAGTCAGCAAAGTCCTGCTCGTGCAGAACTATGTTTTACAATCGAGATAGCTTCAGGAAATCTTTCAAAAGGAAGTGAAGGAAATGCATTGTATAAAAATACTTTTCAGAACCAATTACTGTAATTCAACGTTGGATTTTTAAAAAAATGAATGTTGGCTTTTTAGTAGAAGAGCTGAGGACTTGAGAGAGGACTTGTTTACTGTGTGCAAAGCTAATCAGCCAGTGGACTTCAAAGCATACAGCAAATTGAACGGGATCAGAAGACATCTGCTTTAGTTTTCAGTAATGGTCTGTACAATGAATGTCATGTTCATTGAAGGCATTAATTGACCTTTTACTTAAGCCTACTGATATACAAGGAAAAAAACATGTTTTTCCTCTTATGACACTTTTACATCATTTGTATCTCCTATAATAATAAATAATAATCCTTGCATTTGATATAGCGCTTTTTACATCTTATCGACGTCCCAAAGCGCTTCACAGAATATACACTGTAAAGTGAACTGACTAAATATTTATGGGCGAATCGCGGCAGCCAATTGCGCACAGCAGTGTCCTACAAACTGTCGTGGATTGAAATGACCAATTTTATTATTGTGTTTTTTTTGGACGGATTATTATTAGGCGTGTAGAATAAGGAAACTTGCCCAAAGTTTTGCCCTGACCTGCCTGGATTCGAACACAGGTCTTCCCAGCTTGGTCTCCCCAGCTTGTAAGACAAGTGCTCCAACCACTAAGCCACAGGAGCTCCTGTCCTGAATGCAAAGGATTGGATGTGGTGATGCTCTGGTCATGACTGAAAACTTATGCAGCGAGAAATGTGGCACAATGATGTCAGATGTAGGGCGAAACGTTGGGCAATTTCCTTACTCTGCATGCCTCAGTTTATCTAGCAGTTAAGTAAGAAACCTGGTTGTTAGTCGATTGGTGGATTGTTTTTCTGGGGATAATAATCCCTTCAAATAAATAATAATTTGTTCCCTCAATCCATGACTGTGCACAATTGGCTGCTGTGTTTAGCCCACAAAATATATAGCTAATTCATCTTACACTTTTGTGAAGTGCTTTGACACATTTTGAAGATGTGATAAGGCACTATATCGAATGCAAGGATTATCATTACCCAGAACACCAATTTAGAAGGAGCAAAGCCATCTGATATTCCCTGTATTGCACTCACCTGCTCTCTACCTTGCAAAGTCAGTGAATGACAAAGTGGTAGAGTGTGGATAGCGTCACTGAACTGTGAGCACCTCTACTTCAGTTTCACAGTCTCTGCTGCAGGGTCTGGAATATAAATGTGCCATGAAAGGTTTCTTTTGAAAGGATTTAATGCTTTGCATTGGGTTCCAGTTTGAAGAGGGATTGAAGGAGTTGCTTGTGATCTTGTAATTTTGTCACGCTTCACTCTTTGGGCTGCGTTCACCAAATAATATGCGTGGTCAGCCACTAAACGATTTATACTGGTCGTGTGTCCAAATAAGGGGGATGGGGGCTAATGTAGTCCTGAACACTGCTGTTACTCATTATGCAATCTTGAAGGGCAGTTGATTAATGCTTTGTTCTTTGCAGCATTCACTGGGATAAATGCCAGATCCACAGCAATTCTGCTGTTAGCTGGTTCTACAGTATATGGGTATCTTGAAAGGCCTGATTTGGACTGCGTTCCATTTAGAATATTTTCATCTTTAGTGTTATTGTGCTTACTTAAAAGCTCTGTTGTTTTTCCAATTGAGTTTTTTTTTAAGTGCAGTGAAGTTTTCACCCTCTGTTGCTGGTGGTGGGTCAGCAAAGCGGAGATTAATATCCGAACCACATTCACATTCCAGTAAGTATTCAAACCTGTTTGGGGGCTACTTAGAACAGATGGGATGTCTGCCCTTTGTCCTGCTGATTTGTTTCTGCAGTCAGACGGTCAGTCAGTTACAGCAGCTTGATATTTGTGGCATTTAAGATCCTGATTGATGGGTGGCTGTTAAACATTGCTAAATTAATGCAGGTAATCCTCAAAAACTAAAATTGATTTAAACCTACTAATTGAAGGCAAACTAAAATTTCCTCTCTGCTGTAAATATTTTCATTTCCCATTTGTGGAGTCCTGTAGCTCAGTGGTTAAAGCACTCGCCTTACAAGCGAGAGACCCGGGTTCAGTTCAAGGCAGGGCAAAACCTTGGGCACACACCTAATAATAATCCCTCGACAAAAAAACAATAGTACATTGGTCACTTCAATCCACGATTTTTTTGTGAGACACAGCTGTGCATAGTTGGCTGCTGTGTTTCGTCCGCATATATACAGTAAATTCACTTCACAGTATATTCTGTGAAGTGCTTTGAAATATCTAGAAGATGTGAAAAGCGTTATATCAAATGCAAGGATTATTATGATATCATTCGCCCTTCCCATTCTTTCTCCCAAGATTCTGGGCAGATACCCTGCTCCCAGGCCTGCCAATGACATTGTTTTAGTTGTAATTAGTGTGTGTGTGTGTATGTCTGTCTGTCTGTGCATAGTTCTCTTCCTGTCCTTCGCCCCCCCCTCCCCTCCCAGCCATTCCTTTCATACCAAAAGCAACAAATTGCATTTATATGGCACCCCTCACACAGAGTAGCATCCCAGAGCGCTTAATCAAGACTTGCAAGTTAACAGTAATTCTTGCATTTGATGTAGAGCTTTTCACTTTCTCAAGAATATCTTAAAATTCTTAGCAGGATTTACTTTAAAGTCCAACGGTGATAGGTGATATTCAATTGCAGAGGTTTGAGCCTCCTGGGATGCTACTTGCATGAATTGGAGGGTGCTGCAAAAATGCAAGTTATTGCTGTTGGTCAATAATAATAATAATCCTTGCATTTGATATAGCACTTTTCATGTCTTCTAGACGTCTCAAACAACAACAAAATTACATTTATAGAGCGCCTTTCACGTCGGGAGGACAGTGAATATACTGTAAAGTGAATTGAGTGTATATTTGTGGGTGAAAAGCGGCAGCTAATTGCACACAGCAGTGTCCCACAACAGTCGTTGATTATCCACTTTATTATGGGATTTTTTTGGACGGATTATTATTGGTCGGAATTATCAATTTGCACAAGGCAATGTCCCACAAACAGCCAGAAAGTGAATGACCATCGTTCTTATACATTGGTCCTGCTGTTATTTCTGAGGACAGGTACGACCTCAATAATGCAATGTATTTGGAACAAAGTTATCTGCTGTGAACCTCCAATTTTGGAGCCATGCCAGTACAGCTCCAGTATAGCATGGCAGGCAGCCTTTGCTGAATAGTCTCACAAGCAGCTGCTTGGCTCCATCTATTGTCAGCTGTTGTCCTGCTTCAGTTTAGATTAAGCAAATAGTTTTTCCAACACGGATACAAGCAGAAACATGTGTAACAAAAAACAATCTTCAGCTGTGCAGTCACATCAACGAATGGTCTGTAGAAGTGGTACAGTTTCTTTATCTGCCCACGTGAATTTGAACAATACTCAACCTGGATTACAGCAATGAATCTCAGAATATCCATGGCTGTTGATCTGGACTAACCCAAGAAGAGGTTTAACACCCTTCCAGCACTAGGTAATAAACTTAATTTCACATTAACCTGTTCATGTCGCAATTCTATTACCACACACTCAAGGCCTTTCAGATGCTTGCTTATGATAGGGTCAGTCCCTATCTCATGATACCTACAATCTTATGTCCCCACCTATAGGTATAGTGTGTAGAAGCGATCGAACCTGCAGTACTCCCTTTTTCTGTTGAGCTACAAGCTAATTGTTTGTACTCAGTGAATGGTGAGATGTTTCTCTCTGTTTTGACTTTTTCTAGATTGAGCATTTTGTTATGAGATGTTGTTTGTTATGAGTTGAGGTCTTTACTCCCCCAAAAAATCTTGGTTGGTTGCAAGTAATGATTGGTTAAAATAGGATATTGACTGGTAAGTAAAGTATTTAGGAAAAGTATTTCTTAGTATTTTTACTTTTATTTATTATTGGTCTATTGTTTCTACCGCGGTTATTGAAATTGGTGTTTGGTTTGTATTGAAATGATAGAAAAGCTGATGTGATACAAGGGCACCACATAGTTGTGATAGTAATTGAAGAATCAAAACTTGAATTGAAGTTTACTCTCCATACAATTATAATCCACCAAACATAAGTACTCAAGCACTTAGTGGTTGCAAATTCTGCAAGCCACAATGTTGGAAGCCAGTTAGATATATTGCTTTGCTTAACTATTCTGCATAAAAGTAAAATGTCCACATTATAGGCTGGTCGAATAAATGCTCAAAAGGTGTAACCAGAGAAAGCTGTGTATGTCACAGCAAGCAGTGAGTTTCAGCTTGGATCTGTTATTTCGATAGAGCAAAGGTCTCAAGTTGGTGCGATGTCCAGAGTTTCATGGAAAAAGTTGTTTCCTGACACTGGTGCCTTTTCTATCTCAATATGGCAAAAATTGTACCGGTTACAAAACAACTAATTTTTATTCTGTGCATTGTTTTTCTAACAGCCCAAATCAGTAGCAATGATGTGACTGCTCCCAACGGTGTAACTTGTTTTCAAGGGCAGTGTGGTGTCATGCTCCAGTTTCCTGGGAGGCTTCAGTATTGCCAGGTAACCATAGATGGTTTCAAATACTGGTACTCCTATCTATTCGTCGTCCCAATATATGTTGTTTCGATTATACATTGTTGGTGAATTAATAAATAGTTAGAAAATTTTTTGAAAATTGGATTAATTGAATGGATATTAGCTGATTACATTTTATATGAGTTTAGCAAATATAAATAAGATAATAAATACAATCGAGAACACTTACTGGAGATGGTTGATGTAGTGAATGGGACGAGGCAGAGTCGTTCAGATGAAGGGGTGGGATTACCTGCCTCTTGTACGGATTCCCAGAGGGGCCTCCCTCACGCCACGTCCCCAAACAGCTGATCACTGGCACACATTTGCTCATTCGTACATTTCGACAATTTTAGAAAAAATGTACGAAATCTTAAAATCGCACTTTTCAAGAACAGATCCCCAACGTTAATTGAGGAGTCTCAGATAATGGTTTTAAGCAATTGTTGTGGCAGTATTTGGCTGTGTGGGTGGTCATAGGTGGTTCACCTCTAGAATTGCAACAATGCAATAAAATCCAAGAATTCATTTGTTTTTCAGACATCTAGGTCATCCAATGTTGCATGGACGTGTTCAAATACAATCTTTGTCCTGTGTGATATTTCAGCCCGGGCCACTTACTGCCTTAAGCTCTTGTGTATCGTGGCCTAATGAGCAGCTCACATTAGCTACAGTTGGGTTAATGTGGTGGGAAAAACTATTGAGGTTAGAACACTGGTCTTGAAGTCTGAATCTGTACTGTTGGTATTAATGCAGATCCTCTCGATGTGAAAGGGCTATATGAATGTAATTTTGTTGTTTATAAAAATTGGACACATGAGGAAGAGCTTTTGAATGCACCATATGTGGTCCTGAGATCAAACATGGAAATTGCTGCATTATGGTTACATGGCATTCTCCTCATTCACCCACCTTTTTATCAGAGCAAACCTATGTTTACGTCCTTGTAATGCAAACTGTGCCATAAATGACTTTGATCTATATTTGTTCTGTTTTTGTAAAAAAAATCATGTTTTTTTTCACCTTACCTGCTTTCCTGAAGCCAGTAATTCATACTGGAGGTGTTTCTGCAGGTGTGTGTAATCTCTCAGCATATTGCCCAAATGGCTATTTGTCACATGTCATTTTTGACTTGTGGTGGCCCAGCTTTTTTCAACTTAACACTCACCTATATTTTCCAGGAGCTGTTGTTTGTCAGTGATCAGGAGTTTCAATCCTAACAAAGCCTTCTTTCTTTTTTACCTCTCTCAACTTCTTTAATAACCCTTGCATTTGGAGTCCTGTAGCTCAGTGGTTAGAACACTTGCCTTACGAGCGTGAGACCTGTGTTCGAATCCAGGCAGGTCAGGGCAAGACCTTGGGCAAGTTTCCTTACGCCTAATAATAATCCCTCCAAATAAAATTGGTCATTTCAATCCACGACTGTTTGTGGGATACTGCTGTGCGCAATTGGCTGCCGCGATTCGCCCTCAAACTATACATTCAATTCACTTTACAGTACATTCTGTGAAGCGTTTTGAAACTTGACACAGTAATGTCTCACAAAACACCATTAACATTTTTTTTCCTTTTGCATTTGTTGACCCAAAACACCAAGGGAAACTCTCTTTTTTAAAGTAGTTTTGTGGGATCTTTGGAGTGCAGCTGGACTGAGTCCTAATGTGTGGCTTGGACCTGCAACTTTCTGACTCTGAGGCAAGAGAGTTAACAACTGAGCCAGGCTGACACTTCCAGGAATGAAACCTGTTGAAAAGAATGCATTTTTGGAAGTAATTGAAGGGCATTCTGGACATAATGAAGTGTACATACTGCTGTGATCATTTTACAGGGATGTTGGGGGAGTAATGCCTGTAATTCTCCAAACTTGAGGTAACTGCAGGCTGATTGTGCCTCTTCTGCAGCATTAGTTGTAAAGGAGGTGTAATAGTGTGTTGGTACATTTGTCTGAATTAAGCTGAAAGCATCAATTCACTTTCTCCTTGAGGTTGAACGTGCAAACACCATACTCACACTGCCACTGCCGCAAAATCAGATCTTCTCCACTTGTGTCTTCACTTGTGACACCAGAAGTGATTGATTGATTGATTGATTGATGGAATGGAAGGACGTACGGAGGGACCCAGAGTAATTTTCATTACTCTGGCTGAGATGAGCAAAGCTGCATTGCAATTTCATGATCCGCATATCTGGGTTTGCATACCTGGGTCATCGACTGAGCCAAAGGACAAGCTCCAGTGTTTCAAAATTGAAAACTAAATAATTTTCTTGGCCAACCCCACCTGTTTTTGTTGGAGCTGATTCTTATTAGAGCATTTGGTAAACAATCAACATGTGCTCCATGGAACTCATTGAATTTCACTTTTTCAAAAGGGGCAAACTGGAGTTTAATTCATTATCACTTTGGTTAGAGCACCGAGTAGTGACGTACCACAACGCATGAAGATTTGTAGCTTGTAACTTGCCTGGTTTGCAATGGAATAACACTACGTAGCTTTTCTCTTTCTCTCTCTCCTGTATAATGCACTTGTCCTTGCTTCACTGTCGCTAGAGAAGGGTTTAAGGTGGTCGGCTCAAGACTTCTGGGTAGCGGACAAGTGATATTTACTGACAAGGAGAAGGAATGATTCTGAATCCCCAAAATCTAAAAACCAAATCATGAACTCCATTTTTAAACAAAAAATCTCTTGTACTGCAGCATGCAACTACAGTTAAAAAAAACTGCTGCATTATTGAAGGAGCCCGTTGCCTACGTACAACTCCTTTGTGCGATGAATTGACTTAAATGCTTTTTATTTTGTAGAACTGGGATAGTGTTACTGAAAGCTCAGGGTGGGGGCGGATAGGGCAGAATGGAATAGGGAATTGGAGAGGATACATTACTATCCAATTCTCATTAGCTGAGTCTCAAACTGTTGTATTGTCTAGAACTTAATATTTGGGCATATTACCTAAGAAGATGTGCGTCATGTGTAGGAGCTAGGCATGAGTCTGAGTGTCTCTTAACAATGGAAATTACCATTATTACGTTCCCAAGGCTTAAGCAATTTGGTGGACTTAATTTTTGTAAAATTACTCTCTTAATTATATTAGTCAGCAGTAGGTATCATCAGTAGGAATTATTTGAAACCCACTTCAAAGCATTTAATCCAAGGCGACACAGATAATGAAGCTGGCAGTGGTGCGATTATTAAAAGGAAGATGAGAGAAATGTATAATGGCCGGGGAGGACGGGACGTTAAGATTATTTATTTGCTTTGCTGAAGATGACGGAATTGATCCTCAAATGACTTGCTGCTGCATTTTATTTTCATACATTACTATTTTTAGGATATCAAATGTGATATTGCTCTTTAACTTTCTATCTCGCATCATCTGATTGAGAAATCCCCAAATTATGGTTTACATTGGAAAGAAACCTAAAGGTTGGATTGTCATCTAAAGGTTCGATTGTCACAGGGGAAAGACCAGAAGACCAAGAAAGAAAAAGACAAACATGGGATTCAATAAAATACAAATTGCATTTGTATAGTGCCTTTCATGTCGGGAGGACGTCCCAAGGTGCTAGGCAGTCAGGGATTTGAACTCGAGCTGGGGGTGAGATCGGGGAATGGGGGAGACAGGGATAGTAGAAGGGTGGCCAATAGCTCAGTCGAAGAGGAGGTTTTTGAGATGGGCCTTGAAGGAGGTAAGAGAAGTGAGGCGTGAGTGAGGTGAAAGGAAGGTGGGATAGAGTTGCATAGAGTGTGGGTAGAACAGCTGAAGACTTTGCAATTCAAATCTGTGTTCGACAGCTTTCAGAATTGTTGCTTCCAAAATTGCTTTGCTTAATTTGTCTGCAAAATATACAGTCATTCCAGTTTACAGAATATCCTGTGAAATACTTTGAGAGGTCTCTCAATATGATGCAGTGTCAAATGCAAGCATTTATTTGAATTGGTAAAACCAATTTCAGTTTTTTTAAAAAACTTCCAATTTTAATAAAAAAAACATTTTACATACAGTGAACTCAAGATAACTCTTCACCCCAAGATAAAGGGTTCAGCAACAAGTTATCCAGAGCGGCAAGTTAGACCTAGGTTCTCCCAAGCCACAAGTGGAGCTCAGCCAGGTGTGGATGCTCAGCAGAGGTTGGTTGTATAAGCTCAAATCCATTGCAGAGGCCTCTGGTTGTTGGGAGTAGCTGTGTCGTGGTCTCCCACTGTTTTCTGTCACAGGATAGGGTGGGAAGAGGGGCAGGAAGCACAGCATTCAATAGAGCGGAGATCTCTGTGACAGGATAGGGCCTGTCCAGGGGCCTCCCGAGTCTGACGTCCTTTACCAAATCGATCAGACGGAAGAGACCCACACCATATCCATCGTACCTCCAGTACCCGGCGGTTGCTTGCATCTCTTCCATGGTCTCCCGACTAGCTTCCCATCCCGTCCTGTCACTGGGCAGGACGGGACATGTTACAAATTAACTGGTAGTGACAAAGTTAAGTCAGTGTTCAGTTATCAGGAGTGTATTGTATTTGTCTACATTATAGACTTGCTACGACTGACAAGTTTTGCATTAGCATTGGAGTTGTCAGCTCTGCCTCCAGCAGTGTTACCGCAACATAAATGAGTTGGCACTGTTGGGTCCAGATGTGATTAATCACTGCCTCAGGAGATGGGCCCTTATCTCTGCCCCAGAAGCAAAAATGACAAGGATAGCAGGGGACAAGTGAGCTGGCCTGCACCAACCTTCACTGTATTTGGCTAGAGATAGGAGTTCTCTGAATTTCAAGCTATATTTAGATGTTAAAGAGTCTGAACTCAATAAGAATGGGCAATGGCTCAGTTGACTTTTTTGATCTTCAGTTAAGTGTGCATGCAATCACCTGCCGTTTATTAAAGTAAGGGGAGGGAGGCGGGATGAATTTTCTTTGGGCAGATTACTAAGTAAATAATGCATGATGTAGATAGATTTGATACTTTGGCAGAGTGGAGGTATAATGCCATTTGAGATGTGGATCGAGGGCTAAATGTTTTTGCCCCTGTTTTGGAATAAATATAGTTCACCAATTGGTACCACATTCAATAACAACAACAACTTGAATTTATCCATGCCGGGCGGCATCTCTGAGCACTTAAATTTGAATCCTTTACAACATATGGCATCCAGTGCTTTCCTATCTGGTATCTAATGAGCCACAGAAAGAAGGGTATGACATTACATTCTTAATTTTGAGGCTCTGTCACATGCTGTTAGTAAACAAACAGCTGTCAAAGAGAAGCCAATGACAACTACCCGAGCTGTACCAGCCACTGGACAATTGTGACAATAACTGACTGGCCTAACTCGTTTAATCTTCATCAGAAAACACTTTGGTTTGTGTTTAGCAATTGGAGCGGAACTACATAATCTATTCATGAATATTCGGGATTTGTTGAAGCTGCCGGTGTAATTTCTGGAGGATGGGATTGCCCCGTAGCAGTAATCAAGGAAAAGGATTAGAAAAGATTCAGCTATATAAGAGTTCTTTGAACTCTAATTTCCTATTCAGATGAAAGTCGAATGCTGGAATCATGTAAATTGAAATATGTTAATGAGCATTTGAAGTCTTCATGTAAAGGCATTTTATTAACCAGAGATAATGAAGGAGCTGATTCCTCTTTCCCTACTTTAATTAGAGAAAAACCTGATTATGCATGGTTTGAAAGTAGTGGCAACAAGCACATTATATCAAACATTTATCAACGTTGCATTGGTGTATTGATTGAATGATTTAAAGAAATTATTGAAAATGCCATTGCATGGTTTACACTGTATAAACAATAACAATAGTAATCTTAGCATTTGATATTGCGTCTCAAAGCTCTTCATAAAATATATTGTAAAGTGGATTGACTGCATTTTGTGGGCGAAACATGGGAGATAATGGGGGTGTTTGGCACACACAATAATAAGAAAGAAATGAATACCGTCTTTAAGAAGTCTTCTGTACCTTATTAATCAGACAGGTTATTAAAATATTACATTCAATTTGGGCTTCAGGTTCTGCACCATAGAGATATCTGACCCAATTCCAGTCTTTGGTATGAGTAGATTGTTTGTGTGAAACAGAATAGCAGCTAATGAACACGGTTGTTAAACTCTTTTCCTTTGACAAATGGATGTGCTTTTCACATATAATGTGCCGACAGTGCATTCCTGTGCCAGGATAGAGGGGAGGGTATTCAAACCAATGTTTTCATTAATTTGCATCTTATTGTATATTCTACACCGTAGGCATCAACTTTGTTTAAATGCGTGACCTACTTATGGGAGAAATGGCTGGTTGCTAGACATTGATGAAGCCCATGCCTTCCGAGATGAGCAACTGTAAATTAGAACTCAATTCGTCTTTACTTAAAATCCCCCAAATCATTGTATTTAATTTGAAATATTTAAGCAGTGTCTTTGGCTCCTTTTTGAAAACAAGACTTGTTTTTAAATGGTGTACTGCAGCAGGATTTGCTGAATGCTTCAGCACCATCTGTGGTTTTTGAATTAGAAGCTATTGTCTTCGTCATGAATTGCTCAATACCATTTCCTAGTATGCTCTGGGCTTTTGTTCTCTCCTGTTTATTCCCCAAATAATTTCCTTCCTTTCTCACCACTTAATTCTTCTCTCCCTCTCCGCCTACCACCACCACCACCACCACCACCTAAGTGGTATGCTTTTGTGAGTTAAACATAAATGTTACACAGGAGCTTTGAATTAATTGTCTTCTGTTACAGGGGATATAATTAACTGCAAAAATAATAATAATAATCCTTGCATTTGATACAGCGCTTTTCATGTCTTCTAGATGTCTCAAAGCGCTTCACAGAATATACTGTAAATTGAATTGACTATTCGTGGGTGAAATGCGGCAGCCAATTGCGCACAGCATGTCCCACAAACAGGCATGGATTGAAATGACCAATTTTATTTTGAGGTTTATTATCAGGTGGAAGGAAACATGCCCTAGGTTTCGCCCTGACCTGCCTGGATTCGAACACAGGTCTCGCACTTGTAAGGCGAGTGCTCTAACCACTAAGCCACAGGCCTCCACAAAATAACTATTGCACTTGCTTCTCCAATGCTGCCGTATCATTTGCAAGGAATCTGCTGCAAATGACTCTGGGGAATAGCAATTTGGACCTACTCAGACACATGTAGATTCCAACCGCAAAAACTGTGGATACAGACTTGGTGGATAATGTACAAAGAGAGGGTGAGGTGGGAGTACCTTTAACCCTGTGCAATTTATAATGGCCCTGGGTCAGGCTGTCACACATGATGTGGAGAATTAAGAATGTAATTTGTTTTTAATATGTGAATGATTTTTTGTTGCCGAACTCATACAGAGCTGCTATGGGTAATTAAAAATTTGATTACAAATTATAATGGGGCCAAATCTAGAAAAGACACACTTCCCTTCTTCCTGTTCCTCCTTCTCCAAATAAACATATCTAAGGTTAGTATTTGTGGAAAGCTAAGTACTGTTCCTGGTATTATAGCGTTGATTTGTTTGAAGGAAAACGATTAATGTTAACCGAGATCTGGATCAATAGAACAAATCATTTGCTTTTTAATGTGGCAGGGAATGGGTATCGATGTTCCTACAGTAGATTACCCTGGACATGCTAGTCATCAGGTTGTCTTTTTACCCCCAAAATATAATCCAGCACTCATTCAGCAGAAATGAACTCTGGGTTATCTAAAGATTGATTAGGGCAGTGGAGATAAGATCATGTGCCAGATCTCATGCATTGCTTGGATGATTGAAGAATTCTGGTTAAAGATGAATTATCCTCTTTAAGAAATTATATAATTGGAACAAATATTGTACATTACGACCCGATAAAATCTTCTCATTTGTCCTCCCATGAGCTTGTGCTGGTGCCCTGTTTCATTGTTGTTGGTAGTACAGTACAGAACTTGGTCACCCCCTGCAGTGTGAGCAGGCTGCCAACTTGACTGGGAGGGGATATTGCAGTCATCACTGCAGATCATTTGCCACCTGCATTTCACTTGGAAGTATTAAACCATCCTAGGACTTCTGCAATATTATTTGTTGTTATAAACCTATGCTTTGCCTGCTATGTGGTGATGCATTTTGGATGAGACGTTGAACCACGGCCCCGTCCTCTATACAATAAAGATCCGGTGGCATTACTCAGAGAAGGGAGTTTCTCCTGGTGGCTCGGCCAAATCAAATTGGTCATTCACTGTATGGCTGTTTGTGGGACATTGCTAAGCACTAACTGGCTGTTGCATTTGTCCACAAAACACAGTCACTTTAACATATTTAAATTGAACATTTAACATATATTCTGCGAAATGCTTTGTGATGTCCTCTCGATGTGAATTCTGCTTTACTAAATGCTAGGATTATTATGATATCTATAAGAATGTGTACTTTTTACTTATACATTTACACGCTTGAGGTTATGTGAGTACATTCATTCAAATGTGACTACAACATCAAAATAAACTTGTCACGACAAGTTAAGTGTCGCAAGAAGAATTCAATAAATTAAATGACGTTTTCCCGCAGGTAAGTGGCCAGACATTAGTTTGGGTCCTTGGTGTTGCAATTGGTAATGTTACAGGCCCATGTGATTTTTTTTAAAATGATGTGCAGCGTATTGCATTTTACATTGTGTTGTGCATCAAGAACAAATAACACAAGCTGAGCTTTGAGGCTGAACATTTTTGGTTGTAGTTATTCATCAAATGCAATAGGGGAAGGGATTGTAATGAAGGCTGAAGGTTGATTTGTGCAAGATGTGATTATGTGGTGCGCAGATGACTCCGAGCATTCTGCTTGGCTGCAGAAGATGATGTGCCAATAATTGCAGTTAAATGAACATGGCTGCCTTTCAGGCAAATGTAACATAATTTGTCACAGTTGTCAGGATGATCAGATCATTCTACTTTTTTTTGTGTGTCTGGTTTAGGTTGAAACACTTGTACACACAGGCTGCTTTCTATTATAAAATTGGACTGTGGTCTCACTCATGAAGAGTTGTTGTGGGCTACGCACCATAAATCTGGGACAAGTGTCTTCAAAATTCAGGTGTCTCAATTGTCTCCGTCAATTTGTTATTTTCAAGTCCTTGGTGATACATACCTGCCAATACTAATGTTGCATTGATCCTGGGTTCAATGTTGACCTTTTCTGTTGCTGCTACTTACATAGATTGGCTTGTACAAATCTCTCATGTACACAACTGATAAGACAAAGTACTTTGTATACAAAGCACACATGACCTGACCCTTTTGTTGGTTAGAGAATTTAAATTGTGTGTGTGAGTGCGTGTGTTTATTGAAACTTGTAGATGAACCTTGAGTTTAAAATTTTGCTTCACTTCACACATTACGAATCTGAAATCTGTAGCTATAGTACAAGGTTTGCATGTGTGGTTATGCTGTTCACAGTAGGTGAGAGTTTTATGGAAGCTCGCTTGACTGCTCAGTGGCTGCCACCTAATGCAACACAAACTTAAAAATCAGAAAGTTGCAAACCGGTTCGAATCCCAGCCTGCGCTGAATTAGTCTAAGCATGAATAATGGGTTAGGTTACTACATCCCTGTCTGAATCCATCCTCTGCCCCTGCTAATCATTGTCATTGTGTCGCCCTCTTTCCATCTCTTTAAAAGTGAGCATACTCACTTAATTGTAACTTGCTAACAGAATACAGTATTTCAAAAATGAAGTACAGGAATTCAAACCATGATCGTGCCGAGGCAAATTAGCTGCAGTATTTGCTACATAATGTTCACTTCATTTCTAATTAATCTCAATCAGTAAAGTACTGCAAGATATTTCTTTCAAGTGAAAGGTTCTATATCACTGTAATCAGTTTGCCTAGTTCTCCAGAGGGGTTTGCAAAATTCTTAAAGGGAATAAAAGAGGAAGGTTAATATAGGATAAATAAGGGCAGTGTTGACCGCTGTGTTAGAAGGGCTTTCTTTAATTCCTGTTCATGGTTCCCTGCAAAGAAGAGTAATCTAGTTGTATTGCTGATTGGGAAAATGTCTGACCTGTAAACGACACATGCCACAAGACACCTGGTGCTTTCAGCAACTAAACTGGCACTTCATTGCTGCTGGTAGATGGAGGATAGGGGAGCAGCGTTACAAGTTTGATGATATTCTTAAAAAATATACCTGGTGCAAAAAATCTAAGTGGTTTTAATAGGAAACTGAATGGAACTGGCCTGAATGACTTTGGGGTATGCACAATTTACAAAGATAAATCTTGCTCTAGTTTTACTGTACTTACCATTTATGTGATGATATAAGTAAGTGTACAAAATGCATTGCCTGCTGGTTTCTGGTGTCAGCAACAGACTTAATGATGGTATGTTTACAGCTGTAAGCCTTATTGGTAAACTGGACCTTGAAAGCTTTGGAGTAATGCTCACAAAGCACATGAGCTACCCATGATGATTAATGGTACTTGAAAACTAAACAACAACTACAACAAAATTCCATTTGAGGATGTGCCAAGACCCTGGACAGTCAGTGTTTCGGGGTTGCGATTGGGGAGGGTGGAGAGTAGGGGGATGACTAATGGCGTGGTTGAAGAGTAGGGTCTTGAGGCGGGTTGTGAAGGAGGCTAGTGAGTGGGTGAGGCGGATGGATTGCAGGATGGAATTCCAAAGGTTGGGTCAGAGTGGCTGAAAGTTCACCTGCCGATGGTGGGGTGGGGAACGTGGAGCAGGTGCCTGCTGAATAACAGGTTGGTAGGGGGAATAGGAGGTCACAGAGGTGATGGGGGAGGGCAATGCCATGAAGGGCTTTGAAGGTGAGGACCAGGACCTTGCACTGAATCCTCTGTGTGATGGGGAGCTAGTGGAATCAGGCAACAATGCGGCTGATAGGTTCGGGGAGCCTGGTTTGGGTTTCAGTGGCCTTAATAAACCTTAATTTCCTTAAAATGAGCACAGAACTATAGACAATTTAATTTTACTTTTTTCCAAACATCAGTACAAAGCTGTACTCTACTATATCTTAGATTTGAACCAATTTACCACCTCAAACACAATATTTTTTATACTGTGGTTCTAGGGGCTCGATATGCATAGAGATAGAAGCACTACTGCATTCTGAGCCTTTGCCACTTGGACGTTGCTTGTGGCAAAACATAATATAAACTATTTTTGTGGCCTCCATTACCAAATAATGATAGCGGAGGTTTATTATTATACACTGGGATACTTGAATAACAGGCAAGTTCGTGGATAATTTCTTGTTGTTGGAGTCTTGTTGGGGAAGATCGGTTTGGAATAGAATCATGGAACCTATGGTGGAAACTTTATAGGAATATCATCACTGTTTTCTCCTTGGAAGCCTGAACCCAGTCATAGCATTTGTTGAACTGAAAATGATGCAGCAACCTGGGGCAATCTTGTCAGTACAGACTATGTTGGAAGACGTATACAGCCATCTGTGTTATTCAATCAGGAGCTGCAGAGTGCTGTAGCTCAAGTGGTTACAGCACTTGTCTTGCAAGTGGGAGACCTGGGTTCGATTCCCAGCAGTGGGAAAACCTTGGCCAAGTTTCCTTGCTCCATTCACCTAATAATAATCCCTCAAGAAAAAAAATAATAAAAATTGTTCACTTCAATTACTGCCATGTTTTGCCCACAAATTATAAAGTCAATTCACTTTACAGTATATTCTGTGAAGTGCTTTGTGATGTCTAGAAGATGTGAAAAACGCTATATGAAATGCAAGTATTATTATCAGGGATTGGAGTACACATATCAAAGTACTGTACTGTACATCCTTTTTTACCTGCAGTTTTGTACATATACTTTTTCAAATTAAATATACATTTGAACTTGGATTTAAAAAAGATCTCATGTGCTTTGTGCACCAGGATAATTGTGTTGGTGGCAAGTGCAGCTCTTAGAGTTGGGCCTATTTTCCTTTCAATCAGTGTAGAGCTGATCAGCCAAAAATGATAGCTTACATGAAGGTCAAAAGCCTAAGAAGCATTGTTTTATTGCACATCCATTGATGTGGGAACTCTCATGATAAACAAGTTAGAGAAACTGGAAAAAGGCAACCTGCCAACACGAATCGTGTCTGCCATATTACGAAGAGGACATTGTCAGCACTTTCATGGCTGCTTGCTAACCAGGCAAATAATTGAGTGAGTATTGTGGAGATCTACAACACACCAATTGGCTGCGCTCGCCCTTCCTAAAGGGCTGTGAGAAGTTGATATTGGGGAAATTGCACAAATTCCAAATCACTGATGCCTTACTACATGGATTCGAGAGCCATATATCATATATTATACATACAGCCATTGTTCCACTCATGATCAAGTTGCAGTTTATGTAAAGCAGTGTTCAATTGGGGAATGCATCCTTTAGTCAGGGGCTGCAATCATAAATGATTTTAGCCAACACTGCAGAAATGTTCCCAAGAATTCCCATTGCAAGGATTCCAGCTGTTCAGAATTCAGGTCCCAGGAGCATTTCATTCTTTATGATCCCCACTCACAAGTCTATTGCTATTTACTACGAATACTGTTTAACTGACTTTCGTAAAAGCCTGGGGTGGCTGTTTCTTAATGAAACTGATTGTTTAAGCGTGCTTCATCCCAGAGTTGAGGTGAAGTGTGACATTAAATACGCAAGTGGTAAATTGCAACAAATGTGAGATCTAAAACGGCATTTGTTTATATTGTCTGTTGGGCAGTGATTTGCCATTGAAGTGAATCGAGCAGGAGCTCCACAATTGACACCACCTGGGGGAGGTAGTTTCACAAGTCATGAGATTCACACCAGCTGCAGTATAAAAGTGGCAGGTGCAAATTGCACTCCCTCATGGTCTGTGAAAGTTCCTGGGTTGTAGATTGATTGAACTGCCTTGTAGCTTTCAAAAGCTGGTTAATCATTAAAGATGAAGCTTGATTTCACATTAGCAAAACCTGAAAATTGGAATTTGGGGTTTGTTTGCAGCCTTGGTGCAATGGAAATATAAAATCTACCACCCTGCTCCCTTTACACACTGATAACATTTTAACAATATTGAGTATTTTCAGGTAAATGTCTAGTTCAGATGGCACGTTATGTATGGAATCTTGTACCTTACCAGCCGCAGTAGTTCTGTGTTTTCTGTGCTAATTCTGTAAAGTTCATAACCTGAGTTTCTGGATATAGCTGTACCTCATTACACAGAATTATCTAGTTAGCAGAATCATTGATTGCAAAAAATTGGAATTGCATATCCTACATGATTGAAAACTTTTAAGTGATTCACAAAGCATCTTGCACAAAAAATTAGATTGCACAGTAACTCAAATTGAAGGTCTATTGAAAACCCAGATCACTGCAAGTAGAGAGACACCCTGTTGTAGAAAAAATATGCCTCAATGATTCATGCTCAGATTAAAGAAGAAACAAGAATTCCCTCGTACACTTATTCCATTGTCAGTTTAAAAACCATGGAAAGGAATATTGAGCAAGGCCCTAAGATAACTGTTTTTCTTGCAACCTGGTTGTATTGAGTGACATTTTGAAACTAAATAACCGTGAAGTGTGCTGTGAAGTGGCCAGAGCCTTAAAGCACCAGCAGGCTGTGATTGAGAAGGATGTTGACATCAAGAGGGACACATTATTCGGAGAAGTCATTGTTGGGTGGTGAAGTGGCCCTGAGTTGAAATTAGGGTCAGTGAGAAGACTTCAAGAAAAGAGAAGAAATCAAAGTGTGTTAAATTTCAAATTGCCATACTTAATGGTTGACTTTCAGAAAGCAAACTTGTGTGTTTGTGCTGAAATCTGAAGGTTGTTTTGATATTAGATGTACTTGTCCTGGTGTCCTGTCAAAACTTGACATCTAATGTCATTAGGTGTCCCGTCAAAACGGTTAACTAAAAGAAGCCATTACCATCAAGTGTGTATTGATGTCAGTATTTTTTAATATATATTACTGGACTGTATATATTGTAAAATATACCGTACTGCATATTGTAATGTATTACAACAATAATAAATTGGTCATTTCAATCCACGACTGTTTATGGGAGGCTGCTGTCTGCAAAGGCTGTTGTGTTTCGCCCAAAAATATACAGGCAATTCACTTTGCAGTATATTCTGTGAAGTGCTTTGAGAAGTCTAGAAAACGTGAAAAGCACTATATCAAATGCAAGGATTATTTTAATTTGGGAGTCCTGTAGCTCAGTGGTTAGAGCACTTGCCTTACAATTGTGAGACCTGTGTTCATTTCCAGGCAGGGCAAAACCTTGGGCAAGTTTCATTACTCCACAAGCCTAATAATAATCTCTCAAAAGTAGACAATAACAAATTGGTCATTTCAATCCACGACTGTTTGTGGGACACTGCTGTGCGCAATTGGCTGCCAATGTTTGCCCACAAATATACGGTCAATTCACTTTACACTACAGTACTGTATATCCTGTGAAGCTCTTTTGAGACATCTAGAAGACATGAAAAGCATTATCAAATACAAGGATTATTATTATATATTTTAAATTATAATCAGATGATTTGTTTTAAAGGTTCTCTTGGTTTAATATTATTTGAATATAAAATTGGATAATTTAAGCCTGCGAATATTGAAATAACATTTAAATTGGGCATTTGCTAGAGGGTTCAACCCCCTAACATGTTTTAAGTGTTTCATAGGATTTACAATAAACTGTGGTAAGTGTTTTTTGTGTAGGTCAACTTGACACAGAAATGCTACCAACTGAGCTATGTTAACGCATTATATAGTAGAGTAAAACTTGCATAAGTCTGATCTGTATAAATCGTATCATCTCTTAAATTGTCTTAAGTCCCATTCAAACCTTTTGAAGTTTGACATAGCTCATACTTTGCATAAGTCATATTAAATGTATGGTCCCAACTGATACAATTTATATGAAGTTTACTGTATGTTATTTGTTCAACCAATCAATCCTTTGAAAATAGCAAAGGCATCCTGCTTCTTGGCCCCAAAAAGTAAGTACAGTAAAAGCCCGTTTATCCGTGACCCGATCAACCTTAACGCCCATATAACCGGCACCTAAAAAAAAGTCCCCATTCGATTAACCAAATCTTATCCAGCCCAATCGCGGTGACACATTTAATGAATCGATTGTTGCACTAGAGTACAGTGCAATTAGTTCTGAATGCTGCCAATAGTGGCACTTCCGTTTTTTCTTCTTAAAGGGGCACGGTTTTTCCTCTCTCTCTCTCTCTTTTTCTTTCTCTATCTCTCCTTCCTTCCTCTCTATCTCTCCCTCTCTCTTTCTATCTCTTCCCCATTCTTTCTTTCCCCCTCTTGCTGATGGTATTGCCTGTGTAGCCTGACGGTATCATGGTTTTATACACTGTTTTGGTGGGGGTGGGTTGGGAGAAGGAGAGAGAGGTGGGAGAGAGGGAAAGGGGGATGGGGTTTGGAGCCATTAAGATGCCAGACTGACTGAGTGTGTATGTGAAAGAGAGAGAGAGGGAAGGAGGGAGATAGAAAGAAAAGAGGAAAAACTGATATTGCCCCTTTAAGAAGAAAAAACTTCTGTCCGCCATTGTAGAAGTTTGCTTTGTGATTGTGTGCTGTGTTTATAGACGTAATCAATATTTATTGCTTTATTGTAAGTATCCATACAATATTCTGTTATTATTTAGTCTATTATTAATATGCTAAGTTTTTTTTAAAAGTTAATTTTTTTGCATTGGGTTTTCGGCAGCTGGCTGCCCGACTATCCGGCACGCGGTTTAACCGGCATTGGCCAGGTCTCAAAGGTGTCGGATAAACGGGCTTTTACTGTACTTTTAGAAATCACATTGAAATAAATATCAGATGGAATGAGACCCGTTCTCTGAATGTCCTTGAAACTAATGCTATACAAATGTAATTTTGTTCCATTGCCTAGTGATAAAATGCATAGAGGAAAACAATCTGTCAGTGATGTAGCAGTAGGTCAGAATAATATTCTGTTTTTAATCGCATCAATGTGCTGTCTTGTCGGACATTTCAGATCCTTTGTGGATATGTGTGTTGGAATATTAACCATTTGTCCATTGAACTTGGGGCTTGTATACACACAACACCATGGAAGTTTTATTCTAATAAAAGTTTTTATTAAACATCTATTGGATGCAAGCAATGCATTGCTAGACCTTCTGTGTATCTTGTTGTCCACTGTAATAAATGACCGGTTCATATTATCCTCATAGTTTTCCGACCTTGGTCTGAACTTATACTGGAAGGCTGGGTTGATTGGGGAGGTGGGTGGCAAGAGAAAGTAGGTCTGATTTAAGAGTCCTAACTACATAATCATTTGGGGGCAATCTCAGGATAGCTCAATTACAGTACATTGTAAAAATAAAACTCAATAAATGTCTCGGGGACACTGTAGCCTGTAATCATTACCTTGAACCTTTGTTGTATTGGTATAATACAACACTTATGATTGCACAAATCTTGTGTTTTTGAGGTTTTTTGCTGTTTCAATATCTTCACGTACTTAATGTTCTTTCTGAAAGTATTAGATGGTGCCTTGAAGACGTGCTTGTCAAATCACATGGTTTGCAAGAACTTTATTTTTAAATTATATTCTGTGCAAGTTTCTGACTCTCGGAGCCCAGAACTGCACAGACAGAGACACTCACAGACACAACACATTCAAGAGAGAGAGACACACACGCACATACAAGTTTCCTTACTCCACATGCCTCTGATTACCCATCAGTAAGTAGGAACCTGATTGTTAATCAATTAGCAGATCACTTTTCCAGGGGTAAATCATTCCAAAATATTAATAAATTGGTCACTCAATCCACGGCTATTTTTGGGACACTGCTGTGCGCAATTGGCTGCCGTGTTTCACCCACAAAATATAGTTAATTCACTTTACTGCATATTCTTTGGTGAAGTGCTTTCTGATGCCTCAAAGACGTGATAAGGCATTACCTGTATATCAAATGCAAGGACTGTTATTATACAATTCAACAAATTGCTTTTAAGAACAATCCTTACAGACTCATTTACCCTGGTTTATCTCCATACCTTCTCTAATTTATGCATTTTTAGGTACAGTATTTATCTAGTTCCCTTTTGAAACTCATGGATTCTGCCTCGCCCACTTTCATATCCAAGCTATGCATGAAAAAAAATCTTCCTAACTTCCCTATTTGCTTGTTTGGTAACTCTTAAATTGATGCCCTCTGATCACTGACTCACCGACCAATATTACTATAATAGTAATCATCATTACATTTGAAATACCACTTTATCACATTGTCGATGTCTCAAATCACTTCATAGGCATTGTTGTAAAGTGCACTGACTTTTGTACGTGAAAGCAACACCCAGTTTGTGCACATCGGCATCCCACAGGAAGACATAAAGTTGATAGCAAATTTTTAATCCAAGGGATTCTAATTCTGGCCATGCACTAGCACTGGGAAAAACTTCTTTATTTTCAAATAGTGGTATGAGAGATATGTAATGTCCACTTGAATGGGCAGAAGGTACCATGATTTATTGTCTCTCATCTGAAGCACGTTATGTTCAACAATGCAGCACTTCCTCACTCTGCACTGGTGTGACAGCCTAGACTGAGCTCAGTCTCTGGATTTTGAACCGAAATGTAACCCTTTGTTGCAGTCCTATGATTTTCAGCTGTCTTGTGGTCTGTGAAATTGCTCAGTCAATGGAAATTTTGTCCTGTGAGGCTTTGCTGTCTAGAAACTGGGATGTAAGAGTTTTAACAACAATAAAATTACATTTATATATCGCCTTTTATGTCAGGAGGACGTCCGAAGGCACTGGGCAGTCAGTGCTTTGGATACGAGCTGGGATCAGGGACGGTGGAGGGGAAGGGAGGTTGACAGAAGGCTCGGTCAAAGAGGAGGGTCTAGAGGCAGGACTTGAGAAGGGCTGAGGCGAAGGGACTGTTGGATGGAATTCCAGAGGTTGGGGCAGAGTGACTGAAGGCTCACCCCCTGTGATGGGTCGGGGGCTATGGAGCAGGCTGGAGTCTCCTGAGCAGGGATGGACAGGCGACAGATTAGTAGGGGATTAGAAAGGTCCAGAGATAGGGTGGTGCAAGGCCATGGAGGGCTTTAAAGGTGAGGTCCAGGATCTTGAATTGAATCCTCTGCGTGATGGGGAGCCAGTGGATTGGGGGATATGGGATCACAGAGAGGACACGGGCTACGGAGTTCTGGATGATCTGCAGCCTATGGAGGGAGGAGCTTGGAAGGCCGTCAAGCAAGGCATTGACATAGTTGAGCCCGATCGTGATGAAGGCATGAATGAGTTTAATACACTTATACATTATCTGAAAGCCAGCAAGTAAGACAACTGATTCATGTGAAATTATCTTTTTTGCTTTAGGGTATATGGGATCTTATTCTTTGCATTTAGGGAGAACTCTAGTAAAGGAAGAAAGTGGCAGCAGCTCTTTTAATAATAATAATAATCCTTGCATTTGTTATAGCGCTTTTCACATCTTATCGACGTTTCAAAGCGTTTCACAGAATATACCAAAGTGAATTGACTGTATATTTGTGGGCAAAACAGGGCAGCCTATTGCGCACAGCAGTGTCCCACAAACAGTCGTGGATTGAAAATGATCAATTTTATTATTGTGGATTTTTTGGGATGGATTTATTTTAAGGCGTATGGAGTAAGGAAACTTGCCCAAGGTCTTGCCCTGACCTGCCTGGATTCGAACCCAGGTCTCACGTTTGTAAGGCGAGTGCTCTAACCACTGAGTTACAATAGCTTTTGGTTTTTGTGCATGTTTTAAAAAATAAATTTGGAGCTAACAGAATCTGCTGATGATTGCAGCGTGACAAGATAAGTTTGTTTGGTACTTTTAAGTTAATCCTTTCATATTAAATAAGTCCAGTTTCTGGCTTCAACCATCCATCATGACAACCTGTTAGTCATTAATTATCTATCTCATATTCAGGTTAATCTTGTGACCTGAATTTGTGCAAAAAAAAGGTTGTGGTGGTGTTTTTTGGGGTGGGTGGGGGGGGTTTGGGAGAGCTTAAGAGTATAGATCTTCTAAATGATGGGGCATAGATAATGTAAGTGGAAGTGCGTTTTGAATTAGTAAATGAAAGCAGAAGGCTAAACATAGGTTTCAATTAAAAGGCCTCAAGTGGAACTGAAGATTAGAAGGTATTTTTGTTTCCCTCCCCAGAGAGTGGGTCTGGAGAACACTCCCAAATAAAATAATTTCATGCTTGTTATGTTGATCAACTCCTTAAAACAAAATTAGTTAAGATCCAGCATCTGCTCACGACCCGTAGTGGAGGTGGGTACAAACCGAGATGATTTTGTGGCAAAGATGCAATAGTTTGTGATTGTGATACTATGTGAGTTCACAGCCCTGACATCGGGTTACCAACTGAGCCAGGCTGACATTTTATTTTTAACAGGAATTAATTTAATTTGTAATAAATATAAATTCAGATATCAGGAAACCATGACACATTGCGTGCAGTTGTTTTGTGGTTGCTTGAAACGATCCTCAAATGTGGTTTCAAATGAATGACAGACTTGTGGTTTATTTAGAAAGTCAATGGTCAAGGCTTACAGCCATGAGAGAATGCTATTTTTGCCATATTAGCATGCAATCAAACATTTGTCCCCATGACTACAGTAAGTCTGGGTCGAATAATATCTGGGATTTGTTTGTTTTAAAAACATATTAGCAGCAAACGATACGTGTGCCTATTATATTTTTCAAATGTTAATGAGATATTTTGTTTAATTTCCTTTCCCTTGCCCTTCCCCATCCTTTAAAGAAATTTACTGAAACATAAGTTTTTTTCAAAAAAAATCTTCTACTTGTTCACTTGTGAAGTCTGAAGTTAAGTGGGTCTTTTTAAACCCAGTCACACCTAGTACTTTGCACTTTCCTTCCTATCTATGATTGGTGCTTGTTGACTAAGTACAACAAACAACAAAATTATATAAGTAAAGCTGCTTTCTCATTGGGAAAAGGTCCCAAGGTTCTGAACAGTCAGGGATCACGACCCTTCTATAATATATCTTCTATAAATCAGGATTAGAGTTCAATGCCCTGATTGTACTGCACAAAACACTGAATTATGTTGGGGGTAGGTGGGGGGGAAATGGCGATTCTGCCCACTCACATTGCTGGTCTTGACATGTTCACAGGGTGACCAGCTGTCAGTGACATTTCTAAAGATAGAGAGGAGATTAACAGCATCGTCTGCTCTTTCCACCAGATTGAAGGGTGGTACAGGATCATTTGTCTTTTTTAAAAAAAAAACACCTTTTAAAAAGCTGTCATTGATCCGCAGATATTTTATAGAAGGGGTGGGAGTGAGAGATGAGAGAGATGTGCTATTGCTTCGGATTGAATTCTGCTGAATTGGTGGCCTGCTGGATATTTGGCATCCGTGCACTTAAGGCAAACAATACCATTCCTGCCAAAGTCATGGGCGAAATGGCTCAGCTCCTGCTTAAGCATTTTATCCTTTCCTTTTCATGTCATCAATTCTTGCTGTTGGGCTTGTGCGCAGTCGGCTGCTAATAACCTGCTGATTTTAGGATTGGCAACTTCTGCAGTACAGAAGCTGTACTTCTGATTTGTGCTAGGAGCCAAGTTCGGAGACATTTCCAGAAGCAGTTCTGCAATATTGGGAGCTGGTCCCAATGCAGTACAACTCATCCTGTTTCATAGCAAGAATGATTTAGAGAGGAGCCCGAGACGCAGGGCTACCATATAAAAAGGGCAGAGAAATTAATTTGGCAACAGGCCATGTTAATTAGCTACTCTTAAAATTCACTGTTTGGATAGTTTGTCAGCATCTGTATCTCTTGGAAGATCCACAATTTAAATATTTCATACTGTTAAATAACCTTTTTTTTACTGTGTTTGATTCTGTTTCCATTTGCCACTGCCTTCAGCCACTACGCCCCAAGGCTCTGGAATTCCCTTCCTCATTACCTTCGTCTTGCCCCCTCTTTTCTCAGCTTCAGGTCCCAGCTGAAGACCTTTCTCTTCGACCGCGCCTTTGGTCACCTTTCTACCCCTCCCCGGCTCGGTCCCGGGATCCATTACTGTGAAGCGCTCTGAGACGCCGTCCGGCATGGAGGGCGCTATATAAATCGAAGTTGTTTTTGTTGTTGCTAATTCAAATACAAGGATTATCATTGAATTCAACACTACTGATCTTGTGCTGGTGAATCTCCAATATGTATTTCTTGTTGCCTGTTACAAATAAATTTGTAAATTTTATAATATTATAAATTTACATTATACAAATTTATAATGTAAAAGTAAAGAGGTGGCAAATCTCTCCTTCCCCCCCCCCCCACCCCCACCACCAAAACCCCCCCTGTAAGTAGCCACAATTAAGTCATTGGGTTACAACTTGACCTCTAATTCCCTGGATGATGAGTTGCGGGTCACAGCTGGGGGAAGAATCAAGAAAAAATGCCAGATCCGAAAGGGGATGGAGGAAGAGGATCTACTTAAAAATTGGTAAAATTGGAGAGTTACTTTTATTGCAATGAGTTTCTGATGGGTGCACCTCAGATTATGTGGAAGATGAGCTCAGGCATTTTTCATTCAGAAATAAATTTCAGGATAATGTATTATTATCAAATTTTTCCAATGTGGAAAACAAATTGAGTTCCACCTATCTGGTCTTCACCTTCAAGGCCATTCACGGCCTTGCCCTCCCCCCCCCAAACCTCTCCGACCTGCTGTCCCCCTATGAACCTCCCTGCCCCATTCGCCCACAAATATACAGTCAATTCACTTTACAGTATATTCCATGAAGCGCTTTGGGACGTCAATAAGATGTGAAAAGCGCTATATCAAATGCAGGGATTATTATTATATTATTATTATTATATTATCCGTTCAGCGGGCTCTGACCTCCTCCAGGTGCACTGCCCTACCATCGGCGGACAGGCTTTCAGCCTCTCTGCCCCCATACTCTGGAACTCCATCCCACAGTCCTTTTGCCTCGCTCCCTCCCTAACCTCTCTCTCTCCCTCGCCTCCTTCAAGGCCGGTCTCGAGACCCTCCTCTTCGACCGTGCCTTTTGCTGTCTCCCAACTCTCTCCCTCCCCTCCTCTCCAGCCCTTCCCCCCTACCCTTCCCCCCTACTTTGCTTGGGTCCCAATCTGATAGTTCAGTGCCTTGGGATGCCCTCCTGACGTGAAAGACTCTCTATAAATGTAATCTTGTTGTTGTTGTTGTTGTTGTTAATTCCCTTGAAGCTGGTTACTTCTGGTAGTTCCACAGATTTTGATATCTTGGGTAGTCTTCACATTTAGTGTCTGCAAGGTAATATCTCGACTGGTCCAGAACCTGGCATGGACACAGTCAGTCAGTTTTATTTTTTTCCCTTCTAGGGATGTTGAAGGCAACTGCTTTTCTCAGCAGAGATCAGCTAACTAGCTAATTCGGCGTAGAGGAGCGATCAAACTTGAGTCTTCACTTGTGTGTCTTGTGCTGGGTTGATTTTTGGGGGGGCAGAAATCTGCTGGGTTGTCACATGCGGAAACCCATTATTACCATGCTTAAGGGTATCCAATCTTAACTGAGAATTCCATACATCCCACCTACACGTGGAAATCCCATAGATTACTGGAATGGAATGTTCACCCACTCCCTGGAGGGACACATCCTGTTTACCTAATTCTGGAGAGTATTAGGCTCAGGTTGGCAAGAGGAAAGGCTAAGGGACCCCAGAGAGTGCGTCGGAGTATTGGAGTCAAACCAGCTAAATCAGCATAGCTTGCCATTGCTATCAGGCAAGCTTTCCTCCTGCTTCTCTAGCTAGAACCACCCTACCTACTAGGGCTTTGACTTGCAGGGTTAACAGGAGCTGAGTGGGATGACTCGCTGATCCCAGTGATTGGTCTGGCCTTCCAGGTCTTGCCAATTTTTGAGCCATCACTAGATAGATGGTGTAGGTACAAGGAACACACTGCACGCTTCCGTGGGCAACATATCTCAGCATGAAATGGGTCATAGCATTGCCATCATTGACATAATTGGGGAAACAGCTCAAAGAGGAGCATCCAACTGGTGGTGCTGATAACGATTTAACCAACCTCTGCTTTTCCTCCCATTTCTTTTTGCCAAGAGCAACAATAACAAAATTACATTTATATGGCCCGTTGGGAGGATGATCAAGAACACAGGTCTGAAATCGAGACAGTGCTTACGTCAATATTGAACAATGACGCATGCTCATTGGCTCTGCGACACCTCTCTGAAGCATAACACTGGAAATGGAACCATGGAGTGTATTCAGTGTTGCCGTTAGTGGTGGGAACAGTGAGCTAACCCAAGCAGATATCAGGGTTGCGCAGAATAGTGGCTTTACCTTTGCAAGAGTCGCCCAAGTCGCAAAATGGTTTCCTGGATTGCTAATTGTTTTGCCTCTCAACTGATCGTTCTGTTCCAAGTTCCCACATGGATAATAATCTATTGCTAATTGTCTTGAAGATGTAGTTTATACAAAAAATAAGATGCATTTCCAGTCCCCATAGAGTGTTCAGAGTGGCTTTTAATAATTTCCATCTCCCAGCAAACAGCTTCTCCAAAAGCCATTCTTGATGCAACTGACGTAATAAAGCATGTTTGCGTCTGTGTCTCAGGGGATTAGTTGCCTGAGAATCCGATTGCACGGAGTGCATTTCTGAATTCTGTCAAGTCATAATAATAATAATATTCCTTGCATTTGATATAGTGCCTTACATGTCTTGAAGCCCACCACCTGCTGCCTCGACCTCCTCCCCACCCAGCTGCTGGTTATCCAACTCCTGCTGCTTTTCTGCCACCCAAACCCCCTCCCCCCCCCCCCAGCTGGCTGACATAGTGAACCAGTCGTTCTCCTTAGGTTCTGTTCCTCTCTCCCTAAAAACCGCTGTCATCATTCCCCTTCTCAAAAACCCATCCTTGACCTCTCCAACCCATTTCCAAACTGACCTTTCTTGCCAAAGCTTTGGAATTCTTGTTGCTAACCAGCTTTGCTCTCACCTCTCCTTCTACTTCCTCCTCGAGCCCCTCCAGTCTGGTTACCGCCCTTCACATAGCACAGAGACGGCGCTTGACAAGGTCACAAACAATGTCCTCTCTCTGACCAGGGTTTCCACATGATATGCAAATCTACTTGTCCAGCTGCGATTCCAGGTCTGCTGATGTTCTTTTGGTTTGTCTGGCAAACATCAGGGCCTGGATGAGTGAAAACCTCATACAATTCAATGTTGAAACAGAAGCAGTACTGTACTCATTGGCCCCAGTCAATGTCTTCTATCCTGTGGCTCTGATCTCCTCAACCTCTCCAGGCTACCCCTCAAACCTACCAAATTAGTGGCTAAACCGAGTGGTCAGGTTCAACCCACAGCTGTCCTTCCCTAAAAGACTAGTATATCCTTACAATAAGGTGATGGTTTGGGTCCATAAAATCAGATCCTGTGTTATAATGCAGGTGATTCTGTGTGATCAAGGTGCTACAATATGCACAAAGTTGCCATCGACTCTTGTAAGACTTTGGACACTACTAGACTCAAGGGCTTGTCAGTGGATGCTGCTCCTGATTGTCGGCCAAATTTGCTTTTAACTGGAGTAGGAATAATTACATTTGATACAAATAATTGTGTGAACATTTTTCCGGGAAGTGGAACGGTTCACAAACAAGGTGGTGTCCCCTAATCCAGACACCAGCTGCAGGAACTTTGCGGTTGATGCATATTTGCATGACAAATCCAATGTAGAAATTGAGTTTTTAAAAAATATATATTAAACTGGAGAAAGGTACTGTTTGTAGGAGAAATTTGTACATTTGCTGCTAATTCACTGACTGCAACGACATCTAAATTGGCCATTTTGGAAGTGGCAGCAGGTTACTGAGGAGTTGACAATATTACCACATCAAAGCTAATCGCAGGCAGTAACTGCTGCATTGCAGTGATGGTCTATGTCTGTCACAGACATGAATGGTAACAGCAGTATTTTTAAACGTCAGCCACAATGGTGGTGGTAACTGGTGGCTGCAATAAAAAAATATGTATTAAAACTAGTTTTGATCCAAGATAATTGGCACGTTGAATGTGGTGGTGGGGGGCTACTTGAGTGGGTGGGGGAGCAAGTCAGAAACCACCCCCCAAATAAAAATGGCATTGCTCTGTTTGCATTTACAAAGCCATCCCCACTTGAAATGTGGCTCTTGCTTTACAATTATTTCTATTTTTCCCCTGCAATGCATCTCATTTTGAGTGTGTGGAATCTATTTAGAGAAGAAAGAAGCTGGCCCATTTTGTGAGTTTGGAGGGTCAGACTCGCTTCGCATGGTGCTTATTTAGATGTAAATGCTGTCAGATGTGCACATGATTTGATTCAGTGTTTGCCTTTTAGATAGCCCTCATACTCGCTGCTGCTTTACATTTTTGAGGCTACACAAACAACAAGAGTAGTGGGGAGTGGAGAAGAGAGTAAAATTACTGAAAATTGTATTATCAGTGATTACCACATATACAGATTGATATTATATCAAGCAGCACCTGAAATTCCACTCCCAGGTACAAACGCAGTGGCCTGACTGAGTTGGTATCATAATAAATAATAATAACAACAACAACTTCAATTTATATAGTGCCCTCCACGCCTTCGAAAATAATAATTTTCTGCTCACAAAATATATAGTCAAGTCATTTCACCATATATTCTGTGAAGGGCTTTGAGATGCCTCAACAATGCAATGAGGCACTACGTCAAATGCAAGGATTGTTATTATTATAGTGTTGTCAAAACATCTGCACGAGATTTATTGCGAAGTGTTTTTTTTACAATGCTGTGTATTTTTGTAGGCAAATATGGCAGTTAGTTTACACATAGCAATGTCTCACAAACAGCCATAAAGTGAATAACCATTTTTAGCTGGGAGATCATTGCTGGCCGGGACACTGAGAAACAACAACAACAACAAAATTACACTTGTTTAACACCTTTCACGTCATGAGGACGTCCCAAGGCACTGACCATTCAAGGCTTCAGAAACTCCCAACAAAGACGAAAACTTGCAACACAGTATTTTCAGCTGGCTTCTGGAACCATCTTTATTCAGGGGTGGGGGAGGAGGTATTTCAAAACACATTTAGCAATACCACACTTTCCCCCACCTCTCCCCCCCCCCCCCCCCCCATCCCAGTTTTAAAATTATTCACTTGAAAATACACAACTGAGTATGATTCGATCATCACGGTGTCTACAGAAGAGTAGAAATGTATTTGATGATGCATGTCCAGAGTTGTTCTTAGCAATGGTTGTCTGATCTGTTTGCTATTTTACTTACTCAGATATCCAATTAGGAAAAATAAATAGCCTTATCCACCAAAACCTGGATCTCCAAGGCTCACTCGTGTGGGCTTTTCAATATGCGGCATCCAGGAGTCTTGGTGTGGGTACCAACACCCATTCAGTGGACATACAGGATTCACTACTCAATGTTTGTGTGCAAAAAAAATTATTTAGTCGCATCTTTGTCTATTTTCATCTGTAGTCACCATGTTGACTTCTCCACCTCTTCCCCTGGTTCCTCCCGCCCTTCTATAATATGCACTGACATGAAAGCTTGAAGCTGACCCCACTTGAAGCAATTCCTTCAGAAGAGGAGAAAATTAGAGGGAAGGGAGAACATTTCAGAACTCAGGCATGTGATAAATTGTTTGTTGCTTCTTAGAGGAAAGTCGTCAGATATGTTGTGGACCTGAGTGCACAGAGCGATGCTGAATAACAATTAAAGTTATTTCAATATCTGTCAACCCTCTGGGATTATTTCTTGAAATCCAACTAGCTGGGGTTGGTAGTGGGGGTGGGGGCGGCGAATAGTACATAAAATACTGCCATAATTGATTATTTAAGATTTGCAGAAGATATTGCATGGATTTGTTGACGTATCACAGAATGTATTCTTTATATTTTTTGACACCACATTACTTCCAAATAATATTTCATCCCTTTTGGCTTTTTTTTTACTTGCATTTCTTTTGCATTTGCCTGCAAACACAGTCATTGCACTTGACTGCAATTAAGTGTGAAATATTTTGGGATATTATTGATCCTAATTCGCATGTCAGGATTTTCCAATATAATTGAAAGAATCAATATTTTGCACCAATATGCCACAAGTATTTGAGAAGTAAATCCTTTCCCAATTAATCTCACTCTTCCAGAATACCCTCCCTATAATCTTTCCGTGACTGGATCAAGCTGTTTCTTGAATTGGTCCTGTGACTTGACATCTTCTGCTTTCTCCGGCAACTTGTTCCAGCTGTTGCTCTCTGTGTAAAGAAATGTCTCCTTGTGCCTTATATATACACCTTGTATTTCCATATCCTCAGTTACAATGATGAGCAAACCCAAATCCAGTTTTACCTCATATTTCAGCTGAGCATGTGGGGACTTATGGTCCATTCAAAAGATGAGAAAAAGTTAGCTGGTAACATAAGAGGGAACCCTAAGGTATCTTATAAGCATAGAAAGAATAGGTTTTAGTCAAATGTAGAGTGGGGGGCCAATTAAGGACCAAAGAGGAAATCTTGTGGAGGCAGGGGGCATGACTGACGTACTGTCTTCACAAAAGAAGAGGATCCAGTCAATGAAACAGTAATGGAGGATAGGGTAGAGGAATTGGATAAGAATAAACTGTGGGGGGAGTACTAAAAAGGTTGACGGTGCTCAAGGTAGATAAGTCACCCAGTCCATACGGGATGCATCCTAGGTTACTGAGGAAAGTAAGCCTAGAAATAGCGGAGGTGCCCCTGTACAAAATGGGGCAGAAGGATAAACCCATACAGAGAAGAAAATGGTTCCCAATTTTACCTGCTGATTTTTTATTTTTGCACTCCTGCCTCTAGCCAAGTGACACTGAGGCTAGTTGTACTTATGATTCTGCTGTTAATGCAGTAACATATAATAATAATCATTGATGTAGCGCCTTATCATGTCTTCGAGATGTCCCAAAACACTTCACAGAATGTACTGTAAAGTGGACTGACTGTAAATTTATGTGGGTAAAACACTGCAGCCATTTGTTCACAGCAGTGTCCTAAAAACAGTCATGAATTCAGTCACCAGTTTTTTTTTTAACATTAACATATCAGCTAATTTAGTAAAGACCAATGATTAAATCTGGGACCTTATTTTAAGAAAGTAGGTTAACAGACCGAACTAGGGAGAGAGGGAGCCAAAAGTGTTTTTTATTATCTTTAGGAGGCTTGTTATTGTCTTTAATTGTTTAGACTTCCTTATAAATTCTGGAACTGCAGAAATAATTTATGTTGAAATATACATAGTATTTCTAGAAGTGATACACTAATAGATATTTATCATCTACAAAACAGTTTTCTCTCTTTGTGGGTTCTAAAACTGTCATCAATAGTTGTATGGTTGGTGATGGAGAGTGAAGGTCTGGACAGAATTGTGTTGATTACCAGAGGTGAAGTTAGAAGAATAGAGAACGGGTGCGGCGACAAAACAAGTCCAGGCTGGAGAAGGAAGAAGCATCTACAAGGGATATGATGGAAAAGAGTGGAAAGGTAGCTGTTAATCAACAACCAAATTACATGTGTACAGTGCCTTTCATGTCGAGAGGACGCCCCAAGGCGCTGAACAGTCAGGGGTCAAGACCCGAGCATGGTTGGGGGTGGGGGGGACAGCATTTGGATGAGGAAGGTCAGAGCAGTATGAGGGCTATCAAAGGCACGGTCGATGAGACCGGTCTTGAAGGAGGCAAGGCATTAAACAGCAGCCATCCTTCATATATGATATATGATAGCATCTCAGAATGCTTCCCAGTGGTGCGATAAGATGTTGAGCAAGGAAGGAGGAGGAGAGGAAAGATGATTCTCGTGCCAATGACACTAACAGTAGAAAGTATCATCTTTGATTTCTTTATCTAACCTAAACAACTACTCTTTGCCCTTCTTAAAGTACCAGTCTCAAATTGCTAATCCAGATTGAGGGCAAAACCATCTTTCATTTAGGATAGTTAATGCAGTTAGAAGCAGCAATGGATTAAACAGGCCTGTCTTAAAAACCTGGGTGGGGACCTTACAATGCTGAAAATGCATTAGGGGCTGATAATTTCTAGAAATAACTACAGTAAAATCTCAAATAATCCTGCACGGTTGGGCCCCCTCACCTCCCGGATTTCGGACTTTGCTGGTATTTAGAACCACCCTAGAAATGGCTAGGGAAGCCCCTCCCCGTACACCACGTGAGCTGTAAACACAGCACTGAAGCCAAACAATGGCCGAGCTCCATCCACGGCACCAGATGACAGAGCGGCCACACCAGGAATTGCAACCAGCTGTTCTGAGTTTCAGGAGATTTTCCGGACATCAGAAAAAAATGAATGCTGTATTTATTTTGAAATCTCACTGGTTTTAGAGAGTTGCTGGCTTTCGGAATGTCGGATTATTGAGGTATTACTGTAATTATGTTGGAAGAACCACAGTTTGTGTTCCTTAAATCACCAGTTTCTTGCTGTATATCTATTTTTCCTCCCTCACATTCAAGCAATGACTCACTCTGCCTTTCCTCACCTCCGCAACATTTCCCGACTCCGCCATTACCTCACCACCAAAGCCGCCGAAAACGTCATCCACGCCTTCATTACATCCCAGCTCGATTATGCAAATG
Source organism: Hydrolagus colliei (assembly GCA_035084275.1). Taxonomy (NCBI): domain Eukaryota; kingdom Metazoa; phylum Chordata; class Chondrichthyes; order Chimaeriformes; family Chimaeridae; genus Hydrolagus; species Hydrolagus colliei. Next base: position 114,093,607 of record CM068743.1, read on the forward strand.
CCTTGCTGGTTGGCCTTCCCAATTCCTCCTTGCTGCAGATAATCCAGAACTCTGCAGGCTGTATCTTCCGTTCCAAACTCTGTGATCCCATCTCCCCCATCCTTGCCCAACTCCATTGGCTCCCCATCATCCAGAGGATCCAATTCAAGATCCTCGTCCTCACGTTTAAAGCCCTCCACGACCTCGCCCCAACCTACATCCATGACCTCCTATCCCCTTACCAACCTGCCCGCCCCCTCCGTTCAGCAGGCTCTGGCCTGCTCCATGTCACCCGACCAACCATTGGCGGGAGCCACTCTGCCTCTAACCTCTGGAACTCCATTCCGAAGTCCCTCCGCCTCGCCCCCTCCCTAGCCACCTTCAAGTCTCGCCTCAAGACTCTCCTCTTTGATGAACCTATCAGCAACTCCTTCCCCTCCCCCCCCATCCTCAGCTCAGGTCTGAATTAATAACTGTCCAACGCCTAGGGACGTGAAAGGCACTATACAAATGTAATTTTATTGTGAATACTCTACATCTTATTTGAAATTATTTTAGAATTCTATTTTGCTTCAGTCTGGTGATCAAAAAAATACTTAGTGAACCTTAGTCAATGCTTATTTAGCTAAACCACGTTGTGTAAATGGTTTACTGTAGTAAACGGGATTGTGAAATGCCAGTGAATTATAAACATCTGGGCTTTTAAATGCAAAGTGTGTCAGATAATCTCTTTCTCCAATTGTGGAGGATATAAGTAGACTAAAGTTATGGTCTTCAGTCTTAATCATAAGTGGTATTTGATTATTTTTCATTTTATATGTAATTGAATTGTGATTGAATGAAGGTTGACTTTGTTTGGAGAGAAATGAATCTGTTGCGTTAAATCCGAGATGAGCTCCATTGACTTAAAAAAATGTCAGCCCAAAAGCTGCAAGTTGAACAATGTTCAGTTATACTGAGTAAATGCAGAGCACTTTGTAGCATTTCAATACAAATTCAGTGCTGTGTAACCTTTTTCAGCCATTGCAGAACGCACCTATGGTAGGAAGTTCAAATTCGTCTTTAATCAAGATTATGCAATGAAAGGTGGTCTTGGAGTACAGTAAAACCTTGATAATCCGGCACGGTTGGGCCTATGCACCTCCCGGATTTCGGAGTTTGCTGGTATTTAGAAACCTATTTAGAAATGGCTGGGAAATGGCTGTCGCATACACCACACGTGCTGTAAACACAGCACTGTAGCCGAACTCCACCCACAGCGCCCGATGACAGAGCAGCAACGCCGTGAACTACAAGCAGTTGTTCCAAACTTCGGGAGATTTGCCGGACATCGGGAAAAATCGAATACTGTTGTATTTTGAAATGTTGCCAGTTTTAGGTAGTTGCCGGCTTTCTGAATGTCGGATTATCGAGGTTTTACTGTAGTTAATTTGTTAGTTCAATATCCTGTTAAAAACAATAATGTATGAAGTGAGATACTCTCCCAGGATCTTGGTTGGGGAAAGTGGGGTGGAGTGAATGGCAGCATCAACGGAAAAATTTAAGGCAGGCTATCGCAGAAAGAGTATAGCTTATTCAGATCATTAATATTGACTGCAATAGAGACCGATAGTTTATGTGAAAAGACAATGGTGAGAGTTATTTAGATTCTCCCCAGCTGTGTTAATAAATAAACGTTCCGAATATTATAAAAATCAGCTTTCATGGACAAATGTGATGATTTATTAGGATTTAATAGTGCGAGAAAATGATTAGATGTAGCAGACTGCAGAATCTTGTGGACGTGTTCATTGCTGCCAAACAAAAAATGTGGTTATGATGAATAAAATGAATTGAAATTCAAATCACCAGATAATCTCAACTCTGTGTAGAAAGAAGCAATTTTTCCTGTTGGTGCATCGTTTGGGACTCCTAACATAGTTTATGAGCATGGTCAAATTAATCACAAAAGCTCATCGCCACAGACACACACAGATGCCTCAGATGAGCCTTGGTCCTGAAGGAGATTCATAACAGATATTTGTTTACTCTCTTGGTGTGCGATCACCACTGCTAGCTATCACATTCCTACTTTTCCTTATCTTATTTAAAATCAAAAGAAAGGCCAGCCACCCAGTCCTACAAAATGTAATGATAATTGAGATCCCGTTATGGTCTTCTCAGTAAAATCCAGTTTCCCTCAGAGTGGTTAGCATTTAATCGCATATTAATCTATGTGCTTAGTTGTGCAATGGAGGCTGATTTATGTCCAAAGTAAATTGAGTTGTTTTCTTTGGATTGAACATTCTGCTCTAGTAATTGGGTTGTACAAATTAGTTCAACAAGTTTTCTGATGGCATGTGGATGTTGGGCTTGTATTAGTAGCTGAATAAGTAGTGCCCCCTTCCTTGGGAGTCTTGAAATACAGCTAAACTTGCTTTTTTGCCTGTATAGCTCTATCCTCAATAGGTTGCCCTTGTGTTATACAGTAAAAGCCCATTTATCCAGTACCCTCGGGACCTGGCCAATGCCGGTTAAAGCTTGTGATATTCGGCTGAAAACACACCAATAAATAAATAAATAAATAAATAAATATAATGCCTTTTTCCAGATAAATTCCGGTTAATCGAATGCAGCATTTTTTTGAGGTGCTGATTGATCAGGTGCCGGACAAACAGGCTTTTACTGTATTTAGTTGCCCTCTGACACATCTTCAGGGTGATTTGAAGATCTTAACTAATCTAAATGAAACTCTGTTTAGGTAATCGTGTTGTGTTTAATTGATTCCCAGTAAAAGTGAAGTGCTTCAGTGTTTTTTGCTGTATTGCACTAATTTTTGCCCATTTTTAGATGGAAGTTCTTGTTCTTTTTGTTGCAGTAAAATAGCACTTTTGTATATAAGTTATTTTTGTTTTGAGAGACTTCCAATTCTTTGTCCATTATTGGCACAGCATAGTGGAGGTGCTTATGATAAGCAGTATAAAAGAATATTACTACAGGCCCAATGGCACTTTTGTTCTGAGTTGAATGGATTTTGAGGTGCAGAGTAATTGCAATTCTATTCTTTGCCCTTTGGTGACACTGACATCTTTGCATTTGCACTGTTAAGAGTAAATACTAGAAGCTTGGTTCAGTGGCAGGACTAATGCACAGCTGTGTATGTGGCAGTTTAAAAATTAATACACAATGAGGTCGAGCACAAATTATTCTCTTCAAAAACACCCAAGTCGTCTAGGGAGTCTAGCAGAATTTGAGTGAAAACAATGAATGGATGGTATAATTTACAATGAACCCTTTAGAGCACAAAAAGGCATTTGTCACTTTGGGCTCTAAAAGTCGTTTCCTGGAGAGTGTGGCGTAGACTGTCTGAATTGAGAATTGGAATGTTTTCAGTTCAGAGACAAGGCCTGATTTGTCACCAACTGTTGAATGAATGGACCAACCGATGAACTTGGAACAGCAAATGTATTGGTGAACTTTTCACCAAAAGATCATTCGACTGATACTCTTATCAGCCTTCAGTAACCTTGTGCAATAAAGTGTTATGTCCAATCCGTTTATTTTAGGATGGGACTGAATTGAGTTTCCTGGAATCAGTTAACAATTGATGGCTTTACAGACCCTCACAAAGCCTTCTTGTTCGGGTGACAGTGCTATTTTTGTATGAAATGGACGGTTTCCATCCGTTCCGAGAACTGGGCATTTAGAAAGCGCACACATTACATTTTAAGATGCAATTATTTGCTACCGCTTTGAATTCTATTAAATGCAAAAACAGCACGATACCAGTCTCTCATTGCAGGGGAAAAAAATTGTTCCATTTCTAAATTCTTGGTTGCGGACCTGAACAAGGTCAGAGCAGAAAAATATCTAGAGAGCACAATATTGTGTTTGTCTTGTATTATCAAACCATAACACTGTCTCTTTGAGCCTATCGAGTGGGTTTCATAAGGCAATCCAAATCCACATAGACGTTGATTTGTTCAGAATACCAAATGCCTTTTTTATCCATTTTGTTTTTCAAAAAAACTCTGCCTCTTTGCAATATGTGTTTTAAAGGTACTTGTTCTGTTTTAAAATCCATTTAGGTTTCTGTGTCTTTAAAATCTATAGCACTGAACATCATTGTCACTGCAGTGAATCTGCTGCATTTAATTTTCAATTCATTCTTTTATCCTCCACTGAAACCTGATTGGCAGCTTATAAGAAAGTGAATTATGCTTAATTAGCCGATTCAATTTGGAAATGTATTCTTTTATCAAAGGAAGTCCTTCATTAAAACACATTAAATGCATGCTTTAATTTTCAGTGAGGACTGCCTTTTTGCCAACTTCACAGGTTTATAGATACAGCGACTTGCAGACAAAAGCTTGCTTTACCCCGACAAGAGATTTGTTGAAGGAGCAATCTGCTGGCTTTCATTTTAATCCAACTTTAACGTATGCTTATTTTTGCATTTAAACGAAAGAAATATCTGACAGAAATAGTATTTTTTCTAATGAAAACACTGTCTGTACCTTGCTGACTCACGACTGTGGTTGTGAACATATCGCATCAATCGCTATCAAAGGCTGAATAATAAATTGGGTTTGGGGAAAGTCAGCACAGCATATCTGGATTCAAGCTGGTGATGCTGACACAACGGTATTTGTAATTTAGACATGTTTTTAGTACAGTAGATTGGTAGAATTGAAACGTGGGGATTCAACAACAGATTAAAAGCATTGCTATTTTAATTATGAATTCCACATTTGATAAACTCTTCCTAAGAACTAATTGATCCACATTGAATACATTTGCAAAGGTTTAATATTGAAATACGATTTTCAAGTTTCAATTGGGTTTAATATTCATGTTAAGGAGGGATTCCGTGCCTGCATTACTTTTTGTACCAATATTTTAAGCCCGAGCTGAAAACATGATAATTATTGCATTAATATAGCTCCTTATCACACCATCAAAACGTCTCAAAGCCCTTCACAGGATGTACTATAGAGTCCAGCGGCTGTGTTTTTTAGGTGAATGCAGCAGCCAGTTTGCATATCATAGCAGTGTCCTACAAGCAGCTATCAAGTGAATGACCAATATTATTTGGAGGATTGTTGGCCAGGCCACCGGGACAAACTTGCTTCTTTTCGAATTGTGCCATCGGATCTTTTAATGTTCACCTGAACAGGCAAACAAAATCTCAGTTTAATGTTTATTCGAAGGACGGCAATAATACAACACTTCTTAGTGTACTCCCAACACTGTAATGGAGTGTGAGCCTGAGATGGAGCTTGAACTCACAACCACTGTCTCAGAGGTGAGAATGCTCCCAGCAGAGCCAGATGTTAGTGCTGTAAATTAAACAATGCTGTGAAAGTAAAATTGAAGAAATAAAAAAAGGTGTGAAAACATACCCATTGGTGCTCCTAGAGATATTTAATTTCATGAATACTGTCCCATCAAAATAATTTTTTTTTTTTAAAAACTTCTTTAGACTTGCTTTGGTTGCAGCACTTCCAGTAAGTAGAATTATCCATCCTGAATTTCCATTATTTTCCATTCTGGGTCAATTCAGTGTCTGATTTACCCTCTCGTCAGTTTTCCAAAACAGTGCCCTGGGCCAGATAAAAAGCAGACCGTGCCAATAAAATTCAATGTTAAAATGCACCTCTTTCCATTAAGACTTTAATCTTATTTTTTTTAAAAGGAAATGTTGTGCCTCTGCACAAGTTCCTTTTAATTTGTGTCAAATAATGTTAGCTTTAGATGAGAATGGGAAAGAGATTGTGTAGATATGGGCTGAATTCAACAGCACTGTGTCTGGTGGAGGAACAATAGCCTTTTTGTGCCTGATGCAGCCTGCTTACTGATGTATTGAGTGCATGTTGGTTGTTAGCTGCTTGAGGTGGTATGCTTCCCAAAGTGGGAGACAGCAATCGCCTACAGATGAGATTTTGAGTTATTGGTTACTCAGTAGAATGCCACATGGTATATAGCACTATCCCCAAAACTATTTGTTGGAGTCCATTGGATTTAGTACCATTTTACAAAGCAGGAGCTGATTTTACAGTATAATACAAATGTACATTTATATAGCGCCTTTCAGATTGGGAGGAAGCCCCAAGGAAATCTCCTTTTATCTGCCTTTTTGTCTACTTTTTGGTGGGGGTTTTTCTTTGCTTTGCTTCCAGTTTTCGTCCAGTTGTTTCTGAACCTGCAAGTTTAAATTTTGTGAGCAATCTCAGGCTGCATTGTTTCATCATGTCCAAACAATAAGCAAAAACAGTACAAACGGTGATGATTATGAAGCATTTTGCAGTTGGCTTGGAGACCTGCATTTCATTAATGTATGCCTGGTTCACAGATGTTACCAGATGGAAGGAAATGCTCACTAAAGTAGCATAATCTCTTTTAGTAAGTATAGTTTTTTTTGGGGGGTGGAGATTAAATGCACCTGTATAGAGACCCAAATATTAAAAGGGTTTGACGGAAGAATTGTGCAGTCATGTACTGTTGTACATTAAGCTGAGGGGATGACGTCATAAAACTGACTGTGATTATGTTAGTCAGATTACTGGGCATACGCTAAGCTCTAAAGGGCCTCGTGAGAAAATATCATTTGAGACATGACTTTATAAAGTGGGTGTCGAGCAAACTGCTTTCTGTTCAGTTGATAAATGTAAACATAGATTTCCGTCAGTGAAGGTGTTTATGGACTATGATCACCACTGGGCATTTTTTGGCCTGATTATAAATTTAGCACCAACTCAGCACAGCGCAGGTTTGCGATTTGATTTCTCATTTGACTCTTGAGAGTTAACTCAATCTTTGGAATGACGTTGTTGAAGTTGTAACTGGGACAACCCTCATCGGATTGTGTTCTGTTAAAATGGGTTTACATTCTACATAGGTACATAGTCAGGGAACTGAGCAAAATGTGCTGGTATAACCTAGTAGGATAAAGTTGCAGTTAAATTATGAGGTGAAATATGCTCCAAGGGGAACTGTTAAAGCTTCTTCAATTATCACCATGACGATCTATTTCGCACATCTATTTCACTTGAGTATTTACGCTTCTGAGTGACGCTAGTTCAAACAAGTTTTTGTTTCTCAATTGTTTTACACCTGAAAAACTTTGGGGGTCGGGGGTTACATGTATGGCACCCAAATATTAGACAGCCGTTGTATTAGTGTACATTAGCCCTATGTCATACAACTGACTGGTCATGTTACATTCATGTTAGTGAACAATATGTGACTTCCAAAAGGCCTTATGGTAAAATATCATTTGAGAGAAACTACACGTGGGTGTTGACGGCAGGACATGGGAGTGAATTAATAATTGACTTAAGGAAAGAAAGCAGGGAGTAATTCTAAAGTCCAGAAAACTGGATCAAATTAAGGGGATGTTTTGATGGAGTCTCCAAGGTACCTAGAACCCTTCCTGTTCCTTGCATGCTTTAAATGACCTGGATTTGGAAACCCAGCAATTCAGTTTGCAGGTGACAGGGAAAGAAGATTGTGGAAACAGAGGAAGGCAGCCAGGATTTTACAAAGAGAGCTTGAGAACCGTGCAATCACTGGCAAATATCACTGGGTTCAGGCAATCCTTGTGCATCTGTGTCATAAGATTGTGGGTCTAAGTACCATGTCAGCATTCTGCTCATTGTCTGGTTGACACACAACTTAGTGGTGTTGGTTGACTTGTTCATGACATTGATGTGTGGATACCAACCAGGCTCTAGAGATCAAAGGAGAGCAACAAGTTGTTTCCAATTGTTAGAATGATCAATGTAAAATTGAGAAACTTCTAAGGCCCCAGCCTCAAACAATTACATCTTTGAGGATGTGTTTGAGATGCTTAACTCAATAGAGAAAGTATACCTGAAGTAAAGCTGCAGAACAAGAGGGCATAGGTTCAGTGTTTGGAGGGCAGGTTTAAAGAAGCATTTTTTTCCTATAAACACAGAAGGTTGACTTTAAGAAACAACTTGATGCTGTAATGACTAGATGTTAGGTTGGAGGCCATTATAGGGATCCCTTTTATGCGGTCAAATGGAACTGAGCTGTGAACATGGTTTGTGTTTTAATTCTCTTATCCTCATCCCACCCCCCACTGGGGTGCGTGAATAATTACGGTGCTCCCACTTAACTTTTAACAACATTTGACTGAATGTGGCTTGCTATCGGCAGATTTTCATAACACAAGTAACTGGGACAATAATACTCGAGCAGAGAGCTGGAGTGAGCTACGGATGGAGTGAGGCGAGGACAGAGTGAGAAGGAATTGGGTGAGAGTGGGAATTAGGTGTAGAGGGGGAGGTAGGTGCAAGGTTGCATTTTATCCAACAATAATATAGGAAAAATTTATTGAGAGGAGAGAATGGTCTGGCAGGTGATGTGCGAGGAATGTGGCATGTGGGAGTCAATGGAGGGCAACCTAAATCCGGGTGATTTTATCTGCAGCAAATGTCTGCATCTGAGGAAGCTCCAGCTTAAGATAGCTGAGCTGGAATCTCAGGTGGAGACGCTGCGCAGCATTAGGGATGGAGAGAACTTCCTGGACAGCTTCATCCTGGAGCTGGACACTCCCCTGAGTCCCAAGGAAGAAGAATGTAGCAGCGACGGACATGACTGGGTGACAGTCAGGCGGGCAGGTAAGGGTTCCCGAAAGAGAGGAGTAGAGGAATCCCAGACTTTAGTCTTGTCTGACAGGTATCAAATACTGACAACCTGTGTGGATAAGGAAATCTGTGAGGAAGACGGGCAAACTGACCCCAACACCTCTGTGCAGGAGGCCACACAAAAGGAATAGTTAAAAAAGTTAAAAATGTAATTGTAATTGGGGATGAGACAGTCAGGAGGACTGATCACTTTTCTGTAGCCATAGTAGGGAGACAAGAAGACTCCTGGGGCCAGGGTCAAGGATGTCACCGCCGGGCTGGAGACAAATTTGAGGCATGAGGGAGAGGATCCAATTGTGATGGTACATATAGGGACCAATGACATCGGTAGGACCAGTAGGGACGAGTTAAGGAGCAAGTTCCAGGAATTGGGAGTTAAACTAAAGAATAGAACTTCCAAGGTGATTATATCAGGACTGTTACCTGAGCCAGGGGCTAATTGGTACAGGCAAAAGAGGATCATGGATCTGAATTTCTGGCTAAAAGAGTGGTGCGGAGGGCAGGAATTTCAATTTATGGGCCACTGGCACCAATATTGGGGAAGACGGGAGCTATTCCGAAGGAATGGGCTCCATCTAAATAGGGCTGGGACAAATGTCCTGGCTACGCGAATAAATAGGGAGGTAGAAAGGGCTTTAAACTACTACGGGTGGAGGGAGGTATAAACATAGTCAGGTATAGTCCACCACAGTTAAACTTGGGATCAACAAAAGTGGGAGAGCAGATTAACAAGCAAAGTGTGTCAAGCAGGGAAAGGAAGTGCAGTGATAGGGTATTGGTGAATAGGGTTAATAGCCGGAAGTCAGAATTAAGGGCGCTGTATCTGAATGCACGAAGCATTCGAAACAAGATAGATGAATTAGTTGTGCAAATAGAGACTAACTGATCTAGTAGCCATCACCGAGACATGGTTACAGGGTGATCAAGAGTGGGAACTAAATATTCCCGGCTATGTGGTATATAGGAAAGATAGGCAATGTGTTAAACGAGGAATGGGGTGGCCCGGCTAATTAAAGGATGGGATAAAAACAGTAGAGAGGAAAGATTTTAAATCTGAAAAGCAAGATGTAGAGTCAGTATGGGTAGAGATACGTAACTTCAAGGGGCAGAAAACTATAGTGGGAGTAGTTTATAGACCCCCAAACAGCAGTCAAAGTATCGCTCAAGGTATAAATCAGGAGATTAGTGTAGGCATGTAGCAAAGGAAAGACAGTAATTGTGGGTGATTTTAACCTGCGCATAGACTGGGACAACCAAATTGGGAAAGGTAAGATAGAAGAGGAGTTTATAGAATGTATTAGAATGTAGACTAAAGGATAGAACTATAGAATGTATTAGTGATAATTTTCTAGATCGGTATGCCGAGGAGCCGACCAGGGAACAAGCCATATTAGACCTTGTTTTGTGTAATGAAACAGGGCTGATCAGCAAACTAGAACTTAAGGCTCCTCTAGGGCAAAGTGATCATAATATGATGGAATTTAGCATTAAATTAGAGAGGGAAGTAGTTAAGTCTGAAGCAAAAGTCTTCAATTTAAATAAAGCCAACTTTGCTGGTATGAGAGGATTTAGCCAGAATAAACTGGGAGACTAGACTTAAAGATTTGACAGTAGACCAGCAATGGCAGACATTCAAGGAGATAGTGCAAAATTCCCAGCGAGCACATATTCCTTTGAGGAATAAGAATGCCATGGGAAAGGTGGTTCAGCCGTGGCTAACTAGAGCAGTTAGGGAAAGTATCAAATCAAAAGAAAAAGCCTATAAAACAGCGCAGATGAATCCGAGGATTGGGAGAACTTTAGGGAACAACAGAGAAGGACCAAAAAATTGATCAAGAGGGAGAAAATAGATTATGAAACTAGCAAAGAACATAAAAACAGACTGCAAGAGTATTTACAAATATATAAAGAGAAAAAGGCTATCGAGAGTGAATGTGGGTCCATTACAGGCAGAGACCGGAGGAATTATAATAGGGGACAAAGACATGGCAGAGTCATTAAACAAGTATTTTTCTACAGTCTTCACCATAGAAGATACTGGAAACATACCAAAAATAGAGGGGAATCAAGAAGACAATGTTAGTGAGCAACTTAGGGAGATTAACATTAGTAATAAGATGGTTCTGGGTAAATTGTCGGGTCTTAAAACCGATAAATCCCCTGGACCAGATGGCCTGCATCCTAGAGTTTTAAAGGAGGTGGCTACTGAGATAGTGGATGGCATGTCTATAATCTTCCAAAATTCTCTGGATACTGAAAAAGTCCCCGTTGATTGAAAGATTGCAAACGTAACTCCACTATTTAAGAAGGGTGGGAGAGAAAATATGGGAAACTATAGACCAGTTAGTCTGACGTCAGTTGTAGGAAAAATTCTTGAGTCCTTAATAAAAGACGTAGTTATGGGATACCTTGAAGACCATAAAAAGATTAGGCAGAGTAAGCATGGCTTTACAAAAGGGAAGTCATGCTTGACTAATCTTTTAGAATTTTTTGAGGATGTATCCAGCAGGTTGGATAAGGGGGAACCAGTAGATGTGGTATATTTGGATTTTAGGAAGGCATTTGACAAGGTGCCACACTCAAGATTGGCTGTTACTCAAGATTAAGGCCCACGGAATTAATGGGAACATATTAACATGGATAGAAGAGTGGCTATCGGGTAGAAAGCAGAGAGTAGCGATAAACGGATCATTCTCGAATTGGCAGGATGTAACTAGTGGACACAAGGATCAGTGCTTGGGCCTCAGCTATTTACTATTTACATCAATGATCTGGACGAGGACATTGAATGTAACGTGTCTAAATTCGCGGATGACACTAAACTAGGTAGCAGAGTGAGCTCTGAGGATGATGCAAAAAGATTGCAATAAGATATAGATAGGCTAGGGGAGTGGGCAAGGTGGCAGATGGAATTCAGTGTTAGCAAGTGTGAAATTATTCACCTAGGTAGCAAGAATAAAAGAATAATTCTTTTCTAGAGGGGGAGAAGTTAGATAGTGTTAGTATTCAAAGGGATTTGGGTGTCCTTGTACACCAGTCCCAAAAGGTTAGTTTGCAGGTGCAGCAAGCAACTAAGAAGGCAAACGGCATGCTAGTGTTCATTTCAAAAGGTTTAGAGTATAAGAGTAGGGAAGTCTTGCTGTAACTGTATAGGGCTTTGGTGAGACCGCACCTAGAGAGTTATGTGCAGTTTTGGTCTCCTTATTTAAAAAAGGACATACTTGCCTTAGAGGGGGTGCAGCGTAGATTCACTAGGTTAGTTCCTGGGATAAGGGGACTGAACTATGAGGATAGGTTGAATAAACTAGGGCAGTATTCTCTGGAGTACAGAAGAATTAGGGGGGATCTTATTGAAACATATAAGATTATTAAAGGGCTGAATAAAGTAGACACTGAGGGACTGTTTCCCCTGGTAGGAGAATCTATAACCAGGGGTCACAGTCTTAAAATTAAGGGCCAGCCTTTTAGAATAGAGTTGAGGAAACATTTTTTCACTCAGATGGTAGTGAATTTATGGAATTCATTACCCCAGAAGGCTGTAAATGCTCAGTCCTTGAACATTTTCAAGGCTGAGACTGATATATTTTTGAAAAATAGAGGGATGAGGGGATATGGGGATAGGGCAGGTAATCAGAGTTAGGTGAGAAGATCAGCCATGATCTTATTGAATGGCGGATCAGGCTCGAAGGGCCGAATGGCCTACTCCTGCTCCTAATTCTTATGTTCTTATGTTCTTAATAATATTGTAACTGAGCACTTTAATTTTATGGTTCAAATGAAACTTTCTGCAATTCTGGTTCGAGGGTTAGAGCTCATCACAGGCGGCAAAACAGCTGGACAAGATGTTTTGTGGAGGTGTTTGCAGCAGGGGCGTTTTTAATTGGATATTGGTTGAAATAGTTTTCATTAATAAACTAGAGAGTGAGAATTCCACTGGGTTCCTGAACTAATTCTCCCAACTTAGATGCCGGGGATTTCTGTGTTTGCCTTTTTTTTACACAGACACAATCAATTCACAAGAGTCTCCTAAATTGATTTGACGTTCTCTGCTCTTATCGTTATTGTTTTCTCATTCTCATTTTAATTGGATTTTGGAGCTAATTCTAAATGCTCTACTTTTGCCAACTTTAGATTCTGGTCAAGTGAATCTAATCATAGGCTATTGGATGCATTGGATTTTTGGGAGGGAGGGGAAGGGGGTGGGTTTGACTGGCACCCAACAAATCTGGCTACAGTATTAAAGTGATCTTGCATAATGCACTTTGAGATATCCTTCTGATGTGACAGGTGTTATATAAATGTAAATTACACACGGTAATTACACACATGTTGTGATATACAGTAAACGTCTGCAAAATGTTGTGAGTTTCTACTTTACTTATCACTCCACTTAACACGTAACTGGTCACATTTTAGAAATTCTTGTAAGTACTTGCAGTGTAAAACTGATTGGATAACTCATGCTATAAGATGGTGACTTGCATCGCAGAGAGAGATCATGGTTGCAACCCTACAATAGATTAGAGGCCTCTGATGCATCTGAACATGCACCTATCTCAGCTTCCCTTTGTGGAAAATAACCCCCCATCCTAGATAATGTGTCGTTTAGCTCTTTTCCCTTGAAGTGACCAGTCAATTAGAGTTAGTCTATAAGAAGTCCAGAGTTTGCTTACTTGGATAATTATGGGTAAAATCTGCATTCTACAGCATAAATCGGTTGAGTAATAGTGCAATCCCTTACTTAATGCTTACCGCAACTAAACCATTCCTGAAGAAGTGGTGGGTCAGCACAGTGTTGACCTTTCATTTACAAGGTGGACATAACAATCTTACAAACAGACTACCTATTTTTTTCATTTCTTTGTCTCTGTCTTTATATATCTATCCGGTCTCTCGTGCTGGTCTCTTTCTCTCGCTGGTGTCTCTCTTTCTGCTTCACTGGTCTGTCTCTCTTTCTCACCCTATCTATCTTTGTCACTTTTAAAGCTAACTATTCTCAATGTCTGGTTACACTATACCTAAGCACAAATGCTGGGCAATGATTAGTGTGGTCTTGCATTGTTAATAATGTAGATATCTTTACTTTAGGAATTGGATCAGCTCCAGTACATTTCAGCTTTCATTCTAGATGTGTGGTGTTTAGAAAGTAGCTGAGACATTGCAATGGCTCAAGCATTATGCCATTATCCTGTAAGTTAGTTTGATATGTGTACTCTGTCACAATGGAGGCCACCAGACAAGTTGAAATAAATCTCTTAAATTAGTATTTAGTAATATTTCCCATCTTCACTAATTTATCTAAAAATATAAAAACTCTAAATGCATTTGACTTGATATAATATGGTTTCCCATATGTCAATGGCAGATCAAAGTACTCGAAATATACACAGAACAGTGACACCTTAATTTATGCATGTTGAGCAATGTGATTTTAATGATATAGCTTTCTCACTACCTTACCTTAATTCTGGAAAATTAAGGCAAAATTTTGCTTGCAATACTAAACTGGAGAGAATTGAATGTTGACGCAGGATGGAAAAAGTATCTGTCTTGTAAAGAATTAAATAGCGGTGGTGGCAAGGGTGGATCATATCTATATTTTTCATTTGAGCTTCTGTGTACAAGTTGCAAGTCTGGTATAATCTATCCAATTCTATTGTGAGGTAGAATTAAAATTTACAGATGGGAAAGGTCATTAACAGAAAAATATTGAAGTGGGTTTGACTTCAGTATCATAAGTGTTATGTTTAAATAACATAACACTCACCGCATCAAAATGGGTTAAAATATCTCATTTCATTTTGAGAGTACAGTAAAAGCTTCATTATCCGACACCCTCGGGACCTGACCAGTGCCAGTTAATTAAATATGCCGGATATTCGAGTGGCAAGTTGCCGAAAATCCTACACAATAAATTTACTTATTTTAAAACATTCCATATTAATAATAGACAAAATAATAAGAAAATATTGTATGGATACTTACCAATAAAGCATTCCAGCACACTTGGTAAAATGATCGGTAAAAAAGCATTCCAGAATGTGGTAAGTTTAATAAGTGCGCATGCAAAGTGAACATATTGCGAGCATACTTTATCTGCTCATTTCACCTTGTTTTTCCACTATAAATATAAATCAAAATTATAAATGAATGTTTTTCCCACCTAGAGCAATTTGATACATTTATAATGACCAGGAAATAAACTTATAATTGTCGATTATTTTATATGGTAGTGTTGGGTTGCTTTGTAAATACCTCCACACATAATTTTATGTTCTAAATATTCTATCTGGAATAGGCAAAGTATGGGCAATTCCACAATAATGGAAAAAAAATGCCTGTATCCCTGCCAGTTTACCATTCCTCTCCTATTTACGTTGGATATGGTTTTGTGTTTGCATTGGATATGGTTTCTTGGGCACCGACAGACTGTAGCTGGACCTTCGTTGAATTTGTATGAAAAAATAACTAGAAAATCAACTGAACTGGTTTACCCTTTTCCCCCTTCTTCATAGGTGCAACAAGAGAAATTGGTTCAGCGCTGACCAGAATGTGTATGAGACACAGAAGTATAGAAACAAAACTTCGGCAGTTTTCAGCGTAAGTTGCTCTTTTAATGAATAATGTCAGTTATCATTTAAGCATTCCAAGCTAGTCAATTTAAAAACAAATGAGGATAAGAACATTTGGCTGAGTCAGAAAGCAATTGGCAGTAATGTTTTTCCAGTGAATATTTGGAAGTTGCGTACACTTTGGATCCCGGGGCACTCACCAGCTTAACTCAGCTGTCACAGTTCATTTTTCCCATGGTTTTCTTGCCAATCTGCTGAATGACATTGCGTTTTGATATCGGCTTTCTGGTTGAGTGATCAATTGGGTCACCCTGTTTTATGGGTAGCTTTTTAGTTCTGTTGGATTTGTATTTTTAATGCATTTTTCTGCATCTCAACAAGATGGATTTGTGCAGTGCAGCATATATGCATGTTCAATCTTTTGAAAGAAATTTTGACTTTGCACTCTAGTTAAATGTAATGCATTGTTTTAAAAAGCCAATTTACACCAGTTTAGGTGAAAATTAGCTTATATTAATTTTAATATAATCAATGATTGAGCACCATGCATTTTGCTTTTGCATTAAATGGCTTCAGTTTTAACAGTCTAGCAATGTGCAGAATTGTTTCTTGTGTTTTAAGAATAAAATGATACATTTATTTCAATCTTAACTTCTTTTCTTATTATTAACTCAGCGCTTTGATTGATTGCCTGATAAATCCTCTTCAGGATCAAATGGAAGAATGGAAAAAAGTGGCGAACCAATTAGACAAGGACCATGCAAAAGGTACTCCCAAGAAAGGGTTAATTCTTTCAAATGTTTGCTAATTAATACATATCTTCAAATTTTGGCTTAAAAGAGCTGTGATTCTCTTCTTTTCCCCTCCCCTTTTCCAAACAATACACATCCATTGTCTCAAACTTGAGAGTCATATTTTCAATGTTTCAATAAAATTAGACTGAAGTCGGGAACTCGATAGGAGTTTTCTCTGTATACCATCTGTTGCCTGGAAAAATACAAGCATCTATGTAGGTAGCCAATGCATTGTTTAACTGTAGCCTGTTTAATCAATTTGTATGCAAAATAGCTGTTTTATTGATATTCCAGTATTGTTAGCTCAAATTTAATTTACTCAGATACTTGCCTGTTGGAGAGATTGATAGCAACTGTATCATCAAGGATGCCAAGTTACAAAATAAAGCTCCTTTTTAAACTCGTTAAATGTAGCATGCACTGATTGAGTTAGGGCATAGCTCCTCTTTTCAAGCCATTTGTACTATAATAGAGGATGTAACATGAAAACATTAGTCAATAGAGAACTTGACCAGTCTTCTGCTCTTGCTTTAAAGAATATAAGAAAGCTCGACAAGAAATCAAAAAGAAATCATCTGACACATTGAAACTTCAAAAGAAGGCGAGGAAAGGTAAGTTATTTTAAAATGGACATTTGATTATTTTCACTGATTTATCCATAGCATACTTTGCCACTAAATTTATTTGGTTATCTGCAGCTGTACTTAATATTCTATGTAATTGTTCTGATTTAATTTAGTCTCTGCACAGCAAAAGTGGGTTCAGACAGACAATACATTATTGACTGAATAGTTTTGAGGCTGTAAATATAGACTTGATTCAAGAATTATAGGAGTTCTTATTGACTTCATTGCCTTTGTGGCCACAGTAACCGAGTAGTTCATTGTTGTAACTACAGAAAGGGCCGTCAGTATTTCAATTTGTTGTACTGAATTGACCTTTGTGTTTTAAAATAGAAATCTTTCCGCCTATTTTGCACAGATTAAAACTTGTCCTTTGTGCCAGTCGTTGGCAATGTGTCCTATTTAAGGCCTCCGAAAATCAATGCTGTTATTGTCAGTCCAGTGAGCAGTGCACAGTCAATGCTGTTTCTTGCTTAAATCCTGTGAAAGTGGATCAGAGGTTACTCTTCCATCAGACAAACCTGGCCAAAGCAACCTGTTTTTCGTCTCTCCTCTACCGACTCCTCCCCCCCCCCCATTATTTACTCTTGTCCTTGCACCTCCCCAAAAGTCTCCCAACGAAGGGCAACACAGTTCTAGCCCCAAATACTGTCCAGAAAAAGTACAAATAGCAAGCAAGGTAATAAACTGAAAGTCCAGAGATACAGAGGCAAAACTACAGATCTAAAGGAGATCGATGGATAAACATTTCATTCGTGACACTTTACACGTGAGACTTTTTTGGGGTCAATTGAGTGTCTGACATATGTAGAAACTGTTCGCCATGGAAGTTGATCTACTGGTTTAACAGGAATTGTGATTGTCATTGTGGACAGGCATCTGTGTAAAAATAATCCCAGGGTTGGTATGTTATTCAAAATCTTTCATTGTGCAGTAACTGGTTCTTTGGGTGATATCATCCAATGATTATAAAATATACCCACATTAGAAATAGTTGCTACATGAAGAGTAAATAATTTGAGTTTTATACGAGTTCCCTGCAAAAACATAGTGTACATTTACAGCAGCTGCAAACATAATTTACCAATATAACTAATTTTACAGTGATTATTTAATTTTCCGGTTCAGATATTGTTCCATTTTGATAGCATTGCTACTTAGTTTCTTGTCAGACTACTGACTAAATTAGCCCAAATTACTAAGTCAATAATGACTTAAGTTATTACTATGAATCATTTTAATTTTAGTTGTTTTAAATCTATAGAAGGAAAATGAATCAAATGGCATTTTTAAACAAAGGATGTCTGCCCACAATGATACCAAAAGCAGGCAATTATCTTAGAATCATAGAATCTAGAATCTTACGGCACAGAAGGAGACCTGTTCTTCCTAAATAAAGATCTAATTCTCTTTTAAAAGCTGATTATCTATTAGTTGCCTACTTTTGGTATCACAAGGACCACCCACTTTACATGTACTGGGACTCCTCAATTAACGTCGGGGATGTATTCTTGAAAAGTGCGATTTTAAGTCAACCAACGTATAGCAAAACCTAAATTACCATAGGCCCTAATGCTATCAATAGGGGTTATGTTCCTTCAGTACATTTCTGGTCTACATTTTCTTACACTAATATTAAATAAAGACCAAAAACAACACCACTAGTATTGAAAATTAAAATAAAAGTTTAATAAAGATCAAAATACAATTAAGAGAACACTTACTAGAGATGGTTTATGTGGTAGTGGGAGGGGGCGGAGTCATTCAGATGAAGGGGCAGGATTACCTGCCTCTTGTATGGACCCCAGAGGTCCCTCCCTCACTCCACGGCCCCAAACAGCTGATCACTGCACGCGTTTGCTCCTTCGTACATTTTTTCTAAAGTTGTCGAAATGTACGAATGAGCAAACATGTGCCAGTGATCAGCTGTTTGGGGACGTGGCGTGAGGGAGGCCCCTCTGGAGATCCGTATAAGAGGCAGGTAATCCCGCCCCTTCATCGGAACAACTCCGCCTCGTCTCCGCCCCGTCCCATTGACTATATCAACCATCTCCAGCACGTGTTCTCAATTGTATTTATTATCTTATTTATATGTTTGCTAAACAACTGATATAAAATGTAATCAGCTAATATCTCTTCAATTAATCCAATTTTCTAATTATTTTTTCAAACTATTTATTAATTCACCAACAACGTACAATCGAAACAACGTCTGTGATGATGGATAGAGGAGTACCAGTAGTTTTCAATGATCATTCATTTAGTGGTCCTTTTGAGGGAAATTTGGATTATTGCAACTTGATGATCAGAGTATCATGATGTGCATAGATGTTCCTTGCTATAGATGCAGGTTGCACTACAAGATACCTTTTCAGGGAGTTGAACACTGCTAATAATGGGATTGATTTGCTGAGAAAAAATAGTTAATCCCATTGCTGGTCGGCAAACTGAAGATGTTCAGGCATTTGTATTGTGGATCCATCTGCCATGTCAAAGTATTGCATAAATCATATTATTTCAATCTGTTATTTTAATTCATGCACAAATCCCTCTCACAAATTAACATTCCCATTTTTAAATACTTTGGAGCCTTTGATAAATATTGATGAACAATATTCCTCTTTGGCTTTGTACACTGTCTTAAAATACTTTGGTAGTTAACCTATTTTGCATCCATTTTACCAACCGGTGTGGAGATTTTAAAGGAATAATTGTTTTATACACCAGGTACATTGCATGTGTGGTTCCACTCACTATACCTACCTGTGTGTTAAAATGTCTGATTGCGGATCTTGAGATTGCTGCTGTTCTCACATCCTACTTACGCACGTATAGCAAATGGGAAGTGACGTCGCCTGCAACCTGATGACCTGGAAATCAGCCATTTTGCATTAGGAATTGGCTGGATGTACAGCCAGCTCACCACTGTGTGATAAGAAGGCTGCACTTAAACTGATTTCTGAAGATAGTACCATGGAGAACTAGACCAGATACTAAAGTTCTGGAATAATATTTGTATCTATGTTAGCTGCCCCACATCTTGGCTAATTTTAATATTTTTAATATATTGTACTGTATTTTTAGACTGGTATATTTAGACTATCCCAGTTTCCATTAGCCCTACACTGTTGTATGAAAGTAGACTACTTCAGGTGCATGCAGAAAATGCATTTAAGTTCCAGCTGTCGTGTCTAAACGACCTAAATCTGCAATACCTTATAAATAGATTGAGACAGTTGTAGAGTTTAGCATTAGAAGAAAGAGGTGCTTATGCCATGATGCAACTTTACTTGTTCAGCAAAATTGTTCATACAAACTGCCGGAATAGTTTCTATTTGAAATGGCTTCTATTTGAAATCAATGCAAAGCCACAATCTCTGCAGATTTGTCCTCTTTGTGTAAGAGAGGAGTCAAATTATTTCATAACAAACTTTGTGTTTATGATAACTTGTGCCCTTAAACCTGACCAAATTCTATTTACGGAGGAACAGCAGCTTTGGAAAATAGCCTTGACTAAGTTTGGATTAGTCATGGTTTGAAAATGGCAGGATTCAGGTGGAATTTTAAATATATATTGCAGCTTGCATCTAAAAAGTGCCATTCACAGTGTGAAACGCATTAGAGAGATCCTGTCAGATCAAGCGGGGTGAAGGAGGGGTTGGGAAGGTAACTTGCAGTCTCAGGTGAACCGCTAGATTTTTAGACAGAATTTAAACCTCCCAACGTGAAACGCGCCATCAAATGTCATTTTGTTGTTGTTAAAGACAGCATTATGAAGCCCCACAGGAAAATGTAACAGCTCACGTCAAAAACAAGAAAGGCTCTCCAGCAGCTCACTTACGTAATAGGGTAGAGTGCAGGAGATGGAAGCATTGATGCACAGGTTTATTTTTTGTCCGGGAACACTCGGCAGATCAGGCAGAAAGGAAAAAGTGAGTCAATGTTTCGGATCCATGATCCTTCGTCAGAACAAGAACAACAACAACAAATGACATGTATATAGGGCCTTTGATGTCGGGAGGACGTTCCAAGGCGCTGAACAGTCAGGTAGGGACCAAATTGGGGGGAGGGGTCGGGGTAAAGGGAAGGAGAGTAGGAGAATTGACTGCATATTTGTGGGCGAAACGCAACAGCCAAATTGCACACAGCAGTGTCCCACAAACAGTCGTGAAAGTGGGATTAGGGGAGAAAGGGGGAAAGATGTAAGCGGGGAAAGGGAGGGAAAGGTGAGGTGGGGTAAAGTCAGGGAGGAAAATAGGGGGGGGAGGCTTATAAGGACTAACGCAGAGGGAAAGTCAGGGCAAGGAAGACATTGGTCACCGTTCTACCCCTGCCCCGGGCTCGGTCCCGGGATCCTCTACTGTGAAGCGCTCTGAGACGGCATTCGGCATGGAGGGCGCTATATAAATCGAAGTTGTTGTTGTTGTTGACAGAGGAGAAAATGAAGTAGAGGGCAGGAGATGATGGGTTAAAGAGGTGTTAATGTTGTGAAACAAAAGGAGGGAATTGCAACAAAATTTGAGACAAGGGGTGTTAACAAAGAGGGGTGAAATTGCAAAAGAACAGGCAGATCAGATGGTTACAGAAGATGGGGGAAGGTGAGCTGTTATGGCCTGAAATTATTTAAATCAATACAGATGTAAGATCCCTAGCAAACAGATACGCTGCTGTTCCTCGAGCGCTGTAGTTCAACGAAACAGCATAGGAGACCGTGGATGGAATGGTCAGACTGAGTGGGAAGGAGAGTTGAAATAGCAAGAAACCTTTAAGTCAGGGTTGTATTTGCAGACAGAACAGAAGTGTTCAGCATTTGCCGTAATTTGCGTTTGGTTAGTTTTTTTCCTACTGACAATTAGTTGTAATAATCATGTTCTATGGGAAAACAACAATAGATTTAGACATTTAGTGCTTGGTTGGCTGAGGGGTAACTGTTGTACCAAGCCATTAACTGCAGGATTCGGGTCTCACTAAGGCCCTCCCTTCCAAACGTAGCAATACTGCAGATTTCCACTTGTCCTGAATTAGAGCATCAGTTGAAATCCCTCAATTATTGATTCAATGCACGTCTGGCGAGTTTGCTGCGGCATCATTTCTAGTGATATTCAGAATTCCTATTAACTTTATCCAAGCCAATTGAACGTTGGGTGTTACTGAGTGCTAGCTTGCTGGAGGAAAACTACAGCTGTTAATTCCTGTTTCTGTCAGTTTGCTGACAGAAAGCATCTGCCATGTCTTTGAAAATTATAGACATATTGTGCAAAAATCTGTCTTGTAATAGTTGTATTTACGTAAGAAAAATTGTAACAAGTTTAGCTTTCAGCGATCCATTGATGTTGATGCCTTTATTTGAGAATGATGGAAGTAGCTTCGTGAAACCCTTTAGTAACAATAATAATCCTTACATTTGATATAGAGCTTTTCGTATCTTCCTAGAAGTCTCAAAGTGCTCCACAGAATAATCTGTAAAGTGAATTGACAGTATATTTGTACGCAAAACGCGGCAACTAATTGCGCACAGCAGTGTCCCACAAAAAGTAGTGGATTGAAATGACCAAATTATTATTGTTATCTTTTTCAAGGGATTATTATCAGGCGTGCGGAGTAAGGTAATTTATCCAATGTTTTGTCCTACCTGGAATTGAACCCAGGTCTCTCGCTTGTAAGGCGAGTGCTCTACCACTGAGCTACAGGACTACACCAATAGTAGCGTCAATCAGAAACCAATCCAATTTTTGATTCTCAGACATTTAACCGGACGACTTAAGTGTGTTTTCAATAGATTTGATTTGTTTCTTTTTGTAAATTATTTTATTCTAAACTTTAAAATCTGTTACAAAGCTGCAAGAGTCCAATAAAATAAATGCAGTAAGAAAAGCAAATCTTTGCTTTGCATGGGTGGTGGTGTACAATTTAAATTCACTCTGATTTATGTTTTGTCCGCTGTCAGATTACCTGCCTCCGTCCATACCTCACCACCACCTCAGCCAAAACCCTCTTCCACACCTTTGTCACTTCCCTGCTGAACTATTGCAATGCCCACCTCACTGGTCTTCCATTCTACTCCCACCCTCTGGAACTCAATCCCACAGTCCCTCCACCTCGCCCCCTCCCGTGCCTTCTTCAAGATCAATCTCAAGATCCTTCTCTTCGACCGTGCTTTTGGTCACCCTACCCCCCACCCCTCTATTCTCCTCATTCTCGACCCTCAGCTTCAATCCAAAATACAATAACTGTCATTCTGACATGAAAGGCGCTATATGTAATTTTATTATTGTTAATAATAATAACAATAATATTGTTATTATTATTAACAATTCCCCCATACACAAAATTCAATTACCCCAAAGCTCTGCCACCTGGATACTCACCCACATAAGACTCCATATCCTCATCACAACAGTCGTTGTCAGGCTCCACTGGCTTCCAATTACCAAACAGATCAATTGATTCCAAGATCCCTCACTCATTTTCAAATCCTTTCATGTGCTTGCACTTCTCCACCTATCCGATCAGTTTACCCCCTACTCCACCACCCGCTGCCTCCATCTTCCTGGGGTATATAATTCCACAAACACTGATTTCCTTCCTGCCTAAGTGGCCATTGTTCATGTGAGTGTCGGCTATGGTGGGCATCACGGCCGTGCCTGACTTCTCCCCACCTGACTGCCATAGTGCACAACTAGTAAAAGGTGCTGTACAGGGACCAGGACAGAAATGCTGGGGGGTTTTCTCCCTAATCCTTGGAAAACCAGGACCAATTTAGTCTTCCATTCCAACCCCGACTGAGACCAGTGAGCTCACCACGGATCTGAACAAGCAAACACTTGGTCTGTAAGCTACAGTTTCATTTATTGCACCATCAAGGCTGTCCTTCATGCTTTATTAAGATCGAACTGCATTTTCCTTGTCTTCTTAATATATGAATCACCTGCATGTCGGAATAGAACCATATACACGGCCAGAATAGAGCAAGTTAGAATCATATAAAGAGCTGTGTTTGATAAGGAAATTGGGTAGAAACAATAAGTAAAGATAATGAATGTATTAAAATCAGGGCCAGATTTGGTAAAAGGTCATTATGGCACATGGCACTTGCCATCTGTTCAGTTTTGAAGATGATGTAATTAAAATTTTGGTTTCTCGGATGACTCCTTCCTTACATGATTCCACAGTTCCTCGTGCAAGACGCCCATATTAATACAGTAATACTAAGAGCTATCACTTCTGCCTTGTCATTACGCTTGCTGTTCCTTTTTCAATTAAAAGCTGAACTTTGGAAGCTTTTTGACTGAGGGGACAACGTGGCAATTAAGACAGATCCTGTTTATATCCACAAATGTGCATCTTCCAACAGTAACCATATTGAGCAGGAGAGTGGGAAAGTTGAGCTCTACTGGAGACTTGATTGCTGAAATCCCTACGTTCAGTTCCATGCTGAGTGGGGTCATCAACTTGCTGAACCTTTGGGTCGGGTCGACTATCTTCTGAAGGAGACTTCATTTGGGAAAACTCCCATAATCCAATGTTAGGAAGATTTATAGCCTAGCTACAAGCAACCAACCAATATTTGGGAGCTCATCAAGGATTACCACATCTGAGGACCCTCTCTTCAAATCACTAGTTGATATTAATTTGAAGTTTCAAACTTGGAAAACCACTCCATGGTGACTTTCATTTTAGCTAAACGATTTTCAGGCAGTTATGATTAAACAACCTGGTTTCATCTGGCTGAATATCAGAAATGTGGCTTCAGAATTTTCCTCAAACACTGTCTTCAGTTTTAAATGTTACGACTGTACTTTCATTTGCTACAGTTTGGCGTCTACACTACATGGATCCTGCTTCATTAGCAGACCTTCCTCTGGAATTGCTGCCATGCCTTAGGCCAACCCCAGTCAATGTTTCACCCATAAAACATACAGTATGCACTTTGCAGTATATACTGTGAAGTGATTTGAAATATCTCAAAGACGTAATAAGGTGCTATATCAAATGCAAGGAGTATTATTATTATTATTTCTATGACAGGTGACGGAGAAAAGAGAGTAGGTTATTTTCCTGCTATTTTCCTGCCTTCTTTGTCCATTATGTAGTATAACTACAAGTGAAGGAACAGATCTGAAATGAAGAAGACATAATGAGCGTTATGTAATACTGGAATTAAAACAAAGTTTAATTGGTTCACCATTGTCCCCAAGCACTTTATAATGTAATCATTTTAATTTAGATGGACTACGAGCACATTTTTTTCGCTCATTTAAAGTTCATTTTAGCTGCAATATATGTCAATTTCTCTTTTTGTATTTGGTTATTTGTGTATTTGGGTTTAGGTAAACCCTGGATCCATGTATACAATTATAAACCAGGTTTCCAGGATCACATCAGAGAAGTCAGTGGAGTTTCAATGGATCTCAGCCCCGTCGACTCTGAAAATGGAACTTGCTTGTCTCCTCTTTTTTACTTCTCTTTGTGGAGCCATTTTCTACCTTGCCCTTCTTATTTTTCACCCTTTAAGTCACTCCACAAACAGTTTTCAGTCCGACAACAACAAATTGCATTTGTATTGTGCCTTTCACATCAGGAGGATGCCCCAATGTGCTGGACAGTCAGGGATCTCCGCCCAAGCTAGTGGTTGGGGTCAGGAGGATGCAGGGCAGGGAGGATAGAGGCAAGGGGGTGACCAAAGGCACGATCGAAGAGGAGGGTCTTGTAAGAGGCATGGGAGGGAGAGTGATGGAGGGACTGTGAGATGAAGTTCCAGAGAGTGGGGGCAGAGTAGCTGAAGGCCCTCTAGCCAATGGTGGTGCAGACCGTAACTGGCTGAGCGGAGGAAGTGGGCAGTTTGGTACGGGCTTAGGAGGTCGTTAGAGGTAGATGGGGACAAGGCCATGGAGGGTTTTGAAAGTGAGGATCAGGATCTTGAACTGTGTGAATGGATGTGGAGTCGGGTGAGGATGGAGGTGATAGAGTCGCGGAGCCTGGTGCTGGAAAGGACATGTGCCTCAGAGTTCTGGGTGGTCTGCAGCCTGTAGAGAGAGCGTTTGGGGAGGCTGACAAGCAGGGAGTTTACGTAGTCAAGTCTGGATGTGGTGAATGAGTGGATGAGGATCTCGGCGGCCTGGGGTGAGAGACGGTGGCGGAGACAGGCAATGTTGCGGAGGTGGTGAAAGGCGGATCGGATCATGGCATGGATGTGGGCAATGAAGCACAGTTGAGGGGTCGAACAGGACGCTGAGGTTCTGTATTAGCTGGTGAGGTGTAGAGTGCATCCGTGAAGGGTAATGGTGTCAGCGCCAGAGGTATGGAAACGCTGACGGGAGCCCTGCAGGAGCCTTGATCCTGTTGACATTCAACTGCAGGAAGTTAGCTCTCATTCAGGACTGTCAGGACAGTAGTGGTCCTTAGCGTGATGGCAGAGAGATAGAGTTGTATGTCATCCGCATGCATGTGGACGTGGAACCCATGTCCGTGGATGATGACACCATAAGGGGAGCATATAGATACTGAAAAGGAGAGGGGACAGTGCGGAGGTGGGGGGGAGATGCCGTTAATGGAACGAGTGGGAGAGGAAGGCATGGGCAGGTCCATGAAGATGGAGCTGATAGGAGAGGCGGTGGAAGAAGATAGATCGAGTGTTGAAGGCAGCAAAGAAGTTAAGGAGGACAAGGAGGCAGATAGATCCCTGATCATTAGTAACTTTGACCAGAGTTGTTCCAATGCAGCACTTGAGCTATATACCAAGGGAAATTGTATTATTCAGCCTTTTATCCCAATGGAATAGTGGAAGATAATATAATGATACTGTAATAATAATGCTTGCATTTGAAATAGCGCTTTTCTTATCTTCTATCTTCTTCTCGTCTCAATATATATTGTAAAGTGAATTGACTAATTATTTTGCGGGCGAAATGCAGTAGCAAATTGCTCACAGCGGTTGTCCCACAAACAGTCATGGATTGAAATGAACAATTTTATTCTTGTTTTTTTTTTCTTTTTCCCTGCTGGGCATCAATCCCAGCTCTCTCGCTTGCAAGATCAAGAGCATTTCATGCAGGGAAATTGTGTATAAACTATCCAGTTTCTTAGTCAGCAACGTGCGCTGCCTGTGAGCAATAGTTTTATTGAGAGATTGATTTCATTAGCTGTGCAGATTTTTAACGATGAGGGTCAAAATGGAAGGGCATTTCTTATAAGTGCACAGACAGCAGTTTTCTAGGTTTAAAGTTGTGTTGACAAATTTGAACTATGTGGTTCATCATGTGGGGCTTTATTTAAAAAAAACATTTTGTGCTTTTCTAAAAAAAAGTCACTTTCCGATGCATATTTTCCCAGATTTGCTACATATATTTAACACCTTTTGTTACAAATCAGACCCAAGCCTCAAGCTTGATTCATGTTTTGCTCATCAGTCCAATGGGTCTGATTCCCTGACTGAGCTGCCATGTCCTGTCAGTCTGTCATTGTAAGAAGTAGATTGGGTTCAGAATGAGGGAGGAGGAGACCACACTGTATGACTTCCTGAGCCTCTTAATGTGGGAGCAGCAGTATTTATGGAGAACAGAGACTAGGCCAAGACACAATATGGAAAATAAGTTAATGGTAGGTTTATTGGTGTCTCTACCTGGCAAAATAACACAAAATTATATCTTGGTCTGGTGGATAAATTAAGAAAATGAATGAGCCCTTTTTATATAAATTCTCCCAGATTGGTGGTGAACCCTGTGTATGATTGCTGTTTCATTTAAAATAGGTGGAAATTGTGATCTGATGATGTGACTTGCCTTCATTTCTACATGTTTATACTGTACTTCCCATTTGTTTGGGGAAACATAGGCTTGTGGTTTTTTTAAACTGATTACTGCAGTTTTCCAAGTATTGGTATGAGGTTAAAGAAAATCTAACCTTGTTTCAGCCTTTATTTGTAAAATTTGCAAAATGTTGATCTTTATGAATGTGAAAGTAGTGAGAAATGGGTAAACTGACTGCATCCTTCCTTCTACAAGAAGGCTATTAAAACATTTTATGAACTGCTTTTTTGTCAATTGTATTGACAATGCATTGCTGCCTTTCAAAAGTTGTTATACAGTATAACAACTACAGAGATGTAGAAAAAGCAAGGTCAATTATTAGTTTCATTTAATCGGTAGTTTGACATGTACTATAATCCTGGTACTTCAGATAAACTTCTCAGTGTCTCCTTGAAACAAAATTGCTTTGCTGACTTAAAATAAGCAGGCAACAAAATGTATTAGCAGCTGAAGATTTCTATAAATAGTAATGGTAGTTAATGTCATGATCATCTATCATTTTTCATTTTTTATTGAAAAATCTCTACATATTAATTCTCCTACACTCTCGCCCACTATTTAAAGTGATGCATCATGCAGTTGTTTAGCCTCTTGATGGCATGCTGACAGAACTGCAGTGAGTGAGCGCATCAGCGTCAAAATGTGATCATATGATTGATGTCCTTAATAAGATGGTTTACAGTTACATTCCAAATATTTTTCACACAAGTCATTTTTAACCCGGTGGGAAAGTTGCAATGAAGTACCACAATGTAGGTCCGGTTTATTTGACCTTGTTTTGTTAAAACAAAGTGTGGAGATGTGTATGCTTGGGACATCCTCTCGACGTGAAAAGCGCTATACAAATGTAATTTTGTTGTTGCATGTATGGTTTGGAAAAAAATCATAGGTACGTGTGAGAGAGTGTGCGTGTGAATGTGTGTTTGTGGACAACATCTTGAAGATTAGTTTGACTTATTTTCTTTCCCTCTCTGTACCAAATTTTGCTGTGCCATATCTTCTTCCTGCTAGCTGATGTTTTTGGTAAGTTGAGCTACACTCTACCCTGCTCGCTGGTGATTGAACCTCTTTTGTGGGCTAGATGTGTCCGAATATGAATAGCCATCACCACTAACTGCCAGTCTGTTTCTTCCCTTTGCCTCTCCTTTGTTACCCTTTTCCAACCCTCACAAAAAAATAGTTGAAGCTCAGTGATCCTTTGCACAGGCGGATTGGTGTATTTTGCATTTCTGGCCTTTACAGACTTTCCCCAGAGATCGGGAAAGGTTCAGAAGCCAGAGTGTATCACAACTTTCAAGTCATGAGTGTTTCTGTCACCAACAATGGTGTGGAAACTGCTCAACGATATAAATGGGACGCATTCTAATCTAATAGGCAGCCAAGGACATTTTTCGGATTAGTTGAGTTTAAATGGTTCTGTAATGTAAACACTTAAATGAAATTGTCAATCCTTGTAATCGGTAGCCAGTTCCAAGTTCTTGGTTGCCTTAAAACGCTTGTTTGTTTCCTCTTGTTTTTTTTCGAGAATACGTTAGGTGAAATTGGAGGTACACTTTGTAACATCTCAATCTTAACATTAAAGGTGATATCTAAACCCAATACTGAATGAGGTTACAACTGGTTTTATTTCATGTGAAGCCCTTGAGATCCACTATTGAGCACAAATTCATTCCATCTCTGAAAGTGTGCAGTCCAAAAAGGATTTGCACTTATTTACTGACATATTAATTGTTTTTTTTGGAAAGACTATTATCAGTCTTTTGCCATTGAGTATCTGCTATTTGCTACCAGCTGAAATGTATGAGGATTGTGAGGAAAAATTTGACTCATTTGAAAAGTGCAGCGTTGTTTATATGTTAATTGTAGGGGTTGTACAGGTAAATCTTATTCTCCACATTTCTATGGTTTAGTACCTAAGTGAAGTTTATTTTGCTAATATAAAATTGAATGGAAAATAAATCAAACTAAGGTTGTATAGTTTTATATCAAACAAGTACATTGATCTGTACAAGCCTAAATTCACAAGTAGGGTTAAATGTGACCTGGTATCATGCGGCTTCTCATCATGCACTTTCATTTAAGGAAATAATTAAGATGGATTCACTGTAATTGATGAATAGCAATTAAATCAATATGGGGATTGCATAAAGATTCCAGTATTTGCCGTTTCCTATGTGCGCACAGTGCAGACTAAATTCCCAATTCCAATGTAATCTCCATGAAATACACAATATTGCATTGAGGTGACTGCATCACATGGGTTTCAAGTAATCCTTCAGACTTGGACAGAAGGGAAATGTGGGTTGGCTTTACATAGTGCGTATGTGGAAGTAACCCAAAGGGATAGGCTTTTAGATTTTATGGCGTGAACAGCGAACTGCATATTTTTGACAGATTTTACTATGCTGCCGGCAAAATCTGTGGCATGGATTTTATTTACCATCCATCATGTTAAGCATTCTTTACATTTGCAGTGGAAGTACAGCAATGCAGTAAAAAAAAACTCCAGAGCAAAAATAATTCCCCAAATATCAAATATTTTGCTCCAATGAGTAAAGAAGCAACAACATTGGAATTAAATTTGCAGCTTCTAATGATCTTCCAAAAACATTTAAAGATTTTTTTTTGCGGAGATGAGACACAAGCTAACACATGGCACTTCTTCCACTAATAATTATTTCTTGTAAATGCTTTTTTTAAAACAAAACTTATAACTGAAGAGATAACATTTAAGGCAATTTAAAACAATAAAGTTTGTTAATGTATGGATTTGGATGGAATGTTTGATTTCCATAAAGTTCTAATGTAGCACTAAACTTTTATGAGGATATATATTACAATAAGCAAAATCTCTTATCCTCTTTACATGGCGATCCAATTCCACTTTGCAATGAATTGCACACAACAGTACTAACTAACCCCCCCTTTAGCTCCCATTAATTCAACAGTAATCAATCTTCATCACATGCTTGCACTCTGGTGCAGAACTTTGCTGTTTTGATTCAATCAAGCAGGATGCCTTTGAGCCCATATCTGCTTACGTTAGTTCCAGGAGGCAAAGGGAGCTGAAACAACTCCATACCTGCAGTTGACACCGTTCCCTCTATGTAGTAGCCTTGTTTGTGGTTTCTTGTTCTCACCGCATTACTTCATTGTTATGTGAGAGGTTTGTGCACCAAAGAATTCCTGGTGATTTATGTATTAGGAGCACCATATTCTAGCAACCCCAATCAAAGCATGTCAATGATGTTTTGTTTCAGTTTCTCACTATACGTTTCCTTGCAACCAATTTAGTATGCTTTTGGTGTTATGTGAGTCTTTGGAGTATGGAAGGGAACTCATGGTTTAATTTTTAAACGCGATAAAGCCTGATGTACATGTATTTTGTTTCTTAAGATAGATATAAGAAATCTGCTTGTTCATGTCACAAAGTATACATTTTTTTGTTGAATGCGTTGTCAAGATTGAATGTACGGAATTAAGATGTTTTTCCCCTTTTTCTGGTTTGCATGTTGGCAGACAAAGTAGTGTTTAGTTTTTCCTGATATGTTCTAGTTATGTAGTAAAGAGCTATTTCAATTGCATTTTTATTCATCAGTTACTTCAATCTCCAGTGGAAAAACAGCATATTTGCGACACAAGGGTTTGCATATTAATAATTGTTACCTGGGTAAAATTAGAGCAAGCTATTTATACAGTGCTATTCTATTTGAATTTTGAAAGTAGTGACAAGTAGTGACAAGTATGACCATGTGTCTATATAATATACATACAAATTAATGACAAAAGGCAGCCATCAAATATTACTGCCAGCTGTTCCAGCAGATATTGCTCACCAATGTGAGCGATAATTGGCTCTCAAACATTTTCAATTGTAGAAGTTTAGAAAAATTGACCACATCAGTTTACATTCATGTATGGAGCATCTGAATTTCATGTAGAAAATCTGACACAATGCTTTTTTTAAAAACTTCTTGTCGTCTTTGAGATTTTTTGAAAAGTAGAGGGATGAGGGGATATGGGGATAGGGCAGATAATTAGAGTTAGTTGAGAAGATCAGCCATGGTCTTATTGAATGGCGGGGAAGGCTCGAAGGGCCAAATGGCCTACTCCTGCTCCTAATTCTTATGTCTAAATCGTACTGCTTTTCGTTGAAAAAAGCCTCTTATAAGACTTTGTTAATTGAAAATTCCACAGGAAATAATTGGTGTTACAGTTTTGTTGATGAAGTCCTTTTGTTAAAAAAAACAGCCAGTGATAATCTGCACCTTTTTAAAATGATCACCTGTTTTGACATCTATAAAACCCCTTCTGTAAGATTTATTTACAAATATTTGTATTGCAAAGCTACAGGCAAAACAGGTTTGTGGCAAAGTCAAGTCATTTTTGTTTAGGTTTCACCAACAATAATTAAAAAGCTTTTCCCTGTTTAGACATTGGTGAATGTTGCTAATCATAAGCTAAATGTACAACAAACCTGCCCTGGAGAAGGATCGGGAATAGCTGTAGTCCATAAAGCTTAAGCACCACATGAGAAATTAATTCCTTTAAATGTCTTGCATTCATTAATTTTTCCTGTAGGTTATTGAAAAAAAATCTGCTTTTTGGGGTGGGGGGTGGGTGAGGGGGAGGAAGGAAGGAAGGAAGGAAGGAAGAATTTTTTTTAATTAAAAAAAAAGACTGAAACATAATTAATTTTATTTGAAATGCATCATTCTTCTGTTTTCAGGAAAGGGGGATATTCAGCCTCAGTTGGACAGTGCTTTACAAGGTGTCAATGATAAGTACCTTCTGCTGGAAGAAACTGAAAAGCAAGCTGTCCGTAAGGCCCTCATTGAAGAACGCAGTCGCTTCTGTAATTTTGTGTCCATGCTGCGACCTGTGGTTGTAAGTTTATTAAATTACACTTAACATGTTAGGGTAAACGGTTCCACAGAGAGATGGTACACTCTTAATAATTCTCCTTATATTTTGATTGAGCTGGATATTCGGCTTACCAGGAGGATGTAGTTGTGGGTACGTTTTAGATGCTGCCAAGTAATGTCATGCTCAGAAAGAGTAAATGTTATTGCGTGTTGCCATGGAACCAAAGTATTGCTTTCATCGGGGCATGGTTACAAGTTTATAAGGAATACAGATTTCTTGTCTCGTTTTACTGTTAAATTGATTGGAAATAAAAGGGACAACTTGTAGTTATAACATCAACCTAGCTGTGACAAGTGGTTAAAGTTTATCCCCAACAGATTAGTTCGGAGATGACCCAGACAGAGTGCTGGTTGGCTCTCACTGGTGTTAAAATTCCACACATGTTGGCAGTGGCGGCTTTTTCGTGTGCGAGTGTAGACAGACTGAGTATCAGCAGATTGTTTGACCGAAGAATCAGCACAGATTGGCAATTGAACCTGGGACCTGCTGGCTCAGTCCTACATTGGGTAGTGACTTTACCTGTGGAGCCATCCGAGAAGCCAGGGTCAATTAATCACTCAGCTTAATACTGGCACTGACAGCACTTTTTGATCACTACTGCTAAAGAAGTATATTTTTATCGTATTTACGGTCATCTCCTCTTTCCCTTTTCCTCCTGGCTCAGGGTCTTTCACGCCTTGGAGCGTGAAAGATGCTTTATAAATGTAATTTTATTGTTGTTGTCAATCGCTCAGGGACACAACCCCGCGTGAACGGTGCTGTATAAATGCGAGTTGTTGTATATATCGATTTGTTGTTATTAAACTTCTATTCCTGCCTCAGGACGAAGAAATGTCGATGCTGGGAGAAGTAACCCACCTCCAGACCATTGCAGATGACCTGACTAATCTGACCGTGGATCCTCACAAGCTGCCTTCAGCCAGTGAGCAGGTCAGTCAACCCTCAGTGTATCACTGCTTGACATTTTCCATTGACAAGTAATGACTTGGATGATTCATTACTTTCTTGTAACTATTTACAATTTTGCTTTTCTTGTTTTATTTTCTGGAATACTGTACATTAATGTTTCAACTTTTAAAAAAATTTGTCGGTATCCTGATGAATACATAAATCCGAAAACGTAGGATATAATTTACCTAATTCTTGGCATATTTCACCCTGCAATGTATTGTTTTTATTTTCAAATTCATTGTATGTTTTCACTCTTAGGTAATCATTGATCTCAAAGGCTCTGATTATAACTGGACCTACCAAACTCCTCCATCTTCACCCAGCACCACGATGTCCAGGAAATCCAGTGTTTGCAGGTTTGTGAAGCTACAAACTATCTAACCCACCACATTCAACATACACTGTTTCCATAGCACAGATTACAGAATAGTTTCAAAGTTAGCAGAGTTTGACTGCGAATTTGTACTGTGACAGATTTCAATTTTGTATTTGTTCTTTCTCAAAGAATGCTTTTTAAAAAAAACACATTGGGGCCCCCACATTATAGGGGGGCAACTGTGGCAAGGTTCTACTGTAGCTACTACTGTAGAAAGTTTCCAGGTGTCACCTACCTGTAGCTGCAAATATATATATGTTGTTAAGGATGTATAGTTACCTAGTAATGCAAGATTCAGTAAGGAAACCTACTTGTATACACGTGTTACAGAACGTATTGCGTTTTATGTAAGTTTTATTTTTCCGCTCGGCTTTAATTGAACCTTTTGAGTATGAAATGTCTCACACCAGTTTTCAGCTTCTTAGTTTTTCTGTCTTCTACCTTTTCTTCTGCAAAATCTTTCAGCACCTTGGGACATCCTCCCGAAAGGCTCTCTAGAAATGTTATTTTGTTGTTCTTGTTGCAAATTGCTATTGCAGAATGTAATAAAATAGTAAAATGAGTAAATTGTAAAAATACAACATTTAGAAACTTAGTCATCTTGCAATTAGATTGTACTGAAATGCTGTTGTACTAACCCATGGGTAAAGCCGGGGAGTGGTTTATAAAATTGATACCAGGAAAAGCTGTTTCCCTATGTGATAGTCCACCTTCCTGTTCTGTGTCTGGTTCTGTTATTGTTAAAAAAAAAGCTCCCATTCCCTGTAATGTATAGTAGTTGGCATGATGTGTTTGCATTCACTGTCGTATTCACCTTTTTTCTTTTTGCTGAGAAAAGAAAAAAAGTTTACAAAGTCCATTGCTGTTAATTTATTGACACTTTCCCAGTTTAAGCTACCACCAGCTTTGTAAAAGAATACTGTAAAGGCTGTAAACAGCTGGCATGCCAAATATTGAATGCCCAGGAACTTGCTTTTTTCTTTCTGTACCAATTCTATTCTTTTCAAATTTTATTTGTAAACTTTTTTGTGGCTTGACAGTGAGTGGCTGTTGCTTTTAATATGTAGAGCCTGAGTGTTAATTGTACTTGGTCTCCCCCTTCCTGTCCTCCCTTTTGTCTCTCTTAGCAGTCTGAACAGCGTTAACAGTAGTGACTCAAGATCCAGTGGATCCCACTCTCACTCACCTACTTCACACTATCGCTACCGCAGCTCCAACCAGCCCCAACAGGTTCCTGTGAGGCTTTCCAGTGTATCCTCGCACGACTCGGGCTTCATATCTCAGGATGCGTTCCAGTCAAAATCTCCATCGCCAATGCCCCCAGAAGGAACTAATCAGGTATGTGAAACTGCACACTCAGTCAAATCGCTATTGTAGTGTGCTGAAACTGGAATTATCACTACCACAACTCTCTTTCTCATTGAGAATTGCAAGTCTTTAATCTAATAATGGCTTGGTGATGTAAATCTTGAGGATTTTAAAAGTTCTTAGTTTACTGGATGATGGGAAAACTTGGGAAAGTGAGGAGTTTGTTCTATCACCTTGAAGTCTAGAGGCAGAATGATATCTTGATTCCACCACAAGAAGGAGTAAATAAAATTGGCTACTAGTTTTGAAATTTTGGAGGGGACAAGTCAGAAAGGGCAAAGACCATGGTCATTTGTATCAATTTAAAGTAGAGAAAGGTGAGAGAGGTCAGCTCAGACAGGAAGCCAGAAGTAAAGAATGATCAACTATAGGTTTAAGCTACTATCAGCTTTGTAAACAAATGTTGTAAAGGATGAAATAAACAGTTGGCTTGCCAAATATTGAATGCCCAGGAATTTGCTTTTCCTTGTTTTTTTCTTTCTTCACTGACCAAGGGAAATGCTGGCAGACTTTCCCCAATCACAGGAACATTAAACATTGGACGTCTTGGGCTTTTAAGAGAGTTGGTAGATACAAATTAATTTGACTTGAAAGAGGAAACCTTTTCAGTTTTGAAAGGCAATTTCATCAATGGGAAAGATGTGAAATTCTTTTTGTAGTACGAAAGTAAATCGATTAA
Organism: Hydrolagus colliei; assembly: GCA_035084275.1. Classification (NCBI taxonomy): domain Eukaryota; kingdom Metazoa; phylum Chordata; class Chondrichthyes; order Chimaeriformes; family Chimaeridae; genus Hydrolagus; species Hydrolagus colliei. The sequence continues at coordinate 114,129,334 of CM068743.1, forward strand.
TAGTAAAGTGGTGTTGTATGCTTAATTAATTAGCAAATGTAGTGTTTAGCTGGTAATCAATTAAAACAATTGGCAAATTGGATCATTTGAACCTATCATTCTTCAAAGTTAACAAATTTCCCACCAAAGGAACAATGTTAATGTAAGACTGCAACAGTAATTTGTTTTGTACCTTTCATATAGATAAATCTCTTGGTGTATAGCAATGAAGCACCAAGAAGGGAGGAAAGGGATTTGGGCAGAGAGTTCCTTACTTGTCCTTGTATGGTTTTAAATGATTGCAGAGGTACAATGGCATGTGATCGTGAAGGGAATTGAAAATCAGGACAAGCATCTTTTGTTGATTATTTGGAGTTCTGGGCACCAGGAGAGGACAGTGTAGTTGGCATGTGGAGCCTGGAGTGGGACAGGATATGAGTTGAGTTGGAGTTTATGAAGGACTGAGCTCGGGAAGTTGTTGCGGAAGGCATTTGAGCAATTTAGTCTCATTGGTGAAAGTGTTGATGAAGTTTTCAACCACACTGGGGGGTTGATGGGAACATCAACTGGTCACATTGTGGAGATTAGAGGAAGGAGGTCTTCTTCGAGGATTGAATATGAAGTTTGAAGCAGGTCTGAATGATCCAACTAGAGGGTCAGGAGTAGCAATTCTGTCTATAAGTGTCTTGTATAAAATTGCATTTTGCCAGAATTGTAGATGTGCCCTTTTTAAAGTTGTGGAGTCCTGTAGCTCAGTGGTTAGAGCACTCGCCTTACAAGCGACCTGGGTTCAAATCCATGCAGCGTGAAACCTTGGGCAAGTTAATAATAATCTTTGCATTTGATAGAGCGCTTTTCACGTCTTCTAGACGCCTCAAAGCGCTTCACAGAATATACTGTAAAGTGAATTGACTGTATATTTGTTTGCGAAAAGCAGCTTCCAATCGCGCACAGCAGTGTCCCATGAGTTGAAATGACCAGTTTATTATTGGCTATTTTTGAGGAATTATTATGTGTGTGGAGTAAGGAAACTTGCCTGTGTCACCTTGCCTGGATTCGAACACAGGTCTCACACTTGTTTCTTTACTCCGGCCGCTTGATAATAATCCCTAAAAAAAAACCAATACTAATTTGGTCACTCAATCGACAACTGTTTATGGGACATTCCTGTGCACAATTGGCTGCTGCATTTTGCCCACAAATATACAGTCAATTCACTTTACAGTATATTTTGTGAAGTGCTTTATGACATCTAGAAGATGTGAAAAGCGCTATATCAAATGCAAGGATTATTTTTATTATTTCGCATTTATAAGCAAAACATACTCTGACAAGGAATGTGCTCATCGTACTCTAGACTTGGATGAGGAAAGGATGTCAGTGCCTACATAACTATGCCTTTGTAATACAAATGCCTTCAATGAGAGAGACAAAAAAATTCTACGACAATTCATTTAGACCAACATTAGAAATGTATGCATGTGAACTATAGTATTTCAAATAGTGTACGGTGTGGGGAAAAAAATCTTAAATTCTCCTGCATTACCTGATTACTCATTTAAATTTAACAAAAGTTGTGAAGTACAAACCTTAAACTCGCATTTAGCTCATATTCTGTGTGTATCTTCTTCACAGCATAGATACTTCTATACATTTTTTATGCTGTCACTGGCTTGGGTGGAAGCAGAAGCAGGAATGCCAAGTTTAATCAGTACATCAATGATGATTAATAACTAACAAATATGCTGTTGTTCCCCCCGTCCCCCAATAACCAGGTTCTCACTACATTCATTGTTTTGCATTCATTAAATCCGATTTCTCATCAGAATATTATATTGCTTGTATCCCAAGTCATTCCATGTTGTGCGTTAGCGCAATTCAGTTTTATCCTGCCTTTTTATCCTTGAAATGACTTGTTAGTGTTAGCTGCTTTTTAAAGCAAGTTGTTATAATGGCCCTAACCTAACCCTGTGCTTCTTCTTTCCTCCCTCCTTCCTGCTTTTTGCTTTTCTCTCTTTTCTTCCTCCCCTCCCCCTCTCTAAACAATCTTCCACAAAATATGGGTGTGCTGCAGAATTCATCGAGCTCTGCCTCTTCTGAAGCGTCTGAGACATGCCAGTCAGTGAGCGAGTGCAGTTCCCCCACTTCAGTAAGCTCAGGGTCTACCATGGGGGCCTGGGCATCAACAGAAAAGGTGATCATCTTGCTCGCCTTGTCCGTCTCCTTGCCTGTGAAACTTCAAAACCCGGATCACAGAATGTTACTTAAGCCTAGTTTCAACTTTTCAAATGTTCATCTTTACTGAATCTGTATTTGGGTTTTTAATGTAACCTTGTGATTTTCAAGGACTGTTTTTCTCCCTTCTCTGCTATAACACCCTCCCGGCCCCCAATTGTAAGTAAAATTGAGAATCTGAGCATTCTCCAATCCTTTGAAGTCAAGATCAAAAAGAACATTGCCTGCCAGCTCCTCCAGAGGCTCAGTGAGAGAATACAGAGTTTAGTGGGTGATTGTATCATGCTGTGTTAGCTAGTCTCAGTTAGAGTGGCAATCAATGTCTTAGCTTCAGCACCTCTGAGGCTACACATAAAAAGAAAGATGGGATGGGGGGTGAGATAGCCTTAGTTTCCACTGTGAGTCCCGGAGCTTAGTGGTTAGTACATTCACCTTACAATTGAGAGACCTGGGTTCAATTCCAGGCAGTGTGGGACCTTGGGCGAGTTTCCTTACTCCACACGCCTAATAATAATCCCTAAAAAAAATTGGTCATTTCAATCCACAACTGTTTGTGGGACACTGTTGTGTACAATTGGCTGCCGTGTTTTGCCCACAAATATACAGTCAATTCAGTTTACAGTGTATTCTGTGAAGCACTTTGAAATGTCTAGAAGACATGAAAAGCGTTATGTCAAATGCAAGGACTATTATTAATGGAGGGGTGAATGAATTGTTCCCAATGAGTTGTATTGAGGGGTTTCTGGGCCATTTTCTGATTTTGGTTCAGTTTCTGATCACAAAAATATCAATGTTCTGCATTGAAAACTCCAGAGAGGTGACCTTTGAGTGACAACCAGATATGACTTGTAGATTCCCCCGCCCCCCTCCCCACCCTCTTCCTAAAAATCAGGGTCAAATGAATAGCTTGGTGTCACTTTTTTGCATTATTCAGGGTAACTCAGCTTGATGTCCAGAGCTATAACTCCAACCATTGCTTTATCAATGTAGAATGCTGCAGCAGCCTGTCTGTCCCGTGGAGTGATTTCATGTGTTAATTCACTGCACAGCAATGTTCTGATTTCATTCATTCTCAAAAGCAGTTGTCGCAAAGCCCAGGGTAAAAGGGAAGAAAGAGTAAACCTTTTGGGCTCTTCTGTTTATTGACACTGAGTTAAGCCTGGATTCTAATCATTCCTTTCTGCTAGAGAGGATAAAAAGGAGAAGGAACAGCGCTGGACGCCAGCTTGATCAACAACTTGTAGTCCAGAAATGTTGATAGTAAGCAAATTTGTGGAGTCCTGTAGCTCAGAGGTTAGAGCACATGCCTTACAAGTGTGAGACTTGTGTTCGAATCCAGGCAGGTCAAGGCAAAATGTTGGGCAAGTTTCCTTACTCTACACGCCTAATAATAATCCCTCAAAAAAAACACACAATAGTAAAATTGGTCATTTCAATCCATGACTGTTTGTGGGATACTGCTGGGCGCAATTGGCTGCCGCGTTTCGTCCACACATATACTGACTGTTGTAAATTCACTTTACAGTATATTCTGTGAAGCGCTTTGAGACGTTTAGAAGATGTGAAAAGCGCTATGTCAAATTCAAGAATTGATAAGACAGCTGAGGCCCATTGGTGATGGGGAGGGGGGCTGTTTAATGCTCGCATATTAAAGAATGGAGTGGAGGGGAGATGAGGATTGCTGGACTCTGTGGAGCTGACACCGTGGCAATTTACTGCTCTGAAGATTGTGGTGGAAAAAATGAGCAGGTAGAAAAACAATTTGCTTGCTTTAACCAAAACTTCTAATATAAATGTACAAGCAAATCCATACAGAATCCATAATTAATGACATCAAGGTGGCGGATTACATTCAGCTGGGAGAAGAATGAAAATGGTAGGGTTCTGTAGCTTTGTCTCCGAAGTAAATAATGGGAGTAGCAATTGAAGATAACTTAGTATACACATTCATTGACACTAGATTCAAATTAGTTGCCGAATTGTCCGTATTTTCTTGCGTTGCTTGGTTCAGCATTGAAGGGAAGGGCAGCAAATTGGTGTGTGGGAGTGGGGGGGGAGAAATTCTGTGCTGGCAGCATTTTTACTTGCTTTCAGATTAATAAGACATGTGCAAACTTTCAATATAAAGGATGTGTCTAAAATTGAAGCGGCATCTGGTACATTTGACTTCAGACTGCACATTTATTGCAGGTTGGAAGACTTTTCCAGCTCAGTAGATACTGTTCCTAAACCTTTCTTTGCCTAGTTGTTGCTGTGCCATTCTTCATCGCCATCTTCATCGTTTTATTAATTCCTCCATTGTTCTTTTTGTTTTGCTTTCCTTTTTATTTGCAGTTGACCAATGGGTTCGATCACTTCAGTTCATCTAGTGAACCATTCCTTGCTTCAGTTGGTACCCGTTTTCTCCCACATTTTCAGTCCACCTCCCGATCCTATTCCAGACCCAATTCAGCTGTTCTCCCAGATTATCCTCATTATTATACCTTTGGTCCTCGCATGTTTCCTTCATCAAGGGTTCCTAGCTGGAAGGTTTGTGGTTTTTATTCTTTCTAAGCTGTATTTGAAAATATGTGACCTTATTTTTATCTGAAATTTTGTTACAGAAAAAGCATTCTTTTGTCTAAAAGAATATGCACAAATGTCAAATAAATTACAATAAACCTAAAAGGCAGACTACACCTTTACCACTATGAATTAACATATTGTTTGTATGTGAGTTTACTCAATGGGTAAATGAACTGTATAGTAAGGCACTGAACCAGTTCTCTGGTTAGTATCATTGTTGGTATGCAATAATAAATCATTTTTAAACTTATATACAGTACTGTATTTGGTGCATAAACTATGTTGTTTGCAGATATATCACTGCTTGATTTTGCATTAGTTTTGTGCTGTTCATCAGAATTAAGCGAGTTGAAAAGGATGAATGGTACTATTTGATTGAACTAGAACTAGCTGTTGGCACCTGCAATTGAATTGGGCAAAAAGCTCAATGGAATAATTCCATTCACAAATAACCTGACTTTTGATCATTGTCTATTTGGTGCCTTTCCCAATTATAAAGGTGCGAATAAATAACCATTTAAATTGAGGTTCTCACTGAACAGTACAAATAAGTTTTACTACAATATTGCCTTTTTTTGCATAAATATTGCTTCATTCTTTCAGTTTAAGCACCTTGGGAAGCTTAGCTCAAGAGTTTTCGATTTAAAGTTTTGTGGGTTTGCTCAGCTCTTCTGCCTTTTCAGCTTTAAAAAAATGAGTACTATATCTAATTGAAAATATCTAAGGGCTAGGGAGGGGAGTGGGGACGCCTTGGAATTGAACAGAGATCTGGGGAAGATGTCACTGCCAAAGCCATTCAGATCTGCATTAATACAATACAACATATTGTTATTGCATGACCAATCTGTCCAACTTGACAAAGGTACTTGGAGGTGTTTTGGTCCTTAATCCTACAAGTGCAAAGTCCTAATATTCCTTCAAACTTAAATCAATCAAAATAAATTTTGAACGTTAATAACACTAGTCTTTTACTAGTGGCCCAACACATACATCTTTAAAGTAATGCAATGCATGTTCACTCCTCTCATTGCAAAATTCTAATGTCTTGTCAACTACATCTGTTTGAGAAAGGCACCAAATGGATGTAGGTATTGTCTCAGAATTGCTTAGTTACATCTAATATTGGCTAGCCCATCAAGCGGAGGCCTCTCTCTAGTCATTGACTTAAGCCCAGATGCTCTTTGTGCTTGAGTGAAAATGAAAATAGCAAGATTTGACAAGAAAGCTTTCCCACAAACAAATAAAAAAGAAAAAAATGGTGAAGATTATTCTCTTTGTATTTGTTTTTATTCTAATTGTGTACTGTTAATATTTAGTTGATTCCCTTGTTTATTTCACCCTTTCTCCCTATAAACCACAATTTTGCTAGGATGATTCCTTGTTGATGAAGCCAGGTAGGGAACATGAAGTGTCTGCCAGTGCAGTTTATGCTAACAAAAGAGGTCACTGTGGTCCCTGAGTGACTCTCCCTCTTGCGTTTTAATTATGCACATGTATACTTCCAGAGGGAGAGTGAATGGCTTGCACTCAGAGTTTATCTTGATCAGGAAATCACTAGGGGAATTCTAGCACTCTGTGGTTAAACTGCTATATTTTATTGCGTGAGGAAGCGTCAGCTATGATTTTAAAATCCTTTGATGTGTTTCAATTAGGACTGGGCAAGGCCAGGTCCTTATGATCAGTCTGGGGTCAATACCTTGCAAAGGCGTAAAGACTCCGAGCAGAGGCGAGACGCTGAGGGCAAGGCTGCAGCAACGAGTATCCAGAGCATGCAATCAGAGGAGGCTCAGAGACCTAGAAGCATAACCACGGCAACTCCGGCGAGGGTAATGACTATATTCCATGTGTACCAGATTAAGCTAAAACAACCATAATGTTAGTGAAATAAACATGGTACTCATTGTTGGGATGTATTCAGTCTTCCAGATAGTTTCCTTTTAAATGGTGAAATCCAATATTAAGTGTATAATAATCCTTGCATTTGATATAGGGTATTGCATGCCATCATGACATCTCACGATATACTCCAAAAATAGTGTGACTGTATTATGTGGGCAAATTTGGCAGCCAATTTGTACACAACATTGACCCACAACAAGCCTTGGAGTGAACGACCCATTGTATTTGGCGGATTGTTAGCCAGGATAACAGGAGAAACTCATTTGTTGCTGGTGATTGCAATACAATAATAATCATCATCCTTGCATTTGCAATACCAAATTACATTTATACAGCACCTTTCATTTCGAGAGGACGTCCCAAGGCGCTAGCCAATCAGGGATTTGGACCCGAACTGGAGAGTGGAGGGCACTTAAATTTGCATTCCAAATTGTGGTATTATTCACATCACGTGAGCTAAATGTGGATCTTCCTCCCACCCCGTCCCCAATACTAATCTCAATGTTAAATTGCCGAATATCAAGATCCACAACACAGTTTTGTAGAACTAATACAATAACAAAGGTATTATAATGGGAATCCATTGTAGGTTGTGGGCCAGGCATTGTTCACATAAGAACTGAGGTAAACCATTCATCATTTTCTACCATGTTAATAGATTTTGGCATCTAATTTCATTTCACTGCTATTTTGTTTTTTATTAATACCCTTCTTTCCCAAGTATCTGTCTGTCTCAGTTTAGATCATCTCAGTCAATCTTGCTCTACGTTTTTAAGTTAACAATCAAATTATGTGTCTGTATTGCAAACGTTGTTTACTTTCCTGTTATGGTGTGACTGATTTTCGATGTATGGTGCCTAATGCATTCAGTGTTCATGCAATTTGTATATCTTTCGGGATTGACCTTGCAGAATTATAAATTGCAGAATTATAAATTTCAGAATAAGCGAGTGTTTTTCTCAGCTCGGCCAGTAATGAGCCTGAAGATGCTCGAGTTATTGGGTTCTAAGAGTGTTTGGGATCAGAAGAATGTGGCACTCGCCTTACAAGCATGAGACCTGTGTTCGAATCCAGGCAAATCAGAGTGAAACCTTGAGCAAGTTTCCTTACTCCACATGCCTAATAATCCGTCCAAAAAAACCCCACAATAATAAAGTTGGTCATTTCAATCCTCACTGTTTGTGGGACACTGCTATGCGCAATTGGCTGCTGCGTTTCGCCCACAAATATACAGTCAATTCACTTTACAGTATATTTTGTGAGGCGCTTTGGGACATTTGGAAGACATGAAAAGCGCTGTATCAAAATGCAAGGATTATTATTATAATGTCAGCTAGATCTGTGATTCCTTATTTTGTCTGTTAACAGGTTGAAGAGCTGGAAGCTCGAGATGAATTGGCATTGGCCTTAAGTCGAGGACTTCAGTTGGATACTCAGAGGAGTAGCAGGGATTCATTGCAGTGTTCCAGTGGGTACAGCACCCAGACTACCACACCTTGTTGTTCTGAGGACACCATTCCTTCTCAAGGTAATTGGTCATGTCTGTTTGTTGGAGGTTTATAAAAACACTTTTTCACTCCATCCCCCATCGCCATTCAAAAGAAATACTATATCCATTAAAATGTGATGAAGAAAGAATGAAACATAGCTGTAATGGGAAGTCAGTAAACTGAGGATTCTGGAAAGAGCTGAAATAGGCCAAACCTCATGATCTATGTCTTTCCAAATTCTTCTGATGGTCAAGTGTGTAAATGCTCTGTGTGTATGTGTTGGTGGGTAGGTATGCGTGTGGGTGGTTGTAGTTCAGCATCAAACCATCCGCCCCAGAAGGATCTAGATTCAGTCAATGCTTTCACAAGCGTTAGTTGCCCTAAAGTATATTTTGCCTCAAACTGTCAACATTTATGTGTGAATCTTGAGAATGAGTGCCACCAAGATCCCTGGACTGAGCTTGCACATTGGGGAAGCTGTGACTTTTCTTTTAATTAATATTAGTACTCTGGCTGATTTTAATATGGTATTTGCCGGTTTGAATACCTACCTGTTGGGTGATGTACCATTATATTTACTAAATTAATTAACATTCAATGACAACTGATAACATTTCTGAAAATCAACAGAGCCTTTTTTTGTTGCTGAATAGTTTCAGATTATGATTACTTCTCAGTCAGTGGTGACCAGGACATTGACCAGCCCGAGTTTGACAAATCCTCCACCATTCCACGGAACAGTGACCTGAGCCAATCCTATCGCAGGATGTTCCAAGCGAAGCGCCCGGCGTCCACGGCAGGTTTGCCCACCAACACGGGCCCTGTGATGGTGACGCCAGGAGTTGCGACTATCAGACGAACACCATCAACTAAACCATCGGTGCGAAGAGGAACCGTGGGAGGAGGGCCCATACCAATTAAGACACCGATGATCCCTGTCAAAACACCGACCGTGCCTGATGTCGGCAGCTTGTCAGGAGCACAGTCTCCCGATCAGGTTTCTGAAGCTGCAGAAAGCCAGCCGGTGTCTCCGAAGAGAGGGGCTGTGCCTGTGCCTAGCTGGAGTTCAGCCACACAGGTAAGCGTCATCCCTCCAGTGCCATCTCAAACCGTAAGCCCCTCAAAGGAGAAGAGATCACCTGTGACAAGCCAACAGGTGACAACGGAAAGCAGGGGCACCACAGTGGCAGCTGCAGGCAGGGATCAATCTTGCACTGGTACATCTTTGAGCCTTCAGAAGCCGCAGGCAGCAGACGAGCTCGCTGCTCTGGAAGTTGCAGAACCCCCTCAGGGTGAAGACATGTTGAGCGCCATCCGGCGTGGCGTAAAACTGAGAAAAACTACCACCAATGACCGTTCTGCCCCGAGGTTTTCATAAATTTGACATAACATGCATTGCTGAGGTTAAGAAGAAAGTCTCCCGACTTAGATTACGTCATTCCAGTGTATATTTGAAAAGATGAATAATTCACTTCAAATCCCACCGTGGTTTTTCAATTCTGGGAAACCTTCAGAAAGGAAAGACTGACAGGTGGGGGAAAATCAAGAGAACAGCATTGAGGAACATGTTACGAGTTGCATTCTTTTGAATTTTATGATCTGTAAATATGTTCGAGTGTATTTCTGTTGTTATTAACTTTTAGCTTACCTATTGCTTTCCCTCTTCTCTCCCTCTCACCCCCACCCCCCACCCCGCCAAACCAAACTGTGCCAAATCATATGTGATGTTCTCTGACTCCTTGTATGTAGTTTGACGTTCAGAGCACAAACAGTTGAAATCTTCATTGTCGGCGAAAAAAACAAAACGTTTCTTTTTCTAAAATTTTGCGACGGGATTTTTGCAAAGGGGGTTGATTTACTATGGTTTCTGCTGGTGAGGAGTGCGCTCAATTAATAGTGCACGGAAGAAACAAGTTTTAATTTATTGGATCTGTGGGTTTTGAAAAGATTTATTTCTATAGGGTGGAGCGATAAGCACCGTCACTCAGTATTACACTTAGTTACTGTACAATCAGTAAAATAGAAGGAATTATAGCAGATTACCAGCTAACCTATTTTAAGCAATACAGCGCAAATAAGGCATGATGAGTAAGCGTGGATTTGATGTTTAGTCGTAAGCTAACAGTGCCATGACAGTGACAGTACTTACCAACAAATAGGATGCTGTTTCAGTGATAGTTAAGCATACTGTAGTTATTTTCTAGTGCTTAATGTTGATCCTATTGAAATGAGCCATATCTGACTAGAGCTTATAAGTTTTCATATGCTGTACAGACTTTGCTTTCATTTAACTTGACCATTGCATCTGCTTTGATCGTATGCATGCAGCCTACGTTTGTTTTTTGTTATGTGTGCCCTCATTGGTTTATACGCTTACTTCCATCTCCCCCCACCACCCATTCTATAATTTTCAGTATGACTTTTATGCTAAAGCAATGGGAATAAAAAGTGTGTTAAATACGGTAGTTAAAACTTAAAGACCTAAAAGATAGCAGGGAGATCCATAGTTAAAGATGCCTTTTGCGTTTTTTTTCTAAACAGACAGGCCCAGCAGGCTGGGTAAATAGACCCATGTAGTGGAAATTTTAAGAAATTATCAAACCTTCATTTTACGTAAGAGCTGTAGCCATAGAATTAAAGCTCAGGTCCTGTCCCTTCTGCAGGTATACGCTCCATTAAATATACAGGCATTAAATATACTTGTTGCATATTGTAGATCCGTTTGCAACTAAACCCTCCAAAACTGAATGCGGCAACCCACGTATGAGCATTGTGTGGTTATCTGCTCCTGAACACATATCTGAACCTTAATGTATTGGAGCTTGTGATTAATTTGAGGCTTTATATTGCCAGCTTTATATTTTATTCTGACCATAACTAGCGATGGATGTTTCAGACCATATATAAGTTCTCACTAATCTCCTGCTGCTGTCTTCTCCCCTGTACGCATTTTCCTCAATCTGTTTGGATCCTTTGAAATCCTCTTAAATGTTTAGTTGTTGTTGTCCTTGTTATCAGTTCTCCAGATTCAATTGGCTGGCTGGCTGTGGGACATTGCTGTGTGCAAATTGGATGCCATGTTCGCGTACAGAGTACATAATCACAACACTTAATAGTAATTTCCTGCGAAAAGTTTTGATGTTATTATAGATGCTACATCAAATGCAAGGAAAATTAATTGCTAGTTGTGTGAAAAGTTCAAGTGTTCTTTTTCCAGACTTGTCGGTACTTTAAACAACCTTTTTAGCACCAAAGGATTTGCAAACATCAGATGATCGATCAAGTATTATTTTTGTGGTGCCTGTGGTGAACCCAGTATTAAACACGGAACAGAGAAGTCTGTGCTGACAAGTCAGACAGAAATTAGCTTGCAGGTTAACTCCAGCTGATGCAGTTTGCAGATGACGCTAACGGTGTTTAGTTATCTACTAGCTCTTTTATACTTTAAAAAAACTGAAACCGTAAGCCCCACAATTGTAATCATTCAGTACAATATATAAAAAATATAGGAAAACATTTCAATAAAAGGTAGTGTGTCGAAAGTCCAGATTCAACATTACATATCCTTGCATCTCTTTTAAGAAGTTTAAAAAAAATTAACGAATGTTGCCAAAATTTTATTAAAGAATGTGTTAACTGACCGATTTGTTTTTGAAATAGTAAAAACTTTGATGTGTTTTGCATATTGTAAAAGCAGGCTATCACATTGAACCTAGGATTGTTTCTAATGGTAAATTATTGTGGTTTTGTTCCTGGTTTGTTATGAGAGTTGACCTCTCCTGTGCAGTTTTTTGTTTGCCGAGTGTAAATATTACAATCTGTAATTTTTGTGTCTCTCTCTGTGTTCTGGTTGCTTCAGCCTATATTAAAGAAATGTGAAAAATCGCTCTTGTTTTTTTTATGTGGAGTATCACTGTGTATGATTAGGTCAGTTGACAGTAATGGAGAATGTACTTGTCCTTGAACACACAGATTTTCATGTGTAGGTGGAAACCATGGAAATCTCAGTTGGTTTGAATGCTCTTAAGCACGGTGATGGGTTTTGGCATGTGTCAGCCACCTGACTGACCAAAAATAACACAAGCCAAAGTCACAATGGGAAGTGTTGTACTAGTTGTACCAGCAAGTAGCAATGACAAGACATTTCTGCTCTGAGAAATTAAATTTAGTTTGCATTAGTTCTTGCCCAAGAACTAACATTGCCATCCTGCAATGCCAATGATCTTGAGGAGCTCCGAAATATTTTGTATTTAGATTATTAAACATGGGACCATTTTTGAAGTTTCACACTTATACCCTGCAACACATTAACACAGATTAATTGTTTTGACTGCTGTACCTTCGGCAGTAAACTTATATAGATATAAACATGTATACAGTATATAAAACGACAATGCCTGTCTCTCTCAAGAAGAGTCTTGATGTACAGTAAAAGCCCATTTATCCGGCACTCTCGGGACCTGGCTAATGCCGGTTAAAGCGCCTGCCAAGATATTCGGCTGAAAACGCAATTTTTAAAAAAAAAATCAATGCATTTTTCCGATTAAATTCCGGTTAATCGAATGCGGACCTTTTTTTTTCGATGCTGGTTATACGGAAGTTACGGTTGATCAGATGCCGGATAAACAGGCTTTTACTGTATTTCAGTTTTGCATTTTATGCTGCAGTTACACCTGGTGGCCGCCAAGTCAAAGTGGCGCTGGACATCCCGCATCACAGAGCACACACGCAGCCAAGCGGAGGCGGGAACAAAATAAAGAACACAGACGAAGCTAAGCCGCGGCAACCACAACAAAATTACATTTGTAAAGCGCCTTTCATGTCGTAAGAACATCGCAGTGATTGTAAATTATACATTATATTCATCATAAAGGTGCCTAAGCAAAAATCAAATCTTTCAAGGATAAGTAAAATGCTAATGAGAGAAGGCCCATTAAGTAAAACTGAAGTACAAAGAACAGAGTGGCTGCATTTCAAAGCTGAAACAACTGCAACAGCACGCCAAAATTAGCTACCCACTCAAAGAACAGCACAGCCAGAATGAGCCCTCCCACACTAGTCCTCCAGATGAGTATAGATAAAGATGAAATGTCTGTGTGTCAATCTACATTCCATATTGGATCCTTTGGTTGCAAATGAAGCGTACACATACAGCTAGTAGATAATAAATGAGCAGACTGCATGTTATTGTTTCAAAGGCATACATAAATCATCAACCAAACTAGCAGGATTTCAGGTATAATAAGAGCGAGCAGAACGTATCAAAGCTGCTTATCAGAAAAATACCCTCATGGAATTGAAAAATACAAGTTGAAAAATACCTTGGTGATAGGGGTTAGTTACTCTGTTGTGAGGTTTGGGTTTATAATAAACATTTAGAGAAGTATAATCTGCATTGTTGCATATGACAACACAACGGTGGATACCTTCGGAAAATAAATTGCAATCAAAGTATTGACTTCCCCCAATATACACACATAGATATACAGTGTATATATATATGTATATACATATAGTTCTGCTTACTATAGAAACAGTTCTGCTTACTGTAGACACCTGTTGCATGAATGGGCGAACAAAATTGTTTCTGTTAAAGACCCACCTATAACAAATATTAAATGCAGGAAAAATAATTGACTCAATATGAGCTATAATGGTTTACTACCCAGAATTGTAACTGCTTTTGACTATCAGCAGCATATATGTATATGGTAGAGTCAATTATACCATTTGAGTCTCATTCACCCCAAAAACCTATCTACCTTCATTGTTTATTGTTGCCTTCGACTCACCCTGTCCATTCTCCGTTGCTCTGTGTCTGGCCTGTCTTTACGAGGCTCTGAGACATTATCTGACACAATGGACACCATATATAAATGCAAGTTGTCTCACTTTACAGTCAAATGACACGGGTCCTCAATGTATTTTTGTTGAATAGCTTTGTCCCCCTCCCCGATTATCAGGTTTGCACAAAATAAAATGACCATTTATTTGTACATGCAGCAATGCTGTGTAACAGATCATTGCAGGAGACTCAAATCTTGAATTTGGAGAGAACCGATCAGAGGTGAGTGTGGCTTTAATTCGGGACAGAAATTGTGGATGTGAGATAACGGTGATCAACTGGAGGAAATATTTCTTAAGGAAATACGATTGAAATGTGAACCAATGTCTCATTTTAAAATATAAATACCTAATCTTTGTAGAAACAAATATTGGGAATGGTCAAAACAAAATCAGAATGAATGATTTTCTGTGTGTACTGATGAGGCTGAGACCATAACATTCTAACAAAATGAGACAAACATTTGAAGCTGACAAAAACCTGCAGGGAAAAGAGATTAGAGTAGTTACTTAATACCCATTTGGGCTTATTGAGCTGAATCCCCTTCTCATGTTATTTTTTATGATTTTCTGCAGTTACAAAATTATATCAATCTCTCAAGGGCTTATTATTGTTATGAAAGCTTTTCTTTAATACCTCCTGGTCTAACAATTTGACCATTACAATATGATGTAGTGTCAGCTTTCAACAGCTCCATTTCTTTTGGGAAGTGGTATTTCATTAGTGATGGACAAATGCAATGAAAAAAACCTACGACATGTGAGCTTTGGTGTAAATAATTTAAGACTGATAGCAAGAGGCTTTGAAATGTCCTTACAAACAACACGTTTGGTTTAGAAAGTTTAGAGATATTCAATTCTAGAATTACAGTTTGAAATTGATGATGTTTCCACAAACTCTCCAAAGTGGTTCTGCTTCCAACTGAGTTCTGAGTGCGTGGCTATCTGGATTGTCTCAGAAAGAGATAATAAATCTATGATAATACTGTGGTTGAAGACTTGGCGCTTAAACAGCAGCAGTTTATTTCTGGACTTGTTGGTTAAGGAAGCTGGAAACCCTGACGTTTCATTATCACGTTAGTTGTTGCTCTGTTCTGGATTCTGAGAACATTAGCAAATGAGCAGTTTGTGGTTGAGGCTCCTCCGTACAATATTGGGGAGCCCTGGATTGTCATCTGAAGGATTGCCATCCTTCAGATGACACTAAACTGAAGCCCTTTCTGGTTGTATGGGTGGACAATAAAGAGCCCTGTGGCATTCAAAAATGGTGATAAATTGGTCACTTAATTATTGATTACAGTCTCCAAATTGGATGTTGTGTTTGTTATACAATTACCTCTGCCTTGAGACATTGCGATATTATAGGTGCTGTATCAAATGCAAGCATTACTCTTTCACGGAAAGAAATTCTGAGTTATAGACTGGCTAATTTAGAAAAACTGCAAATGAATTTGACACTGGCAAATGAACATCCAGCGGCAGACTGAAGAAGAGGCTACTTGGGTACTGAAAGTCCCTGGACTTGTTTAACAAACCACTTGATGCTGCAATGGAAGGACAGTAGGTGGGTGTTCTGAAGAAAGATGAGATCAAGTGGGGCCCTGGGGTTTCATTTGATTCTTGTGATGTGCACAGAGGCTGAATTTAGGACGCACATTCTTGATCTTTCCCCCACCACACTACGTAGTATAGCATCATATCAAACTGACGTCTTTGAGATGGCTAAGCACAGTATCAACCAATGGACACTTTCCTGAACACCATTACTTAGCGCTCACATGGGCATCACCATTTGGCAAATTCTAACAATAGGCTCTTAATATCTGAACTAGTTTGTTCTTGACATAAAACCTGCTTGTGTCATTGTCATGTTACACCACCACTTTAAAAAGAAATGTTAGCTCAGTCTCATCTGTACAAGGTTTCTAGATATTTCGAATAGTTCAGCATTTTGTAGGTCAATTCTCCAGTGTTGGTGTTCAAAGGGAGAAAGAAGAACATGAGTTTGCCCTTGAAATTGTCAGTTCTGTACATGATATATTGCTCTTTCCCTTGTGATGTAGCCATGAGAAACAGGATTTTTGTATCATGTGGTCTTTGTTATTAAGTCTCTCTTTGGTGATGCTTAGTTTGCCTAATACTGTAATAATAATAAATAATTCGGTTTGATATAGTGCCTTCACATTTTGTTAAGAAGTCTAAAGTGCTTCATGGAATATATTGTAAAGTGAATTGACTATATTTTATGGACAAAAGTGGCAGCCAAGTAACTATCTTAAATACATGGCAACTAACTTCAAGGAAATGTTATGCCAATCTCTACTTTCAGTACATTGCAAGTATCGACAATATTTTGCTCACTAAACTAGATACAGTATGGGCACTAAGATTTTTTTTTCCTGCCTTGCAATTATACCATCAAGACACAGCCAACATTACTTTGGCTTCATGTATCCAAAAGAAAGTACAGGGTTGATCTTCAGATGAAATACTGAAGAAATTACAAAAGACAATGCAGTTATCTCTAGGAAGGTACTCAATGTCCATTAATCGGCGCAGTGTACTGTATAGTATATTGATAATTGGAGACTAGTGTCCGGCGATAAATCAGTTACATCAATATAATTTTTCATATCGATATGCCGATATTGGAAATTTAAATATATCGGTATATCGAAAAATTCAATATAAAAAAAATTGGTATATTGCAAATATCGGTATATCGTGTCCGGCGATATATCGATATATGGGTTATATCGGTATAATGCGAACTTTTTCAACTTACCTTGTCGCCGGCATTGCAAACCTCCTGGGCCTAGAGCACGGAATGGGTGCGCACACCAGAATGCGCGCACACCTCCGAATGCGTGCATACACAGGATAAAGAAACCTGGCGATATCGATATATCGGTATATATCGATATGAGCCCACCGATATATCGACATCGGAAAATTTCCATATCGACAGACCCTATTGGAGACTATTTCACCGAATAGAGGAAAGCAAATGTAAATATCAGGAAAAATTATACAGCAACTGAATCAAAGCTGTGTTGGATTTGCGAACTGTTGTGACTAAAATTAGAACTGCAACTGAAGCTCATAGTACCTACCCTTATATGCATTATACTACATGTAGAACTGATAACAGTTCTGTGTGCCAACTGAAGAAAGCTGTTTGGTGCTCTTATAGAACCATAGAGAATTAATACTACTAATAATAATCCTTGCATTTGATATATTGGCTTATCATCTTCGACGTCTCAAAGTGCATCCCAGAATACATTGTAAAGTGAATTGACTATATTCTGTGGGCGAAATGCTGCAGTCAATTGTACACAGCAGTGTCCCACGAACAGTTGTGAATTGAGTGACTACATTTTTAATTTTTTTGAAGGGATTATTATCCCCCCAAAAGCATTCCGGCAATGGCCTAACAGGGGTGTACGGAATAAGAAGACTAGCCTGACATTTCGCCCTGCCGGTAATCAAACCCAGGTCCTCTAGCTCGATGGCCACTGAGCTACAGGACTCCACAGAAGGCAGCCATTTAGCCCATTATGTCTATGTTCGCTATTTTAAGAACAATCCCTTCAGTTCCATTTACCTGCCCTTTCCCCCCTCAAACCCCTGAACCTTACTCATTTTTAAGTAACTGTCTTGTCCCCTTTTGAAAGCTAATATGGATTCTGTCTCTAAACTCTGTGCATGAAAAAAGAACTCCTAATCTCTCCATGGGTTTGTTTGCTACCTCTCTTCATTTGTTGCCTTTTAGACAATAACTCACTGGCCAGTGGAAATAATTACTCCTTATTGAAGCAGTCAAAGTCTGGTGTTCTCTCCCATCAGTATATTTTGTAGGATGCCCCAAGAATAAATTGTAGATATTGTATTGTCAAGACAAGTGTTTATTTCCCAACCAGCAGACTGCAAATTCTGAATCTCAAGGTATCTCCCAGTCAAATCTGCCATCTAGTGGTCAGGTTTATAATTCTCAGTCAGGTTCCTATACCTGGATCTGTGTATAGTATAAGAAAATAATTATAAATGCAATTGATCCAGTAGTTTCTTACGTTAAAACTACCAGAGCAAAAATACTGATCTACTTTGAAGGGTAGTAAATGTATTACACCAATCTGTAGCACTGGGTGAGCTAATTTACCAATAATGGAAGGTATAAATTTAGCACAATCGACAGAATGAACAGCTTTTAGGAGATTGCAGAGCCTATTCCAAAGAAGCAGCGCGATTAATGTACATTTATATTCAGTGTATGTATGACATAAATAAGATTAATTTTTTGTCTGTTTTCATTAATCGTTTAACTCTCCAGTTTTATATATTTTAAATCAACTCCTTCAAACCAAAAGATTAATTTGCTCTTCCAAGCTATTCCTCAGAGTGTGTTTCAGCATCATTTACATCAGAAGGCCACTGAAATTTTTATTTTTAAAGGTGGTTTTGATAGTGAGACACTCTGCCCCACAACCTGGAACTCCATCCCACAGTCCCTTTGCGTCGCTTCCTCCCTTGCCTCCTTCAAGGCTGGTCTCAAGATCCTACTTTTCAATCGTGCCTTCTGTCGCCCTCCCCCCTCTCTCCCTATCCCTCTCCCCTACCGTGCTACTCCCCCATGCTCGGGTACCGACTGTTCAGTGCCTTGGGATGTCCTCCCGACGTGAAAGGCGCTCTATCAATGTAATTTTGTTGTTGTATGTTTATTGAAATCTGGACTTGTTGCAATCCTCACACATTGCTTCATCATGTTCAAGTTTGACTAAGGTTAATTCCTGCTCACTGGACTCCCTGGCTCTTCCCTACACAGACGACAAACTATTCAGAACTCTGCAGGCCATGTTCCTCGCCTATACCAGGCTATGTTAGACTGACTGACTGACCATGTTTGACTTCACCGACTTCCCATCCCCAGTGGATCAAATTCAAATCTTAATTCTCACCAAATCACTCTACGGTCTCGCCTGTAATGTTATTTAATCCAAAAGGCAATGCACATTCACTCAGAACTTTTTATTTGAACTCTATAAATCGACCTCTTTCAAATTCAGCAAGTCACTCTTCCCAGAATCCTTTTATACTTGCATCCTCCATATTCAATGGCCACTTATGTTGTTAAAGCAATATGCAACATCGCCCAACCCAACCTCTATAACCAGACTAACCCAGCCACTTCTTTTGCTCACAGGACCTGCTTCATGTCTCCATCCTATCAGTGGCCTCATTCGTGGGCAGTCATTCCAAACTCGCTCGCTCTCTCCCCTCTCATTCAAGGCCTATATCAACACTGTATCAACCTCTTTGACTCCGCTTTCACTTATCGTTCTCCTTCCAGCCCTTTAGTCTTTCATCCCCAGCTCAGGTGTCCAGCCAGCAATGTCAGGGACTTTGAGATAAACTTCCACAGTGAAATGCACAATATACAGCTATTCCTCGCTTAACATCGTAGTTTGGTTCAAGAAAAGTACGACTTTTAAGTGAAACAATGTTAAGTGATCCACTCGTGGGTGAATCTGTGACTCGTGGTCACAGAATTAAAATAGTTTCAAGGCGCAGTAGAGGGGAGCTGAGGAGAAATTTTTTCACTCAGCGAGTTGTTCGAATCTGGAATGCATTGCCTGAAAAGGTGGTGGAGGCTGATTCGATAACAACTTTTAAAAGGGAATTAGATCTTTATTTAGGGAGAACAGGTCTATTAGGCTATGGGGAGCGGGCAGGGCAGTGGGATTGAATCGCTCTTTTCAAAGAGCCGGCACAGATTAGATGGGCCGAATGGCCTCCTTTTGTGCCGTAAAATTCTATGAATCTGTGAATCAATGAATTTGTCCCATTAAAAATTAATGTATAAACTAGAGTTGGGTTATTTTGGACATTTTTCATCAAAATGTTCTTTTTAAAAAATTACACTGTACTCACTCCTTGACTGCCTGCCTGGCTCACTCACTCGCTGCTGGTCTTGCTCGCTGCCGGATGGCTGGTGTCACTCACTGCTGGTCTCACTCACTGCCAACCTACCTCGCGCTCTCGCTGCTGGCCTGACTCACTCCCACTCTCTTGACGGGCAGGCCCTGGTACCATTGTGTCACTCTCTTGTCCCCTTTCTACCCACTGGCGAACGACATAATAGCGAACGTCACAAATTTAAATGAATATATGTTCCCTATGTATCAGCAACGAAAGAACGTTAACCGAGGCAACGTTAAGTGGGGTTTACTACCAGTAAGTGTAAATTGTTTTGCTGTCTGTTGTGCTGAAATAACTTTCTGTGCCACAAATTGATCGCCTTCAGGTGTTCAATAATTTAAAGAGAGACAACAAAATTACATTTTGTAACAAAATTACATTTCACGTCGGGAGGACGTCCCAAGGCGCTGAACAGACAGCGGTCGGGTCCCAAGCACGGACGAGGGGCAGGGTAGGAGGGAGGGGAGGAGAGGGAAGGGAGAGAGGAGGGAGAGCATCAGAAGGTACTATCAAAAAGGAGAGGCTTGAGACAGGCCTTGAAGGAAGCAAGGGAGTAAGCAAAGCAAAGGCACTGTGTGGTGGAGTTCCAGATTGTGGGGCAGAGTGTCTCACTATCAAAACCACCTTTAAAAATATAAATTTCAGTGGCCTTCTGATGTAAATGATGCTGAAACACACTCTGAGAAATAGCTTGGAAGAGCAAATGAATCTTACGGTTTGAAGGAATTTATTTAAAATATATAAAACTGGAGAGTTAAGGATGAATGAAAACAGGCATGAAATTAATCTTATTTATGTCATACATAAACTGTATATAAATGTACATTATTCTTTGGAATTCTTTTGAAAAGGCGCTGCAATCTCCTAAAAGCTGTTCATTCTGTGGAATGGAGGGATTGAGGGAGTGTTCCAGAGTTTTGGGACATAGTGGCTAAAAGCGCAAACTCCGATGGTGGGGCATACAGATTTGGAATCAGGACATAAAACATTACCATGTTCTAGAATATGTATTACATTATGTCAGTGTTTATGTGCACTGTATATAAAATGTTGCTTGATGTAGTCTATTTTACTGCTGAAAATGTTGACACATTCCCACACTTCCTTCAAAACTTGAAAGGTAATCTTAGCTGCATGTCATATATAAAGCAATTGGGATGCATTACTGAGTGTACCCAAATGTCATACCGTGGCATATTAATATTATATTTGAGCACCTGTCTATGGATTGTAAGTCCATTATTGGTTTAAAAAAACACCAGTTTAAAACAATCTAAGTGATTGAACTTGTGTCAATATATCAGGAAATGAAAAGGGAATTTATTAGAAGATGGCAATAGATGAGCATAGAATGTGCTACTGCCAACCTCCAACCCTGAGTCAGCGTGGAGTCCTGTAGCTCAGTGGTTAGAGCACTTGCCTTACAAGCATGAGACCTGTGTTCAGCTACAGGCAGGTCAGGGCGAAACCTTGGGCAAGTTTCCTTACTCCACACGCCTAATAACAATCCGTCCCAAAAAAACCACAATAATAAAAGTTGGTCATTTCAATCCACGACTGTTTGTGGAGCACTGCCGGGCGCAATTCGCTGCTGCGTTTTGCCCACAAATATTTAATTCACTTTACAGTATATTCTGTGAAGCGCTATGAGACGACGATAAGATGTGAAAAGTGCTATATCAAAATGCAAGGATTATTATATTTATAAACACCTCAACAATGAACAACACATCTACAATCCTTATAACAATTTCAAAGAATATACGAGAAAATAAAGCCTCTGTAAAATTAATTCAGCTTTCTAAATTTAAAATCTCACCTGCATGAACAAATATGCTGCCGCAAATTGGTAGCCATTCCATCTCCAAGATCTGGTTGAGAATGTAACGCAGGGAATTGAATATCAAATAGCTGCAGAGGATCTCACGCTAAATACATTGATAATCCCTGCATTTGATATAGCACATTTAACATTTTCTAGATGTCTCAAAGATTATGCAGGTAAAGTAAATTGACTATATTTGTGGGTGAAATTGTTTTTCTTTGGAGGGATTAACATCAGCCGTGTGAAGTAAGGAAACTTGCGCAAGGCTTCGCCCTGACTGGAATCAAACCCAGGTCTCTCACTTGCAAGGCAAGTGCTCTAACCACTGACTCCACAAACTGCTAATCAGAGCAGTTTAAACTGCTCCATTTGAGCAGTTTAAACTGGAGCCAATAGACACAAGTCCCTTCTGTACTTACATGAATTACAACACTAGTCTACCAATTACAGTTCATCAACTCAGTTGGCAACACTCTCACCTCCAAGTCAGGAGATTGTGGGTGCAAGCCCCACAAGGAGCTAGATCAAGACAGTCTAAACTGACATTCCAATGCAGTGCTCAGGTGTTGTAATAATCATAATAATCGTTGCATTTGATATAGCGCTTTTCATGTCTTCTAGACGTCTCAAAGCGCTTCACAGAATATATTGTAAAGTGAATTGACTGTATATTTGTTGGCAAAACACGGCAGCCAATTGCGCACAGCAGTGTCCCACAAAGTCGTGGATTGAAATGACCAATTTTATTATTGTGAGTTTTTTGGAGGGATTATTATTGTGCAGTGTTAGATTGGGCCAGCATGTCAGAAGGAATTGGAAAACACAAATAGAGTTAACGTTTGTACGTATGGCATGTGTGGAGTTGTATCCTTAAAAAATCCTTTTGTCATTTTCTTCAAGAAATCCTATGCCATTCCATTCGCGAAAGTATAAAAATCTAATCTGATCAATGTGTATTCAAACTCTCCTCCATATTACAATTGAGGAAACTTTTTATTTTGCTAGGTATTTGGGGGCAGAGATCCATGTGTTCGTGTATAAAAAAGTGCACTTATTAGTGTTCAACTATATCTCACATTTATGGAGCAGCTTTCATGTTTGAAGTCAAAAGAACATCTCAGTGCTTTAGAGAGATTAATTAGAAATTAAGTTAGTTATGTAGGCAAGCAAAACAGCCACCTCAGATTTAAATAATATCAGCAAATGTTAACAATTGTTGCAAAATTGCTTAGTGTGGTTAATGAACACTGAAAGAGAATACTGTGCACAAACCACCAAACAGATCAAGTACCACTGAAAGTTCTGATTTAGTAGGAGAGGCACTGATTGTATTGAAAGAGGTGCGTCATTCAGATGAGATGTTAAACCAAGATGCAGTTTGGCTGTTCAGGTAGACGAGTGAAAGTTCCCAAGGCACTATTTGAAAAGAGAAGTGAGTTTCTCCCTGTGTCCACAATTCCGCAAACAAAATTGGTCACTCTCTCCATGTGGGACACTGCTGTGAACCAATTGACTTGAGAATTCATCTACAAAATATAACCTTTCAATGTGAAAGGCACTACTTCAAATTTTTATATAATTATCAAGAGGTGGCTAATTATTTTAAGAGGAAGGTTATTATTTTTATATAATTATCAAGAGGAGTCTCTTCATGTTGGATCTTATCTTTTGAGAATACCCAACCTGTGTGCCAATCTTTTTGTATACAAAGTTGCACAAGCAGCCATGAGGTGATTGACTGGTTAATCTGGTCACAAAACCAGAGTTTCATTTCTTTTCCAATGGGTTGCATCCTGTCTACAGTGGAGTTCTTTGTTGTCCAGTATAAAGAAGATTGAAACAATAAAATTTTTGATGTTTAATGAATTTAGAGAAATGTTTCAAAGGGAGCTCAGTAATTAGTTATTGAGCAAAGCAGAGCCAGATAAGGACTCTACAGATAAATAGTTTACAGTTGACAATACTGCCGTCCCATTTCCTTCCACCTGTACTGGTCTGAGTCTTCATGTCGGATTTTCACGGGGTCGAGTGACAATGTTCCACCACAATGGGGGCAGATCCCCTTCCCTCCGAGCTGGGGGTAGGGCCTCACTCTTTGGGTTATCGGTTACTTCTTTCTGCAGCTGCAATACCTATGGAACAGAGGAAATTAAACCAAAGTTACAGACATCCAATAACGAGACCCCATAAAATGACATTTTCCTTTGGACGACAAACAGAAATATACACGCACACAAATACAGATTTTACCACAATCAAAATAGCCTATGAAATGAAAGATATTCATAGATGTGCCATATACTAATGTCACACAATCTAATGCCTCACTGTACACCCCAGAAGGAGAGCATTTCCAAAAGAAGTAGAGGGGAGGAGAAATGTTTTCACTCAGTGAGTTGTTCGAATCTGGAATGCATTGCCTGAAAAGGTGGTGGAAGCCGATTTGATAACAGCTTTTGAAAGAGAATTAGATCTTTATTTAGGGAAAACAGGTCTGTTAGGTTATGGGGAGAGAGCTGGGCAGTGGGACTGAGTTGCTCTTTTCAAAGAGCCGGCACAGACTCGATGGACCGAATGGCCTCCTTTTGTGCCGTAAGATTCTATGATTTGTGATTGGAGAGGACTCGATTTTTCCACTCTAGTGCACCTTCTCTCAGCTTGCTAAGAATGGCATTGGTGACAGTCCAGAAATAAGGTGGTTACAGTTCTCTGACCTGGTGGAGAAAACAGCAGTCCTGAAAATACCCTTATCAGATTTCAGTAGCAATGTCCATATATTTAAGAGACAGCAAAATTGGGATGTTGCTTTAATGGGATCAAATAGCTCACACTGCAGTTTTTACTGATCAGAATTTACTACCACATTAAAATCAAACAATTAAACAACTTTGGTGTTGGTAAAGGTACATCAGGTACGAAAGCATCGCCTAATATGTTTATTTAAAAGTGGCAGGATATGGGGCAAGTGTTAGCTTAAGTAAAACAAAAATGTCACAAAACAGATTTTAGAAGCAATCCCTGAATAATATGTATAATTTGTGGATGTTTACACAAATTTAAGCGCTGGTAGAATTACATGAAACTACTACAGTATTTGAGATTAGCAATGCATTGGATTTTGCTGCTCAATGTACCAACATGTAAAGTCTGAAGACCAACTTTTGTTAAAATGATGTAATTTAATGGAAACATACTCCATGTAATTAGGTGAAGCACTTTGTGCCACCGTAACATGGAAGTCATACATAGAAACAAACATGCAATAAGTAGCTCCATACCTCTCTGTCCCAGCTCTGGAGACGCAGCTGTTTCCACTGCTCTCGTTTGGCAAAGTAATCGGGGTACATTGCCTTCTCAGATGGATGCCAGTAGTCCAAATATGCTTCAGGAACCTATTCACAATTAAAAATATATATATTTTTTAAAAGACAGAACATTGAGCTATGTTCAGCATTTTTTGGCACACATTCATTAGATACATCTGGCATGTTAAAGGTAAATGCAATGGCGTGTACACATTGACTGGAAATAAAACCCTACAGGTAGGAATTGTAACAGTTAGGAATTTATCTCTCAGGTATATATTAATATATTTTTGGATCACATGCAGAGATGTCTGTTACCTATATTGTATAAGACTGAAATAGAGAAAAATATATTCAAGGCCTAATGATCATTTTCATTAATGACTATCTCAATACTGTATGTTACGACTTCCCCACTGAATTATGGCATTTCATTATAAGAAGTTTTTTATGTACATGTTTTGAAAACAAAATTAAAAATACAAAAGGCAATTACTTTAAAAATATTCAAAGCAAGAGTCACATTGCACATACCACAAAATGAAAGTTAATTACATAATCACACCAGCTTTAAAATTCATACACCTTCATTCATTAAGTCTGAAATTGAATTCTCGTGTGCAATTAATTTCACTGGTCACCTTATAGCATTCATATCTCTCATAGGATGTGCCTCCAGGGGAATCAGGGAAAATGTAGGGCTGAGGATGTTGCTTAGCCCAGAATTCCTCCTCACCCGCTTTTAACAGAGTGGTGGCCTTCACCATGTTCTTTTCATCTTTGTTTTCATCAAACCTTGCTCGCAGCAGGCAGGCGTAAAAACGGTATTTGTCTCTAATTAGAAGAAAATGTTCCAATTATCATAAAATGTAAAAGACTGTAAAATTCATAACTTTATTTTAAGAAAAACATGTTCACATATTGCATCAACTACATAAACAGCATTATCAGAACTGTAAACTGAAAAACACCCGTCCGTCTGTCCATCCCTCCCCTCCCTCCACACCCTCTCCTTTCCACCATCATAGGTAATTTGTAGTAATTTACTGTACTAATAAAACAACAATATCTGCCTGAGCTTCAAGAAGCAGCTCAATAATTGATTTACATCAATCAGCCTACAGAGGCGTGATTTACACCTCATCGGATAGGTCTTGTACCTTGGAGTGACTGGGCATATTTCTTTTTGGGTATTTCCTATTGTTCAGGAGTTATTTTCAATTTGTATTTTTCACTGCAGTTTCACCTGTTGTATCAAAATGGCTCTGTGGCATTGTGCATCACAGAGCACCTATGTAGTAGGGAACGGCGATGTATCGGTTTTTCGATTAAACCCGATATGATTTTCAGATCGGTATGCCGATATGGTGATTCTAAAAAAAACGTTATATCGAGAGATTCGATTTTAAAAATATACATCGTTATATTTTTAATATCGTTCCTGGCAATATATCAATATTGTTGGTATTATCAGTGTAATGCGATCTTTTCCAGCTTACCTTGTCGCCGGCATTGCAACCTCCTAGACCTAGAGCATGGAATGCGCGTACATTCGGTGCGCACGCACAATTAATGGGCGATGCGCACGCACACTTTACTGTGTATACTCGACGTGAGTCGTGGCGTCTTAACAAAGTCTCATCGCTGAAAATTGTAGTTTGAAAATTTACCTTTCTCATCATGGGGAAAAGAATCCCCGTATGGGACTACTTTGAAAACAATGCAGTCAGTAATAGTGTGTATAGATGTACAGTTTGCAAGGTCTTGGTTAAGACACCTGATTCGAGCACGAGCAACCTGCGACAACACATTAAGCAGCACCACCCCGCCCAGCACGCTGCCCTCAGAGCGAAATCATTGTCGACAACAGCAGGAAGTCGAACCAGCGCTTCGGAGAAAGCGACAGGTAGTGGGGCCAGTGCAGCTCAAACAATTCCTGCTTCATTTAAGAGGAGAACATTGTACCAGAGAGGGGACAAAAAGTGGCAAAGTATCACGAACGCTGTCACTTTTTGCATAGCAAAGGAGAGCTTGCCAATGGCGAAGGACATTAATTCAGACTTCAGACTACACAAAAATAAGTGGCATTTTGTGGCTGTAAGTGTTATTTTTGTGTGTGAGAGAGTTAGAAGCCAGATTATCACTGCTTCTATGTGTGTGTCTAGTCAGATAATCTGGCTTCTAACTCTAACAGTCAGACTGTCTGTCTCTCTCTTTTCTATTGTAATAGATCTCATTTACACGTGGACATTACATGCTAGTTTCAAGCAAGAAATGGAGGAGAATAAATCTCTAGATTTTGTTTTTGGTGTGTGTGTGTTCTATTTTGTGTTTAGAGATGGAGGGAGAGAAGGAAAGGGGGAAAGTTGGGAGGGAAGGAGAGAGGAAGAGAGGATAGGGAGGGAGAGAATGAGAGGGGGAAAGGAGGAAGAGAAGGAGCGAGGGGAAAGAAGGGAGAGAAGGAGAGAGGAAGAGAGGAGAGGGAGGGAGAGAATGAGAGGGGGAAAGGAGGGAGAGAAGGAGCGAGGGGAAAGGAGGGAGAGAAGGAGAGAGGGGAGGGAGGGAGGGAGAGAAGGAGAAGGGGAAAGTTGGGAGAGAAGGAGAGAGGAAGAGAGAAGAGGGAGGGAGAGAAGGAGAGGGTGAAAGGAGGGAGAGAAGGAGCGAGGGGAAAGGAGGGAGAGAAGGAGAGAGAGGGAGGGAGAGAAGGAGAGGGGGAAAGGAGGGAGAGAAGGAGCGAGGGGAAAGGAGGGAGAGAAGGAGAGAGGGGAGGGAGAAAGTTGGGAGAGAAGGAGAGAGGAAGAGAGGAGAGGGAGGGAGAGAAGGAGAGGGGGAAAGGAGGGAGAGAAGGAGTGAGGGGAAAGGAGGGAGAGAAGGAGAGAGGGGAGGGAGGGAGGGAGGGAGGGAGGGAGGGAGGGAGGGAGGGAGGGAGGGAGGGAGGGAGGGAGGGAGAGAAGGAGAGGGGGAAAGGAGGGAGAGAAGGAGCGAGGGGAAAGGAGGGAGAGAAGGAGAGAGGGGAGGGAGGGAGAGGGGGAAAGTTGGGAGAGAAGGAGAGAGGAAGAGAGGAGAGGGAGGGAGAGAAGGAGAGGGGGAAAGGAGGGAGAGAAGGAGTGAGGGGAAAGGAGGGAGAGAAGGAGAGAGGGGAGGGAGGGAGGGAGGGAGGGAGGGAGGGAGGGAGGGAGGGAGGGAGGGAGGGAGGGAGGGAGGGAGGGAGGGAGGGAGGGAGGGAGGGAGGGAGGGAGGGAGGGAGGGAGGGAGGGAGGGAGAGAAGGAGAGGGGGAAAGGAGGGAGAGAAGGAGCGAGGGGAAAGGAGGGAGAGAAGGAGAGAGGGTAGGGAGGGAGAGGGGGAAAGTTGGGAGAGAAGGAGAGAGGAAGAGAGGAGAGGGAGGGAGAGAAGGAGAGGGGGAAAGGAGGGAGAGAAGGAGCGAGGGGAAAGGAGGGAGAGAAGGGAGGGAGAGAAGGGAGGGAGGGAGGGACAGAAGGAGAGAGGGGAGGGAGAGAAGGAGAGAGGGGAGGGAGGGAGAGAAGGAGAAAGGGAGAGAAGGAGAGGGGGAAAGGAGGGAGAGGAGACAGGGAGGAGGGAGAGGAGAGAGGGAGAGTGGAGGGGGAGGGAGAGAAGGAGAGGGGAAAGGAGGGAGAGAAGGAGAGGGGGAGGTAGGGAGCAAACAACATCGTATAATTCAACAGACCTTGACACCAACATTACAAACTTTCTGGACCTAGAGCACGCATTTCGAAATGTGCGTGCACCGCGACTGCGCGCGCATCGTCAGTGCGGACGCACCGTCAATGCGCGCGCACCACGACTGAGCGCGCACCATAAATGCACGCGCGCCATCAATGCACGCGCACTTCGAATGCACGCGCATGCGCAGTATAAAAACTCGATAGATCGGTTTAAGCAGGTATGAGCAAACCGATATATCCATATCCGGAAAAAAATCCCATATCGCCGTTCCCTACTATGTAGGTATGCATACATCACACTTACACCTAGTGGCTGTGTCAGCTGACTGTGGCGTTGTGGCATCCTACGTCACACAGCATGCAGGTAGATAAGCAGCGGGAGCAAAATAAAGAACACAGACAAAGCTAAGCTGCGGCAATAACAAACTTATATTTTTAAAGCTCTGAGTACTCCCACTGAGTCCTCCCAGATGAGTATACATCAAGATACAATCTATGTCTGTCCACATTCCATATTGGATAATTTGGCTGCAAATGTAGCTGCAACAGGTACAGCTAGTTGAATATATGAGGAAGATTTAATAAGAGGTGTTCAAAATTGTGAGGGGTTTTGATAGAGTAGATGGGGAGAAACTGTTTAAGATAATTCAAGAAAGTTGACAAAGCAACCAAAGGGGAGACCAGCAGAATTTTTTTGTTTGTTTGTTTACACAGAGTTGTTACACGCTGGAATTAATGCACTGCTTGAAAGGGTGGTGGGAACAGATTGAATAACAACTTTCAAAAGAGAATTGAATCGGTACTTGGAGAAGAAAAATTTGCACAGACATGCAGAAAGAGCAGGACACAATTGACTGTGAAGTGGTATCCGAGGTCCCTAGAGCAAGCATAACAAACTTTGAAAGGGAATTGGACAAATATTTTAGAAAAAGAGCACAGTAAATGGATCAGCCAGCAAACCTGGTGGAGGATTTGTTACTAACAAAAACAATTGGTGAGTCAAATCATCTCTTTCTGTGCTGTAATTTCTATCATAGCAGCCAGCTAGAAAACTGCCTGGATCAATTTCATTCGGGGACTGTTGGCCAGGACACCAAGAGAAACTCTTTTCATTTTGAACAATACCATGGTATCTTTAACGCAAGTAGGAAGGGAGAATCCTATTTTATCCATAGAATGGCAACTCCCAACAATGCTGCGCTCCTCCCAGCACTACACTGGAGTGTCAACTTAGATGGGGTTTGAACCCACACAATCTTCCAAACCATCTGAACAAAGCTGACATCTGAGGCTTCCACCTAGTCATTTTGTCTTCAAATATATGATAGCTCAGAAATTAGGAATATTCTTCAATTCAATCTTTATTTGGAAACCAGTCATTTTTAAGCAATGCAGAAAAACTTCTTCCAATTTAACAATGTGCCCCAATTTTGCCCTTTTTAGAGTCCTGCAGCTCAGTGGTTAGAGTATTAATTCGCCTTACAAGCAAGAGACCTGGGTTTGATTCTAGGCAGGGTGAAACCTTGGGCCAGTTTCCTTACTCCACACACCTAATAATAATCCTTCAAAAAAATTGGTCATTTGCAATCCCCGACTGTTTGTGGAACACTGCTGTGTGCAATTGGTTGCCACATTCCACCCACAAATATAAAGTCAATTCACATTACAACATATCCTGTGAAGCGCTTTTAGACATTTAGAAGTGAAAAGTGCTGTATCAAATGCAAGGATTATTATTGTGGTTATTGCAGGACTATCCAGCTCCTCCCTATGCAGGATGCAGACCATCCAGAACTCTAAAGCCAATGTCCTCTCCGTAAGCCCATCACCCCCATACTCATTTGGTTCAACTTGCTTTTCAGTGGATCCATTCCCTCTATGGCCTCTCCCCACCCCATCCCTGCGCCCTCCTGCAACCGCAGCTCCCCGGCTGCTGCCTGTGCTCAGTTAACGCTGTCCAGCTTCATGTTCCTACCCAATCCAGCCCATTATCGGTGCTTGTCCTGCACAATCCACGACAGTTTGCGGGACACTGCTGTGTGCAATTGGCAGCCGCTTTTCACCCACAAAATATAGTCAATTCATTTTACAGTATAATATGTGAAGGGCTTTGAGACGTTTTGAAATGCAACAAGGTATAATAAATTGGTCACTCAATTACGTTGGAAAAACATCCCAAGGCACTGAACAGTAAAGTGTTTGCCCCTGAGCTAGGGCTGGATGTTTTTTTCACGTCAAGAGGACGTCCCAAGGCCCTGTACAGTTAGGTAGAGACAAGAGCATGGTGTGGGAGGGGTCAGGCAGGATGAAAAAGAGTAGGAAAATTGACTGTATAGTGATACAGGAGTGTGTGTGTGTTGGAAGGGGGGGGGGGGGGGGGGGAGAGGATGCTCAATGGCACAACTGTCTGTTGTAGAATAATACCACCTAAAAATTATAATAAATCGGTCATTTGAAACCACGACTGTTTGCGGGACGCTGCTGTGCGCCATTGGCTGCCACGTTTCGCCCACAAATATACAGTCAATTCTCTTCACAGTGCATTCTGCGAAGCGCTTTGAGGCGTCTAGAAGACGTGACCAGCGCTATGTCAAATGCGAGGATTATTATCTTATGTTATCATGTTGAGATGGTGATGGTTACCATACTTGAACATGTTTCTGGGGGTGACGACAGTTTGACAGAATGGACACCTGGAGTGATTGCTCCAGACATTTACAACATTCAATAACATTCAAGGACATTTAAAACACAAAATGACAGCACCTCCCTCTCCCCGCAGCACCTCACAGCCGGGCCCGGAGCAGAGAGAGAGAGGAGGAAGGTCACCTGTAGATGCACCAGGACTCCAGGTGCCGCAGCGCCCTCTTGTAAAGACGGAGGACCTTCTGCTGGTGAGACAA
This sequence comes from Hydrolagus colliei, assembly GCA_035084275.1. NCBI lineage: Eukaryota > Metazoa > Chordata > Chondrichthyes > Chimaeriformes > Chimaeridae > Hydrolagus > Hydrolagus colliei. The sequence goes on from CM068743.1 coordinate 114,161,042, forward strand.
GTATGCCGCCATGGCCTGTGCCCTGTTCTCCCGCTTCACCTTCCCGCTGAACCATGGGAAGGCGGAGGACCGCGGCTGCGAACAGCATGGTGGGTAGCCGGGAGGACCAGCGGCTCCGAATGCTCCTTCTCTCTGCCCGACCTTACCCCAACCCGCCACAGGCGGCGCTGTCACACATAACATTCGCCTGTGGCAGGTAGCGGAAGCACATCTGAAGCAAGATAAGCTTTGTGGATACCGCCTTTCCCCTCTGGAGGGCGTCCCAAAGCGCTTCACAGCATTTATTGTAAAGAGTAGTGACTGTTTGTTTGTAAACGAATGTGGCGGCAAATTGCATACACCAGTATCCCATAAACCGCTGTGAAACGAATGGGGGAATGTCGGGTGCAACACCTGGAGAAGCTACCTTCTCATTCGGGAAAGTTTCACATCCACCTGAACAAGGAAGAGCCACAGTTTAACGTGTCCAAAGGACGCCATCTCCACCCCATCACTGCATTAAAGTGTTAGTCTAGAGACTGTCGCCTCAAAATTCCAACATAAGGGCTTGAACCCACAATTTTCTAATTGAAAGGCAAGAATGCTACCTACCGAACCAGGCTGATATCTCTTTCTGTCACTTCACTCCTAAAGTTGCTCATTCATTTTAGGATAAGGGTTCACGGGCTTGAGTTGGAAGTTTACTGTCTGCTAAGCACACTGAAATGCCACTCGTGAAGAGCACTATATAAATTCAGGTTGTTGTTTCAATGATAATTGTTGCATTTGATAATAACATCATTGTGATTTGTCAATGAGCTTCACAGGATTTTATTATGAAGTGTAGCATAGGCCAATGTAGCAATCAATTTGCAGGCAGCAATGTCCCACATAGCTATTAATGAGGCAGGTGGATGAAAAAACTAACAGTGCAATGATTTGATTGTATTGTATTTATGATTTTATGGGTTTGGAGAAATTAATTGAGCTTGTGGTAAAGTATTCAAGGTTTATGATCAATTTCAAGAAAAGAAATGAATTGGATTAAAAAAAAACACAAGCAACTATTCATCTATGTTGTGATTGTCTTTTAATATTTAATACCGTATGTTACAAACTGTTGTACGCAAAATACTGCAGATGCTGGAAATCTGAAACAAAAACAGAAATCGCTGGCAACACTCAGCGGGTTCTGACAAAGGGTCGTGAACCCGAAACTTTGACTCGCTTTTCCTTTCTCCATAAATACTTTGACAGCTGATTTTTGCAATAACATTCAAACAACACTAAGAGGACAGCAGTTGAATCTATTGGGTTTTATTTTTCTTGGTAACCATTGAACAATTTACAACAGCCTTTCAGCCACTTGGCTGACAAGTACCAACAGACATGACAGGTCCCAGGTACCTCAGACTTGTTCCTTCCATCCTTCTTTCCTCTATTCCCTGCACTCCCTCCACTCCTCTGCACCCCCCTACCTCTCCGACCTCTCTCCTCAAACCAGCACTCACTGCTTCGCTCCATCGGATCTGGTCTCCTTGTCCCCCGAATCCTCCACTTCACCATCGGCATCCGTGCCTTCAGTCACTACTCCCCGGGCTCTGGAACTCCCTTCCTCATTCCCTTCGCCTCGCCCCCTCTCCCAGTTTCAGATCTCAGCTAAAGACCTTTCTCTTCAAACAGATCCTCAGTTTTAACATCTTATTCCAAGGGCAGCGCAGTGCTTCCAACCACACAGCACTGAACCTCAGCCTAGCTAGCAAGCTTTAGGTGCCTGAGGTGGGGCTTTGAATCCACAATCCACTTGACCAGAGGTTAGACTGAGCCAAATTAGCAGAGTAGTCAAAGTATATGACTGAAAAGGTGGTGGAGGCCAATTCGATAACAGCTTTTAAAAGAGAATTAGATCTTTATTTAGGGAGAACAGGTCTGTTAGGTTATGGAGAGAGAGCTGGGCAGTGGGATTGAGTTGCTCTTTTCAAAGTTGCACAGACTATATGGGCTGAATGGCCTCCTTTTGTACCATAAGATTCTATGATTCTATATATACTGTATTTTTTTCTTTACTTTTCCTTACCTTGCCCTAAACATATGATAACAATAAATATAGCCCAGAACTTCATGTTAGCTCAGAGTAGCACAATATCGTGTCTCTAGTGTGGGTGTTGGGGGAGGGTGGCAGCCTAGTTTTCTGCAATGTGTTGTTGTATCCTGTTGCTGGGCAGCAGTGTCGTTGATTAAAACCAATGCCTTGAACGTTTGAAACATCGCGACTTTCAAACGTGTGACAATATCCCACCAACCGGATGAGTGACGTGAGCTCAACGCGTGCGCGCAACCGAGAGTCTGCCTACATTCATTGGCAAATACGTCGGCGGTTCGCACCAACATCCATCGCCCATTGGTCTAGGCCGGTGCCACTCACTCGTACCTCCCGCCTCCCCCAGGCCCCTCCCCCTCAGAGCGCGGCGCCGGGTTTGAATCTGACGGTTAGTGTCGGGTCGGCCTCGTGCGTCAGGTTACTGTTTGGTGGCTGGACACACACCCGGGAGCACCCACCGCCCGGAGTATGGAGTCTTTCTCCAGCATACGGAATAAGGTCAGGTTTGGTTGTTGTTTATAAAAATAACACCGTCACATGAGTTGACAGGTACCGAGTCAAAATGTCGTGGGTTCAAGCCTCGCGCTGGGGCTTTGAGCTGATGGGGCGACACTGAGGTGCCTTGTTGGAGGTTCTGTCCTCGGGATGATACGTTACCATCAATAATAATCTGCCCACAAAATACACAGTCACTCCACTTTACGGTATATCCTGTGAAATGCTTTGAGACGCCTCAACGTGATAAGGCAGTATATCAAATATAAGGATTATTATTATCTGACGGAGCGTCTTTCAGATTGGGCGGATGTCTCGGAACGCTTCGCAAGCTCACCAGTTAAAGTGCGCTGATTCTGTGGGTGGGCTTTTTTTGTGTGCAAATTGGCTGCCGTGTCGGCCGCTATTACGCTCTGCAGCACTGGTTCCCAACCACTTTGGTTGGCCAACAAAACAGATGTTTCTGGATTAAATATGCCTTGATTCACAGAGTAAATCTGTTGCTGTTTGTGTTATTTCCATGATTAATTTGTAGGCCAGTTGGCCACCAGTGCTTGAGTACGGTTAAATCATGTGAGGATTATTATTTAAAAGAAAGGCTTCAACCGTTTCATCCCCACAAGATTTAAGATGTCAACTACATGGAGCCTTGAACTTGAATTCATGTTTGAATATTTGGATTTATGCATGGCTTTTTGTGAGATTAAGTCATTTTGGGGCAACCAGAACCATATGTGACAATATCCAACCCAACTAGATGAATTGTATGAACCTCAATGTGCATGTGTACCTAGACAGTATTGACGATTTCTGAGTTGGCTTTAAAATGGCGTTGAAGACTTCAGAGAAAAACAGATGCATAACTTTAGGAGATAAAACCATTGGAACTGTTGGCAAGAACTAAATAGGTGGTGTTAATATGTCTCAGACCCAGAAAATAAACCTAAAGTTTGATTATTCTTGTAAGAAAAGTCAATTACTGTATATATAAAAAGTTAATTTCATTGTACCCCTCAGCTGTCAACTGCACCAGGCTGATCCCAGCGCCTTGGGAATATCCTCCCAATGTGAAAGGCGCCCTATAAATGTAATTTTGTTACATTTATAACAAAATATAACAGTTGTTGGACTGAAATTGTGGAAGCATTATTAGTCTTTGTTGGAGAACTGTTCCACCAGCCATAGCTTCGTGTATATATTTTACACAACATTTAGCTGGAATCCTGGTGCCTAAAGTACGTATGTGAAGTCCGCGTTGTAGCAAAAACTGTAGACGTCATAGAAAATCCAATGTAATCAATAATCGTAATGCGTAATTTAAACAGCTGGGATGTGTGTATGCAGTGATGTGTTAAGACTACTTTTCACAAGCTTCAATGCAATGAATGGTAAGGGCACATGCATCAATGAGTAAGGACATAATTTCTTGTGTTTCAAGGTCTCCAGTAAGCGCCAGAGTAATGGAGGCTAGGGGAGCGGCGTTATGAGTTAGATCTTGAGTAACATGGGTAGTGTAAAGAAATCGGAAGTGGTTTTGATAGGAAACTCAACAGGACTCGGTGAATGTATCACTTAGGCGATTGTACAATTTATAAAGATAAGATTTGTGCGAATTTTACTGTTGTGTATCCTGTAGTTTTTTCTGTATGGAAAATAATGCAATAGCAAAAGAAAATGATGCGAATCAGAGTGGATTGTAAAGTATGTTATGCAGGAATGTGGTCGTTTATATTTTTGCAGGAACACCTACTAGATTGTGGAATCCTGTAGCTCAGTGGTTAGAGCACTCTCGAGAGACCTGGGTTTGATTCCCGGCAGGTCAGGTTGAAAGCATGGGAAAGTTGCCTTTGTTCATATGCCTGATAATAATCGCTCAAATTTTGGGGGGTAATTTCAATGCATGACTGTTTGTGGGACATTGCTGTGTGCAATTGGCTGCAACATTTCGCCCACACACACACATATATATATGGTCAATTCACTTTACTGTATATGCTGTGAAGTGTTTTGAGATGTCTAGAAGACGCTATATCAAATGCAAGGATTATTGTTATAACTTTAACATTTGAATTCTTGTTTTCAAAGGATGCTTCTGTTAAGGAAGAGCATAGTAAAATCTCGCTTTCATCATTTAAACTATTCACTCACCCCAGAATGAATCATGAAAATTACGTGAGGTTAAAGAGACCTTTTAAAGGCAGCCTTATAATAAGTAAGTAAAACTCTAATGAGAACAGATTCTTATTCTTTAAAGTAGTTATCTAATTACCAGTGAATTATGTCGTTCATAGCTTCCTCAGTTTCTCAGAATGTGTCTAAAGAACTGAATTATTTTAAGTTTCAGGTGTGCAAATGTATCTATACAGTACAGTATTGGTTTTAACTGGATTCTTTTACAGAATTGACTGGATGCAGAGATTTTGAATAGGATTTTTTAATAAGGAAATTAGAATTATATCACATCAACTTGTGTCAACTGTGCTCTGACTCGAGCAACCTTTAGAGCAGAATCTCTTCTTCTTGGGAATGAGGTACATGAGGTCTACCTGGGCAAATCCACAGTAATTAATGTTACAGATGCAGGATTTTTGCATACTACAGCTGGGCAATAGAATAAGGAATTTGGGCAGGTATGCATTGAATTATTGCCATTTTATCATGGAAGTATGGGTAACTGACGTTACGTAACCAATGTTACGGTCCCTTTTGCTAAGTGTAAGGTTAATGTAACAGATCATATAATTAGAAAACCCCAACTAAGCTGTATTTAGAGTCTTAGACCTTTGCACCAGTATAGATAGAACATTAACCAGGGTGCCACAGAAGCTCTTGCCTGGTTACCTGGTTGGCCAGGGCAAGTAAAAGTTAAAAGCAAGTACTTCTTTCAGCGAAATAAACTACTTGCCCAATTTGAGCTGGTGGAAAATCCATTTTAGTTGTATTAAACAGTTATAGGGTTACATAAATTTTATGCTCAGGCAAGCAATTTTTCTAATATTGAAAAAAAAACTAATTTGCCTAAGTGAGCAAGTATTTAAGAAAATGTTACTTATCACCCAGATTTGAATACAGTAAAGAAGTTCGTGGCAAAGAAAAAACATAACTGAGAAAAAATGGTTTAAGAAAGGACTCCAAAAATGAGTTGACAAAATGACAATACATGGATGATACATGTTATAAGAACTTAAGAATTAGGAGCAGGAGTAGGCCATTCGGCCATTCGAGCCTGCTCCGCCATTCAATAAGATCATGGCTGATCTTCTCACCTAACTCTGATTACCTGCCCTATCCCCATATCCCCTAATCCCTCTATTTTTCAAAAATCTATCAGTTTCAGCTTTGAAAATGTTCAAGGACTGAGCATCTACAGCCTTCTGGGATAGTGAATTCCATTTATTCACTACCCTCTGAGTGAAGAAATGTTTCCTCAACTCTGTTCTAAAAGGCTGACCCTTAATTTTAAGACTGTGACCCCTGGTTATAGATTCTCCTACCAGGGGAAACAGTCCCTCAGTGTCTACTTTATCCAGCCCTTTAAGAATCTTATATGTTTCAATAAGATCCCCCCTAGTTCTTCTGTTATACTAAAGTTATAACTTTAGTAAAGGGCAGACACACATGTACAGTATACATGTAGCATCTTTCACTTTATCTCTAAAGAAAGTTGACTATGATAATCATTTAAGACCAATAGTAGCCCTACAAACATGTATGAAGATAAAAGAAAACAAGAATTTCATGTCAAATACACAACAATTTTTTTGGTATACATTGGTTTAGATAGAAACAGAAGTTTCCCAGCTGTAGTATGAAAACCAATCATAATCTCACTTAAAAATATCTCCCAGAATGCACAGAAACATGAGATATCTTAGTGCAATATAGTACCCAGGTTTTTGGTGTCATTTTTGAGTAACGTCAGTTACCGTCAAGTTCTTGCCCATTGCTCATGAAAAGAAACAGTCAATGCAAAAAGCCCAGTACTCTTCACTTCCTTACCCTCAGCTTTTATAACCATTATCAGGAAATAGCCCTGTCAGTCTCATTCACTTAGCTGTATTGGACTTTACTATGCAAAAATCCTGCATCTGTAACGTCAGTTACTGTGGTTTTGCCCCAATACAATTCCAGCAACTGGATCTCATACCTGAGCCATCTGGCACACTCCCGGTGACACATTTAGTACAGTAATAATACAGTCAACCATTGCCGAACGTGACCTTTTCGAGTGCGAATTTGACCAGAAATACTAATCGAAACTAGTATTCAACTATACTTTTTTATGGAACACAAGTAAAATTTGAGTTTTTGCAGTTTTCCCTGCATGTTTGCTCATGCGCACTTTTTAAACTTACTAAACGCTCAAATATCCGGGAAATTTGATGAACCGGCACCGGTCAGGTCCTGAGGGTGCCATATAACAAAGCTTTTACTGTAGTTAGTTGTGTTTAAATAAAGTATGTATTGCTTGAATTTTGCAACTCTTCCAATATAATGCATTAAGAGTTTACATCAATATTTTAATTTATTTTTCCTACAGATCATCGATCTCTGCCTGTAATCTATGCAGGATTTGGTTGGAATACAATTGGTGATATGCAAAACTTTGATCCAGGACACTTAACTGAAAGGGATGAAGAAGTGGCTTTACTAAATGATACCTTAGCAAAGCATTTTCTTAGTGTTGTAAATTATGGTCATCTAACCGGAAAGGTATGATAAATAAAAACAAACTTAGAATTAGTTATGATAGTTGCTTAATTGGTAATCAGTTGTAGAATTAAAAATAAATCTATTAACATTAAATATTATCTATCAAGATAGGGAGCCCAAATCAATAGCCGATGAGATCTAATCAAAGCGCAATTATTGCTTATTGAAAACTTTATTATTATTAGAAATCTGCCTTTGTTTCCATGCTTTATGCTTTGCAGTTGCTCCCTAAAGGCACCCTCTGGAAGCAAATGTTTTAGATAGCCTATAATGCATAATTTCTATTCAGTAGGTTCAAAGAATGATATAGCGTAGAAACAATCTGTAAACTCATCAAGCTAATATTTTTCAACATGATTCACAACCCTCCCTCCTGTCTGTACTACATTTTTCTCACAAAATGCTTCTAATACTCTGTCTACTACCCCTATTGTAAGTTTGGTAATGTGTAGCAAACCGTAAATATTGTACCTTTAGAAATGTTTTACCTTTATATATTTTTAGATATTTAAAAATATATACAGTCAATTCACTTTACAGTGTTTTCTGTGAAGCGCTTTGAGACGTTTAGAAGACATGAAAGTGCAATATTAAATGCAAGAATTATTATTATTAAAGCACAGAGTAGAAAGTGGCCCAGAGGCCATCCAGTTAATTCCCAGAAGAATTCTCCTCTGCCTTTAATATATACAGAATATGAATGGAGTATGATTGGTGATATGCAAAACTTTAATGGAGAACAATTAACTGAAAAGGATGAAGAGGTATATAGGTGGCTTTTCTCCCAATCAACTTTCCCACGGTAAATGTGGAGAGATTATCCCCTATAAAAGTGTAATTTTGTTGTTGTTGTTGTTCATGAGTAGGCTGAATTCCATCACCCAGCTTTTATAAGAGACTTGATACTAACCTTACTTGTGTTCAATTTCCACAGCATTCTACAGTATTTCCTTTTGTCAGTTATAGTAATATTTTTTGTAATTTGTCTATTTGCATTCAATAATGTTTTTATAGGTAGATCTGGAACTACTAAATGAGCTATTACAACAGGGAGCCCAAATCAACATAACAGACAGCTATGGACAGACATTGCTACATGAGGTAAGATACATTTAAAAAAAAAATTATTAGGAAGATGCGGTAAATTAAACTATCTGCTATAAATCAATTCCCTGGTGCTGAGGAATGTGCATTCTCTGGAGTTTCGTACTGATCAAGACAGAAGATACACATCTGTACTTGAATGCTAGACATTTGTGTCTAGTAAATTTGACTCAATAATCTCATATGTTCATGATATCACAGTGAATAATTTATGTCATATATCTGCACACTATTTCAGGTTTTGTCTTTCCTCCATTCAGCCACACGTGTTTGTATAATCTTAGACTCGTTAAAGAGAAAATATTTTGGTGAGGCAATGGTTGCAGGAATAAAATAATCATAGTCCTTAGATTCGCTCTGAGACGCCATCTGGTGTGGAGAGCGCTATATAAATCAAAGGTTTTGTTGTTGGTATAAAGCCTTTCATGTTGGGATGACACCCCAAAGTGCTTCACATGATATACAGTAAAGGACATTGACTATGTTTTATGGCCTACACTGCATACACATTTTGTCACAGCGACAAAAGGTCACTGCTTGAGTCCCAGAGGCAGTACAGAGGATAATAGAGAGAATAATCTTCATTGTCAGCAATGCATCATCATAAAGTGCAACTGGACAAACTACAGCAATTCAGCTTGAAATGTGTTAGAGGAGATTTGATAGAGGAGATTTGATAGAAGTACGGTATATAAGATGCCAAATGGGATTGAGAATGTAAAGCCAGAACAATATTAAGACAACTGAGAAAAGAGCATAGGTTTAGATTTGTAAAAAGGCAATTTGATGATGTATATCAGAAAGTGCTTATTTTTACAGAAGGTAATTAATGACTTGGGAGGGTGATTGAGGACAGAATGCTGGACACATTTGAGAAATGCCCTGATCCTGTAAAGGGAAGAGATAAGATGGGTATTCTGAGGAAGGATGAAATCAAATGGATTGAAGATTCTTGTTCACCCATACCTCTTGGGATTAATGATGCAAGAGGTATTCCTAAATTGTGGACATTTCAATTCCACAAGAAGTACTGCGTGCCATTATAATCAAGTTTGATGCACTGCTCAAAAATCAGCTCAACTCAATATTGTTGCTAAATGTAAGTTTGTACCAGCAGAATTTAAATGTATTTCCATTATGATTTACAGAGTATCTAGAGGATAAATTAATTTAATGTCAAAAATAATAATGTTGCTTAGTCAAGTCGACCCTAGTTCCTAATAATTCACAATTGGTATTGTAGGCTTTGGGTGCTACCACATTTGTATGTAATTCAGTGCTGAAAATGTGGACTATTGGTAGTGCTATTGGAAGTGCTAAATGTGGCATTGCCTTCAAATGAATTACACTGGTATAAATAATAAATACATTCTAATAATGTCTCAGAATGAATTTTGGCCATGTATCTAATCAATAATTTATTTGTGTTTCATATACTTTACAGGCTGCACATATGTGGCATGTTGATATGGCAAAATTTTTCATAAAAAAAGAAGCTAACGTAAATCAGGCGGATAAATATGGTCGAACTCCACTGCATGTTGCTGCAATCTTGAACTACACTGAATTAATTGAAGTTCTGTTGAGTAATAATGGTAAAGATTTTTGACATTCATCTTATTAGTGAGTGATTACACTACGTTTTACACTAGACTAAAACTGCTAGCTATACTAATGGGAGTAGAGAAGATTCTGATGAGGTAGAATTTCCAGCTAAGTGTATTTACAATATCAGTACCAGCTTTTTTCAGTTCTGGTTTTGTTCAAAATTGAGTCACATGTCTCCAAAATGTGAGAAAATATGTTGAATTGGAATTCATTGTCTATTATTCAGTTTGAGACCAATATTAGCAAAGGCAATTAAGTAACTTAAGACTTCTTCTAACATCTAAAAATCACCCTCTGGGGTGGTATCAATGTTACACGTGTTTGGTGCTCTATGACAGAACTATGATGGCATCTTACGATTGAGGAGGGATCATTGTGCTGCACTGCTGTCTGTCCCAAGACACTGAAGAAGAGATCTTTTAATATGGTGAGAAGTCCTGTACAGATCAACAACAACAAAATTACATTTATAGACCGCCCTTCACATCGGGAGGACATCCTAAGGCGCTGAACAGTCAGGGGTCGGGACCCGAGCACGGGGGAGGTACCAGGGCATGAAGGAATTTGAAAACGAGTGAGAGGATCTTGAAATCTATCCGTTTGGTAATTGGGAGTCAGTGGAGCCTGGCAAGGGCTGGTGTAATGGGGGTATGGAGTTTTGTGCTGGTAAGTATCCGGGTGGCGGAGTTTGGGATTAATTCAATTTTGTGTATGGTGAAGCTAAGGAGTCCAGCAAGGATGGCATTGGAATAGTCCATCCGGAAAGTGATGAAGGCATGCACAATCAATCAATCAATCAGTCAGTCAATCAATCAATCAATCAATCAAAACTTACATTTATAATAGCGCCTTTCACATCGAGAGGACGTCCCAAGGCACTGTACAGTTAGGTTGGGACAAGAGCAGGGGGGGTGGGGGGGGAGGGGTCAGGGCAGGATGAAGAAGAGGGAAAATTTACTGTATATTTGTGGGTGAAACGCAGCAGCCAAATTGTGCACAGCAGTGTCCCACAAACAGTCATAGAAGTGGTATTAAGGGAAAAGGGAGTTAGGCTGTGTTAGTTGCAAGGTACAAACAGACGGATTATGTGATAGAGTGGAAAAAAGCACTCCTGGTCAGGGAATGAATGTGGAGTAGAAAGAAAGCTGGGGATGGAATCTGACGCTTAAGCTACAATGGGTTCAGTGAACCCGGTAAGGTTGAGGAATGCAGATTAGTAGGAGAGAGGATGTTGACGGGAGCCAAAATATATGACTTCCATCTTGCTAACATTGCTGGGTAAGTTTGCACACATCCAGGCCTTGATGTCCGTCAAATAAGCAGACAGGACATAAGCGGATTGGGAGTCGCTGCGGGAAGGAGGAGAAGTAGCTTTGAATGGCAAAGCTACGTGGAATTTGACCCCATATTTGCGGACGACATTGCTGAGAGGGAGCATGTAGATGTGGAAAAGAAGAGGGCTGATGATGGAGCCTTGGGGTACCCTACAGATGACCAGCCTGGGAGTAAATATTTAATATTTGCTGAGATGTATTGTTGGCAGTTTGTTAAGTAGAACTTGAACTACGCAAATGCAGTCCTATAGAGGTGGATGAGGGAGGAGAGGCAATGCAGAAGGATGGTGTGATCAACTGTGTTGAATGCGGCGGAGAGGTCCAGGAGAACGCGGAGGCAAAGGGAGCTTTGGTCACATAGCGAGACAATGCCATTTGTTACTTTGATGAGCACTATCTGTATTGTGAGCAGGGAGAAAACATGGCTGGAGGGGTTGCGTAGAGAGTGGAGAGGTGTGAGCGAAGTTGACTTGCAATGATGCATTCCAAAACTATGGCCAGGAAGGTCAAGTTTCAGATGGTGTGAAGCTTGTGAGGTTGGAGGGATAAAGTTTTTTAAGGAGAGGAGTGATGAAGGGTAGTTTTTTTAAGGAGAGGATTGATGACAGCGGTTTTGATGCAGAGTAGGACAGAGCCTGAGGAGAGGGACTTGTTGATTGTGTCAGCCAGCAGTGGGCAGTGAAAGGGGAGTTGAATGATCAGAAGCTGGGTGGGGAGGGGTTGATGCAGCAGGTGGTGGGCATCTGGGTGATGATGGGGGAAAGGCAGGAGGGAGAGATGGGGGGAAAGGAATGTATGGCCAGGGTCATGATTGGAGCTACGTGAGGAGGAGAGGGTGATGAAGGAGGCATGGAGGGGGTGGAGTCAGCCATGCGGATATTATCTATCTTGGAGGTAAAGAAGTCCATAAGTGAGGATCGAGTGTGCTTGAGAGCGGTTGTAGAAGGTGTTGGGTAGTGGAGAATAGAGTTTTGGGGTTAGTTTTAGCCTTAAGAATGACCTGTTAATAAAAAAAAAACTATTTGGGCTTGAGACGGAGCGGCAGAAGGTGTGAAGATGCTCGAGCTACAGAACAAAAATAATAATAATGCTTGCATTTGATAATAGCACTTTTCATGTCTTCTAGATGTCTCAAAGTGCTTCACAGAATATACTGTAAAGTGAATTGACTGTACATTTATGGACGAAACGTGGCAGCCAATTGCACACAGCAGTGTCCCACAAACAGTCGTGGATTGAAATTACAATTTTTTTTCAAGGGATTATTATTAGGTGTGTGGAGTGAAGAAACTTGCCCAAGGTTGCTGTCCTTTGAATGAGGTTAAACCATGGTCCTGCCTTCCCCCATTTCAGGTGGACGGCAAAGATCCAATGGCAATTCAAAAATAGATGAATAGTTTTTTTCCCAGTGTCATAGCCAATTTTTTTTTTAAATGGTCAGTTGGTCATGATTATTTCTACAAAATACAGTTTTGTATTTGTGATGTGAAAGGCGCTCTATCAATGTTGTTTTGTTGTTTTTGTACAGTTGCTACAATTTACATTATATGATTCGAGTTGCCCTCTGGTTTCAAACATTGAAAAGATTATTTTTTAACTTTATCTTTGTACAGTATTTAGGTACATTTATATGGAACTTGTGGGGAAAGTGGGGGGTCAAACCTATGATGGAGTAGGTTTTTTAAGTACAGTACTATGTAGAAATTATACACTTTATAAAAAAAGAACAGTTTTTGAGACATGATCAGTGTTACAAACACAACATCAAATGCAAAGATTATAATTCTCAATTCTCAATATACCTTTAAGGAGCTATCCCTGATTCCCCGATTCTTCATGTTGCTACTCTGGTTTTAAAGTAGTAATGTATCAAGCTCCTTTTTGTTTTACATGTTAAAAAGGCCCTGCAAGTCTATTGTTTCATTTTATGCCTTTGCAATGTTTGGAAATGAATGGAGCACTATCATTGAGGAATAGTCATGAGTAATAATATTGTGTGATTGGTTTAGATGTACAGTACTATCCTCTGAATGTGAAAGGCACTATTCTAAATGCAATTTGGTGGTTATTGTAAAAGACCACTCTCACATGGTACATGTCTGCATCCATCTATTTCTAGCAAATATTGATGCAAAGACTATTGGAGAAGAGCAGACCCCATTCCATTATGCAGCTAAGTACGATGCAGTGAGTGCTCTTTACTGTTTATATAAACATGGTGCCAACATTGAGGTTGAAGATTACAGAAAGAGAACTCCTTTGCATTTGGCAGCAGTTCATGGTAGGTGTCAAAATGAAATTGAAATTCCCTAAATACTGATATAATATTGTCAGAGTTTAGCACAATTCACATCAGTAAAGATGTTGAAGAGCAATGGAAAAAAAACAGATAATATAATTATAGTTGAATGACAAGAATTCACATGCTAACTATCAGTATGCCAGTCTTTCAATACAAGGCTAGCAAAACAGAAACTGATCTGTACAATTTGGATCTTAATTTGACAACCTCTTTCTGCAACCTCTTTTTGAGAAGGGAGGAAGCCAGATTGCCAAAATTTCTACCATTTTAGTGGAAAAATCCATGGCATTGCAGGGATGAAAGTGCTTATTCTAATAGTCTGCTGGACATTTGTTAGATTTCTGGTCACTTAAATTTTTCCTTTTGTGCATAATTTTTCAGTTTCTGAGTAAAATGACCAAAGAATCTGCTGAGGTTTATTTTAAATAACACAGCAAGATGAAAAGTTATCGTAACGATGTCCAGATATTAATCAGACGTTAAAACGAGATTTGCTGCTGGAATATGTCAGGGTCCGGCGATATATCGATATATCGCTAAAACCCAATATAATTTTCATATCGATACGCTGATATAGGCATTTCGAAAATAGAGGTAAAAAATCAGAATGCGCGCACACTGAACTACAAGACCCAGAATGCTCATCTCTATACACAATGCACAGACCGAGGTGCAAAGCCGCCATATTGTATTCATAGTCCTCGAATACAATATGCAGGTATGCAAGGGGTGGTGAGGGGGAGAGGGGGAGAGAGATGGCTGGGGGGGGGAGAGTGAGAGAGACGGCTGGGAGGGGGAGAGAGACGGCTGGTGGGGGGGAGGGAGAGAGACGGCTGGGGCGGGTGGGGGGGAGAGAGACAGCTGAGGGGGGCGGGGGGGGGAGAGAGACGGCGGGGGGGTGGGGGGAGAGAGGAACGGCGGCGGGGGTGGGGGGGTTATGGGGAGAGACGGGGTGGATTTGATAATATACAGATAGACAGAGATGGGGGGGGGGGGGGGGGGGGGGGGGGTGAGAGAGGAGAGAGACACAGAGAAAAACACAGAGATGGAGAGAGTGAGTGTAAGAGACACACAGAGAGAAAAACATTGACCTCCCGGGGAGATAGGCCCCGAATGCGCGCGCACCCGGAATACGCGCGCACCCCGAATGCATGCGCAGTACGAAAACCCCAAAATATCGATATTTCGGTATATCTCGATATGAGCCCGTCGATATATCTCAATCGGAAAATTTCCATATCGACGGACCCTAGAATATGTAAAGAATGCTTTGATTTAAAGAATGAACTCTTTACCAATTAGGTAATCTTGTTCTAGCAAAGAGAACAAGCAAAATATGCTGTTCACAACTATCATTATCAGATGTGATATAGGTTGACTGATTCAAGAATATTTCAAAATAACATGTTTTTGATCTCCAAATAGTCTTTTGAAATATTTCATGTTTTCCTCAGGTCGAAGTGATACAGCAAGGCTACTGTTGCAACTTGGTTGTCAAACTGCTGTAACAGATATTACTGATGAAAGTTGTTTGAATATGTTGGTGTACAAAATACCCTATGTGGTGAGATATTTAATAAAACTATTTAGACTGACTGAAAATCTTTTAACACTTTAGAATTCTGCTTGGTATATTAATCTGAACCATATCTTCTTTTCTGTTGATGAATCAAAGATTTGTACCACTCCCTGTTGGCTTCAGCAAACATAAATTGGGTAACAAAAACAGAAATCGCTGGGAACACCCAGTGGGTCAGGCAGCATCCTTGGAGAAATATAAAGTGGGTCAATGTTTCGGGTTCATGACCCTTCGTCAGAACATAAATTTGGTTTCTGCAATTTCCTTTAAATTCTGACAATTTTCCTTTGTTCGATCTTTAATGACTTTGATCAGGCTAGATTACTTTAAACTACTGTATAAGCAAATAAGATTTCTAAATTGCAACAATTTTATTTCTGAGCAAGTGTAAAGTAATCTGGAGATGAGTGCTACTGAAATCATTTAAGACAGATGAAAGAAGTGGTTTATAGCACCCAAACCGTTTTGTTCGTGAGAATCTCTTAAAAATATGGGACTCTCCAAGCAAGTTTTTTTTAACTTGTATCTCTCTCCATTTTTCATATTAGAACCAGTTCCTTAGAAATGCATTGATTATAGAACTTTATGAATAAATTCTTAGAAAAAACTCTTACAGGCACTGCAGGAAGAGTGAAATTTAGAGGAAAATACAGTAATACTGTAGCTTTAGAGCTACAGTAATACTGCCATGTCTGGGTTCAATAATGCTCTATTTTAAGATATAGGTATGTTTCAGATGGATGTTGTACTTTCATTTTCATGTACATTTTTGAGAAGGTGGAAGTGTGATCAGATCTATATTTTATATTCCAAATTAGAACCATAGAAATTTATAGGACAGAAGAAGACCATTTAGTCCAACATGCCTGTGGAGATTTATTTAAAGCACAATAATTTTAGTACCATTTATCTACCTTTTCCCTGTTTTTGTATTTTTCTGGTCATCCAGGTATCTGACACTTGTGGAAATCCATCACCATCCTAAGAATATCCAAATCAGACGAAAAACTTCATGTATGCACCTACACATATACAGACATTTCCATTTATGTATTGAAATGCATGCTCTCTCGCTGGAGAAATACACCCTGCTTATCTAATCCTGGAGAGTATCAGGCACAGCTTGGCGAGACTCAAAGCTTGGGGACCATAGCGTTTGAATTTATGCATTGCTTGAGTTTAGCCAGCTTGTCGGTAGCTTGTCATTGTCCATTGTTTAGCAATGACAAGTTATATAAGTTGCCTTTTGTCTAGCAAGCTGGGCATTTTGACTGATTCAGGTTCTATCTCTCACACTTTCTCCACTTTGCCTCTGCCAAAGGTTTCTCTTCCAGCATCTTGTGTGGTGTTCCTCAGGGCTCTGTCCTTGATCCCCTACTCTTCAACCTCTACATGCCCTCCCTTGGTGACATCATCCTCAGACATGGGGTAAATTTCCACAAGTACACTTATGACATCCAACTCTATCTCCCTGCCTTCACCCACAATCCCAGAACTAATGACTTCCTGACAGATTGCCTGTCAAACAGCAATAATAATAATCCTTGCATTTGATATAGCACTTTTCACTTTATCCAGCAAGTTCTGGATGAGAGGCAACTTTCCACAGTTGAACGTCAGCAAAACCGAGACCCTCATGATTGGCTTACACCAGCGCCTCTGCACTTCAGGCACTGGCAGCATCAACATCCATGGATGCACACTCCACCTGACCAACCCAGTCAAGAATCTGGGTGTCTTGCTTGGGCCTGAACTGTCCTTTCTCTCCCATATTCATGCCATGACCAGTACTGCCTTCCATGACCTCCACAACATCACCGTCTCCGACACTGCTTCACCCTCATGCCTTGGGATATTCTCCCAAAGTGAAAGGTGCTCTACAAATGTAATTTTGTTGTAAGATGAGCTGCTTCACTCAATTGAATAAGTGCCACTGAATGCCTGTTGCTTCATCCAGGTATTGATGTGAACTTACACCAGTTAAAAACATTTTCTGGCAAGTGTCTTACTGCATCTTCAGCTAGAATTACTCTACCCAATGGTCTTTGGCTTCCAGAGTTAACAGGAACTGAGTGGGATGAATCTTTGCCCTCAGTGTCCAACTGGTCTGCCTGTTCCAAGTCCTGCTGTTGAGTCAGGCTCACCACTGCTGTCTCTGCCCTTCCTACAGCCACCCTGTCCCCATCTTCCCCTCCATCCTCCACCTATCCATCCCACCAGACTTTTCACCTGTCTCCCCCTTTTCTCTCACCCCCCAAATTTTTCAAAGGAAGCCCACTAGCTCCTCCCTTGACCTCCCTACCCCTCACCTTACCTCCTAGTTCCACCTCCTTGCTCTATTATCAGTACACATCATCAATCCCTCTATCCATTGACATCATTCACACCCTTTTAACAACCTAGTATTTTGTGTTTTGATCAGACTGTCAAAACCGCCACAGATGATTGATTCACTTGATTTTTACATTATGTTACCAAGCATGTCACCTTGTAGCTGAACAGGCCTCAAGGCTTTTGAGTTTTAAATTTGTATTAAAACACGAATAAACAGAAACCTATTTTAAAAGAGTTTGCTATCCTGCAATATGTAAAGTCTGAAATTGTGATAGTTATAATAGCCTGAACATTTTTAATGATATGCAGTAACATTTTTATAAATTAATCTTTTTAAATGTCACTTTTCAGGGATATGAGGCTCTAAATCAGTTTCATGTTACTGATGAAATAAACAGAATGCATTTATATTACCTGAACCATTTGGAGCCTCTTCTGGATCAAGGTGGGTTTAATTTTAAATAGCATTTACATTATTTATGAATATGTTCAGTTTATTGTAACATTATTCTATGTTATTTTATTTGTAGCTCGTGTCGTAGCTTTTCCACCAGTTTCTGAAACTTTCTGTAATGGAAAGGTAATTTTGAGCTACTGTTTTTGCTAACCAAAATTGATGGAAATAAGAGAATGCAAATGCTAGTAAGCTGAGGATGCTATTTTTTGGACAACCATTTTCCACCGCCTCTTACTCTGAGAGATCCATACTATAGCAGCATGTAAGGAATATATTTAGTTCTGCTGCATTCAAACAAAACATACGTATTGCTGCAGTTAAATTTGGCTTTGCAATTATTTAGAAATGTATATATGTTTCTTGAATGACAATAACAGATTCCTGGAATTATAACATTAATATTGGAGCAGATAACAGAGGTAAGGTGAAGCACAGGTATAGAGGCATTTGAAAGTTACAAATAATAATCCTTGGATTTGATATAGCCCCTGATCACATCATTGATGCATCTCAAAGCACTTCACAGGATGGATTATAAAATGGATTGACTGTGGATCTTGTGGGCGAACCATGGCAGCCTATTACACATTAGCAATATCTGACAAAACATTTCGATTGAGTAACCACTTGCTTTTGGGATTTTTAGAAGGGATTATTAATCCCAGAAAGCAATCCACTAATTAATTAACAACCAGGTTCCTACTTACTGCAAGGTAAACAGGGGTGTTTACTCCGCCCCCCCCCCCCCCCCCCCCGCCTCACCTCGCAGATCCTCTCCTCAAACGTTCGCTGTGAGGAGATGCTGGACTTCCTCGAGTCAAAATTGAGAAAATCCGCTCTGCGGTTTCCTCCCCCCACCACTCCTCCACCTCCGCGCCCTCATCAGCTACCTCAACCCCTACTCACCCCCCATTTCACACTTTCAACCCCACCACCCCGCTTTCAGTCACAAAAACAATCACCTCCATGAAACCCACCACGTGCTCATTGAACCCCATCCCCACGCCCCTCCTCCGCACCCAGCTCCATTTGTTAGCCCCGCTCATTTCTGACACCATTAACCTTTCCCTCTCCTCAGGTACTGTCCCCACCTCCCTTAAAACAGCCACCATCACCCCTATCCTGAAGAAACCCTCCCTTGATGCGTCGCAACCATCAAGTTATCGACCCATCTCCAACCTCCTGTTTCTATCCAAGGTCCTTGAAAGAGTGGTTGCCTCCCAGCTCCGCTCTTTCCTTTCAACTCACTCATTTCTTGAACCCCTCCAATCAGGTTTCCGCCCTATCCACAGCACAGAAACTGCCCTGGTCAAGGTCACAAATGACATCCTAACCGCCTCTGACCAGGGCTCCCTCTGCCTCCTCGTCCTCCTTGACCTGTCTGCTGCGTTCGACACAGTCGATCACACCATCCTCCTTCAACGTCTTTCCTCCCACCTCAACCTTCAAGGCACAGTCCTTGACTGGTTCCACTCTTATTTGACCCACCGTTTACATTTTGTTTCTTCCAATGGTTTTTCTTCAAACCCCCGCACAGTTTCTCACGGCGTCCCTCAGGGCTCTGTCCTCGGTCCCCTCCTTTTCACCCTTTACACACTCCCTCTGGGCGACGCCTTCCGCAAACATGGGGTAAATTTCCACATGTATGCGGACGATACCCAGTTGTACCTTTCTGCCTCATCCCTCAACCCCCAGACGATCGATGATCTGACAGCATGTCTGTCCGACATCGAGTCGTGGACGAGGGACAACTTTTTGCAATTGAACGTGAATAAGACCGAGGCCCTCCTGATTGGCTCAAGCCAGTGCCTCCGCACATCGGGCGCTGCCAGCCTCAACATCCAAGGCTGCACTCTCCACCTCACAAAGCCAATCAGGAACCTCGGCATCATGTTCGATCAAAAACTTTCCTTCCTCCCCCACCTCCGCGCCTTGACCGGCACCGCTTATTTCCACCTGCGCAACATTGCCAGGCTCCGCAACTATCTTACCCCCCGCGCTGCCGAAACACTCGTGCATGCATACATCACCTCACGGCTGGACTACGGAAATTCTCTCCTCGTCGGCCTCCCCAGTTCCTCCATTCACAGGCTGCAGGCCATCCAAAACTCTGCAGCCCGTGTATTATCCGGCACCCGCCTCCGCGACCACATAACCCCCACCCTCGCCCGTCTCCACTGGCTCCCCATCCTCCAGAGGATCGAGTTCAAGATCCTCGTCCTCACCTACAAGGCCTTACACGGCCTTGCTCCATCCTACTTAACCGATCTACTCTCCCCCTACACACCCACCCGGACCCTCCGTTCATCAGGACTTGGCCTGCTCCAAGCCCCCCGCCCGAACCGCCCCACCATCGGAGGCCGGGCCTTCAGTTTCTCCGCTCCCACCCTTTGGAATGCAATCCCTCAATCCCTCCGTTTCATCTCTTCCCTTTCCTCTTTCAAGGCCGGTTTGAAGACTTTCCTCTTCGATCGTGCCTTCTGTTCCACCCCGAACTCTTTTACCTCCCCTTCGTGTTTCACCCCTTCCCAAACATTCCCCTCCCAGCTCGGGTCACACACCTCCTGTGCAGCGCCTTGGGACGTCCTCCCGACGGGAAAGGCGCTCTATAAATGTAATTTGTTGTTGTTGTGTGTAGTAAAGAAACATACCTAGCTTTTCGTCCCGTCTGGGAATTGAACCCAGGTCCTCTTATTTGAGAAGCATGCGCTAACTACTAAGCAATAGGACTCCAAAAGTTAAAATGAAGATCTTGAAATTGATCTGGTGGGAATTAGGGAGGCAGTGTAAACTTGTGCAGATGATGGTGATGGCTTTTCAGAGTCTAGTGTGGGAATGGATATGGACTGCATAATTCTGAATGAGCTAGGAAATTGGTAAAAGTATTGGGAGAATAGTATCTGGAGATGAAGAAGGTGCGAAAGAAAGTTTAAGCTGTATTAGGGCACTGAGGCAGGACTGGAGGGATTGAGAAGTTTGCAGTCATAAGCAGAAATGAAAGAGGCACAAAAAGTTGGTGTTGGTTCAGGTAGAATTAAAGAAAAGTGCACTGGAGGTGGAGGATGGTGGAAAACCTGTAGAAAGATGGTCTGGTGAACAGTGTTAAAGTCTGGATAGGTCAAGTAGCCACAAACCAAGAGGTGTCTGACATGTCAATGGGCAAATGTGTGGGTGGGGTGGTAGGATTGCACAATTAAAGAACTGAATACAATGCATTAAGTGAATACACTAACATTTGATACTTTAATTTTTTCGACAGAGGAAAAGGGCTCACCAAAGACCCTGGTAAATATTTGAAAATGTACTCTTTGATTTAAGCATGTAATCTTTGGGGAAAAACTTTGAAGTGATGTACTGTACATAGTTAAAGATGCATTCTCACAACAACTTGCATTTAATATAGCATCCTTTATATGGGGTAGAGTCCCGGAGTGCTTGACAATTGTGATGTTTGACCTAGAGACAGCGGGAGGGGGAGGGGTGGGGGGGAGGCTTTTCTGGAACTGGAAAGAGATGCATTTTACAATATCATGAAAAAACAATGAAATTATTAGGGTTCACCCCATATAGATCTTGGATGCTCACCTCCTTTTCAGATCCAAGAAGTTTGCGATCACTGGAGCTTATTCCGTTCATATGCAAATTCATCGTTGTAGGTTAAATACAATTCTCTGGACCGAAAAGTACTGAAGAAAATGTTTTTGGGGGTCAGCCCGGTGCTTAATACGTGTATCAATCAATCAATCAAATCGAAACTTACATTTATATATAGTTACATTTATATAGAGGACGTTCCAAGGCGCTGTACAATCAGGTAGGGACAAGAGCAGTGAGGGAGGTTGAAGAAGAGTAGGAGAATTGACTATATTTGTGGGCGAAATGTGGCAGCCAAATTGTGCACAGCAGTGTCCCACAAACAGCCGTGGAAGTGGGGTCGGGAGAAAGGGGGGAAAGGGCAAGGGGAGGGGTCGAGATAGTGGGGAAGGAGAGTAGGAAAACCAACTGCATATTTGTGGGCAAAACGTGGCAGCCAAATTGTGGCAGCCAAATTGCGCACAATAGTATCCTACTGAAATCCTTAAGCATGGGTTCCCTCATCAGACACCCGGCTGACCAAAACCAATTCTCTGTTCAGTACTTTTGGGGGTATTTTGAGGGAACAATCTAACACATGTAAGATGCTGGGTTAGAGAAATTAGCAATAGGCTGGCATTGTGTGGGTACATCTGTGAGAGAAAAATACAGATAGAACAACAGCCACCGTGTGTATAATACTATAACGACATCATGTCTCCTGATGTCATTTTTTGGTTAGTACGTTATTATTGTGTCTTCTGTGTGATCTTCTGATATCCATATTGTTTTCAACTCCATGTTGGGGTCAATTAGTGAAGTTAACAGCTTTCAATGATGAGTGATGCAAGAAAAGGTGCACCAACAATTGTTCAATCTGTATAGTTACAAATTTATTATCATAACTTATACATATTTGTATTTTGTTTTCATGAATTCTTGTGAATATTCCAGATACAGAATAAGGATTTTTCTTGTTTTAATAGCTTGAGCTGATAGTATATTACCAAATGTTCAGCATCTTAAAACATCCTGTCGTTCAACGGTTGATAGATGTCAAGTGGGACCAATATGGATTGTAAGTATATACAGGATTTATTTGTGTTGATCATGTTACTTTTATTATTATATATACATATATTATATGTTAAGTAAATTTAGGATATTGTAACCTTTATAACCTTTATTTCATATCTTTGAGGTTTATAAAGATTTGTAAGATTGCATCTTAACCTAGAAACTGGAGATCTACAATTTTGTTATATGTGTGGCAACGCTTAAATGCTGGCTCTAGGATTTAAAGACAATATTGCTGTGGCTTCCCTCAATATCCCAAGTGTTTTTTTTTAGCGCTTGATTAGGAGTGAACCATCTGGAAGTCTGAAGGGAGCTGTTTTTTCTACACTCAGACTTCGGGTTCCAAGGTGTTTGGCAACGGAATGTTGGAATTGAATCAAATTGAGTGTTTGTTTAAAGCTTTTACTTAATACTTTCAAAGTCTGTGAATGTACATATTTACATATCTGAATTTACAAGGCTCAAATAGCATTCAGATTTAAAAACTTATTTTGAATTAAAAAGGAGCTGAAGTGATTGCTGATATATTTCCATCCTTATTCTGTTGAGACTGAAGAGCAATTTCCTGGTGTTTTATTGTCAGACTGCAATTAGTCTGTGCTTAATCGTTTACACCTACGTAGGGTCCGTCGATATGGAAATTTTCCGATTTAGATATATCGATGGGCTCATATCGAGATATACCGATATATTGGTATTTTCCGGGTTTTCGTACTGCGCTTGTGCGCGCGTCGCGAGGTGTGCGCGCATTCGGAGGTGCACGCGCATTCGGGGCCTATCTCCTCAGGAGGTAAATATCTCTCTCTGTCTCTCACACTCACTCTCTCCATCTCTGTGTTTTTCTGTCTGTGTCTCTCTCCTCTCTCACATCCCCCCATCTATCTATCTATCTATCTATCTATCTATCTATCTATCTATCTATCTATCTATCTATCTATCTATCTATCTATCTATCTATCTATCTATCTATCTATCTATCTATCTATCTATCTATCTATCTATCTATCTATCTATCTATCTATCTATCTATCTATCTATCTATTAATCTAATCTATCTATATATTATCAAATCCCCCCCATCTGTCCCCCTGCCGTCTGTCCCCCACCGCCGTCCGTCTCTCCCCCAGCCGCCGTCCCTCTCTTCCCCCCACCCCCCCGCCGCTGTCCCTCTTTCCCCCCCCCCCCGCCACCTCTCTCCTCCCACCCCCGCCATCGCTCTCTCCCCCTGCCACCGTCCCTCTCTCCCCCTCCCCACCCCCCCGCCGCCGTCCCTCTCTCCCCCCACACCCCCCGCCGCCGTCCCTCTCTCCTCCCACCCCCGCCACCGTCCCTCTCTCCCCCCATCCCCCCCGCCGCCGTCCCTCTCTCCCCCTACCGCTGTCCCTCTCTCCCACCCCTGCTGCCGGCCCTCTCTCCCCCCCCCTCCCCGCCGTGTCTCTCCCCCCTACCCCTTGAATACCTGTATATTATATTCGAGGACTTTGAATACAATATGGCAGCTTGCACCTCGGTCTGTGCATTGTGTATAGAGATGAGCATTCTGGATCTTGTAGTTCAGTGCGCGCGCCTTCCGATTTTTTCGATATATCGACTTTTCGATATATCGATATTTTGAAAATGCCTATATCAGCTTATCAATATGAAAATTATATCAGATATAATCGATATATTGCCGGACC
Organism: Hydrolagus colliei; assembly: GCA_035084275.1. Taxonomy (NCBI): domain Eukaryota; kingdom Metazoa; phylum Chordata; class Chondrichthyes; order Chimaeriformes; family Chimaeridae; genus Hydrolagus; species Hydrolagus colliei. The sequence continues at coordinate 114,185,377 of CM068743.1, forward strand.
CTACACCTATGTAATCAGACAGTAAGCTCAGAGGAGCGAAGCTGGATGCAGCTGAAATTTATTGTCACTGGGAAAGAGGCTAAGGTCATTTGATTGGGATAAACCAGCCAATCATAAATTGATGATATATGGCACAGACTAACTTCAATATTTTAATTATGCTTGTGAATTCATTTTCAGTAGTGGAGCATGTATGCTTTTGCTGCTAAAATTTTTCTTCATCATCTCTTGGACGATCTTTATGACGCTGATAGATTGGGACCAGAAAAAGGCTTACCACTTCCCGGAGGTAAAATACAAGTCCAGACGATTTATTTGCATTCAGTGCTGGGAAAGAGATTAGTTTAATGATCTCCTGCTCAGCACACATGTACTGCATTATAAATGTATTAATTAGCCGCATAAATGTTTACTTGATTGTTTTTCACATTGGTTTTTGAGTTAACTGTTTTCACATGAAACCTTTTGCTCCTGTTAGTCACTGTTGTTTTTTACCCAATTTCTGAGTGCTCCCCAAGAGAGTTTGACTCGAGTTCTTTTTTACCCGTTCAATTCTTCAGGTAGAAAATCACAGAATCTTATGGCACAAAAAAAGGTCATTTGGCCCATCGAGCCTGGGCCGGCTCTTTGAAAAGAGCAATTCAATCCCACTCCCTAGCTCTCTTCCCATAACCGCACAAATCCGTCCTCCCCAAATAAATGTCTACCTCTCTTTTAAAAGTTGTTATCGAATCGGCCTCCACCACCTTTTCAGGCAATGCGCTCCAGATTTGAACAACTCACTGAGTGAAAACATTTCTCCTCATTTTTCTTCTGCTTCTTTTAGAAACTATTTTAAATCTGTGACCTTGAGTCACTGACACACCCAGAAACAGTTTTTCCCCGTTTACCCTATCAAATTCCTCCATGATCTTGAAAACCTCTATTAGTTCTCATAACCTTCTCTGCTCCAATGAGAATAAACCTAGCCTCTCTAGCCTTTCCTCATAACTGAAGTTCCTCATTCCTGGTACCATCCTGGTAAATCTCCTCTGCATCCTTTCCAATTCCTTAACATCCTTCTTAAACTGTGGTGACCAGAATTGAACACAGTACTCTAGCTGAGGCCTAACCAAAGTTTTATAGAGGTTAGTCAGGACTTTTGTACTCTTAAATGCTTAAACTTAAATGCTCTTAAATGCTTAAAATGCTTAAACTTTAATGTAACTCTTGTCTTATGGGTTTATATAAAGTTTCTACTGTTTAGTAATAATCCATTCAAAAAATATTTGTGAGAAAATAATAATTTGGTCACTCAATCCACGACTATTTATAGGACATTGCTGTGGACAATTGGCTGCAGCATTTCGCCCAGTAAAGAAAATACACTGTCTATCCACTTTACAATATATTCTGTGAAGCCCTTTCTCACGTCTCGAAGATATAATGTCTTATATCAAATGCAAGGATTATTATGAAATCACCGTTTCCTTGGATTCTCAAACATGATTGTATGCTTAACACGATAATATCATTGGATAAACCATCATTGTAAATTAATTGAATTGAGTCAATTAATTAGGAATGTCAACGAGTTCAATGGTTTCACATCACTCTGTATATTTCATAAGCCATGGAAGAACTATAACAATAGTTAAATTTTACTTCACCAGTGGTATAAATCACAGTTGTGAGGGCCTTAGCAATGCAAATAGAATGAAACTAATATTATTCAAATCATCTCTTTAAAGATTTGACCTACTTGAAATAAAAATAATTTCAATTAAAAAGATGTTTACAGCAACATGTGGACACCAAACATTAGTACAGTGCTGAGCTTTATTTTTCATTTGGGTTTTATGGTACAATACATATCAAACCCTCCTGTTTCACATTACATTTATTGCTTTATTGTCAATGAACATATTGGAAATTGATGCAAATACATGTTTCTGTCTTAATCAACGCAAGTCCTCACAAATATATTGCTAGCAGAATCTACAAGAAATCAAAATGGCAAATCTAATTGAACATTCCAGAAACATGAACTGGTCATGTGTTGAAGGCTACAAATCCTGTTAGAAAATGTTTTTGAAGTATTAAGACATCTGAATTGGCAAAATAGGATCATTTAATATCTTCTGCATTTTTGAAATTCTGGACACCTATTGTATTGTTTTCCTCCATCAAAATCACGAGATATAATTTCCCTTTAATATTTTTTGACACTGGTCGCATCATCATATAGAAACATATCTCAGGTGATTTATTCAAAATATTATCAATTTGTAACCTTCCATCGATAAATACTAACAGCCTTAAATAATTACATTTTAAATGCTCTGAGACACCGTCACCGTGGAGTGCACTATATAAATCAAAGTTGTTGTTAAGTTCCTGCATGGATATTAAACGGTTGATCTTTTGGGGAATTATTTAATATATTGACTTCTTAATAATTAATGTTAAAATTCACTAACATTGAGGTACAGTAGAAGCCCATTTATCCGTGACTCGATGAATTGGCACTTCTGTATAACCGGCACGCCAAAAAAAGTCCCCATTCGATAATCCGGAATTTATCCAGAACAATAGTGGTGGAGCATTTGTAAATGCATAAATAATAACAGATAATAACAAATATTGTATTGGTACTTATTGTTAAAATTACTCTCTTACGCTTCTCACCTTTCCTGGTAGATGCTGTGCTTGAAGCCATGATGCTGTGGTTGAGATTTATAGTCCAGCGAATCTTTTTAAAATAGAGGACGCCAAGCAGGTGAAAAAAACGGAGTGTGACTTACTAGTGGCAAGCCAATAACGCTAGCCGATAACCCATATTGTTGCGCAGGTGCAGTATTTTGGCTTGCCACTAGTAGAGTCTAGGGTTATCAGTTTCCCGCTAGTAGAGACTAGAGTTATTGGCTTGCCGCTAGTAAAGCTTTAAAGTCGCGCTGCCGTTTTTTTCACCCGTTGGGCGTCCTCCATTTAAAAAAGAATTGCTGAACTGTGAACCTCAACCAGTAAAGGTGAGAAGCGCAAGAGAGTAGTTTTAACAATACGTACCAATACAATATTCTATTATTATCTGTTATTATTTAGTTTGGTGTATATGGTGTGTGTTAAAAGAACTAATTTTTTTGTAGTGGGTTTTCGGCCGAGGGCTGCCCGAATATGCAGCAGGCGCTTTAACCGGCATTGGCCAGGTCCCGCGGGTGCCGTATAAACGGGCTTTTACTGTATTTGAATATTAGAGTATTGTTCATTCATATCTACTTTGATGTTTTTTTCCATTATTCTCTTTCCATTTTCCATTAGATCAGCTGATGATCTTAACTTCTACTGCTCCTTTCTCCCAAGCTGGTGTTTCCTCTCAATGTTTCTTTCAATTACAGGTAGACCCCGCTTAAAGTCGTAGTTTGGTTCTTGCAAAATGCGACTTTCAGCGAAACGACATTAAGCAAATACATTTTTTTCGATAAGAATGAATGTAAAAACCGGAGTTAGGTTCTTTTGGACATTTTTCGTCAAACTTTTCTTTAAAAAATCATTATACTAGCTCCCTGACTGCCTACCTGGCTCACTCACTCGCTGACTGCCTGCTCGGCTCACTCACTCACTCGCTGCCAATCTCACTCACTTGCTCCGGTCTCACTCGCTGCGGGCTGGCTCTCTGTCTCGCTGCTGACCTTGTTCACTCCCAGGCACTAATACCGTCGTACCCCCTTGCCACCCACTGGCAAACGACGTAATAGTGAACGTCGCAACATTAAATATGTTCACAATGTTTCAGCAACGTAATAACGAAAAATGTTAACCAAGGCGACGTTAAGTGGGGTCTATCTATATATGTACAGGAACCAGGCTGCACCCTAGATATTTTGATGACTTTGTAGAGTAGGGCAATACTTTGTGATCCCCAAATCCTAATCCTAACCCAAATTTTCTGGTCCCACTTTTCTGATTGTATTGTGGGCTGCAACTATGCCTTGGAAAATCAGTGGAAATAATGTTTTAATGTTGCAAGCGTCATGCAGTGTATGACGTACATACAAGTTCTCAATTTATGTTTCCCATATTAGATAATGATATTACTGTGAAACTTGATAATTTGACCCTGGGATACGTCATCAACCCTATGTAACTAGTCACTTACTTATCCTGGCCTTTTGAATACTTTTGAGGTGCTGTACTTTGGATAGCTAGTAACCTCTGAGAAGTTGTCAGTTGATCTATTTCCATTGGGGTGACAAGTTATGCGGATGACACCCAACTCTATCTGCCTCTATCCTCGATTCCAAGACCACTGCTGTCCTGACAGACTGCTTGTGTTACATTACAATTGGATGAAAGCTAACTTTTTACAGTTTCCACCAAGGCCCTCCTGATTGGCTCACACCAGCGGCTTCACACCTCAGGCACTGGCAGCTTCAACCACTAAGGTTGCACACTGCCACCTCACCAAGCCAGTCAGGAAGCTAGGTATCTTTGATCTTCAACTCTCTTTCCTCCCCCACATTCCAAGCTATGATCCGCTCTGCCTTCCCTCACCTCCGCTACATTGCTCAACTTCGCTTCTACCTCACCCTTCAGGCTGCTGAAACTCTTGTTCATGCCTTCATCACACCCAGACTCGTTTATGCCAATGCCCTGCTTGTCGGCCTTTCCAACTCCTCCCTCCATAGGCTGCAAATCATCCAGAACTCTGCGGCCCGTGTTGTCTACCGCTCCAAGCTCTGTGACCCATCTCCCCCATTCTCTCCTGACTCCATTGGCTTCCTATCATCCAGAGAATTAAATTTAAGATTCTGTTTGTCACCTTTAAAGCCCTGCATGCCCTTACTCCACCCTACCTCTGCGACCTCCTATTCCCCTACCAACCTGCCCGCTCCCTGCACTCAGTGGACTCCGGGGTGCTCCATGCCCTTCAACCCACCCGCCCCACTATCAGCGGGCGAGCCTTTGGGCACTCGACCCCCAAACGCTTGAATTACATTCCGCAATCCCTTCACCTCGCCCCCTGCCTAGCCTCCTTCAAGTCCCACCTCAAGACCCTCCTCTTCGACAGTCCCATCGGTTACCTCCAACCCTACACTTTCTGCCCACCATCACTGATCCCGACCCCGCACTCTGTCCAGCGCCTTGGGATGTTCTTGTGACGTGAAAGGCGCGATACAAATGTAATTTTATTGTTACATTTGTTTCATTTGGCCTTGACTAAATATGTATAGATATTTTCTTATAAAATTGATTTGCATAAAATTATTGGGATGCAGTTGCTTGGAGCCTTTGTGTGAGTATAAACGTAGCAATTGTTTGTCTTGACATTTAGGACTGGTGGAGAGTTGTACTCGTCATGCTTTGCATTATTCAACTCCTTATATTTATTGAATTTGAATTAATGAATCTCTTTAAAACAAAAACAAAACATGAAGCATGGAAGAAGCAAGAAAAAATGAAGATACTCATGGATAAAAAATACTGCCATCCTTCTTGGCCTGGGGTAAGAATAGTTTCTAATTGATGTATAACAATTCCAGTTTCAAATGGGGGCAGTTCCACGCCTATTTAAGGCATTGTTTTATTATTTTGTGATTGGTTTCCAACGTTGGAATACCTCTATGTGACAACGCTCTGATGGGATGGATAATCATGGGAATTTACTGTGTTAAATGGCACCAACAAGATCCTGCAATATACTACTGCTCAACTCTGCAGCACACAAAACAAAACAGGCATTTTTTTGAAAGTGTTATAGATTTTGTACAAGTTGAAAGGTGTAAAACCTAAATTCTGATTAAGCACATTGTCAATGAATGCTAAAGCATGTGGGAGTCCAATATAGGTATTTAAATTTTATTCCCTTAAGGCGTGATCCAGACAAAGAATGGAAAATCAAAATAATCTTAAATTCTGTTTTGGAAAAGAAATGCGAAAATTATATTCAATGAGAAATAAATATATTGATTTTATAACAATGAATGTAAAAGTTGAGGGTAATTTTGAATTTAATGGAAAACAAGTATGAAAATTACAAAACTGATATTAAAATAGACAAAATTATAGTGTATGTAGGGAGTTAAGGAAAGTAGTTAAAATGATGATTAGGATAGCAAGAAGGAATTCAAGACATGGTGATTCAAAGCACAGTTACCGATGGAGCGGAGGGGACAAGGCACATGCAGAAGACTGGAGCTAGCTGAGTGAAGTGGGGAGGTAAGAGGAGTAGGGTATAAGATGGTTGGAGAGGTAGTGAAGTGCAAGGGCATGAAGTGATTTGTATGTGACTGTAAATATCTAGAAATTCAGCACCAGTAAAGCCTGCCAAACACTGCAGAGTTTAATATGGGTGAAGAATAAAGAGGACAAAACATCAGGGTTAGATGGATGGGCCCCCAAGGAGTCCTGTGGCTTAGAGGTTAGAACACTTGCTTTGGCAGGGCGAAATCTTGGGTATGTTTCCTTACTCTAAAAGCCTCTGTTTACCAGCAGTAAGTAGGAAGCCAGTTGATAGTCGATTGGTGGATAACTTTTCCTAATCCTTCAAAAACTAATAATCATTTGGTCACCCAATCCATGACTATTTGTGGGACACAGCTGTGTGCAATTGGCCGCCAAGTTTTGTCCACATAATGTAGTCAATTTACTTTACAGTATATTCTGTGAATCACTATGAGACATCTCATAGGTGCTATATCAAATTCAAACATTTTTACTAAAGAAACTAGGATGAGATAGCACAGGCACTAATACATATAAATACATAATATATTTAGGAACACTGTAGAGAAACAAATCGTGCCAGGGAAATAGAATGTGACAAATGTAATTCCCATTTAAACAGCCAGCACAAATTTATGAATGGAAGATCAAAATTGACCAATCTTATCAAAGTTTTTGAAGAAGGGCCAGATTTCATAGATAAAAGAAATGCAGTGGATATGGTGTATATGGACATCCGAAAGGCTTTTGATGAGGTGCTACATAAGAGACTCATGACTAACTCATGACTCATGACTAACTTGGGACGTCCTCTCGACGTGAAAGGCGCTATATAAATGTAAGTTTTGTTTGTTTGTTTGTTGTTTGTTTGACTCATCTCTAAAATGAGACTCATGTGCAGTCGGGGAGAAGTAGCAGGGTTTGTTAGGGTAGTACAGGATTATTTTCACCCTAAATATAATCCATGCTGTATTTCATCACCGTGTGATTTAAACTTGGACTGGATTTGAAAAGTTGGAGAATGTTCCGTTTGTAACGTTAGATTCTTACCGAAAATGACGAAGATGATCTGGTGGGTGTAAATACTGGAAGGATGAAAGGTTAGCACAAGTATGACTCTTTCAAGTGGAGAGTGTATTGCATTGTAATTCATTTATGATATGTTTTGTTTAAGTGGAGTCTTGTAGTTCAGTGGTTAGAGCTCTTGCCTTACAAGTGTGATATCTGTGTTTCGAATCCAGGCAGGTCAGGGCAAAACCTTGGGCAAGTTTCCTTACTCCACATGCCTAATAATAATCCGTCCAAAAGAAAACCTATAATAAATTAGTCATTTAAATCCACGGCTGTTTGTGGGACACTGCTGTGCGCAATTGGCTGCCGTGTTTCGCCCACAAATATGCAGTCAATTCACTTTACAATCTATTCTTTTGTTGTTGCTTTTGTTGTTTATTTTATTTACTGTTGTTCGATTTCCCCCCCCCCCCCTTGCCCCCTGGCCTTTCCCCCCCACCCCATCTTCCCTCACTCCCTTTCCCCACTTTCTCTTCCCCCTTTTCCCCTTCTCTCCCTCTTCCCTCTTGCCCCCTTTTCTCCCTGATTTTGCCCCCTACCCACCTTTCCCTCCCTCTCTCCTTTGCCCCCTCTTTCTCCCCTCTCTTCCTCCCTGACCTTGCTCTACACCACCTTTCCCTCCCTCCCTGTCCCGCCTTGCCCTTTTTTCCCCCTTTCACCCCTTTGCCCCATTTCTGCGACTGTTTGTGGGACACTGCTGTGCACAATTTGGCTGCCATGTTTCGCCCACAAATATACAGTCGGCTTTCCTGCTGTCCTTCCCCCTGCCCCGACCCCTCTCCTTGACATCTTTTCCCCTCATTTCCCTTAATCCCACTTCTATGACTTTGTTGGACACTGCTGTGAACAATTTGGCTGCTGCATTTCGCCCACAAATATACAGTCAATTTTCCTACTCTTCTTCATCCTGCCCCGACTCCTCCCCACCTGCTCTTGTCCCTACCTATCTGTACAGCGCCTTGGGATATCCTCTCGATGTGAAAGGCGCTATATAAATGTAAGTTTTGATTGATTGATTGATTGATATTCTGTGAAGCGCTTTGAGAAGTCTAGAAGATGTGAAAAGCGCTATATCAAATGGAAGGATTATTATTATTACCGGTATGTAACACTCAGAGTTCAGTATTGTGATCTACCTCACCAACAACAACAACACCTTTGATTTATATAGCGTCCTCCACGCCGGACGCCACACACCAAGCCAATCAGGAACCTAGGTGTCTTGTTCGATCCTCAGTTGTCTTTCTTCCCCCACATCCAAGCCATGACCCACTCTGTCTTCACTCACCTCCACAATATTGCCCGCCTCCGTCACTGCATCATATCTCAGGCCCCTGAAACCCTCATTCACGCCTTCATCACATCCAGTCTCGACTATGACAGGGCCCTGCCCTGCTTGTCGGCTTTCCCAATTCCTTCCTCCATAGGCTGAAGATAATCCAGAACTCTGTGGTCCATGTCCTCTACCACTCCAAGCTTCGTGACCCCATCTCCCTCCCAGTTGGGGGTTCGACCCCCAACTGTCTTTCCTTCCTCTACATCGGGTCCCTCACCAGCACCGCTTTTTTCCACCTCCGACGGATCGCCCGTCTTTGGCAATATCTCGCCCGAAAAGCCGCTGAAACCCTGGTGCATGCCTTTGTCACCTCTCGACTATTCCAATGCCCTCCTTGCCAGTCTCCCCTCCACCACAATCCATAAAATATAACTCATTCAAAACTCTGCCCCCCGCATTATCACCTGTACCAAACTTCGCTCCCTCATTACCCCCCAGTCCTTGCCAGCCTTCACCTGCTCCCTGTCCCAGAGAGGATCGATTTCAAGATCCTCACCCTTGCTTTCAAATCCCTCCACTCCTCTGCACCCCCCTACCTCTCCTCAAACCAGCATCCGTTGCCTTCACTCCACCGGGTTTGGCCTCCTCCGTGTCCCCCGAATCCTCCGCTCCACCATCGACGGCCGTGTCTTCAGCCACTACGCCCCAAGGCTCTGGAACTCGCTTCCTCACTCCCTTTGCCTCTCCCCCTCTCTTCCCAGTTTCAGGTCCCAGCTAAAAACCTTTCTCTTTGACAGCGCCTTTGGTCACCTTTCTACCCTTGCCCCTGACTCGGTCCCGGGATCCGTCGTGAAGCGCTCTGAGGCATCGTCCGGCGTGGAGGGCGCTATATAAATTGAAGTTGTTGTTATCCTCGCCCGACTCCACTGGCTCCCCATCACCCAGAGGATTCACTTCAAGATTCTGATCCTCACATTCAAAGCTCTCCATGGCCTTGCCCCACCCTACCTCTGCGACCTCCTTAACACCTTACCAACCTGCCTGCCCTCACTGCTCAGCAGGCTCCACCCTGCTCCACATCCCTCAACCCATCCGCCCCACCATTGGCCGGCGAACCTTTAGCCACTCTGCCTCTAACCTGTGGACCTCCATCCAGCAGTCCCTAGCCTCCTTCAAGTTCCGCCTCAAGACTCTCCTTTTCGACGGTCCCACCAGTCACCAAAACCCCGCTTTCACTCCATCCTCCCCGTCCCCAACCCCAGCTTGGGTCTGAAACAATCACTGTCCAGCGCCTTGGGACATCCTCTTAATATGAAAGGCGCTATACAAGTGTCATTTTGGTGTTGTATATATTTGGTTTTATCAGGGTTCCACATATGTAACATTAACTACACAAAATAAATATCTATATAATAATTTATTCTTATACTAGGAGGAATCTTTTATAGAAAAACAACTGGAAGATTTAGAAAATATGAGACCGCAGTATTACACAGATTATTGGTGAGTAAGATGTTTTCAATCCCTATAGCTATTGATAAATTAAGGAATTATTGGTTAACCTAAATACAATGTCTGTAGACTTTATTAACCCGTTTGAACAGTAAAGCTATTTTTTTTTAGGTATTTCTATGCCTGGATCGTTGTTATTATGCTTCTGGGTGTCATAGCTTCACACATTGCAGATGTAGTATCATTGAGAAGTAGGTGGATATCGCAAATTCATCTCCGTATGGTAGCAATTACACTTCCTGTTCTCTGTCTTTGGAACATCAAAGATTTCAGGCCTTTCAGGTGAGTCGTATTACAGCAGAATGTACATCTATTTAATTGTGCATAAAATTGGAACAACATTGTTGTGTAATAGTGGAGAAGAATGTAGCTCCCAAATTGAATGGCTTTTAAATATACAGTGTTGAGAAATACAGCTGGTAGTCTTGATAATGGAGGAGCAGGGCAAAGGAAGAGTGGTTTAAAACAATTGTACAGTAAAAGCCTGTTTATATGGCACCCGTGGGACCTGGCCAATGTCGGTTAAAGCGCCTGCCGTATATTTGGGTGGCCCACAGCCGAAAACCCACCACAAAAAAATTAAAGTTCTTTTAACACACACCCATACACACCAGACTAAATAATAACAGATAAAAACAAATGTTGTATTGGTTCTTATCATTAAAACTACAGTATTCTCTTGCGCTTCTCACCTTTACTGGTTGAAGTTTATAGCTCTGTGGCTTAGTGGTTAGAGCACTTGTCTTGCAAGCTGGGGAGACCAAGCTGGGGCGACCTGTGTTCAAATCCAGGCAGGTCAGGGCGAAACCTTGGGCAAATTTCCTTACTCCGCACGCTTAATAATAATCTGTCCAAAAAAAACACAATAATAAAATTGGTAATTTCAATCCACGACTGTTTGTGGGACACTGCTGTGCGCAACTGGCTGCTGCGATTCGCCCACAAATATACAGTCAATTCACTTTACAGTATATTCTGTGAAGCACTTTGGGACGTCGGTAAGATCTGAAAAGCGCTGTATCAAATGCAAGTATTATTATTGTAGTCCAGCAATTTTTAAAATGGAGGATGCCGTGCTGGTGAAAAAAAACGGCAGCACCACTTTAAAGCTTTACAAGTGGCAAGTCGATAACCCTAGACTCACTAGCAGCAAGCCGAAATACTGCACCTGCGCGACAATGTGGGTTATTGGCTAGCATTATCGGCTTGCCGCTAGTAAGACTTTAAAGTTGCACTCCGTTTTTTTCACTCGCTTAGCGTCCTCCATTTTAAAAAGAATCGCTGGACTATAAACCTCAACCGCAGCATCATGGCTTCAAGCGCAGCATCTACCAGTAAAGGTGTAAATTGCTCTTGTCTTAACGGTTCTTGCCAGATAATGTTTTCAGAATATATTTTACAACAAAATTAGATATCAAATATTGTTATTTGCTGGGTTAATTGATCTAAGCTACACATGCCCTACAACAAATGTTATTAATTGTGTCATTTATAATCAATAATTCAAAACCTATTGAAGAATTTTACAAAGATTTTTCTTTCTTTCTTCCTGCAGGACTATTGGACCATTTATAGTCCTAATTGGCAACATTATCCCAATCTTCTTGAAATTCAGTTTCATCTGTATTCAATTCTTTGTACCATTTGGATTTTCCTACTATATGATCTTTGGAGGTACATGTAGTTAACTTGCTGAAACATTTCATAATATTTGTCTAAAGTAGTTTTGTTCTATATTACAGATTCTAATGTTAGGATTAGATGATGAATTCCTAAAATGAAGTGATAATTTAACTGCTGAATGAAGTCAGTGAGTGCAAAATGATAAAGTATGATTTTAATAATGTTTTTATTACTGTTAAATAATCAAACACAAATATACAGTACATTACAGCAAAAGAACAGACTTGCATTGCATTGCATTGAAATATTATAGGAAGGGGCTGGAGAGAGTTGGGAGGGCAGCAAAAGGCACGATCGAAGAAGAGGATCCTGAGACTGGCCTTGAAGGAGGCAAGGGAGGGGGCAAGGTGGAGGGATTACGGAATCGAATTCCTGCGAATTGAAGGGACTGTGGGGTGGAGTTTCAGAGTGTGGGGGCAGAAAGGCTGAAAGCCCATCCACCTATGGTCAGGCGGGGGGCATGGAACAGGCCGGAGCCCGCTTATCGGAGGGGGCGGGCAGGTTCATAGGGGGACAGCACGTCAGAGAGATAGTGTGGGGGGTGGGGGCAAGGCTGTCAATGGCCTTGAAAGTGAGGACGAAGAATAGAATAAAGCAATACATAAAATCTTTAAAAATTTCCAGTTCTTTGCCTTTTTTCCCCCCCTATCGGCACATGGTTTTCTCATTGGGAGCTCCCAGATCTTGGCATCCAAATTGATTTTTAATTTGTAGCTTCGATGTCCTGCTTTACTTTACATTTTTGATTTGGTTCTGTTGATCTTCCATCTTTTAACTGTTCATTAGCTGAAAAAAATTCTATAATCCTATTTCCAGACAATTAAAAACACTTTCAAAGTTGGTAAGATCTGAAAACAGCAGAAAAATAAACAAGTAAAATTAGGTGGAAAATACTGTAGTAATAATAATAATCATTGCATTGATAAAGCGCTTTTGATGTCTTCTTTTCACCTCAAAGCACTTCACAGAATAAACTATACAGTGAATGTAGTGTATATATGTGGGTGAAACACAGCAGCCAATTGCACACAACAGTGTCCCACAAACAGTCGTGCACTGAAATGAGCAAATTTTTTTGCGGGATTATTATTATTATCAGATGTGTGCAAAAGTAAGGAAACTTGCTCAAGGTTTCACCCTGCCTGGAATTGAACCCAGATATCTCGCTTGTAAGGCGAGTGCTTTAACCACTAAGCTAGCTTTTGGACTCCAGTTTGTACTGTAATATAAATTGAAAAAAAGGACAATTAAAGAATCAGGACGTAAAGTATTATACTCTACTAAATGGTTATGTAAAACAAAAGGTTTTTAAATGTTTAATTTTTACTTAGTTTTAATTTTGGCATTATTATCACTCCAAATATCCCTCATCTCTCTGGTGTTTCGTCTGCTCTTCACCATTAACCAGTTTTGTTTAAACCCCCTTTTGTTTCACACCATTATCACCTATTTAACAGTTAAGATCTGTAAACACATTTTTCCTTTGTCCTTGTCCTGCCTCCCCCTCTAATTTGCCCTTAAAAATCTCTCCCTCCCAACATGCCCCAGTTCTGACGAAGGGTCATGGACCCGAAATGTTTATTCACTTTCCTTTCTCAATGGATGCTGCCTGACCTGCTGAGTTTTCCCAGCAACTTCTGTTTTTGTTGTTTCATGAAGTCAATGTAAATGGATGCAATTATTTTACTTAGGAAACTGAAGTAAATAACATGTATAATCTTAAACCCTGGGGATTATGCATTATTTTCCATTTGCCTTTGTGAATTTGGCAAAGACAAATTAAATTACAGTAGAAGAAAATTGAGGCTATTTAAGTGTATGCAATGAACCTCAATTGTTTCAGTCTTCTCTCCAACTTATATTTCCTATTAACTTAAATTAGTTTCCTCCAAATTTAACTTTTGTAATGGGATCACTAACAAGGCAATCAATATGCCAAATGTTTCCTGGATGTCATGGTGATGGATTACTTTGGCCTCCCACATGACGTTGTTCTCAGAGGTGACCACGGTGAAGGTGGATTTGTGGATTACTGTCAGTTCGTGAGAAACTGGCCTTTTTTCTAAGTAAAATAGTTCAGAGTAGCCAGTGTCTCATAATTAGCAGCCATGAACGTCCAGTCTTCATGGACATTACCTTGCAAACAGTATAGGGGAACTGTACCTCAAGAGCGATGGTTCCCAACCTCGGGTCCCGACCCAAATCAGGGTTGTGGGGGTCCTCAGTAGGGTCGCGAAGGGTCATCAGAAAAAACGTTTTCCTTTTTTAATGCTGAAAAGTGTCCGAGGCAACACCGCTGACCAATTTGTATGAAAAACTGTACTAGCGAGTTGCGCTGAGTCCACAAAAGAGAAGGAGATACCTTGGCTGAGCTGTTGGTGGCCAATTTAGGATCGCAGCAAAAAAAGGTTGGGAACCACTGCTCAAGAGACATCCAGGGAACCATTGAATGTGATAAATATCAAATGCATCACTAAATTGATCCAAATGTATGTAAACAATTGATGGTTAATAACAATCTGGTACCTTTTTCTTATACATTAAGAATCCTAATACTGTATTTAAAAAATTGAATTACTTTGAAGGCAGCGAAGATTTACCTGAATTGAAGACTGTATCAGGTACTCTAGCCACCATGTTTCGTATATTGATTCTCCATAACTACAACGCTGAAAAATTCTACAACGTTGATCCAGTGATGTCGTATGTACTTGTTGGAACATTCATTGCTCTAGAATCAATTGTTTCAATAAGTGTCCTTATAGCCATGTTGAATGCTGCATTTTTAGGGTAAGTTAAATTATCTGTTCATCTCCTTATCTAAAACAGTTACTAATGTGGAATAATAATTTGTTCTGCTTTCCTATACAAATATGAAATATACTATTGGGTAAATTGTTCTTGAGGCTTCAGGATTACCACCCCCGCCCCCCCTCCCCCACAATGGATTTTGATCAGTGATAGTTTTGGAACCATGAATCCAGTGAAGGTATCTGGGGAGGTGGCTATTTAGTCGAACCTAGATGTGATGGATCCGTGGATGAGGATTTCAGCGGCTTGAGGAGTGAGGCAGTGGCAGAGTCTGGAGATTTTGCGAAGGTGGAGGAAGGCGGAACAGGCCATGGCACAGATGTGGGGTAGAATAGACAGTTGAGGATCAAACAAGGTGTCAAGTTTCCAGACTGGCTCAGTGAGATGGAGTGTTGATCAGTGGATAATAAGATAATAACAACAACAACAAAATTACATTTGTATAGTACCTTTCAAATCAGGAGAACGTTCCCGAGGTGCAATAAGCTGCTAACTTGCCATAAATTATCATAATATGTCATTTTTTTTCCAGCTCCACGGGTGACTTTACAGAGGATTTATATATGCAGAAGGCAATTGTCCTGCTTCAGCTAAGGAAACTACCACTTTTTTCTCCAAAAGCCAAAATATTGCAAAATATTCAACAGCTACCTGGGCCAGTTGCAGAATCCTTTAACACTAGTGATGGGACACTGGAAGAGCAAGATAATGTAACGGATATTGTATTTGAAATAAAAGTGAGTACAATTGGGCGCCCAATAATAACAACAAAATACATTTGTATAGCACCTTTCACATCAGAAATACCCTGCATTAATTGTAACTGACTATCATAGATATTTAAAAAATACTGCACAACAGGTTACTGGCTGAAGTAATGTACCAATATAATATTACAGCAGAAGTATCCATTCTAAAATGATGGTTTGACTAAAGCTAGACTACATTAAAAAAAAAGCGCCTCAGAAATGTACAGGAAATTGATATGGAGCTTTCAATATTATATTATTGAAGTTCACATTTCACATACAGAGCCTCACCTTACATCTAAGATCTTCTCAAATCCTACCAATCCATTCGTTCCCTCTGCTCGGCGGGCACTGGCCTGCTTCACATAGGTTTCACTGTTCCAAATGAAACTGAAAATCTACCTTAAAGCAGGGCTATAAAATTTAGGCATGTTATTTAAATGTTGATGTTGACCTGCAACAAAGATTGAGGAAGAATCATAAAATTCATTCAGATTAAGAAGGCCCTCAACTGCTCTTCCTGTCCTGAAATTGATCTATGTCCTATTCTACAGTTTTGCTGCATCTTAAAGTATTGTTCTGTGTTTGCTGTCTCAATCCCATTTAAAATATTATGCATAATAAGCCCCTCTCTGAGATGCCTCAAGACTGAAACCAATGGTAATTTACCATTGCAAACCAAAATTTGGTGGCATTGTCTCATAAGGTGAAGCATTATGATTATTTTATAATCTTAAAATTAAGTATTTAAATTCTAGTATTTACAGTATATTGGGTTATAATTCTTACTCGTAGGAAAAGAACTGGCACAGAGAATGTACTATGTGTATAGTAAAAGATGGAAGGTTGAATTGCATGGGTAAAAACTTAAGCTTGTAGCATCACAAGTGTCTTCAAAATACTTTGTGATTTTCTTATGTCAACTTTTGTGGCCTTTGATGAATAAGAACACTTTCCAAGTTGAGCCTTATTGCAATCTATCCGTAGAACATTATAACTACAACATGTCCTAACATTCTCTTAGCAAAACTAATTATTTTTCCAGAGGGAAGGACATTGAATATAATCATTACGAACAGCATCTTTCATTATACAGTAAAAGCCCGTTTATCCGTGACTCGATCAACCGGATTGCTTGACCCCCTCCCGGGGCAATTCCCCATTCCAGCAATCGAGAGTATGCTCACTTTGCGCATGCTTAATAAGTGCTCATGCTCATGCGCAATGCGTGCGCATGAGCACTTATTAAACTTACGAATTTGGAGGTTTTACCAATTGGTTAAAAAATGTTTTTTACCGAGTGTGCTAGAATCTTTATTGGTAAGTAGCTATACAATATTCTGTTAGTATTTAGTATATTATAATATGGTATGTTTTAAAATAAGTTAATTTTTTGTGTTAGGTTTTCAGCAAGTTGCCGCCCGATTATCCGGCACAGTCAATTAGTCGACCCCCCCCTCCCCCCAACGTGCTGGATAAACAGGCTTTTACTATATTTTGTATTGTAGACCACATTGGAAGAATTTATACAGAAACTCCAGAAGGACGAACATAGCTTATTTCTACAAACGGTGAAATTGCAGTTTGGAGAAGAAGAAGTAATAGGAAACAGAACAACAGCGATTAGGTAATGTTGAATTAATCAGAGCTCATGGATGGTAAAACTATGGAGATTGGTGAGGAGGTATTTCATGGACCCTACCTACCATCCTATAGCGCCTTGAGAAGTCCTCCTGACGTGAAAGGCGCTCTATAAATGTAGTTTTGTTTGTTGTTGTTGTAACAGTACAGCCTTGTCACAGGATGACAGTTTCAAATTTTTGAGTATTCTTGTAATCCAGTCGTTGTAGAAACTGTACTGAACTGTTAAAGGGCCAATGAAAACTGAATTTATGTTAAATTATGTGATGTGGGAATGTAGAATTCCTTTTGCTAATTATATGCTAATTGACATCCATGACATGACCCATTCTGCCTTCTCCAACCTCTGCAACATCAACACTGCTTCTCCCTTCAGGCTGAAACTCTTGAGCATGTATTCGTTACATCTAGGCTTAACTTTGCCAACCTTCACAAGCTGCAGATCATCCAGAATTCTGCAGCCCTTATTCTCTCGACATTAGGATCTGTGACCCTATCACCCCCATCCTCACCCGGCTCCACTGGCTCCCCACCCTCAGAGGATAGAGTTCAAACTACTCACCTTGAAAGCCCTCCATAGGACTCCTTCCTGCCTATGTGACTTGCTAACTCTATGTAAGCCTCCACTCAGTTAGCTCTGGACTGCTCCACCTCCCAGCCCGCCTCACCATTAGTGATCGGGCCTTCAGCCTCTTAGCCTCCACCTTTGAAACATCATCCCACAGTCTAGCTCTCCCTTACCTTCCTCAAGGCACTTCTCAAGACTCTTCTTTGATCACACCTTTGGGAACCCTCCTATCTCCACTAATCCTACCCTTCACTCCTAATCCCAACCCCCACCTCGGGTTGAAATCCCTGACTATCCACCTTGAAACTTGAAATGTCCTCCCAACGTGAAAGGTGCTATACAAATGTAATTTGTTGTTGTTCTTTCAGTATGGAAACTATGGAATCAATTCATCGAAATGTGAAACATTTACAGAGAGTTATTACAATGCTGCACAGACAACAGATTCACAGCTATAATCATCTAAAGGATACCATCGAGTCACTGAATAGGTTATTGGAAAAGGAACTACATTATGACTCAAGGAAAGGTATCAAAAATATTGTTAATTTTTTTAGCTATGGGTTTAAATACATCAGCCACCTAATGTAATTTTAAAAATCATAATTTAATCACAATCACAAAACTAATTATTGCCTTGTGATTTAAGAGGCTTCTTCAAGTTATATAGTGGATTAGTATTTAATATTATCGTGGTAGTGTATATAGTATATGTGTAAACATATTCCTTTCCACAAAGTGAGTTTATAATCTTGTCTCTAACTTTGAGGGTGGTCCTGAGGGAGAAGGTCAAAATGGGAAGGTGGATTAACCCAATCCTCGCTTGCACATCTGTGAACAAGTTACACACTAGTTACACAACAATAAATTTAAGAGATCTACCTATACCCATAATGAGAAAACTACACAGCATAGGCAATTTTAAAGGAAGGAGAAATACATGGAGAATTATTTTTTAATCAGTCTTTCAAATAAGATGTTAAATTGAGGTGTGTCTGCCTGTTAACAATCCCAAGGCACTGTTCGATAAAGGAAAGGTGGTTCTCCTGGTGGCCTTATCAATAATCCCCAACTAAAAAACAATTGGTCATTTGTTTTATGTACGCAATTGTCTGCTGTGTATTGCCCACAAAAATATTCACTTTGCAGTTTATTCTGTGAATGTATTTTGAGACGTCTCAAAGACATGATAAGGAGCAATATTAAATACAGGGGTTATTATTATGACTGTTTGTGGGACATTGCTGGATGCAATTGTGCTGCCTTATTTGCCTATCAATACAGTTACAGTACACAATTTCATAGTACTGTAATTCCTGTGAAGCACTTTGACCTTTCGACTTGATAAAATGCTATACTAAATGCAAGGATTGTTATTACGAAAACAGTGAATATGACCAAATATATTCCATATTACACAATTTCAGACAGAGTTGCTGAAAGCGATGGAAGTCATTCATTCTCGCTCCTTGCCTCTGTAATGAATACATTGAGTCAAAGGTAAGTGATATTTCCATCAAGAATATAATAGATAAAATATGTGACATTTCACAACAACAACAAATTACATTTATGTGGCACCTTTCACAAAAGATGCATTCTATTGATCACCTCAAACATCACTACTTTTGTTTAACCCTTCGTTAGAAGGGTTATAGACCCAAACCGTTGACTCTTTTTCCTTTCTCCATGGATGCTGTCTGACCTGCTGAGTTTCCCCAGCAAATTCTGTTTTTGTTTCAGATTCCCAGCATCTGTAGTATTTTGTGTTTTACTACTTATGTTTAAATTTTCATTAAGTGAATGCTTATTCAGGCACAACTTGGTGTACTGATCTCAAGACCACCAGCTACCAGAACCCTCCATTTTCATGTTTGCAGCTTCCTCTGATCTGTGATTACTGAGGCAGATATTTGGTTACAAAATCATAGTAAACCAACTTCATTTCAGTCCGTTTCCTTGACTGTTTGTTGTGTTAAAATCTGGTGGGTTTCCTCACAGGCGAGTCCAAGAGAACCTTTTCCGATTTTATATCGGAGACATTTTCTATTAGCTCATCAACATCTGGCTTCTGTATAGTGATTTTTTCAACTTTAATAAATGAAAATGATAAATGTTGAATGTTTTTGTTAACATTAACATTGGATAAAAATAATAATTTAACAAAAATATAGAACAATGGGCAATTTAATACTCTGCATCATGGGTAACATAATCTTGAGCTGATTTTGGATTAACTTTGTTCCTAATTGACATATCCCTGCTATGTATTTTCAGAAGACATGGAAAAGAAAGTGAAGAATCAGTAGTTACACTGAGTAACATATAATGGAAAGGAGGATGAAAGCATTTGATATTTTTGAAATGTTTTCAATTCTGTCATTTGAAAGATATAGCTCCCATTTTCGATGAATGGTAGAAGCCAACCTGTGAGAAAGAGTAGTTTCCTTCATTTTAAAGTCACGGTAATTTCTGGAAGAGACTTTATTCTTTGTGTACTTGCAACTCTGGCCTACATTAATCTCACCTAGTCCCTGGGTTTACAGAGCTGGATTCTAGAGAAAGCTGTAGAGGACCAACAATACAGAATTGGGTCCTATCAATATCAATCCTTGTGTCAAAACGTTACTTTGAGTTTATCAGATCATGTGGGAAGCAGAAGACCTAGAAAAGCATTTACTGATGGAGATTCTACAGCATTACAGCCTGCTTTCCCCCCTTTTTTGTGTAAATATTGTAGTAAAATATAGAAAATATTTGTAAAAACTGATATATTATCACATTGTAATGATATGTAAACAGTGTAATGACATGTAAACATAAATGAATGACTATTAATACTTCATTAACATTTTTATATTACGGGGAAAATCTATAGCCTTTTACAATGTACTCTGGATAGCTTTTGCATTTAAAATGTTAAATAAATTAAAACAAGATCAAATCCAATCATTTTGAATGTTTTGGTTTGATAAGATTATTTAATCTTGAATTGTTAATGTGGAGTCTTGGTGAAAATAAGGAAGTGAAATTGCACATTGAAGCTCCCAAGCTGTGCCAATTTCCAACAGGAGTTTTCTCCTCACTGCAATCTCTGGATATTGAAGTCAAGGCTCATCCATCTACAGGTCTCCAAACTATGAATCACTGCTCTTTTCATCACATAAATGCCTTTACAGTACTGTTGAGTGATCAAAATGTGTGCAGCAACTCGATTCTTGAGACCACATGGATGATGTGTTTTCAAGTTGATAGGCACTATAAACAATGTTGTGAATTTATTGGGCTCAAATTCCCTCTTGCTCAGAAAACTGTCCATTTCATAGCACTCCTTAAGCTGATGGCTAGTTTGGAGATGTGTGTTTGCATTTTTTTTTATTATGAAATCACTACTTTATTCAAATTTTGTATAGTACGGGAAGCAACGAGTCATTGTTAAGGGAATGAGGACAAAGGGAGTGGTGGAACTGACTCAATGCCAATGTTTAATGTGAACAATCGTCACTTGAGCAGGGAATGGAGAGCAACCAGCAACTGTGAAACCTCGCCACAACAAGAGGCCAGACCACGAGAAAAAGGCCTAATGCCAATGGGGAGAACATTATATAAGTAATTGGACACACTAACGTGTTGTTTAAAATACAATTTGCAAGTATTTTAAGACTTTTTAATATAAAATAGATATTTATTTTAAAATATATTTTCATCCCCGTGACAACATATGCCAAACAACAGAACAATCTCCACCGTAAACATACGCAACGGCCCTGTCTTTATCCTCTCGCAAAAAAAACTCAGCTTGGTGGAAACACAATTCTATTCTCGTTACACACATAGACGCCTATTATTCAATTTCTAGCACCAGGGCCTCCTCGCTTCTCTACCCTGCTGCCTTTATTTACAGGGAGCAGTTACAAACTGGTTAATCCCAGCTCTGCCATCCTTCACTTACCGGATGGCAGGCCAAACAAACCCACCACTCTGTTGCTCCCCTGTTTATGGGGAGAGACTTTCCTCCACAAATAACCCACAGAGAAATTTCCAGAACACTCTTTGGTTGCAGGTCGAGTGTTCCTTTCCAAATGCTGAGCATAGGTACACTGCCTCTTTGCACGTTGCATGGTGGCATACGCGGTGGCAGTACCTTACTCCCACTTCACAGAGTTGCTCTGACCGGGGTCAATCCCCATCTGACCTCGGTCGAGTCTAACTCTAGCGCACCTCTGGTGGTGTACTCCCTGACTCTTGCCATCACTAGTCTGTAGCAGGCTTTCACTGACCTATCTCCACGCCTGAAGATCTCCCAGTTCTGGAAAACCTAACTTTACCGAGTTGATGCCCCTCCAGGCATATTTGATGTCAGTCTCCTCGTGCGTCCCCAGGATGAGTCCATACAGCTCAAGGTGCTGTGACAGCAGGACTCCCGGGATAAAGCGTGATATTAGCCACTCTGTCCTTTTCCACACCTCCTTTGCGTAGGTGCAATGTAGGAACGAACAGGTGTTCCTCATTCTCCCCGCCTCCGCAACCTTCTCAAGGGTAGCATTCAGACAGTGCTAAGCCTCTATGATGCATAAAACTCGGAGAGATAAAACTCTTAACTGCCATCCAAGCCACATCCTGGTGTTTGTTTGTCAGAGCTGGAGACGAGACGTTCTCCCAGATGTGACTGACGGTCTCTGAGGGGTACCCCACCAATGGTTCTCTCACCTCTCTTTCTTGGATGGTGTCTACCACTACTATATGCGCAGTCTTTTGATAATGAAGGAATACCTTGATTACCAAAACGTCCCAATGAAAGAACAGTATATACTATAGCTGTGCCCGTTTTTGTTTGTGTTTGTAATTCAATAGACCGCTACATTTTTCTCCCACCATTTTCTCAATGTGTTTATGAGATGAGGAAAGTGTTGCCTTGGTAATTGTTCTATTCATGGTGCTTCAACTACAACAACAACAAAATGATACTTGTATCATTTTGTTGTTGTAAATTATGTTGTTGCTACAACAACAACATAATTTATTAAATTATGGTAAATAAAAAGCAACGGTTATCAGTTACAAGTGAGAAAGTCCAAACTGGTACACTTCTTTTAAAGCTGTGACATGTGCATCCTTCACCACTGGCAGTAAGACTTTCCCTACTACAATGACTGCAACATATGTGGGTCTGCAATATTCCAGGGCACTGCTGATGACACTGCTGATGACACTGATGGCACTGCTGATGACACCACACCCATCCAAGCTGATTGGCAGGACTTAAAAGGGCAGAAAGTTAATGGGAGCAGGGATTCTTCCCATTCAGCTCCTGTTATCCCTGCAAGCCAAACGTGCTTCAAACATGCTGCCTTTGAGTATCTGAAAATATTATTTTCTTTATCCTGTTTTATTCTGGAAAGGCTGGAAGGATTAAATCAAATTGATTGAAGTACCTTTATCTGGACAACAATCCTCCATATTGTCGTTCATTCATCTCATAACCATTTGCGGCCTCATGACCTCACCCCTCCTTACCTCTGCCACCTCCCGTGAGCCATTGCCTCTCCTGGAACACTGGGCTGCTTCACATCCCCCAATCACTTCACCCCCGTCACTGAACTTGAAGCATTCTGCTCCTGGTCTTTGGAACAACACCCACTTTGCTTCCTCCCACTTTCCATACCTGCAGTAGATCTGCTCTTTATCTGAGCTTCTGACCACCTTTCCCCACCTCAGCTCTGCTTGAGTTCAGTCTCCTAGTCAGTTAGAGCGAAGCACTTTGTGACATTCTATCCTTCATTTTACATTTGGTACAGCACCTCACACATCGGAAGGGGGATGTCCCAAAGTGCATTATAATATACACCGTAATGTGCCAGCTCCTGTATTTTATGCGCAGACATGGCAGCAATTTGCATACAGCAGTGTCTCATAAACAGCAGTGAAATGAGTGACCTATTTGAGGATTCTTGATCAGCACACCAGGAGATTGTCTTTATTTTCAAATGGTGCCATTGGATCTTTAACGTCCACCTGAACAGGCAAATGGGGACTTGATTTAACATCTCATCTAAAGGATGGCACCTCTGACAATGCAACATCCCCCTCCACCCATGCACCCACACACTATTGGAGTGTCAGCTTAGACTACTTGATTCTTGAGTCCACAACCTTTTTATTCAGGTGAGAGTGCTACTACCTGAGCCAGACTGACATATACCATATCATCGGCAAGTGATCCTTTTCCCCCTTCACACTGAAACATCTTCTGAATCCCCATCCCCCCACCTCCCACCACCCAATTCCCACTCTTTTTTCAAAAACCATCTAAAATCCTATATTTTTTACAGCAGCTTGGACCATGTATTGCCTCTCCCATCTCTTGTCCAATCTGGCTGTCACTCTCTTTGTAAAACTCCAAGGTACTCTCGCTATTTGAAAGATAATAAATTCGTGCAAATTGTTTAATCCTGTTTGTGATGGGGGAATTATGAAATTGGTTATCTTTACTTGGGGAGTGAGGATTTGGGGCATATGGAAAACAGGCTTGTGTGGTTAGATACAAGTGAATAATTTGGAGCTCACATAATTAACACAAATACCTCATAATACAAAGTTTAGTAAATTTTATTTCTAGATTAACACATTACATTAATATACTCTGTAAGGTTTAAACCGAGAAGTTAAATTCTTGCAAAAAGCATTTTCTCAGGAACTCCCTCAGATATTTGTTCTTTCCCTCCGCACTGTGATTCGATCAGTTCGCTAGCAGCCTTTGTTTTGCAGGTTTTGCAGTTATGCAATGTTGACATTCCTCTGTTGCCGTGTGGTCATTGATGTCTTGTCTGCAAACAGAAGATAAATTGTGCAGAGTTGAGAGAAGTTATTTAATAGCCACCTTATTATCAAACCTGGCCATCAACACTGCAGCACTATGAAAAATCACTTCACAGCATCTGTACATTCTTGATTCATTTAAATGTAGATTTTTTAAAAATCAGTGCCAATCAATATTATTCAAACAGCAAGTATGGATAGGCAAGTAGTATATTGTGTTCAATTGTGAGTGCCCAATGTTTGGAAGGATGTACAGTAAAATCTCAATAATCCAGTATGGTTAGGCCCACTCACCTCCCAGATTTCAGAGTTTGCCGGTATTTAGAAACTACGTAGAGATGGCTGAGGAAGCCCCACCCCATACACCACGTGTGTAGTAAACACAGCACTGAAGGGAAAGAATGCATGAGCTCATCCATAGTGCAGGATGACAGACGCCGGGAAATACAAGCAGCTATTTCGTACCTCGGGAGATTTGACGGACATCGGAAAAAATCTAATGCTGTGTGTATTTTTAAACCTTGCTTGTTTTAGGGAGTTGCCTCTCTGTCCCCACACTCTGGAACTCCATCCCACAATCCCTTTGTCTCGCTTCCTCCCTTTCCTCCTTCAAGGCCGGTCTCAAGACCTTCCTCTTCAACCATGCCTTCTGCTTCCCTCCTATCTCGCCCCCATTTCCTACTCTTCTTCCCCCTGCCCCTACCCCGACCCATCACCCCTGCTCGGGTCCCAACCTAGCTGTTCAGCAACTTGGGATGTTCTCCCGACGTGAAAGGCACTCTATAAATGTAATTTTGTTGTTGCCAGGTTTCGGAATGTCAATTATCACAGAATCCAGAAACAATTTATGCCTGTGATGGAGGAGCTTAACTCAATCATTGGCTAGTTTTATTGCTAAGAGCTGAGAAGGTAAGTAGACCCCAAATAAGATACAGGAGCACAAAGATGTGGGAATTCAGATTTCACTCTAAATGTTGCTCTAATATATTCAAATAAAGCTCTAAAAGATGCAAATGAAGTCCTGGGCTTCATGTCCAGAACAATAGTGTGAAAGTAAGAACGTATAATGTTAAATGTAAATAAAAATCTTGGTTAGAACACATTTAGAGTACTGGGTGCCATTCTAGTAGTCATTCTACAGTTTTGCAGTGATACATTTCAAAGCACCCAGAATTTGATAAGTTCTTAAATGCCATCTTTATTTTGAAATTGCTTTTTTTCCCCCTCCAAATTTAGATTTCCTTGCCCTTTTAAAACTGGGGATTTGATTCCCTTTGATTATGTTTAATACACTAGATCACTTTAAACAAAAACTATATCAGCAAATGTCAAATTTGAGATATGTTTCAAATGCAAAGCAAGATACCTCTGTGTCTCCTTATTCTTCTTTCTGGATTTCTTGTTTAAAGCAGCTATCAAAGCAGAGTTCTTTGTCTCTAACCTTCAATTGAAACAAATAGATGTTTTATTAACTTTACGTTTTCCAATCACTTTCTAAAATCAAAGCGCTCGTAAGTAATCTGAGGTCCAGTTTTCCTGTATGTGAAAAGTGCTATAAAGTGCAAAAAGCAAAAGTCGCTTGGAACACTCAGCAGATCAGGCAGCATCTACGGAGAAATGAAAGTGAGTCAATGTTTCGCGTCCATGACCCTTCGTCAAAACCCAAACGTTGACTCACTTTCTCCATAGATGCTGCCATACCTGCTGAGTGTTCCCAGTGACTTTTGTTTCTGTTTCAAATTTCCAGCATCTGGAGCACTTTGAGTTTCGTTTATGAAGTGCAAGGTGGTGTTTTCTTCATCCTGAACCCTTCATAGATCAGTCTTACTTTTGAGGTCGTTTCGCCCAACAAATATATAGTTAATTCACTTTACAGTATATTCTGTGACGCGCTCTGAGACGTCTAGAAGACGTGAAAAGTGCTATATCAAATACAAGGATTATTGTTATTACCAACTCTGCTTGTATTGCATGATATACAGGTATCCCTCCCCAACCGCGGGGATACGTTCCTGAAAACCCCCGTGGTTAGTAAAACCGTGGTTGGCAAATACAAGGCCTTATGGAAAACATGGGGTTAGGGGGAGTAAGTTGCTTGTTCTTTTACTAAATACACAAAAAACACAATAACCTAACAAACAATAAATGTTCAAATAACACAATAAAAAATATATAAAAAACAATAAATTCATGTTATTTACCTTAATCCTAAGAGAGAAGCGACATTGTGGCTGGTTGATTGCGACATCACAACTGGGTCCTAGCGCCAAACGTAGCGCAAAGTGACATTGTGGCTGGTCGATGCAACTGGGTCCTAGCGCCAAACGCTAGTGTTAGTGTTAAAACCTGTGGATACGCAAAATTCACTGCCGCAGTTGGCAAAGGTTGTCGCAGAGAGGAAACTGTGGATACGTGAAATCTGCAGTTGAAAAGACTGCGGTTGGGGCGGGGTCTACATTTCAGAGTTGGTAAGCAGCAAACAATTTTCAGAGCTGATATGGATGGGCAATTTCACTGCTCACAAACACTTATAAAGCAGAATTTCAGGGCACTGCACAGTGATGACAATGGCAAGCTGATGACCTGCGAGTTGGCGGGCGTTTTGAAGCTCTTTTGACATGCACTTGCAGTAAATTCAGCACTGGCCAGCAAATGCATCAGATTACGGTCCTGATTGGGATTTTATGGATTATTATCTTATAAATGCTCCTAATTGTATTTGAAAATTAGGTAAGATTTTCTGATTTCCCCATTTTTAAATTTCTTGAGCTCTGACTATCTTGAGGTCCGGGATTGCTCTGGAATACACTGAGGGGAATATACTGTATTAAAGTCAAGCCTGAACAAAATAACTTCTATTTTTCTTTATTCCTTTTCTTAAACAAATCATTAGTGTTACCTCATAATCTGTAAATTAAACATCTCAAGTCTCTGGTCAGCAAACTGGATTATTTTATTCAACCCATCAATCTGTTTAAGAACAAAAGCATATTTATCAATGAGCAGGTGATAGATAACTCAACAAAACCCTCCTCCTTTAAAAGGGAATGAGATAATCAAGTGGTTGGAACTAGGAACAGACATCTTTGTTAGAAAAGCAAATAGACACTGATATAACGGAGGAAATTGTGTTTTTTACTGTGTGAGGCTTCCATGGTTCTGTGTAAGATTCTATGCGCCACACAGACACAGCCTCTCTGTGTGTGGCACAGTGACAGCTGATGAAAATCAATGGTAACAGTCTTGTGCAATTTCCACTCAAGTGTATTATTGGAGTCCTGTAGCTCAGTGGTTAGAGCACAGTGGTTAGGTTCAATTCCAGGCAGGGTGAAACCTTGGGCAAGTTTCCTTACTCTGCACGTCTAATAATAATGCTTCAAAAAATAACTAATTGCTTATTTCAATCCCCGACTTTTTGGGAGGCACGGCTGGGTGCAATTGGGTGCCGCGTTTCACTTATAAATATACAGTCAATTCACAGTATATTCTGCGAAGCGATTTGAGGTGTTTAGAAGTCTTAAAAAGCGCTATATCGAATGCAGGGATTATTGTTAAGGTGCTCTGGAAAGCTAACATTCTTGAAGAGCAATGTATAAATGCAAGTTGTTGTTATGGTTCTTAGGATGGAAAATTGCAATTGGTCTTATTTAAACATCCATTCATCTTCCTAAAGTTATCTTTGCATTTCGTCTCGGGTTGTCCACAGTACAGGGAGAGTAATTCAGCTCTAAATAATGCGTCATGTCTGAATATGACCTTCTTCTGAAATGTACTGTACCTTGGATTATTTGCTACAGATCTTTTTTTAAAAAGCAGAGGGAGGGAGAGAGCAGATTAAATCATTGACGGATGCACTATAATCAGCAGAAAATACTTTGGGAGAGCGTGTGTGTTTGCTACAGTACTCGGTAGATAGAGAATAACATAATTTGATGAACAAGAAACCCCAATCGGTTTGGCAGCTGGAAAACGTGACCATTGTTGAGTCAGTTTCCTTGAAGGCAAATAAAGGAGAACTATTTAATAGTTAGGATGGTAATTTCACGCTTTTGTTACATACAGCAGCTTGCTTTTTTTATCCATATCTTAGAGATATTTGAGTCTACAGCAACCATTTCACATATGGTCAGTGTTCTGTTGTAGAGATTTGTCAGATGGAAACCCGGATGGAGAGACCCCAGGAAAACACACTGGGGGAACCGTTCATGCATGTTTTCTCTTCAGTAATCTTACTGACCATTGGCAGTAAATAATGATAACAAGAAATCCTATTATATCTTAGAAATATGCACGGCAATAGCCAGTAAACATACTGTAAACAATAGTAATACACTGCTGATATCGGTTCCTTCATCTGAGTTTTAAGGCAGAAGAAATCACATCAGTAGTGCTTCCTGGGTGGAATACGCAGGAAGTGAGCACTGATCTGATAATCTGGAAGTCAGCAGGTTTTTCAGGTGAGGAACTGGATGTCCGTGGCTGTTTAATACTCTAAGGCATTATGACAGGGTGTGATGTGTTACATACCTTGTTTTTGAATTCATCCAAATGTTCATGAAGCTCTACATTTTCTGCTGTAAGCAACTTAAACTCTTGAGATTTCTTCACTGTATCTGCCTTTAAATTGAATGGAGTTCCCTGTTATAATAAATAACAATTTATTAACAATAATAAATAACAGGCCATCTCAAAATCTCCCAAAAGGAGAGGGTGAGTTGGGGCGGAGAGACTCAGGGATGGAATTCGAGAGAGCGGGCACAAAGTGGATGAAAGCCTATCACTGATGGTGAGGCAGAAAGGGTGGTGGACACAAAGAAGGCCGTTGTTAGCTGTTAGCGGAGTGACCGTCAATAGAGTTGCAGGAGATCACAGAAGTTGGGTGGGGAGAGACCGTGGAGGGATTTAAATGTGAACTCAGTCCACTCTTGACTCTGGTCAGAAGGTTGGATGGCGGGTGCTGGGGAGCTTCAAACCCTATGCTCGAAGGCTACAGCCTAGGCTGACTATTCGTTGAATATCAACCGCATTGTTGAGATCGGGGGTTTGGATTAGGTTCAGGTCTTGATTGATTTTTGAGTTCAATGTTAAAGATCACCACCAGATTCAAAAACGAATGTGTTTCTCCTAACATCCTGATCAACAAATCCCCGGTTAATTGGCCATTCACCTCAAAAGCTACTTGCAGGTCCGTATTATGTACAAATTGCAACATGCAAGCATTTTCCTCCTTTGAAGAATCATAAAGACTACAGATACAATAAAGAAAATCAATAGCAAAATCAAATAGTTTTTGTCAATTATTCTTCTGTGCTGGGGGCAACATATTGAAAAACAGAAAATTTATATGTTCTGTTTTAAAAATCAAACTGATATTTATATACAAGAATGTAACTGTTTTCCTTCAACTGCAACTAAAAATGGCTGTAAAGTTTATTCTTCAGTTGGTATCACAGGAGTATAATGAAATAATAGATTTGTATTAGTGAGTTTTTGATGCATAAAGTACAGGACTAAGAATGTAAGAGGAGAACTGAAGAGGCTCTGGCAAACACATGGATCATTCTTTGGACAAATGTCACAGATGCAAAGGAGCCCAGAGTGAGCCTGACACTAATTCATGTTCTTACCTGGTGACTGTACTCTTGTTTTCGTTTACTCAATTTAGCAGTTTTTATTTGAAGATTATTTTCAATAAGTTTACTGTCCCCCACAGAGCTTTGTTCTGTTTTCACCTCCTGTAAAATAGGCACCGATTGATTCATTTTATTTTAATTGAGGAAATAGGTAAAATTATTATCCCTCCTCCACACAAGACATTCAAAATAGCCAAATTGCAATTATTATTGCATCCTGAATTATTTAAGAAGGCACATCTTATAACAATGTATACAACAAAAGGGCTCTGAATAGTTTGGGTGCAATTGACTGTGCATTGTTATACACAGATAACACATGGTGGGTAACAGTTTTTAGAAACATTGAGGGCTGCACTACTTGATTTTTGTTATGGTTTTATGATTTGTTATGTTATGCTTTGCCCACAAAATACAGCCACCCCATTTTACAGTATATTCTGTGAAGCCCATCTTAATGGCGGGATAAGACACTGCATCAAATGTATGGATTATTATTATGGTTTGACATGCATTACTTCTTTCCTACATTCCTGCTACATGTATTTATTTGTTGCTGTCAGATG
Organism: Hydrolagus colliei; assembly: GCA_035084275.1. Classification (NCBI taxonomy): domain Eukaryota; kingdom Metazoa; phylum Chordata; class Chondrichthyes; order Chimaeriformes; family Chimaeridae; genus Hydrolagus; species Hydrolagus colliei. The sequence goes on from CM068743.1 coordinate 114,215,907, forward strand.
AAGGCATGTCTATGTATGTTCAATGGTCTAAATATTGAATGTACAGTTAAATGTACTGCATTGTCATTGAAGATGGAAATACTTCAGGTAGAGTCTTGTAGCTCAGTGGTTAGAACACTTGCTTTACAAACGTGAGACCTGTGTTTCAAATCCATGCAGGTCAGGGCGAAACCTTGGGCAAGTTTCCTTACTCCACCCGCGTAATAATAATCCGTCAAAAAAAACCTATAGTAAATTGGTCATTTCAATCCACGGCTGTTTGTGGGACACTGCTGTGCCTATTTGGCTGCCGCGTTTCACCCACAAATAAACAGTCAATTTACTTGTGTGGCAGTGATAGGATCAGCTTGATTTTTCTTACCTATTTCTACTTTAACCTGCTATTGCAGACGCAACACCCAATGGCTTATACAACAACAACAACTTGCTTTTATATAGTCCCCTCCACACCAGGCAGTGTCTCAGAATGCTTAGATGGTCTATGCTAGATGATCTTCCATTTCGATTGAGGTTTATGTATTGTGCTGAAATCACGAATATAGAAAATGGATCATATTCGAACCTTTTGAATTGCCTGACAGTCAATCATTCCTTCCAATGAAGAAAGCAGCAGGTCAACTTTGGAGAGCAGCTGAGAAGTTCTCTGGACACAGGCAGAATTGGCCAAGTCTGATTTTGGGGAGCCTTGGTCAGTAGGTAAGTCAGAGGGCACCAGCTCCAAATTCTAGACAGGAAGTTTGAATCTAAATAATTATATTGTAGACCAAACCGATAGAAGTAAATATATTGATGAAAGAATATTTTTAGCTGACCTTGTCTTCAACATGACCAGGTAGTTTCTTGTCCAGGCTTAGGGTCCCTTGTTTTGGTATGGATTCTTCACTATCAGTATCTGAAAATAAAAATCAGAACAAATATTTTAGTAATCCAGATTTCCAAATGCAAGGATTATTATTATTCCATATTCGTATCAATTGGATCCAATTAGTCATTAAAAAGTACACAATCTTAGCACAAACCTAAATCCATCCAAGACATCTTTGTTAAAAACCAAATTATATAAATTACTCAGTGTATATAGTCATCCTTGCATTGGATATCGGCTGTTTTTGTTGGGAGGATATACTGCAAAGTGTACTGTGCTGTAGGCGAATGAAGAGACAACACGGAAACAAGCCATTCAGCCCAACTAGACCAGGTGCTCTTCATATTGCGCACAGGCCTTCATCCCTCTCTCCTATATGCTGTATTCCCTTCTCCCTCATGTACCAATCAAGTTGGAAGTGTGATTGTAGTTGCATATCTAATCAATGAATGCTAAAGATCAATAGAATCCTATTTTTATGATACCACTAACTAAGGTTGTTATATGATAATACCCCTTGTGTTTGATTTAGCGCCTTGCATGTCAGGAAATGCTACTATATCAAAACACTCTCAATCATAAAATATCTTCTCAGATGCATTCTTTCTGATGATATTCCCGTTTGCACAGTGGGTATTAATTCGGCGGTTTGTCATTTTTTGTATTGACACTGCTGACTTTCACAGTCAAGCATAAAGCCAGAGTTAAGTGACAAGAGGTCAGTGCTATAGGTGCTCAAATCGTACACGTCTTTCACATCTGCACAAATATCTTCACACACAGTCATTGCCACTAAAAAAATAATATTTTAACAGGTGAATTCTCTTAGTTGCTTCATATAGACTCAAAATTTAAAAAATTATATTGGTGTTAATGACCAAAACCAACGACTGTAAGTGTTTTGCTGTATGTGTGTGTGTGTATGTGTGTGTGTGTGTGTGTGTGCTCAAATAAAAATATAGCTGAAAATACTGCTGTGTGCTGGCATTCAATGAATCCTTCACTCCATGTACTTACCACAACTACTGCCATTGAAATCTGTATCCCCCTTTTCTTCTTTGACATCCTTATTGTCTACTTCTTCCTGAATTTAAAAGGAAATAGAAATTTGTCCTGAGGAAATGAAATGTTTTGTCAAGTTTCTTTCTGTCCTTGTCAAAACGAACAGAACAAAACTGCAAAATGTCACCAAATTGTTCAGCACACAATATTGTCTATTCACTGGTTTTCTTCTGCTTGAGATTTCCACGATCCCTCCATTTTCCAACTGAGTAATGGATCAACAATAATTTGCAAAGTTCTGTTCTGTTCCTAGTCAAATTAATTCACAGTGCAGATATCTCACTCACATTTCCCTCTGTTGGCTATGCAACAGAGGGAAATAAATGTGAGATACAAACGTAAACCAACTGAGCAACCACAGAGCAAGCATACCCCAAATGGCTCATTACAGGAAATACAGTTGTACTGAAAATCTTTTTGTTAACTTGTTTAGTTGATACAACTTGTCATTTTCTTTCCAGAACAACTTAATTGCACGGGCAGTTGCTAAGAGGTGTTGCATTGTGAAAAGCCCTGCCAGGATCAGTGGTTGAGGCAGAATCCACATTAGCTTTCAAGCAGTAATCAGGCGATTATCTAAAAATAAGTAATTCACAGGACTATGGGGGAAACGGTAGCTAGATGGAATTAATTGGATTGCTCTTTCAAGATATGAAGAGCTGAATTGCCTTCTTCCAGGTCTGTATTTTGGTTCTACATTTTTTTCCCCCCCAGAAAACAATTAAGAACTATATCAAACTGTAGCATGGATGGTTGAGGCCAGATCTCATTTACAAAATCCTGTTGCATAGTTAGAGCACTCGCCTCACAAGCGGAGGACGCAGGTTCAATTATCGGGCAAGTGGCCATACTATCCAAGTCTCTGTTTGCCTAGAGGTAAGTAGGAGCCCAGATCTTAGTCAACTGGTGGATCGCGTTCTGGGGTTAATAATTCCCTCAAAACATTAAAATAACATAATAATTTGGTCACTCGGTTTATGAATTGCAGGCTGACTGTTCAGGAGAGATTAGATCAAATGGCTGAAGAGCATACTTCATTAAACCAATGTACTTCCTCTATTGTGCACATTCTAAATAGTTCTAGATTGCGGGCATCTCAAAATGATTTCTAACCAGTGAATTCTGGATGTGTCAGTGTTGACTCTCTAACTGCACTCAGTCACTAAAGATAGAAGTCAAAAGTCAAATCAGAAACTAAGAATCACAAGTCTTTAAAAAAACAGGGTTTTGAAATATCAAAACATTTGGATTTTATTGGTAACAAAGTACACCTTTGTGTCAATCCACCAAGGAAATTACCTGTGATATCTCTGAATCTGTGTTGATGGTTTCCAACTCATCTGTTGCTTCATCTCTCATGTTGCTGTTTGACCCAATGTCAGGCTGAGAATTGTATTCGAGCTGATATAGGTTGCAGACTCCCTCCTCGGATTCAAAGTTATCCATGTCTCGGCTTTGTTTCTGACTTCCTTCATTACCTACTCTCAACTGTTCACAAGTGCCTGCAAAATAATATTTCAGAAACTGCATCCGTCAGAAAGCAACCTTTTGTTGATAAAATAAAGTCTTAGTCTTCATTTAGGACTCTCTTTGGACAACTTTGGACCAGATAATCTGGAAATGACAACAATCGTAACACATACCCTAACATGCAATTTGTTTAGCGATCACATGCAGAGTTCCATGCCTCTGCTCACGTCAGAAACTCTTTTAAGATGCAATTATTTAAATAATTTTCTCAACACAATGAAAATACGAAGCTCAACAGCTCAGCTTCATTCATAAAGCCCTTTTGAGAAATGCTTTCAATCAAATACCCATGCATTCAACACATTACAAATATACAGTCAATTCACTTTACAGTATGAAACAAAAACAGAAGTTGCTGGGAAAACTCAGCAGGTCAGGCAACATCCATGGAGAAAGGAAAAAGAGTCAACGTTTCGGGTCTACAACCCTTCGTCAGAACTCGAGTTCTGATGAATGGTTGTAGACTCAAAACGTTGACTCTTTTTCCATTCTCCATGGATGCTGCCTGACCTGCTGAGTTTCCCCAGCAACTTCTGTTTTTGTTTCAGATTCCCGGCATCTGTAGTATTTTATGTTTTGTTCACTTTACAGTATATTCTATGAAGCGCTTTGAGTCGTCGATAAGACATGAAAAGCGCAATATCAAATGCAAGGATTATTATTTTATTATTAAGGCTTCACTATGGAAACTCCTTCCTCGCCTGCCTTCCCAGCTCTTTCCTTCATAAGCTGCAGATCATTTAAAACTCTGCAGCTCATGTTTTCTCCCACACTAGGCTCCGCAACCCCATCACTCCCACCCTCAGCCGGTTCCATTGGCTCCCCATCTCCCAGAGGATCAAATCCAAGGTACTCATCCTCACTTTCAAGGCCATCCATGGTCTTGCCCCTTCCTATGTCTCTGACCTGCTGACCCTATCAACCTGCCCGGCCCCTCTGTTCAACAGGCTCCGGTCTACTCCATGTCTCCCGCCCAACCTGCCCTACCATTGGTGTCCGGGCTTTCAGCCTCTCTACCCCCGCACGCTGGAAATCCATACCACAGTCCATTCACCTCACTTCCTACCTTACCTCCTTCAAGGCCGGTCGCAAGACCCTCCTTTTCGATTACGCTTTCTGCCGCCCTCCCACCTCCTCTCCCCCCTGCTCGGGTCCCAAACCCCTGACTGTACAGCAGCTTGGGACGTCCTTCCGATGTGAAAGGCACTCTAAAAATATAATTTTGTTGCTGTTGTTGTACTGGTTGCAGATTCAGGTACCCACATCTTGGCCTTTCATTGGCATTCTACACGGTCCAGGGTTTGAACACAAGCGAGAAAGAAAACAAACTTAAGGTGTAAGATGTAAAGGAACTAAGGTGACACAACAGTCCATAACATTAAATTCATGGCAAGTATTATTCACAAAGTATTAGACTTTTTATGCTTGTTCTCTCAACTCAGTCAAAACTAAGGTCAGTGTTCAAGTGGAATTCCAGAATATCACGAATTTGGAAAGCTTCAAAATATCAACATATACGTTTTATTGTTACTCCGAGCATTCCTGTGTATCAATCCACCAAGATTTGAACAGTAAATATTTGAAAACATTGAATTAAAATCTGAATCCAGAAGATAAATTCTGCCACTTGAAAATATTCTGAGGAGAATTCATTTAGCTAATCTGAACCACAGATCACATATGATCTACTTTATGTTGTATTCTACCCAAGCCATTTAATCTACTGACAAAGGTTTCTCACCATTCTCACCAAGTAAATCCACTGAGATGCTAGAAATGTGTATCTTTGTGATCAATACTCTACTATAAAAGTCTTACCTTTGGCAATGCAAGTGATCCCCTCATTGTGGTTATTTTGTTCAGCAATGGAACCATAAATCATTCCACCCATCTTACTGCTCTCACTCAAGGACTCTGAAGACTTGCTACAGGTAAAATGAAACATTTTATTAGTGAAAGCAAGGCAATCTTGGAGCTGTAGTTGTTTATTACTATAACAACAAACCCTGAATTCCCCCCTAGACGTTGCATTGTAGTTATGCTCCAAAGGGTCTATCTGCAACTCATTGCTTTCCCTAACTGCTCTGAATCACACAGCCAGGTACATGGTTGGATTATCACAGCCCAGCAACATGATTGTACAAACAATTATGCTGTTTTAAAATCAAATTACGGCTAGAAACTCTCCAAATACACAATCACTGGGCAATATGAATGTATAGCAAATGTGGGGCATGTCTTCGAGACATCTCAAAGGTCTTCACAGAATATACTGTAAAGTGAAACGACTGTATATTTTGTGGGCGAGATGCTGCAGCCAATTGCGCACAGTAGTGTCCCAGAGGCAATCAGGGAAAGAGTGAACAAATTATTATTATTTTTTTAGGAGATTATTACCCCCAGAAAGCAATCTACCGTTCAACTAACAACTGGGTTCCTACTTACTGCTAGGTAAACAGAGGCATGTGGAGCAAGGAAAGTTGCCTAAGGTTTCGAATGCCCGGGAATTGAACCCAGATTCTCACCATTGCAAGATGGGTATTCTAACCATTACATTACAGGAATCAATAACGCATCTGTCTCTCACACTTACTATTGATAGAACATATCCATGGCAACAAAAGAAGACCCAAACGGGCTGCTATCCATAGAAATGAATTATAATATTGAAATGAAGAAAGTTTGCAGTGAGTTTTTTTTTAACATGTGATATATACTTATGCTAGCTAGATAAGGCAACTGCTCTATAGTAAAATTACACCTCACTTGGGGTATCCTTCCATTTTAATGGAGGCCTGATTCCATCACTGCCTAGCAAAGAATGAGCTTAACAATCAGAGTCTACAGATAGTCATTTGCAGTTTAATCATCCTCTTTGATTTCAACAACAACAAAATTACATTTGTATAGCACCTTTCATTGTTTCAGACCCGAGCTGGGGTTGGGGGTGGGGAGGGTGGAGGGAAAGAAGAGGGTCTGGAGGCGGGACTTATAGAAGGCCAAGGAGAGGGTGAGGCAGAGGGACTGTGGGATGGAGTTCCAGAGGTTAGGGGTAGAGTGGCTGAAGGCTCGCCCGCCAATGGTGAGGTGGGTGGGTTGGGGCAGGCCGGAGCCTGCTGAGCGGCGGGGGGCAGGCAGGTTGGTGGGGGGTTAGGAGATCGCAGAGGTCCGGTGAGGCGAGACAATAGAGCGCTTCGAATGTGAGGACCAGTATCTTGAATTGAATCCTCTGGGTGGTGGGAAGCCATGTTTTTCAGAATTGGGAGCAAACTGTTGGTTCAGATTTCTTTATCAAAAGCTTTAGCAACAATGCTAATTATTTTGTTATGCAATTTTTACATTAACGAGTAAGCTGTAGAGGGACCATGAGATATAAATAGCCTTAGAAATATGTTAATAGCAAAATCCTGCCTTCAAAATTAAATACAGATATTCCTTGTGTTGTTAAATAACTCATCAACCATAAATATGTGACAAAATGCTTTAAAAGAGATGGTCAGCTAAAATAAACAAGGTAATACCTCTCTTTATGTGCCAACGTTTTGGTGTATTTCTTGTTTAAAGCTCCTAATAAAGCAGTGTTTTTCTTCTCCAGCCTTCAAAATAAAACAAATAGTCATTCCAAGTTGTATATTCAGCAACATTTAAAAATGTTCCTTTATCCAAATCAATCTTGTGACACAAGATTTCGCTTTAACCGAAAAGTAATTTACACTTAGCCAGCTGCTCATATCTGCAATGTTGATTTCTGGCATATTGTATCTTATATGCAAGGATTATTATCTAATATATACTATCCCACACAATTCACTGACTCCTTATTGCTATAATTTGCAAATAAATTGTAGTTTAGAGTCTACAATAAATATCAAAATGCAAGGATTAGTTTATTTCCAGGAGACCATTACTCACAGAAATCATGCCATTAATTCCATCAAATCCTGTTGCATGAACTAGAAAAATGTACTGTAAGCAGTGGGTGTCTTCCAGAAAATATAAACTATCTTTTGACATAAGAGCAATAATGTGCTCAATTATCTTTCATGTGCCATCAGCTGTGCTCTGGAGTACCGAGGACCTGCCTGGCTCACAAATGGATTGCTGAGACCGCAAAAAAAGGTTGGATTGATTCTGACATTGTGTTGCCAAACACTTCACCTTCGAGCCAGTTCAGCTCAGCTGCAAGAAGATCTCACTTACCTTACCCTCTGCCTCAACCCTACCAACACAAGTCCCTTTGGAGATGTGTCACATATTACCTCTGAATCTGCAAATTATTTAGCTGGAGTTGCTCATCAGCAAACTGAATTATTTTGTTGAAATTGTCAACCTGTTGAAAGAATGAAGATAAGGTGAATCAAGCGATGGGGAGTTTAATTAACTTTCTGCCACTCTCTCCACAAGTGCATTATGGCATTACATTAGGATGAAATACTGGGATGAAATCACAACAGTCAATGTCAAAATGATCTCAGGGATAATTATTGACTGGTCAATAAGTGTGGTCTCAAACCTGTCTAATTATCAATACATTGAGTTAATCCTACTAAACTCAACCAATAATTTGGTCCAAAGCAATTCGTGATGGGTTCCTCCACCCATGATTAGGGCCTTCCAACCCTGGTGTATTCAATATGCAGACGCCTCACTATAACATGGTCAGTGCGCAAGGTCTGGGTCATCAGATATTGCTGTTCAGGTCACTGGCTACATATCGCACACATGTACAAGAATCCCTATTGTTGTGACTTATTTTGCAGTGCTAAACATTAGCAACAGTAGCTACACAGAGGTTTGGATCTTTGGAAAAACACAAAGTTATACAAGATACGCTAAACAAAACGCAAAATACAAGATATGCTCTTCATTTGTCTTACAAACTATTTTCATTGTTGAAACGCCCGCAAGAGCAGTCATCTGACGTCCCAGAAAACCCCCGGAAATGCTCGTGTGAGGATTAATGGCCTGGATGGTTCTTTATGCCTGATGTGAAGGCGTATTGGGGTCAGTCATATCATCAGTGAGCCTGACAATCCTGAAAGTGTCGATAAGCAGCTGCACTAGAAGGCCCCTGTTATAATGTGGGTCTCATTTTAACCATCCCAACTGCTGCGCTTTAAAGGGGCTGGAAAATAAAATGAAATGGTGCAAATAAAATAGCTTTTCCGGCCTTTAATTTATTCTACTCTATTTCAATTAGGTGTAAAAGCACAAAATAAATATGGTGTTAATGTAGAAAGGAATTAGCTAATTTTAAAATCACAATAATATTCAAATACAGTATATGAATATCAAAATTACTTTGGGGGTTTTACACGGGACTGGAAGTGGATCCCGCAGCAAGTTGAACCCTAAATTCAGGAGAATTTAAAAACTATAGATATTATATTGCATAGAGATAATAAGAGTAGATCAGTTACGAGTAGAATAAATTTTTGAATACCTTGCATGTTAGCTCTTTTACACATTTGTGAAGCTTCACATTTTCTGATGCAAGTGTCTTACAAGTCTCCTTCTTTTTCGCTATACGTTTTTGCACTGCTTCTTTCTGAAGTTTGAATTGTGATGATACATTATTATTCAGGGACACGTGAAAAAACCCCAGGGCAGGAATGCAGGAGGAAAAGAAAAGTTAGAGAATGAATCAACGGAGCACTGACTTACGCAAAGACAATTCAAACAAATTCCTCAGTCAAAGACAACAGATTGCACAGAATATACTGTAAAGTGAATTGTCTGTATATTTGTGGGCAAAACACGGCAGCCAATTACGCATAGCAGTGACCTGCAAACAGCCTGGATTGAAAATGACCAATTTATTATTGTTGTTTTTTTGTTGAGGGATTATTATTAGGCATGTGGAGTAAGGAAACTTGCCCAAGGTTTCGAACTTGGATTCGAAACACAGGTCTCACACTTGTAAGGCAAGAGCTCTAACTAGGGCGCCAAATATCCTTGCACTGTTCCTGTTAATATGTTTCCTCACCTTGCTGTTATGGGACGTTGTAGCCTGGCCTAATAAGTCTCTCACACAAGATTCACTTTCTGTGCATTTCTGAAAAACAAATATGTCTGCGTGAAATATTTTCTTATCTCATATTCTTTGCATCACGCAGGGAAATATTCAATATTTCACGCATCACAAAGCACTTAAAAGTGGTGGAGAAAAAAACACAAGGTACATATTAGTGAAGGGATATGTGGGTCCAAGGTGTTACTACAAAGTAACAATTACTATAATCTACAGATTATAGAGGTCCAGGGGTCAATCTGATGAATTTCTGAAACAAGTCCCTATTTGCATGACTTAATTCTTCATAATTATGCCTTTAAGAAGCACGGTAATTGTCCCACCTGATGTATGTTACACTTAACTCTACAGAAAATTCCACGAATGGCTTTGGGATGTCCTTCTGACATGAATTGTGCTGTATCAATTTTAGGGATTATTATTATGAAGGCTGCTTGAATTCATATAACTGAGGGCATTATTAACCTTCTAAACCCTGTTGCCCCTGTCTCTCCTCTCCCACCATCTCCTAGCTCATACTCTATTTAGGTTTCCATTAATTCCACGGTATCAACTCCTGCTTGTTCGACAGCGCCTACGATCCCCTCCCCCGGGCTGGGCCTCGGGCTCTGCTATTGTGAAGCGGTCTGACACGCCATCTGGCGTGGAGGGCACTCTATAAATCCAAGTTGTTGTTGTTATATGCGAGAATATACAGCTTAATGTGCTTTCTGTGTGCTATGCATGCACGCTATGCACACTAAAAGCCTTTCATGTGCCTAGGAAGTGTTGTAAGTGGTGACCTGACACAGCTACCTGTTATAACACAGTGTTTCATTGTTTTTATTCACAATTGTGACACTGTGTTGAAACAGGGTTGTCCTGTAAAACGTGAAAACTACTATTGGGAATTGAAACATAATAATTGCTTGGCCACAGAATATTGTAAACAAGATGCTGTGTTTACAAATATATCCTACATCAACAGATCAGGATTAGTTATTTATTTATAACTGAGAATGTGGTTGAAACACAGTCTTTTTTTGCTAAACGCGCATTGAAAGGCAAAGATTAATTCACCTGCTGTTTCATACATCTTCTCTTCATGTTTATTCCATGCGCATTTTCTTTCGAATCTTTAAATTTTTCATCGCCGGTGTCACCACCAGAACAGATGGTGGTAGAGTAGTCATTGGATTCCTGGAATAGAGCAACATTGTACACCATCAGCCTCATATTCTCATGATATTGTGAGAGAATCTGGAGAATGTTCAGGTTCAACTAGGGAAAACAGTTTAAATAGAGCTTTGGTGATATGAAGAGTAGGAAATTACATTTTGTACTGAGCTCCTTTCTTCCAATCCAAAAGGAACAATTACTTCTACTGTATCACTGTAGATTATCGTTCTACTGGGTCTGGCCTCCTCCTTGTCCCCTGAATCCTCCGTTTCACCGTCAGCGCCCATGCTTTCAGCCACTATGCCCCGAGGCTATGGAACTCCCTTCCATACCCGCTTCACCTCCCCACTCCTTTCCTATTTTCAATTTGCGCCTAAAGACTTTTCTTTCCCACTGTGATTTCTGGTCACCTTTTTCCCCCTCCCCCTGGCTCGGCCCCGGGATCCATTATTGTGAAGCGCTCTGAGCTGCCATCTGGTGTGGAGGGCACTATATAAATCCAAGTTGTTGTTATTATCTTTCTTTGAATCCTGACAACCGCACCACAACACTTGGGAAATGCGTGACTCACATCTCCTATTATTGCTTGAACCACATGGCAGCTCACACCACATTTCATGTCTTAAATGTTAGCCGATGGGGTCTAATGTGCAATATTTGTTAACAGGATTTCTCAATAAGGAATCCTAACAACCTGTGGTAATTAAGCTCCAGTGGTCAATCTGATGAGCTTCTGAAACAAGTCCCTATTTGCCTGACTTGATTTGTTCTTTATTATCCCTTTAAAAAGCACTGCAATTATCAATTTGGTGTACATTACAGCGAACTCTATTTTATTAGCACAGTCAGATCCCTGATGTTCAACAGAGTCAAGGTCACCTCAGCAACTGGCCATATGGATTTCCATCACTTGGGCCTTGACCTCAATAAATATATGACATACATTGTTCACTTCTCTTTCCTTGATCTTTGTTTCGCGTCTTCTGGACGTCTCAAAGCGCTTCACAGAATGTACTGTAAAGTAAATTGACTGTATATATGTGGGTGAAACGGAGGAGCCAATTGCACACAACAGTGTTCACACAAACAGTTGTGGATAAAAAAATAATAAATTGGTCAACTTTGCAAGCTACACAGAAAATAATGAGTCAAATAAAATTAGAGAGCTCACATCAATACTTTTGTCAGAAGTACTCCAGTACTCTTAGCTTTCATCTTTCTCACTCTGCCCACAAAATATACAATTAATTCACTTTGCAATATATACTGTGAAGCACTTTGAGACGTCTTGAGGACATGTTAAGGTGCTACTGTATATCAAATGCAAGGCTTATTATTATTACAATAAATACTGTACATACAGAGAGGTGTTCAGCTCTGTGTTCAAGTTACTACCATATGAGCAATATTCTAAATCTGGTTTGAATTACCTGAGAAACCATTAAGCCTTCCATCGAAATGAGGATTGTGTTAATTTTGGACAACATACGACTGGTTCTCCTGGTACAAGTGGTGGTGGCAAAATCCCCTTTTTCCGAAGGTCCTTTCCTTGATAAGTTAGACTGTAGTATCTTTATATCCTAAACAGAAATTGTGAAATAAACTATTTTTAAAAAATGGTGTCCCAAAGCTGCATATAAATAATATAATTTATAAGGAACTGAACAACTTCATACTGATCTGGTTTATTGGCTATTTTTAGATATTACTGTTTAAGGCGCAACATTTCTTGTGGGTTTAGCCTTAAGAACTTTGCCTTCAAATTTGGTTGTGTTTAGTGACAAACCAACCACCATCAGTTTACTGTCAATAAACAATGGATAAAAAATGCTTTACATGAGAAATATTTACAGTGATATTCCCCTTTAATGGGATACTTGGGTGACATACATTCATTCAATCAATATCTTGCCAACAAAACCTAACATTTTTACCAGATTAATATTCTTCAGCATTTTCATATTTTCTTTCATTTCTTTATCTTTTTTTCTTGAAATATCTTTCATTCCAGTTATTTCAGTTCTCAGTGTCTGCACTATTATGCTAGTTTGTCTTTCCTAAGCAAACAAAAGACAGAGGAGGAGAAGGAACATAAAACTTATCTGTATCTTACAGATAATTTACTTTAGTACAAATATTACATATACAGTACTGCTTTCAGTTTTCGCTCTCGAACTTTTATTCTACTGTACATCTTGTTCTTATGTTTTTGTTGGAAAATATATATACATAGATATTTTATTTGGGGAATTTGAAGTAAAGCTCAAATTAGACGTGCCAATATTGACATCTCAGTTTATAAATGTAAGGTGTACAGATGTATTTCATTCTTATAGATGCCAGCCTGGTTCGCCTTTGATTCCGAAGGTCTTGGCTTCTAGCCCCACATTGAGATGTTGATTTTATAGCACAGGCTAACATTCCAATACAGTGCAAGGGAAGCAATGTCGTGTCAGAGAAGTCATGCTTTGGATGAGATAACAACAATAAAATTACACTTGTATAGCGCCTTTCACGTCAGGAGAAAGACACAAGGCGCTGGACAGTTACTACTTCAGATTCAAGTTGGGGCCAGGGAGGTGGGGAGGGAAGTGGGGGATTAGGAGTTACCGATGGGACCATCGAAGAGGAGAGTCTTGAGGCGGCACTTGAAGAATGCCAGGGAGGGGGCAAGACAGAGGGACTGCGGGATGGAGTTCCAGAGGTTGGGGGCAGAGTGACTGAAGGCTCACCCGCCAATAGTTGGGCAGGTGGGTCGGGGTACATGGAGCAGGCCAGAGCCTGCTGAGCGGAGGGGGCGGGCAGGTTGGTCATGGGATAGGAGGTCACTGATGTAGCGTGGGGCGAGATTGTGGAAGGCTTTAAATGTGAGGACCAGGATCTTGAATTGGATCCTCTGGATGTTGGGGAGCCAATGGAGCCAGACGAGGATTGGGGAGATGGGGTCATGGAGTTTGGAATGGTAGAGGACATACTGAGATCCTGTTTGTGTGTTTAAGGTGGATGTTAAAGATCTCATAGCATTATTTGGAGGAGAAACAAAATTTCTGCTGGTATCTTAGCCAATAATTACACCCAGATAAAATTGGTCATTCACTTCACGGCTGTATGTGGGACATTGGTATGTGCAAATTATCAACACTTTAAAATATGTGAAGCACATTAAGACATTTCTTTGAAATTATAAGGTGCTATATCAAAGCCAAGGATTATTAATATTTTGTGCAGCATTGTTGGAGGTGTTATCCTTCGGATGAGATATTAAACCAAGAACGTGTTTACCCGTTCAAGTGGACCTTAAAGAAGAAGGAGGTGGGGTGGATGGGAAAAGGATCAGTGTTCAGCTGATGGTACAAAATAAAAACAACTGCATATTTTGTCCTTGTGTTAATTCCATATGCCTATACAGGAGGACATTAACGATTCCGTAGCACTATTTAAGAAGAGAAATTGAGTTTCTCCTTAAATCCTGGCGAATAATCCCCCAAATAAAATGGGTTATTCACTTCATAAATATTTGTGGAATGTTTTTATGTGCAAATGGCTATGTTCACTAGCCATTACATTTTACTGTATATCCTGTAAAGTGCCATGAGATGTTCAATTGATGTGAATTGTGCCAAACTAAGGATTATTAATAATGATCATTAATAATACTGAAATTACAGATATGTCAGATAGAAATTGACATTTACTTGACATTTTTGCCAATTCTTAAATTCAACCTTAATTTTGACGTTGGTTTTCCATAACTTCTTTTCAAACTACATAAATGCTTTAACAACAACTAAATTATATTTGTATCGCGGCTTTCATGTCAGGAGCTGAAAAATAAGATTGAATTCAATTAAACAAACTGTAGACCCTCTATATCTCATATAAATAAATTAAATCTAGACCTAGGTGGAATTTCTCCCCCTGGTGTTTATTCCAAGAAATAAAGGTACCTATTTTCTTGTTTGGTATCTTAAAGTTACATCAGTAATTTGTCAAAATACTCACTTGTGTGTTAAAGATATACTGTTTAAGCAAAAACCAATTTCATAGTAGAGAATTGGGAAAGAAAAAGATCTAGACTACAGAAAACACCAAATTCTTTTAGCCTTATGTCCTCGAGGCATTTTTCCACGTTAGATACAGTTAATTGTATATTGATGCATTTATGTAAGAACCTACTTTTTCTCGATGTTCTGTCAACAGTTGATTGAACTGCTTCTTCCATTTACTGGCACCTAACTCTGCAGCTTTCTTGTTTTTGATCTCCTCCTCCTTGACCCGTTGAAGCCGCTGGTTCTCATTTTTAACCTCATCAATTTGCTGCTTTAAGTTCTGTGTGTCAATGTGCTCTTGTTCAGACCTCACCCGAAGGATTTCAATTTCATCAGACAGCATGGTGTAGTTTTTGTCAATTTTCTCCAGCTCTGCAATTCTGGCTTCCTCTTTGCTTTTATAGTTATCCTTACAAGGTGAAAATAACATAACACTGTTAAGATTTAAGGTTGATTGACATAATTGTTTCCTTAAAGAGATATATAACAAATAAAAACCCAGTTGAGTCTAGAGAATGATGTTTTGGTAAATGTGGACTTATTATGGGATCTCTTTTTTGAACAGTCAGCGAGAAAATATGTAGAACCTTTCCAAACAGTGGAGTTCATCCTCCCGATGTGAAAGGTGCTACACAAATGTTGGTTTTGTTGATCACAGAAAACTGTGTGTATGTGGCCCCTGAAGCCATTATTCATGTATATATTCATGGATATAACAATGAATGCTGACATGCAGTTTGACCAAGTTCATTGTCCAACTATAGACTAAAGAGACATGCAACTTCCAGATATGGTTTCTTGTTAGTGACTAGTGGAGTAATTCTTAATCATAATAATAATGCTTGCATTTGATATAGCACTTTTCAGGTCTCTAGACGTCTCAAAGCGCTTCACGGAATATACTGTAAAGTGAATTGACTGTATATTTGTGGGCGAAAGGCGGCAGCCAATTGTGCACAGCAGTGTCCCACAAACAGTCGTGGATTGAAATGACCAATTTTTATTATAGGTTTTCTTTGGACAAATTATTATTAGGCATGTGGAGTAAGGAAACTTGCCCAAGGTTTCGCCCTGACTTGCCTGGATTCGAAACACAGATATCACGCTTGTAACTCTAACCACTGAGCTATAGGACTTCACCTTTCCATACATAACTCCCTCTAACCTCATTTGCTGAGACCAATTATTTATTATCTTGGGAGAGAAAAACTAACCCAACATTGAGCGGGTTTTGAACCTGAACCCTTTTGATTTGCTCAATGTCTTTATGGACTCACTGGTCAGATTTTATTCTCTTTGCAAAGAGTCCATTCCCAATGCCATCCTCTGATAAGCATCCTCAGTCATAGTGAAGATGAATAAATTTTCCTTCTTGATTTTCAGGAAGGAAATGCACCAAACTCCTGTATTTATATACAGCATTGGGTTTACTTGAAGCCAAATGTTGTTAAATATTTTATACATTGACATATTTTTGAGGGATAATAATCCCTGATATTTTTTCAAGGGATAATAATAAATTGTTCATTTCATTCCACAATGATTGTTTGTGGGACTCTGCTGTGTGCAATAGATTGCCATGTTTCATCAAAAAATATACAGTGAATTCCCTTGACAGTATATTTTGTGAAGCGATTTGAGACACTAGAAAACATGAAAGAGCTATATCAAATGCAAGGAATATTATTATTATTTCATACTAAGAATCCTTGCATTATCATCTCGTTGAGTCATCTCAAAGTGCTTCACAGAATATACTGTAAGGTGAATTGGCTGTATATTTTGTGGATAAAAAACAACTAGACTTGGTCAAATTTGTTGACGTACGTTGACACACATGTGCTGGAAAGCCTGTGTATGTTTGTGTGGTAGAGTGCAGAGGAGACTTGGAGAAATATATTGGCTGTAAGGGGGGTAGAAACGAGGGAATGATCAGTGACTATCCTCGGCTCAGCAGTTCAGGAGAGATGGGTTTTGGTCTCTTCCACACTTCAGCTTATCTGTTATGGGGTTGTCATTAAAGCTTTTCTCATATTTATTGAGCTGATTTGTAGGAAGAAAGTTCAGATTGCCTGGAATTGCCTGAGTTCATGTCACCGCCTTGGCCTGCCCTCCTTTCCAAGTCGGAGTACTGTACTGTCCTCCCACCAGACTTTCATTCTTAAAACAAATTCATGAAGCTGTTGCCTGAAATTTACCTTTAATGACTGATATTTCTGTTCCACTTTCCTTTTTTCCATTTTGATCCCCGCTAGGCTCACAAGTGCCACCTCTACTTTCTTCTCCAGCTTTGCTACGAGGGTTACCATTTCCTCATTTTCCGTTGCTGTGTGGTTTAAGTGCAATTGTAGCTCCATGCACTGGCTTGCTAAACTCTTGTTCTCGTGAACGACCGAATGGTGATGCTCTTGCATTTGACTATAATCATCATTCAGCTTCCCGATCTGTAAGTGGAGTTTTCTGTTTGCGTTTTCAATCTCTCGAAGCTCCTGTTGGATTTTTAACAATCTTGCTTTCACCGACTCTGCAGTGTCTTCAATTGTGCCTTTGGCCAGCATGATCCTCTGGTTATATTCTTGCAACTCTTTGGTGGCGCTCTCTAAGTTTTTTAACGTTATAACCAACTGCTGTCTTGCTGACAGATTTTTTACGACAAGTTCTGTTTCACTGGCTGTAGCAACATTCACACGTTCAAGATTAGTGACCAGATTTTGAAGAGCTTCGCTTTGTCGCTTGTTGATTTTTTCTGTCATCGTGGCTTTCTCTTCTACTAGATCACCTCCTTCCACTGATCTGATGTTTGGAATATTGTGGACTTTCTCAGCATGAGCATGAGTAAGGCCATGCTCTAGCCCCATTGTATTGTATGTTTCAGGCAGATGATCACCGGTCCTTTCGCATTGTGGCTTCTCAATTGGCTCCTTTAATGTACCCCTCCTGTGCTTTGCCATGGATTTTGCCTCATCTTCACAAACGCTGCTCACAGAGGATTCCTCCCTTGAAAATACTAGATGACTCCCAGAATCATCTTCACTGACTTCACCACCTTGGTATCCTTCTACCTTTTTATGTAAAAAAAAACTCAGTAGCATCAATAAATATATTTTTCTTCAACTTCTCACCTCTCTTAAGTATCTATGGGCCAAGCCCCATTTTTTTTTCTTAGAGCTGTAAAACAATGCATACAATATATGTTTAATGTGTGTGTTTGTGTGGAAAGGGGGACATGGGGAATTCTATTGTTGGATGTTACATTTATTAACTGAAGATGGGGCTTAATGGATCTGAGTTATTGTTGTTGGAGACTTGTAATAACCATAGATGGATTTTAGTTGGATTGTGCTCGGCTGTGATAGTCTTCACTGTCACAATAACATGGCTACACACACAGCTTAGGCTCACATGTGAAGCATAGCACGGGCAAAGGGTTTCCAAGGCCTATCAAACAACCAACACGAGAGGAGGACGGGAGGGCGAAATTAGATCTGCATATATGTTTTCATAAACATGGATATCTTATAGCAGTGTACACTCACAGGAAACAGTACCTATATTGATTTGGTAATATGATTGCAACTTGTTTGTCTGTCATACTTTAAGATAAGTCATTCATTATCCACAGTATTGCTGCAGGGTCACTGATTAATCAAAATCAAATTGTATTTAACTGCTTACTTCATTTTTAGGCATGTGGCACCAGATCTGAAGCAGTTTATTTCGGAGTCCCTCGGTTAGCAATTGGTTTGTGTGCATCACTGCTTTGACATGGTTAAGGTGTTTGGACATTGTATCGTGCTGCTCCTTCACTTGTGAAGTTTCATATGTCAACACACTGTGCCCTTGAAGACCTTTCTTTGCCTCACCTTGTTTGGGGTTGTTTTTTTTCTGCAAAACAATTTTGTTCAATGTCCAATGCTACCGTCAGGCTGTAAGATAACCTTGACAATCAAACATTTGAAACTGTTTAACAATTTAACAAAGGATACAGTGTGATGGTTTAGTTTAGTTGTGGGGTAAAGTGTAAAGTGCAATTTTAGGAGAGATGTCAGGGAATATTTCTTTGCCCAGAGGGTAATTAGTGACTGGAACAGGTTACCAGGAGAGCTGGTTGAACCCAGGATACATTTAAAAAAACAGTATAATCCTGTGATAGAAAGATGTTAAGGTGGGAAGTTTGGAAGGATGCGATTGAATGGGTTGTAGGATCTTATTCTAATCTTAAACTTATCTTGTGACATTGTAACTTCTTCAAATTTTGTCTCATGGATTTCTATCCAGACTAGGTTAACCCTCTCTCTGTTGACAGAGTCCTGTATTTGGACAGGCTTAACTCAATTAAGTTAATTAATCAATTAAATTAAGACACTGCTGTGCGCAATTTGGCTGCCGCGTTTCGCCCACAAATATACAGTCGGCTTTCCTGCTCTCCTTCCCCCTACCCCAACCCCTCCCCTTGCCATTTCCCCCCCCTTTTCCCCAAATCCCACTTCCATGACTGTTTGTGGGACACTGCCGTGCGCAATTTGACTGCCGTGTTTCGCCCTCAAATATACAGTCAATTCTCCTACTCTTCTTCATCCTGCCCGACCCCTCCCCCACTGCTCTTGTCCCTACCTAACTGTACAGTGCCTTGAGACATCCTCTCACTGTGAAAGGCGCTATATAAATATAAGTTTTGATTGATTGATTGAATTCTGAATTGGCACCAGTTCATGACAAAAAATGCCAATAACTCAGCACTAATCTTCCCCAATGTTCCTCTTTAGAGCTGATACCGAGTGACAAGAGTGGAAATGGGTTCTGCTCCCCAGCTAGAACATCCCTGATGTCATGAATTGCGAACAAAATTCATCAAAACAAAAGATGGAAATCTTAAGAAATCACATGCTCGGCTTCATCAAGTCGGACTCCGTACAACCCACTTTCACTGTTTTGATGCTTTGCCTTTACTGTGTTACAACGAACAAAGGACAAACAATAAAAACAAAGCGGAAGCACTTGATCAATTGTGTCTTCTACTGTGTATGAGTCATGTTTTTGCCCATCATCCTAGCAAAAGCAAGTATAGAATGGAATGAAATACAGATTTAAGTTACATGCGAACCCTCTACCTCTACCCTCCCCATCTCAAGCCAAATTACTGCAACAAGAGTTAAAGCCCTTCATGCTGTTTTATCTTTTGCAAGACACATAGGACAAAAACACAAAATATTACTGTCAGCCTATCACTTGACCCGATAATTATCCACTCAGAAATAGAATTCCAACATTACCCAGTAGCATGTGTCTCACCTGTGCGAGATTTTCATCTGGCTTCTGACGTATTTCCTAGATATTCAGAAACACAAACCATTCAGTGAACTCCCCAAACATTCAAAACAATTCATTGTTAAATTACTTGCGATTCTCTCACTCTGCATCAGTTGTTCACTGTTGATTGGTTGGACTGGTGCATTAAGTGATTGAAGTTATCCTCCTCTATACCGTGCACATATTATAATTATCATAATATTAATCCTGCATTTGATATACCACCATTCTTGTCAGAAGGACGTCAGAAAGCATCACAGCTACTGTAAAGTTCACAGGGGAACATGGCAGACAATTTGTGTACAGCAATGTCCCACAAACAGCCATTGAGTGATTGACCAATTTTATTTAGGGGATTGTTGGACACTGGGAGAAACTCCCCCTTTTATTCCCCTTTTATTCCGAACAAACAAGATGACAGTGAAATGTTTTGAAATTAAGAAGATAAACGGTAGGAACGGTGTGTTAAAATCTCAGGGTGGGGGCCAAGGTCATTTCCAATGGTCAGTCTTTAGAGAAGCACTCCACAGGAAAGCAGTAGTGTTCTGTTACTTTGCCACTGTATTTCATTGTGGATCCATAAATGGATCTCAAGACATATTCTGTCCCTTTTTGGAGGAAATCCTCCATACATCACATGAAACTCAACTTCTAATATATGGGTGGGAGCTGAGGTCTTGTCCAAAGGCAAAATGTACATGGGGATTCCCAGGCAAAAAGTCAGTTTACATCCAAACATCCCTCATGTAGCCATGAAGTGACAGCAATATTACAGTTTTGCTGAGCGGTTCTTTTCTCAATGCCTAGTTATTATTTGGTGTATTGTGGGATTGGAAAAGGCATATAATACACCAGAATGTGAAGGCCAGAAGAAACTCCCACAACATAAACAGCATTCCCTGCAATTCACACCAACATGCAAGATCTTGGACCAGATTGCAAGTTGTGAGTAATTTAAGGAGGATTTCCTGAAGAAAACACAGTTTGTGATGTGAGCATTACACTGTTCAACCCAATTGTGGGAGTGAAGAGAGGGTGCACAGTTAAAGGAGTGTTCTGCAATAAAAGTGTACAGACCTTCTTCTTCAACCATGCCTTCGGCCACCTACCCACCTTCCCCTGACCTGCATTTCATTTAGCTCCTTATCACATAGTTGAGACGTCTCAAAACACTTCACAGGATATACCGTAAAGTGGATTGACTTTTATTTTGTGAGTGATCTGGTTGTACAGAATCATCCATGTGACACCTTAGTATTGTACAATATAGCATTTGTTCAGTACAGTACTGCAAGCCTTAAAAACTAAAATCCAAGCAATATTTTCATCTGACCTCATCTCCAGTACCTCTGGCTTTATTTGAGATAATTTTTTCATCCTTTACTATAGATTCATCCGTATCAGTATCTGGGATAAGAAGAAAATATGCTTCAAATATTTCTAAATTGCACACTAGGACAATGTTTCATCGCAACAAGGTAATAATAATATAATAATAATCCTTGCATTTGATATGGCGCTTTTCATATCTTATCAACGTCTGAAAGCACTTCAGAGAATATACTGTAAAGTGAATTGACTGTATATTTGTGGGCAAAGCAGGATGTGTCCCTCCGTAACTGAAAACCCAGTGGTCTTCAACACGACAGGGCTTTAGAAAGCCTGCGGACATTATTCTGAAAGGGTGGTGGTGGCTGATTCCATAACAACTTTTAAAAGAGAAGTGGATGGTTATTTGAGGAGGAAAAGTTTGCGGGGTCATCGGGAGACAGCTGGGGAATGGGATTGACTTTCGAAAGCTCTTTTCCAAGAGCCAACACAGACACAATGAGCCGAATGGCCTCCTTTTGTGCTGTATGATTCTATGATATTGTAGTGTAATGTTGTGTGCCCTGATAAAAAAAAACATGGCATTCCATTGATCAACAAGCTTACCACAGGAAAAAGTCTCTGATAACAGTGAAAGATCCAGACAATGTGAAATTTTTTCCAATCCACTGAAGCTGATAGTGCTGTCATGACCAGCAATCTTCTTTTCTACTTGGTTGTTTTTAGTTTCAATTTCATCCTAGTCAGAAGGCCAAGAGTAGAAGTGTGACAGTGTGTACATGGAAATAATGCATCAAACAAAAACATACTACTGTAATACAAAAACAGGCAGATGTCAAGGACTTTTGAAATATAACCTATATTTTATTAGCTTTGTTGATAACAGTTTCACTTTGGCTGGAAACATTCAGTGATCAATAATCACACTTAAATCTTTTTTCTTCTTGACTTACTTCATTGGTTACAATTGAATGTTATATCCTGTACCAATGTGCTTTACTTTTGGTTTAACTATATTAAAATCTGTTGTTCCTCAGGGCAAGGCTGATCAATCAATTAGTTCACATCTTGAATGTATTTATTTCACTTATGTTTATTAACTGGTCATAAAATTTGGTTTCATTTAAAGCTTTTATATTAAAATCAATAGTTAAAGATAAACCTTAATTTCATGGCTGAGATTGACTCGTGTCTATACATTTTATATACAACTTTATGGCTACATCCAGGATCACACCAGTACCTGAGATATCTCTGACGTTGTACTGAGAGTTTCAAATTCAATTGACAGTTCATCTTTCTGGTTGCTGGCTGAACTGGTATCTGGCTGAGAAATGCTGTCAAATTGATACTGGCTGCAGATACCCTCTTCGGATTCTACATTGTCCACATCTGTGCTCCATTTCTGAACCTTCTCATCATTCATTCCCAATTGCTGAAAAATTTCTATAAAAACATTGAAGTATGATTTTAAAATTGCCAAATATTTCAAACAACCCATACAAAGCTCAATGTTTAAATTTAGACAAAGCAAACATTCTTATTTATAAGGTATGCAAAATAGTATTATTTTGTATTGCATTGCAGACAAAAAACACCTAGTAATTTTGTGCCAATCACAGAAAGATGGAAGGGAGAATTGCTATTTTGTACCAATACATCTTAGTCAAAAAGTTTACATCAATTGGGAAATTGGCAGTAAACAATTCACAAGCACCGTTTTGCTCTATAAAATTCAGCTTTTGCTGTATTTAATGTTGGAATATATTATCACAAATTTTTGTGTTTGAATTTTATACAATTGTGGGTATTCTTGAAGTTTCTTGATGTTTACTCTCATTATCAAGTATTTCTAATACTCTCTATTCGCTTCTAGCATCCGGATTTTAATTGAGACTTATGGTTTGCAAACCCCTCTTTGTCACTTAAAATTCTCTCGAATGAAACTAGTCTGGGCACTCAGGTCCCTCTTCCTTGTAATAATAAAAATCCCTGCATTTTCCTATCATTTCTTGTTCTTTCATGTCAAGGGAACACCTAAAAACATTTCACCCAATAAAGTGTAGTGATTGTATTTTATAGGTAAACACAGCCTATTTTCGCACAGCCATGATCCACAAACAGCCATGTAGTGAATGACATTGGTGTCCTCTTTGGTGCAATAAGAGTTGTTGGGGAGTTTAAAAGCTAAATAATTCACCAGGAACCCAGTGAAATAAACACGATAAACAACAACACTAAAATTACATTTATAGAGCGTCTTTCACATCGGGAGGACATCCCAAGATGCTGAACATTCAGGGTTCGGGACCCGAGCATGGGTAAGGGGCAGGTTAGGAGGATGGGGAGGTGTTAGGGCGGCAGAAGGCACGATCGAAAAGGAGGGTCTTGAGACCGGCCTTGAAGAAAGCAAGGGAGGAAGCAAGGTGAAGAGACTGTGGATGGAGCTCCAGAGTGTGGGGGCAGAGAGGCTGAAAGCCTGGCCATCGATGGTTGGGTGGGAGACATGGAGCAGGCCGGAGCCCACTGAACGGAGGAGGCGGGCAGGTTGGTAGCAGTTAGAGTTAGCAGGTCGGAGAGATGGGAAGGGATAAGGTCATGAAATGTTAAACAAATATTTAACAAGTAGCAACATACAATTATCAAATCAAGATGATCAACAAATAGCCTAATAATAATCACTTAGGCAACCTCAGTTCGACTCCCCACCAAAATCTATCCATTTCTTTCTCCAACTCAACATCAACAGAACTGGAGCTATTCTGCTTGGCTGCTATCACTGCATCCTAACTTGAGGTGCTGACCTATCAACCTCTCTCCAGTTGCTCACTCCAGATATCAAGCTGTGCAGAGCCTCAGTATTTTATTCAACCCTGATCTTTAAATCATTAATCAAGACTCTAATCAATAATGCTTTCTTCTGTCTCCACAACATTGTCCAAGTCTGGTTCTACACTCTTCCAAGCGTCTGTCACCTCCACACTTTTCTTTTCTTAGCTACACTTTCCATGTGTTCCAGACCATCCACAGTACACATCCTCTCCTGCACAAGTCTCCACAAGCTCACCTCCCCCAATTTTGCCCAGCTGAACTGGCCTCCTATTCTTCAGCAGATCAACTTTAAGATCCTCGACCCCACCTTCAAATGCCTCCATGGCATTATCCGAATCTACGACAACAACAACAAATTATATTTATATAGCGCCTTTTAAATTTAGAAGGATATCCCAAGGCGCTGGACAGTTAAGGGTTTGCACCCACCTGGACATTGAAATCAAGAAGGTTGGAGACCAGGGGGAATGGGGATGGGAGTATGGCCACCCCCACTCTCCCTAACCTGAATCTAACGCTGTGATCTCCTGTAACCCTATTTCCCCGCCATTCCACCAGCTGTAAATGAGTTATAAAAGCTTTTGATGTCGATCTCATCTTTCTAGCAATAAGAAAGGTTCCACAAAGTTCAAAATTCATTTTTTATTTCAATTTATTTTACGGATCAATCAGTGGAAGGGATGGAGTAGGAAACAAGAAGACTCATCATCAAAACTCTTACCTTCAGCGAAACCAATATTCGTCTCAGGCTGGTTATTTTGTTCTCGAAAGCTGCTCTGAGTCACTATAGGCAAATTATTGTTGGAGGCATGATAGCTCTGAAAACTATTACAAAGATGAAGAGGAGATATTGAAAATTTCACAAGTGATTAACTTAGAGATGATCTCCCCCCTGCACCCCATTCTTCCCAGTTAATCACTCACCGTCTTTGACCTTTTATATTTTTAATTCGGGAGAGCTCCATGAAGGAAAATTAATGCCAATCCTTACATCAATGTTGCCACAGCCCTCCTCTGTCCGCAAGCATCAGTTCACAACTCCCACACGTGAGCTTGCACAACCACTTCTGTGACCTCACTGCCCACCACTCTGTGACCTCACTGCCCACCACTCTGTGACCTCACTGCCCACCACTCTGTGACCTCACTGCCCACCACTCTGTGACCTCACTGCCCCCCACTCCGTGACCTCGCTACCCTCCGCTCTGTGACCTCACTGGCCCCCCGCTCTATGACCTCATTGCCTCCCGATCTATGACCTCACCGCGCCCTGCTCTGTGACCTCACTACCCTCCACTCTGTGACCTCACTGGCCCCCGCTCTGTGACCTTACTGCCCCCCAAACTGTGATCTCACCGCCCCCCCGATTGTTGTGTGTTTGTCTCTCTGTGACGTCATGAATCGGAGCTTGCCTGGGTTCCAGTGGGACATCACATCAAAGAGAGACCTCTACTAACCAGTCAACATACAAGAGTCAGTAACTACAGGGTATCAATTTAAGATAGTTATGAATATAATAATCCTTGCATTTGAGATAGCACCTGATCATATTTTCAAGACGTCTCAAAACACTTCGCATAAAATACTGTATATTTTGTGGGTGAAACACAGCAGCCAGTTGCACAGAAAACAGTGTATCACAAACAATAGTGGATTGAGTGACCAAATTTAATTTATTTTGAAGGAATTATTACCCCTGGAAAAGTGATCCGACAATCGATTAACACCTGGGTCACTACTTACGTTTAGGTAAACATATGCGTGTTTGAGTAAGGAAATTTGACCAACATTTCACTATGCCCGGAATCAAACAGCTACAGGACAACAAACAAGCAAATGAGGAGGTTAGATATTTTTCACATACAATGGTAGTTGAGTGGTTAGGATATGGAATGTCCTGTCAGGAGTGGTATTGAGGAAAAATATATATTGGCCTTCAAGAGTGAACAAGACAAATGCTTTATAAAGAGTCAGGTACAAGGAGTTTGCAGAACAGGCAGGTAGGTGGTACCGAAAGGATTGCCTTGAGGGAACTGGCAAAGACACGATGGGCCCAATAGCTTTCTCTGTGCTATAAATTTCTATAGTATTGTGTTCATTTCTATTTATTGGTGTGCTGATGTGTGAATTCCCAGTCAAACGAAGGGGAGCTGGTGGCAGAGGGCAGGATTGCCTGAAATTACAATACGTTTGTAGCCGAACCTGCACCAAATACGACCATATACTAGCCAATAGTATGTGTTGCCTTCTACGGATAGCAGCTTGGCCAATTTAGAGCAAATTTAGGCCAATTTAGGCCCCCCAAAATTCAAAACTTTGCCGTGTAACAAAAACCCGCACAATTGGGCGTGAACCCGCTCAACACAGCGACATTGGGGGAGAATAGATACGTCAGGGTGAGGCCCCGCCTGGCGGAGTGACGTATCGGTGAGGCCCCGCCTGGCGGAGTGACGTGTCGGTGAGGCCGCGCCTGGCGGAGTGACGTATCGGTGATGCCGCGCCTGGCGGAGTGACGTGTCGGTGAGGCCCCGCCTGGCGGAGTGACGTGTCGGTGAGGCCGCGCCTGGCGGAGTGACTTGTAGGTGAGGCCCCGCCTGGCGGAGTGACTTGTCGGTGAGGCCCCGCCTGGCGGAGTGATGTATCGGTGAGGCCGCGCCTGGCGGAGTGACGTATCGGTGAGGTGTGGGGCAGGCAGAGCGGCCATGATGGCGCGGGTTGGCCTCGCGGAGCAGCTCGAGCCCGGACAGTTTGATGATGTGGAGAGCGACATGTGAGTGAGAATCAAATTATGATATACATACATACATATATATACATAGATAAATATATATATATATATATATATAGAGAGAGAGCTCCTTTGGTGACTGACTCACTGGTGTGTCACAGACTGAAGGCAAATGTTTGGAGAATTATTTTATTTATTGATCTTGCTCCTGGTGGCCTCGCCTTTACACAAGTCAGTCAGTCTGTCTGTCAGTCAGTCTGTCTGTGTCTGTCTGTCAGTCAGTCTGTGACTGTCTGTCAGTCAGTCTGTCTGTGTCTGTCTGTCTGTCTGTCTGTCTGTCAGTCTGTCTGTCTGTGTCTGTCAGTCTGTCTGTGTCTGTCTGTCTGTGTCAGTCTGTCTGTGTCAGTCTGTCTGTCTGTGTCTGTTAGTCTGTCTGTCTGTGTCTGTCTGTCTGTCAGTCAGTCAGTCAGTCTGTCTGTTTATTAGTGCTGAGATAAAGGAAAGCTTGTAAGCTCATGGTGAGCGTCTTCAAAACACTTCATAAAATATTCCTGTTTTTATAGATACTGTATATAGGACATCATGGGGATAATAATAATTCATCCATTGTGTGTGTGTGTGTAATAATAATCCTTGCGTTTGATACAGCGATTTTCACATCGTCTGGACGTCTCAAAGCGCTTCACAGAATGTACTGTAAAGTGAATTGCCTGTATGTTTGTTGGAGAAACGCGGCAGCGTGGATTGAATGATCACTTTATTATTGTGCTTTCCCTTGAGGGATTATTATCAGTGTCAGTAGAATGTGCACATATAAAATGTACGGTACAGCACATATAGGATATTACATATACCGGTAGTACAGATATTATATCTCAAAAGTGCTTCTGTCGGATATTTCACCTCTGAGAAGACGTGAAGGCAACATGTCAACATGTTGCTTCTGTCCGTTTCTCTTCGACCGCGCCTTTGGTCACCTATCTACTAGGGTGCATCAAACACCCCATGATTCTTAAAAGTGTTTGTTTTTGACTTGTCCCTAGATTAAATATTTTCTAAAAATAATAACTTCTGCAAAATTTCAGCAAAATTCACATTTGTTTATGTGGGCCACCGGACGTTTGAATATTTGAGTTGCAAACCTGCTAAATTCAGCAGGTTCAGAGACCCAATTTTTAAATATTTCAATTTTTCATAGCTACTTGCCATGGAATCAATAAGTGGAAGTAAATAAACAACAAATGGCAAAATTTTAGCAGAACTGATATGATTCTTGACCACTTTACCAACATTTTTATGCAATTTTCATCTATATTACATTAACATCTGTCAACTTACATGTACGGTACACTTTGTACATAAAGACAACATCGATGTTATCAGATCTGGAGATATGCATGTGGGAAAAGATCTGTTCTCCTTCAATACAATGTTCAGTTTTGTTTATTTAGCTGTCAGCCTTTGCCTTGCGTTTTCGCAGATTTGGGAGAGACCAAATCTTCTTCAACAACTTGAAGAACATTTTGGTAGTGACCCTCACTTCTTGATGCAGAGAGAAAGTCTGAACTTAATTTCACTCCCCGCTCAGCACAGTCATTGATGACATTAAGTGCATCAACATTAGCTAGGGAGGCTTGATAGGCAGCAGACTCTGGCCATGCATCAACAGGCTCAGTTAGGAACTCATGATTTATCTCTAGAATGTTCATTGTGAACCATAAATCCCTGGTATTGTAGGTATTGTAGATTCTGTACAGCAGGTATTGTAGATTCTGAGATGTCTGAAGGAAATTCAGGCTTTCCAAAGCCAGTTCCATAACGGGCTCTTGGAGTGACAAAGTCGCCATCTGGCTTTGCGGCAAGCAGACTAAGAGCTAGTGCATGTCGCTGTTCTGTTGGTACTTTGTTACTGAAGAGAGCGATGGGTACCATTTCAGAACTCAGGTACCACTGATGACGAGTGAATGCCGAAAGTGAGCTGTCTGAAACCGTTGGATTAACATCCCTGTACTTGCTTTAGAGTCTGATTCGGGAGTTGATGGAGGTCCAGTTTCTGCTTTATCAGCCATGGTTGAGATCAATAAAATACACCAATGTGCAAAAGAATGTAAGCCTACAACTGATCTCTGAGACTATAGTCAAATGATGCTACACAGATGATGATGAAAATATAGATGTCTCCAGATTACATGCACCATGCTCATGGACTAATTTTAGCAACATAATTATGCAATGGAAATTCCCACTTCTAGGGGAATGGGGATTTCTTTAGATTGCATGACCTTAGAATCAATAGGAAATCCCCATTTCTAAGAATTCTAAGACTGTGGGAAGATATTTTGAAGTACTACCAATGGGAAACACAAAACCACAAAGGTGAATTCCAATTGTGAGATTGTTTTATTTGAGTCCTATTATATTATTGTAGACTACAAATTGTTTTAAATATTGAAATTATTTGGAATGCAAGAACAATGTCATTATCAGACATCAGTTTGGCACCAACACAGTATTCAAGGCTCTAATTATATATCTGGCATTTTAGTCATTTTTTTGTAAAAATATTGTTTTGAATGATCATATTTAAAATATATAGTTTTAATTAGGACTTTTAACTATCAATATTAGGTGTAGAAATCATATTTTGACAATTGAGTAACTTTTAATTGACTTAATTGGTATGGTTTTGTATTTTACTTTTTAACCCTTTCAGTACCAAAGGCGCAATAATGCACCAGCTTTATACACAAATCCCATAGAACAATATTTTGCTGGTAACTAAAGGGTTAAGCCTGCCAAATTCGGCAACCTTGCAGTTAAACATTTCAAGTGCAAGGTGGCCCACCTAAACCAGCTTCAAAGTACCTAAGATTTTACTGGTGGTGTTTTCTACACAAATGGAAACTTTTTAGACTAGGGACAGAAACAAATCTTGACGGAAGGGGCGTTTGATGCACCCTACTATCTACCCTTCCCTCCGTTATTGCGAAGCGGTCTGAGACGTCGTCCAGCGTGGAGGGCACTATATAAATCGAAGTTGCTGTTGTTGTTGTTGTTTGTCCCTCTGTTCTAACCACCATTTGACTACCTTTAAACTGTCTTCCCTTTACTCTCTGAATAACATCAAACCCTTATTCAATGGGAAAACAGTACATATCCAAGTCATAATTGTGGAGCACATTTTTACTATTCAACATTGAATTTTAAAGTTTTAGTTTCCTTGACTTCCCTTCTCCCCGTAGTGTTTGAGTTTTGCTATTTTTACCTACTTAGTTACATTAACGTCCAGTGATTTCAAGGCAATGAACTAATAAGCCCTGTATAGTGTAGGTGATGAATAACCTTTTGAATAGCCAGGAGAAACTTCAATGAGCTGCCCCCCCCCTTCCCCTTACTGCAAACTCCAGTTAATGGTGCTATAATATTATGTTACTACTTGGAGTTGTTCGTGTTGGTTCTGTAATTGTTTTGAAAAAATAAACTTTATTCAATAAAGTCACAATTTGTTTGATCGGTGAAACATAATCTAGTTTTGTCATTAGTTTAATGTTTTTTTGTTCATAATCACAGTGACTGTCCTGAACAAACCGAGGCAGTGAGAACGGCAGAGAAAGAAATCAAAAACCTGCAGCTGAATTGCCCAGATGATGAGGAAGCGGATATTGAAAGTGATGAAGATGAAGCATGGGACTGGGATCAGTGCAGTGGAGATCTTACCAAATGCTATGCTGCTGCCAGGAGAAGCAACCAACAGGTAATGCAAACCATTCTGGCTTCCATCTTTATTAGATTAAATTAGTATCTTATTTACAATTAAAAAAACTGAATACTGGACAAAAAATGGCTAGATGGAAACTAGACTGTCGTCATAAGTATACTGAAATCAGGTGATTTCGGTCCCACTTGCCACATTAAACATTCTAATCTTAGAGATTAAATTAAAGTGTATACTGAAGATACGGTTTAATTCCCATATACAAATAGTGAAATTGCAGTGTATGGTGGACTGTTCACAAACCTAAATAATTTATGCATTTTCTTGTCCTAGTGCCCCTTTATGTAATGTATATCATGATTAAACTTTTATTTGGCAGACTCTTGATTTGGGTATCATATGTTATTTATGTTTCTGTACTTGAGCTTCTTGATATAGGAGAGGTGGGGGCTTGTGTGGAGTATAAACACCCGGCACTGACAATTGAGCAAATTGGTCTATTTCCATGCTGTTTCATTTTATTGGCATCGTAACATCAAAAGTGAAATCTATTCTCCTGTATTTTTGTCACTTTAGGCAAACAGACAGAATCCTTCCAATTCAGCAAAGATGTCTACTCCAACTGACAAAGCTCTCGGAAAGTTTGAACATAAAATTAACCTTGGTAAGTTTATTATCAAACCCTCATTATTAACCAGCATCATCAGAATATTAAATTGAAAGGCATGTAAACTTTAACAAAATGGAAAAATTGGATGTAAGATGCATTTTAATTATTGCTGCTTCAACATTCTCATTCTATCTAAATGGTTATTTTAAACCTTCACTATTCTGATATGTTCACTTCATTTTCTGACTTGAAGTTTTGCAATGCAAGGTTTGCAATTGATATCCTTCAATAAAACTCAACATAAAATAGATCATCCAGTAAAAACAAAATTTGGATTGTTAAATTCTTATTTTAACAATAACCAAACTTATATAGGAAATAGGAATATATTGTTTTTTTGTGGAGAACAACATTGGCCTCGTCAATGATGCCTCCCAGAGTTGAATATTCCACCAGTATTCATTTTGTAAAGAATGGAGATCAGAGCTATGGTACCTGACTCAACAAACAGTCTCTTTGATGAGAACAATTGATCTGAAAAAGCACAAGGCCAGTTATAGTTAATACTGTCAGCAGGTTACTTTCCCAGCTATCCAGCTGGTACATTCATTTTTCTTTAGGTGGGGGGAGACAGGAGTTACAGATCCTATGGTATGTTAACAGGTACCACTGTCAAAAATTACAGATCCTAATTATGATTAATACAATTGTCAAATCTAAACATTAGTTTGTGATTATTTAACTTCCTTTTTGATTTATGTTTTCAGATAAGCTACATTTTGCTGATTCTGTAATAAACAGAGTAACTGAAAAGTCAAGACAGAAGCATGCAGAAACGTAAGTAAAACCTGTGTCAGGGCTAATTTAAAATTGGTTGATAAAGGTGTGCGAAATGTAAATTAATGTACTACTACCTTATGGTTTTATTATATTTGAGTAGTTGGTTATGACTGCAGGATTCAATATATTTGATCTGGTTTAAAGCTCTTCATAAAATCGGACATTTCTGCTTTATTTGTAGGTATCGTGTTAAGGATAAGTCTGACCGAGCTACTGTGGAGCAGGTAATCAAGGCTTACTAACTGCAGTGAGATGCTACCTTGCCTGAAGGATGTATAAAAATGGAAGTTGTTGTTGATGCTGATGGATTTGCCTACAAAAACATATGTTGAACATTTTGCTTATTAACTAGTAATGCTGCTTTAAATCGGGAAGAGAATTGATAAAGGAAAATGTTGACTTGTCTTGATCAGTCCTTCGCATTATATAAATATGTAAGCAATTCTGTACTACTCTTGAAATTAAAACTGAGGTTTTACTATTAATTCTTAGGTACTCGATCCAAGAACTCGAATGATTCTGTTTAAAATGTTAAGCAGAGGCGTGGTCTCAGAAATCAATGGCTGTATTAGCACAGGAAAAGAGGTAGGTGAGAATTTTGGTCTGATTTGTGTAAGAGTGGCGAGTGTCACTGCTTATAGTTGTAAATGTGTTATGATAGATGCTTTGCAATATAATGAAAAAACATATAAGAAGTAAGGAATATGATTATTAAGACAATCATGTAGGCAGTTATGCGTACATGTACACACACACACACTCGTTTCTTGACATCCCACAATCTGAAGGCCAGGGTTGTAGGTAGTTGTTATTCAACTCTCCCGTTATTTTATTACCTCAGTTTGTATCGGTCTCAATGTGCTCTCTTGCTTTCGTTTCATCCATAAATCCACAATCCTTCAAGGCTACTTTAAACTGAACTAAAGCCAAAGTAATTACTGAAATTCTCTCATCAGTTAGCAATTTGGGGAGTGTATATAATAAGGTGGAATAAGCTGCAGAAACCTGACTCAATTGTGTGTGTGTGTGCACGTACGCACAACTACCTACATGATTGTCTTAATAATCATGTTTCTTATAATATGTTTTCTCATTATATTGCAAAGCATCTATCACAACAAATATGCACCATAGATGTATGCCATCTGGGTTGCTGACTTGGATTAGGTGATGTAAAATTATAGTTATTTGCAACAATGACATACAGTGCTACTCCTATATTTTAAATTTTGATTGTTGTATGAAAATAATCAGAAATTTAACGGGTGAAAATGCACATAGTAGGATACTTTTGAATTTGATATAATTCGGAAATATTTTTATTTTCCTTTATCTTCCTCATAAGTAGTACCAAAGTATTCCCAGTGAGCATTTCCTTAACAAAAAGGTTCTTCATTATAGAATTTTAAGATTATTTAACCCTTGTAAAATGATGTTTGTTTTTCTAATAGGCAAATGTATATCATGCAACTACAAGCCATGGGGAGAGCAGAGCAATAAAGATTTATAAAACCTCAATCTTAATGTTCAAAGATCGTGATAAATATGTCAGTGGTGAATTTAGGTGAGAGTTTTGCTGGTTTAAATTTGTTTTAAATTTGTACATTTTCTTAACTTGATTGAAACAGGAAACATACAGAGTCCTCAGTCATGACCGAGTGTACATGTATTGAAACCATTAATACTAATAATAATATGAATATTAATAAGGGCATTGCCGTTTTCTTTTAGTTACAACAATGGGATTTGTTAGATACTTTGTCTTTTTTTTTAATGCTGATTTTGTTGAAGAAAACTGATAGCTGTTTGTTTTGCAGATTCCGTCGTGGATATTGTAAAGGCAATCCAAGAAAAATGGTCAGGACGTGGGCAGAGAAAGAAATGCGAAATTTGATCAGGTACCAAAAAAAGGGAGCTTTGGGGGTAGGGTGGTCTAATTGACTATATTTCCTAATAGAGTATCTTGGATATGAGATCAAATGGAAGGATTATTATTATTATTAGCTTTGTTACTTTAAGGATTTAATACTCTTTAAATAACTTTTTTAAATACAGGTTACAAACAGCAGAAATCCCATGTCCAGAACCAATCATGCTCAGGGGTCATGTTCTTCTTATGGGCTTTATTGGTAAAGATGAGATGTAAGTATATTTATTTAAAACTATCAAATTATTTAATTCAAAGTTTGGAGTGAGTCAGAAAAAAAATCGTTAAAAGAGTGAGACAAAACATTTATTAGAAGAAGCATTTTCTGGCACAGTATATTACATAAGTTGAATAATATAAGAGATAAATATACTTCAGTACATCATTCGCCAGGAGCTACTCTAGCAGCATAATTATGAATTAAAATTGTGAGTATCCCATTGAGCTCAATAAGTTTTCTTTCATATAGAGATTTTTTTCTTTTTTTAGTATGCATGAAGAGGGTTATTCTAAAGCACGCTCCTAGAATTTCCTTTTTCTCTAACTTATAAATATCAGTCAATTCACTTTACAGTATATTCTGTGAAGTGCTTTGAGGCTTCTAGAAGACATGAAAAGTGGTATATCAGTTGCAAGGATTTAAAAACATTATTTCCTGTTTTAGAAAACCATCAATCTTATTTAATTCTTTTTGATGGTCACTGGTTTATATATAATCTACATACTTTCTTAATCTTTTAAATTTAATTCTAATTGAAGATACAGTAATTTAAGAATTTTTGAATTGATGATGAGCTCAAATCAAATTTGTGCGTTAAATAACATGCTTGTGTGTGTGATGTCCTCTATTGCTCGTAAACAGCCAACTATGTTTCTCTTTAGAGTATGTATTTGTTCTAAATGTTTGGTGGCAAAACCAGAAATTAATTATGTAAACTGAGGTAGTAATGGGTACCTACTGTTTGTACATCAATCTTCCTTGCATAAGTTTCAGTAATTGCGCATACCAATGTACATATTCGTATCCACCACTGTAGCCATCCTGAACACAGAAACAATATTCAGTATTTTAATCTTTTTACATTGCAGCCCAGCTCCATTGTTGAAAAATGCCCATCTTACTGAATCTAAAGTCCGTGAGCTCTATCTGCTTGTCATTCAGTACATGCGGAGAATGTACAAGGATGCCAGACTGGTTCATGCTGATCTCAGTGAATTTAACATTCTGTAAGTTACTGTTTGATATTTGTTTGGAATGCCTTGCTTTTTGGTTTATTTTTATATGATTAGATATTTGAAAGTTCATAGCTACAAAGGTTTACTTGTATTGAGCAAGTGATAATCAGCAAACAATAATTGATACTGAATACATTATTCCAATAATTTTTGTTATCCTTTTATAAACAATTACTGGTTATAAATCCTCATTGTTGTAATATTTATATAATCTGATATTGTTATTTAATTATTTGTTGCTCATGATTCAGGCAGAAGTGATGCAGTTTGTGGGTTCAAATGTGTTTTTTGATAATTGCACCACAAATGTGGTTGAAAATTTAGTAGACTATTTGCAAAAATATTTTGCAATTTAGAAGTAACGTTGAGTGTTTATAATTTATATCAAAGGGAATCATTATTGTAATACTTCCACTTAATTACTTTTAACAAGTATGAGACTCATTTGATAAATAAGACAGTTGACTTTCATTTTGCTAATGGGAATGAATATGGTTGTTTAACTATCTTTGTCTATGATTAAAAGTTTCATTAAAAGTAATTGGAAATAAAAGTTTGTGGAAGCAGGTAATTGGCACTTTCACATTTTTAATCCCAAAGGTACCACAATGGGGGAATTTACATCATTGATGTATCCCAGTCAGTGGAGCACGATCACCCGCATGCCTTGGAGTTTCTTCGAAAGGATTGTCTGAACATTAATGGTGTGGGGAAAACTATCAGTTGTTTCTGGTTTGATTTTATCTGTTTAACCAATGATTATGGGGAGCAGTGGACTGGGTGATTCAAAGGGGGAAGTTTTAAGGTGGAGCATAGTTAGAGAGGGAGCAAGTAGGGTAGAAGGAAGGTAGCATCTGAAAGTTCGGCCACTGATGATGGTGTGGTAAGGGAGGGCATATGTTGCAAGCCTGAGTCAGTCAAGTGGAAGGGCCAAGCAGAGGAGTAGGGTAGGAGAAGATTGCAGAGATGAAGGAGGTGATAGAGTGTGGAGGCATTTGTCTGATGACAAGCACCTTGAAAGCAATTAGCTGGGGTGGAGTTTGGTGCAGGTGAGGATGTGGGTGGTGGGAGTTTTGGGTGAGGTGCAGCTTTGAATTGCAGAGCAAGTAAGATCAGCAAGATGTACATTCCCCTCAATCTGGTCGGAAATTATGTTCATTATTTTATCTCTTAATATGTTCACAGAATTTTTCCGTAAACACGATGTTGCTGTGATGACAGTACGAGAGCTCTTTGAGTTTGTTACAGATCCTTCAATTACAGAAGATAATTTAGATGCTTATCTTGAGAAGGTAAGACTTTGTACACCCAGTTTGTTATTGCTAAATATGTTTCTAGGTCTTAAACACCTTGGTTAATGATCAACTCTAACATCATTGTGGATATGTTTCTAGGCAATGGAAATAGGTGCAGATAGAACTGAGGAAGAGCGATCCAATCAGGACAAAGTAGATGAAGAGGTGAATCTTTTGCTTGACTTTCTTCCCTTTTTAAAACTATTTATTATGTTGTTAATGGGTTTGCATTAGGCACTGACCCAATACAACATTAAACAAATGATAAACAAATCACCACATGAATGTTGTTAAGCGTGGAGATTGGCTGCATTATGATGATCTGAACCCTTAGCATTGAAGTTAAGCTGTATTTTTATAGTGTTTTAAATGTCACCTAGAATAAGAACTTAAGAATTAGGAAGAGTAGGCCGTTTGGCCCCTCGAGCCTGCCCTGCCATTCAATAAGATCATGCCTGATCTATTCTAACTCCACCTACCCACCTTATCTCCACATCCCTTAATCCCTTTATCCACAAGAAATTTATCAATCTCAGTCTTGAATATGTTCAAGGACTGAGCATCTACAGTCTTTTGGGGTAGAGAATTCCATAAATTCACTACCGTCTGAGTGAAGAAGTTTTTTCTCAACTCAGTGCGAAAAGGCTGACCCCTAATTTTAAGACTGACCCCTGGTTATTGTTTCTCAAACCAGGGGAAAAAGTCTCCCACTATCTACTCTGTCGCGCCCCTTAATAATCTTATAGGTTTCTATAAGATCACCTCTCATTCTTCTATATTCTACAGAATATAGGCCTAGATTACTCAACCTATCCTCATAACTCATCCCCTTCATCCCAGGTACCAACCTAGTGAATCTACTTTATACCCCCTCCAAGGCGAGTACATCCTTTCTTGAATAAGGAGACCAAAACTGCACACAATATTCTAGTATTACAGCCACAGAAGAGATCATTCTGCTCATTGCTTGTGCTGGTTCAAAAAACTATCCAATCAGTTCCACTCCCCACTCTATCCTTGCAACTGTTCCCTTTTAAAGTAGATATCTAATTCACTTTTGAAAGTTGTTATTGAACCTGCTTCACCACCCTTTCAGGCAGTTTATTCCAGATTATAACAACTTTCTGCAAAATAAATACATAAAATTCTCCTCATCTTCCCTCTGATACTTTTGCCAATTATTTTAAATCTTAAGTGGCCTGGATACAGACCTACCTGCCAGTGGAAACAGTTCCTCTACATCTACTCTTATCAAAACCCCTTATAATTTTGAACACCTCTCTTAGATTTCTCCTTAAACGCCTCTGCTCTAAGGAGAGCAATCCCAGTCTAGTCTCTCCACATAACTAGTTCCTCATCCCTGGTAGAATTCTGGCAAATCTCTTCTGCACCCTCCAAGGTCTTGATATCCTTCCTAAAGTATAGTGCTCAGAATTGGCACAACATTCCAACTGATGCCTTACCATTAACTTAATAAAAAATAATAATGCTTGCATTTGATATAGCGCTTTTCACAAAACCCCCCAGAATATACTGCAAAGTGAATTGATTGTATATTTATGGTAAAAATGCAGCAGCCAATTGCACAAAGCA
This sequence comes from Hydrolagus colliei, assembly GCA_035084275.1. Classification (NCBI taxonomy): domain Eukaryota; kingdom Metazoa; phylum Chordata; class Chondrichthyes; order Chimaeriformes; family Chimaeridae; genus Hydrolagus; species Hydrolagus colliei. The sequence continues at coordinate 114,254,017 of CM068743.1, forward strand.
ATGTCCCACAAAGAGTTGCGGATAACTATTCCTTTTATATCATGATAATAATAAAGTCTTGTAAAGGATTAGCAGAACTTCCTTGTTTTTATACTCACATATCTCTATTCATAAACCTCTTTCCAATTCATTTATAGTTCAATAATAGTTGGAGTGTTGGAAAGCAGTAACCTGCATGTGTTTAATTCCAAGTTGGCCTATAAATACAGAACTTTATTTCTGTTCCAGTTTGAAAAGTGAGAATTAGAACTACTTGTACGTTAATTCTATGTTCCCCTCCCACTCTTCCCAACAACTTTCCAGATTGGAAAGTACAAATGAATAGGAATGTTGTCTCATTAAATTGCTCTTATGATTTTCCATTGTATCCAGTGAAGAGGGTTGACCTTAAATATTTGTGTGTTTTTACTACCATAGGTGTTCAAAAAGGCCTTTATTCCCAGGACACTGAATGAAGTAACAGACTATGAACGAGATGTGGAAACAATAATGCAGATGAAGGAAGAGGATATGGCTATGAATGTGCAGCATGACAATGTAAATAATGATACAAGTGATCAGATTTAGAAAAAAAAAAATTGTGTGAAAATATTGCAGTGATATCATCTATGATTAATTGTTGCTAAAGCAAAATGTCTGGGTAAAACATAGTCACATGTTTTTGCTTGTTTTGTTGTTGCAAGTTGATTTGTTTAATTGATCTTTTTCCTAACAAATCCATCCTTCGTGCAATTTCCCAAACCAGATAAGAATGTGGACTCTCCTAAAATGGAATATTAAGTCCAGTTTTATAGAAATAGAAACTAATTTAAAACTGCTGAAACTCAGTTTATATAGGATCTTACAGCCTACGTAGGATGCTATAGCTGAGTAATGAGGCGGACATCTCTCATCAGTCTTGCTGAGCCAGACTTGCTGCAGTATCCTGTATCCTCTCCTTTCCACGCTATAGCATCACTTTATTTATAAAAGATGCATGGAAACTTCCTAAATTAAACACTCAGTATGGGTGGCTTTAACTAATGCCAATTACATCTGTGGTTTGAGAAATGTAGAAAACTTTAATTGCATTTTGTGTGTGTGGTTTGTTTAGATTCTGTATCAGACCGTGACTGGAATGAAGAAAGACTTGTCTGGTGTGCAGAAGGTAAGATTTATTTTCATATGTCAAATCTGTGTTTCCAGTGAAAACCTTTTGCTTTAGCTGAATAGCTTAATTTGGTCTAAAAAATATTAATTTAAAGGAGCAAATTAAAAATTATTGCACAATTTGTTCCCCAAACTAACAAACTTCTCAGTAATTCAGAACCTGCATTTTAGTCCATTTTTGATGGTTTGTCTATCTTATTGGTCCATAATGTTAATTCATTGCTATTTAACCCTATAAGGTTCCTACTCTCCTTGAAAATGCTGAGCATGAAGAAACATCGACAGAGGATGAGAGCTCTGAGCTGGAATCTGGTCCTGAAGAAGATCAGGAAAGGATTCACCCTAACGATCATGAGCAGGAAAACGATGCTGAAAAAAAAGTCAGTTTGCCCTGTCTGTCAAGATTCCTTTTGAAACCATCAGATGATTATCTTAATGTTAGCAACATAGTAAATGGTGCAAATTTCAGCATTAATTAATATCTCATCTGAAGGAACATTGGATGATTGGCATCTATAATAAGCTTCCCTAAACCGTAGCTAAAATAGAATCCATACTAACTTTCATGAAGGAATTAGATAAATAACCTCCTTGGGTGGGGGAGGTAAGCAGGGCTGACCGAGCTCCAAAATGATGTGCTTGACTATGGGCTGTCAGAATCTAATCAGCACTAGTGGGAGTCTCAGTACACCGGCTCCTGATCCTGTGGGTGTGCAGTTCTCCATGGCATAGCTGTTAACATTATAGCCAGCCTGTCTCATTGGCAGGACATGGAGAGACAGACCTGTGTCAGTTGGTCTGCAATAAGATGTGCACCCCTGCCTTAAGCATACTTAGACGCTACCCTGCTTGAAGGGCACTATATCAATGCAAGTTGTAGACCAGCTTTAGACTTGGAATACACTTGATTCTATCTGTTCCAGGTAACCTCACAGTTGAGATCCATCCCAAAAGGATCAAGTAGCCCCTTCTTTTTAATCCCTGAAATATTGACCTTTATTTATTTCAATAATTCAATACACGTCCATTTTAGGATGATCTCTATATGTATTTTAAATTGCCAAGTGAATAATTCAAACCAATTCTGCAATCTTTTACAATAATTCCAGTTGTGTTTCCCAGATATTTATTGCTTTTATATAGGACTTTCCTCTTAGAATGCAAGAGGAATGTAGTTGTATTTCCTTTATAGCGTAGGTCCAGAAGCAACTACAAGGTTGCTTCTGGATCTCTGCTATACAGGAAAAGGTATGACTAGTCAGCTTCCTGGGCTAAACCTCGAACATTGATTATGTTGGCTCCATCAATCGCTGAGCACAACTAAAGGAATTGACTAACTGCATTCAAATAAGTATTTCAGGGCAAACCTGTTATAATTGGGTTGAAGTTTCTCACAGACTGAGTTATATGTTAGCATAGGAAACACTGGTGTCAGATATTGAACCCAGATGACAGTTATAATGGGGTTAACAAAAATGCAAAATACTGCAGATGATGGAAACCTGAAACACAAACAGAAGTCGCTAGGAACACTCCGGTCAGGCAGCATCTATGGAGAAAGGAAAAGTGAGTCAATGTTTCGGGTCCACGACCCTATGTTAGAACTCAGTTCTGACGACTTCTGTTTTTGTTATAATGGAGTTGTTCTGTTACATCAGTTCATGTAATTAGCAAATTGCTTTTAATATGCTGCTGGCTACGCAGTCAATACAATTGATGTTTGAGGTGTGTGAATGGGCTGAGATAAGAAGTGACATTATGAATGTATCTATTTACTGACTATAATGTCAATAATATGCCTGAATACTATTTTTTTATTTCCAGGAAAGAAAAAAGCTAATTAAAGAAGCTCAGCGAGAAAAACGAAAAAACAAGGTTCCTAAACATGTTAAGAAGAGAAAAGAGAAAATTTTAAAAATGAAGAAAGGAAAAGCATAGACATTGAAACTGGATTTATTACCACTTTGTCAATACAAAAATTGTTAAATTGACCAAATACCTTCAATCTAAAACCTAAAAATCTAATACCTAAAACTTTCAGCAATTATTGTATGTAAATGCAAAGAAAATGGAAAAGTTAATTTAAATGAAAGGTATTAATTAATTAGAAACTCTTATTCGTCAACTAATGTTATTTTGTATTGAAAACAAAAACACATTTAGTTTGTGATAAAACTATCCTTTTTGTAAAGTGAACAGCATTCTAGCTGTATACAATTGTTTCTGTTTTCAGAAATGCTAGTGTAAAAGCTTAATGCAGTGAGTCCAGTTAAAACTAGATAAACATTGCGAGCATTCAGAGATGAAAAACCTATGAGTAAATATATTTGTTTGGAACAAATAAAATATTTTTTGTCAAATATTTTCTTCGTTTTGACCAATTTATTTGACCAATGGCACGTTTGAAGAGGAGGATCTTGAGGCAAGACTTGAAGGAGGCCTGAAGGAGGGTTAGGGTTAGAGGCAATGGGATTGCAGGATGGAATTCCTGAGGTTGGGGGCAGAGTGGCTGAAGGCTCGCTGGCCTACGGTGGGGCAGGGGACATGGAGCAGGCCGGAGCCTGCTGAGCAGATGTAACTGACATCCTTGGGACATCCTCCCGACGTGAAAGGTGCTCTATAAATGTAATTTTGTTGTTGTTGACAGGTTGGTAGGGGGTTAGGAGGTCAGAGATAGTGGGGGTGAGGCAAGGCCATGACCGGCTTTGAAGATGAGGACCAGTATCTTGAATTCTCTGATGGGAAGCCAGTGTAGTTGGGCGAGGATGTGGAGGATAGGTTTGTGGAGCAAAATCCACAGTCATACTATGCCAGCAAAAGTGCAGTTTCCACAACTTTCCATGTGCCTGTCTACTCTTGAGTGGGGAATTTCTGTTTTCATTTTATGATTTTTATTTCTTCTGGTGGTTATGTCTCAGTGTGTTAAATGTTTTTTCTACCCTAGTCTGATGGTAGGCTATTCCGTCTTTCGGACATCTCCCGCTTATGCACCTAATTAATTTTCATTCAGTTTTCACAAGATTCTCATTATTATCCCCTTCCCCAAGCCTTCACATTCAATTGAGTGGCTCCTCAAATTGAATTTTTTAACTCGTCTCAGAAGCAAGAGGACCCAGGTTTGATTCCAGAGCACGATGAAACCTCAAGCAAATTTCCCTACTCCACACCTCTGGTTACCTAGCAGTAAGTAGCTGGTTGTTAGTCAGTGGACGGATCGCTTTTTGAGGTTAATTCTTCAAAAATAAATAAATTGGGTCACTCAATCTACAACTGTCTGGGGGACACTGCTATGGATTAATTGGCTACTGAGTTTTACCCACAAAATATACAGTAAATTCACATTATAGTATATTCTGTGAAGCTCTTTGAGACATGATTCAGCACTATAAAATGAAAGGATTAGTATTCTATAATATTGATTTTTTTTCAATTTTAATTGCACAGCAGAGTGGAAAAAATAGTCACCTTCACAGCAATGAATGAGGATTTGAGTGAAGATCACAACAATAAGCACATAAGAAATAGGAGGAATTTTAGCCTTCAGCTTTCAGCTTCTCTGCCCCAACACTCTGGAACTACCCCACACTCCCTTCACCTCGCTCCCTCCCTTGCCTCCTTAAAGGCCGGTCTCAAGACCTTCTTCGATCGTGCCTTCTGCTGCCCTCCCAACTTTCTTTCTCCCTTCCTAACTCTCCTGCCCCTCCCCCATACCCTGCCCCTCTCCCTTGCTCGGGTCCCGACCTGACAGTTCAGCGCCATGGGATATCCTCCCGACATGAAAGGCGCTCTATAAATGTCATTTTGTTGTTGTTATTGTACATTCTAGCGAATATAGGTCCTGTTTACTCAACCTATTCTCAGGTTAAACCCCTAGTGAATCTATGTTGTACCCTAAGGCAAGTATGTCCTTTCTTAAATAAGGAGACCACAATATTCTAGGTGCGATCTCACCAAGGCCCTGTACAATTGCAGCAAGACTTCCCTACTCAATACCTCAATATTCAAGGCCACTATGTGGCACTGTTGGTTTAGGCACTCATATCTGCCTTTTTGGAGATTTATTTTGCAATCAGTTTTACGAAACAAGATAGTGTTTTAAATTACCTAAATCTTCCCTCATTCTCAGTTTTATAAACTGAGATTGACCCTAATAAAGAAAATTGATGGACTAGTGTGTAAAGAACCCAGGTTTGATTCAATTTCCACAGCAATAGCAGGTTGTGACAGTTCCCATGGTAGGAGAATTCACCTACTCTTTCCAGATGCACATTTAAGAATTGGGGATCATCAGATCATAATACTCAATGAAAAATCTCTGTTTAATTTAATTTATTTTTCAGGTGCAGCTCAGTTTTAAATCTGTGTTTTCTCCTTAGTGAAATAAAGCCACTGCAAGCAAACCTCGTTGATTGGCCATCCGGCATGAAGGAAGGGCGCTATATGAACGCAATTTGTCGTCATCGCTGTATACAAGAGGCTCCTTATCTTGCTCCTAAAATGCTGATTTGCTTGTTTCAATGCAGTAACCATGGCACCAGACACAACTGGAGCACATCACATCATATCTCTCAATGAGTCATTCCAGGAATTTAAGCTAACCACCCCATCCCGAACCATTACCCACCCACCCACATGCTGTCGGGAGGAGTTGCTCTGATTCACGTTGGACAACACCCAAGTGCTGATTCTTGTGAGCCTCGAGAGGCTGATTTGCACTTTTTTTTAAAAAAACGCCTTTCACATGCTAGCCTCAGGTGCCCAAGACGATATGTTACACCGTCCTCTTCCTCAGGTCTGCATGCATATTCCACAACAACAACAATTTGCACTTATCCAGCACCCCCCCCCCCTCCCCATGCAGGGCAGCGTCTCAGAGCGCTAAAATGTGGCGGGGCCTGACTCCGAGTCGGGGGGTGTGGGAGGTGGACGTAAAGATGGTCGAGGAAGGTTTTCAGGTGTGACTTGGCCAGGGGAGAGGAGGTCCAAGGGAGAGAAGGCATTTGTGAGAGAGAGATTCAGGGGGAAGCCTTTTTCCAGGGAAAAAAAATAATGGAGTGCTTGGAAGAGGGGAGAGGAATGCGGGAGGGGAGGAAGTGATCCGATATGGCCTTGTCCGTGTTGAACAGGTCGGAATTGTCAGGACCATGTGTGATGACAAGTTTGAGGGAGTGGCCATGGTTGTGGATCAGCAAGTTGATGTGGACGGTGAGGTTTAGGGAGGAGAGGAAGGCAGTGAAATTCCAGGAGGTGGTGCAAGGGTAGTTAAGGTGGAGTTTGAAATCATCCATTGTGAGGAGGTGGTCATTAAAGATGGGCAGGGATGAGTGAAGAGGTGAGATTTCAGTGAAAGTGGCTTGGGAGGGTGGTAAACTAGGAGGATTTTGAGGGAGAGAGAGGAGGGATGGCAAAGGAGGAGAAACAGCCAGAGGAATAAATGGATAGACCAGGGGAAGCTTGGAAGATCTTCCTCCCTTGCCTCCTTCAAGGCTGGTCTCAAGACCCTCCTTTTCAATCGTGCCTTCTGCTGCCCTCCCACCTCTCTCCCTCCCCTCCTAACTCTCTCCCACCCCTCCCCCCTACCCTGCCCCTCTCCCCTGCTCGGGTCCTGACCTGAGGGACGTCCTCCTGATGTGAGATGCGCTCTGTAAATGTAATTTTGTTGTTGTTGTTGTTGAAGACGAGGGCCACCCCATGCCCACATTGGTTGGGGTGGGGACTGTGGTGAAAGTCACTGGATTTCGGTAAACCCAAGATTATTGATGTGCTCATCCAGGATGAAGTCATGGATAGTAATATTCTATATGTTCCATATGTGCTTCACTTGCTACAGACACTAACACCCCCTCATGCTGCTCTCCTTAGCCTCTGCAACTTGGGACACAAACCCTTCACTCTCCATTCCTTTGTGACATCCTTCTGACGGGAAAGGCACTACATAAATGTTATTTATTGTCGCCTCACCTGGTAAGCTACCAGTAGTTCTACAATCATCACTGATCTGAGCTTTCAGCCACTCCATTTTGTTTGTTTGTTTGTTATGTGGATACAAGTACCTTGATAACATATGAGATCAGTCACCCTTCCCCTCTCTCTGAGTAGCTTCATATATGTTGTGAGCGCTACCATTCCTCGAACACTGGAAGTAAAGCTCCTTTCTTTCTGACACCGGAAGCCGACTGCGGGGGCTGGGGAGGTGCGGGAGGTGGGCACTATAATAAAAGGTTGCAAAGATACTTCATGGCACATATTAGATAAGAAAGTTAATGTAACCTTGAAGTGGCTGGCTCGCTCAGTGGAAACAAGAGTGTGTCCAAACTGAATTAGGTGGGGCTGGGTGGAGAGAACAATTAACTGCAATGCAATCTTATTAAAAAAATCAAAGTTTGCCTCAGCAAGAACCTGCCTCACAGGGTGTTTGAGATAATATCTTCAACCTATCAATTTTCATGTTTTCATTATTTCCATGTTTCATTGTTTCCAATGAAAACAGCGCCTTGGGACATCCTCCCGACGTGAAAGGCGCTTTATAAGTGCAATTTGTTGTTGTTGTTGTTCCATTTGCACGGCTCTCACCTCCTCTACCTTCCCGGTCTGCCCCTAAAACTCTCTGAACCTGTGCGCAACCTAGGCATCAGGTTCGACCCCCAACTGTCTTTCCTCCCCCACATCCGGTCCCTCACCAGCATCGCCATCTACCACCTTCCCAATTTCTTCCTCCATAGGCTGAAATTAATCCAGAACTCTGTGGCCTGTGTCCTCTACAACTCTAAGTTTTGTGACCCTATCTCCCCCCCAGTTGGGGGTTCGACCCCCAACTGTCCTTCCTTCCTCCATATCCGGTCCCTCACCAGCACCACTTTTTTCCACATCCAATGGATCGCCCGTCTGCGGTAATACCTCACCCCAAAAGCCGCTGAAACCCTGGTCCATGCCTTTGTCACCTCTCGGCTGGACTATTCCAATGCCCTCCTCGCCAGTCTCCTCGCCACCACAATCCACAAAATCCAGCTACTTCAAAACTCTGCTGCCCACATACTCACCCACACCAAGCTTCGCTCCCCCATTATCCCAGTCCTTGCCAGACTTCACTGGCTCCCTGTCCCTGAGAGGATCAACTTCAAGATCCTCACCCTTGTTTCCCTCCACTCCTCTGCACCCCCCTATCTCTCTGATCTCCTCTCTCCTCAAACCAGCACCCACTGCCTTCGCTCCACCGGGTGTGGCCTCCTCCATGTCCCCTGAATCCTCCGCTCCACCCTCGGCAGCCGGGTCTTCAGCCACTATGCCCCTTCCTTACTCCCTTCGCCTCGCCCGCTCTCTTCCCAGTTTCAGGTCACAATTAAAGACCTTTCTCTTCGACCACGCCTTTGGTCACCTTTCTATCCCTGACCCTGGCTCGGTCCTGGGATCCGCTATTGTGAAGCGCTCTGAGACCCCGTCCGGCGTGGAGGGCGCTATGTAAATCGAAGTTGTTGTTGTTATTACATATCAGTGATTTAACATTGTCACAGAAAATTATTGGAAAAGTCAAATTAGAATGTTACTCAATTCTCAAATCATGAAGAACTACAAAACTATTTTAAAACAGAGAAACAGGGGAGATTAAGAGAATTGTCTGAAAGGGTGGAAGCCGATTCGATAACAACTTTTAAGAGAGAAGTAGATCATTCTTCTGGGAGGACAAACTTACAATACAATACACAATAAAAAAATTACATTTGTAAAGCGCCTTTCATGTGGGAGGACGTCCAAAGGCTCTGAACAATCAGAGAGGGGTGGTGTGGTTGTGAGGTGGGGGTGTGGGTGTTGGGTGAAGGGAAGAGAGGGTACAGGGTGGCCAAAGGTACAGTCAAAGAGGACGTCGCCGCCACCACAACTGCTACCGAAACAGCCACCGGGGCCGCTGCCGAGATTTGGTCCGTTTGTGGAGGATGCGGAGCTGCACACCACGCCAGGCGTCTGCGGAGAGCTGGGGTGGGTCCGCCTGGAGGCGGGCGTTTCGTCGTTGTCATCGGCCATGGGCGAAGTGAACTCGCTCGACAGCGACATGTTTGAGCAGTTCCCCTGCGAGGCCTTTCACCTGGTCCGGTGCTGCAAGCGGCAGATCATCTCGTCGCGGGAGATCCAGGTGGCGATCGGGCGGCTGCTGCTGCTGTGCGAGCTGGCCAGACACGCGTGTCCGAGGCACCAGGGCCATCACCACGTCACTGGGTACACCAGCTGGGGAGCCGGTCAGTTTTCGGGCCTGCCGTCACACTGGGCCCTGTTTTCCTCCATTTTGAAGATGGTCCAGGCGGGCGGCAAGGACAAGGAGCGGTTACTGGACTATTTTTGATTGTTATTGTTTTTATTGTTAATATTATTGCTTTTGTTGTTTATTCTTGTTGTTTGATTTCTCCCCCCCCTGCCCCCTGGCCCCCTGGCCCCCTGGCCTTCCCCCACCTCTTCTTCCCTTACTCCCTTTCCCCACTTTCTATCCCCCTTTTCCCCTTCTCTCCTTTTTCCCTCTTGCCCCCCTTTCTCCCTGATTTTGTCCCCTCCACCTTTCCCTCCCTCGCCCCCCCCCCTTTCTCCCCCCTTTTCCTATCTGATTGTTCCCCATCTTCTCGTCCCGCTCCCCCTTATCCTCTTTTCCCCTTTCTCCCCTGGCTCCATTTCCACGACTGTTTGTGGGACACTGCTGTGCTCAATTTGGCTGCCATGTTTTGCCCACAAAATACAGTCAATTTTCCTATTTTCCTTCCCCCATCCACGACTCCGCCCCCCCCCGCTCTGGTCCCAACCTTGGGACGTTGTTGTATTCTGTGAAGCGCTTTGAGACGTCGATAAGACGTGGAAAGCACTAAATAAATTTTAGGATTATTATTATAGAGTCTTGAGGCATACCTTCAGGACGCAAGTGAGCGAGCGAAGCAAAGGGAATGTGGGATGGAGTTCCAGAGGGTGAGGGCAGAGAGACTGAAGGCTCGCCTGCCAATAGTGGGGCGGGCTGGGCGGGGGACATGGAGCAAGGTACCGTCCCTGCCCTTGACCACCCACTGATTCCAAACCCTGCTCTGGTTAAAATCCCTGATTGCCCATCGCCTTGAGGTGTCCTCCCAACGTTGTTATTGTTGTAAAACGCTATTTAATAATAAAAATAATATTTGCATTTGATATAGCTCCTTATTATGTCGTTCAGACGTCTCAAAGCACTTCACAATATATACTGCAAAATGAATTGTCTGCGAAGGGTTACATCCCTTGATAAGAGATGATTTAATCTCAATAATAATGTAATGGATTTTCTACTTCCCTCCTTTTGTTGTTGTTCTTACAGTGAGTGTGTGTGCAATGTATCCATCTGCATAATATAATTATTATGTACTGAGGCACAAAGCTTGCTTCTAACAAAGAGAAGTTTGAATATGGGAGAGCAATCGTAAAATGGTAGAAGCTGCTTCAGTCAGAACTGTTTAGGGTCATTGCTATTTTTTCTTTAATCCCAGGACAAGGTTGTGGCATGTTGTAAATGCCAGACAAGTCCACACTTACAAAATAGAACTAGTATTTAGGGTGTGTCCTCAAATTAGAACACCATATCACAGCAAAAAGTGTATCGAGTAATGAACCCGAAACCATCAGAGACATGATTTTCTGTTTAACTGAAAATGTCTGTGCTTCAAACATGCCCAAAATATGCCCCCAAACACCAGTAGATTGTCTTCTTTGATATTCTTCTAATCTCTTGAATACAATGAGTAGATTACACTGTACATTGGGAATTGTGGAGCAGGCCATTTCCTGACTCTATCTGACTCCAAAAATTAACACAGACAACAATAACAAAATTACACGTATAGGGAGGTAGTGGTGGTGGGGGAGTGGGGGGGGGGGGGGGGGGGGGGGGGGGCAAGAGGGAAGGGGGAGGGGAACAGGAGTTGCCAATGGGTAATTGAGAGGAGTCAATTCTTAGCAATATGTGCATTACATAAAATCAGAGTGATAGCATTTTTCAGTATAGGTGGCTGCCATGTGTCTATTGCCTGTTTTGGCACTCTGTAAAATGCCATTTGGCACGCTTTCAATTTAGTACTATTCACTTGTCCTTCTCCCCATACCTATTATATTTCCTCTTCTCAAATGTTTCCTGAGATTTTGTTGTATGCTATTACACAAGAGGTATCTATGCACCCTGTTTTGTATTTGTCTTTGCTTTGTTTTGTTTGTCCTGATCCCTGACGGTTCAGTGCCTTGGGACGTTCTCACAACGTGAAAGGCGCTCTATAAAATGTAATTTTGTTGTTGTTTTGTGCCCTGATTGTCACAAACACTCCTCAGTTTCCTCCTATGCTCAATCCTCCACAAGCTACAATTTATCCAGAGCAATCCATTTCCTCTCTCACAGTAGGCTCCATTTGCTCATCAACATTATTCTTGCTTGGTTCCACCGGCTTCCCTCTCCTAGTTCCACTCTAATGCACATTCGACCCACAAAAAATATTTCCAACATTGGCAGCTAAGCAGATAGAGAAAGTTGACTCATCCAGGACTTGATATCTGACATCCAATCCATCAGGATAGCAGTGATCCTGAAGTCAAGGGTGGAGGCAGAGAGATAGAGTTGAGTCTAATCTGTATATTTGTGGAAGGTACCCCATGATGGATGACATCATTAAGTGGGAACATTAAAATATTAAATAGGAGAAGTACAGGGACAGAGCCCTGGGGAATGCTGTATGTGACAATCCAAGAGCTGGAGGGAAAGCAGACACAAAGTAGAGACATTAGGAAAGGAAAGAATGAAACCAGGTAAGGACAGAACCTTGGCAACCTGGCTCTCAGAAAAGGCTTGGGATTGTCTTAAAAGGGGGAATAAAAAAGCATAAAACATCAGCACATTTTAAAAGAAACTTGGAACTTCTGAACAAGGCCGTACATGGCGGTAAAACATTGGGAGCCATTCACTGGGGTTCTCAAGGACCATTCAGTTAGCCAGTCCACCACTGGTCTAGTAAACGGGAGAGCAAAATATATTCATTTTATATTAAGAACATGCAAAATTTTAGAAATTTCTTAATTAGGAAGCTGGTTTTTGGCAATTAAAAAATATTAAATAGGTTTGTAATTGTATATTATTACTGCAAGTCTTAGCAGCAGCAAATCAGTTTGGGATTTGGGTATTACGTTGCTTATCCCTAAGTATCTCAACTCTTTTCAATAACTAACCTCTTACAACTCATCCGAATACAGCCACCGAAGGGAACAAGAAGTTAAACCGTATTGTATATAATGCAGTGAATTGCATCTGTAAAATATTCATTCTCTGGGGACGAGTGGACACATGTATGTGTAACTGATTATAAACTCTTTAAATGAAAGTACCCAATTTGCTTCTGCGACAGTAAAGCAGATTTATGCGTAAATTTAACTTAATTAAATTCGATCTTAATATAACATTTTGAATCGTACAACAAGAATTATTCAATAGGATAAGTGACTAAGCCCTGGTAATGGCTTTTAACTTAGTTTGGGGTCAAAATGTGTACGAGTGATGCAATCATAACTATATCTCTATATCTATAACTATATCTCTTGTTTCAGAATCAGAGTTTGACTATACTTAAACATTTAGCTTCTTTATTCTTCTAAATTATAATACTTTTGGGAGATGCTAAGGTGCCCTTGGTCATATAGTGTCTTCTGTGACACATCCTAAGTAATCCATTGTTTTTGCAGTGCTGGGGCATGTTGAGGCAGTTAAACAAATTAATCAGCAACTGACAAGCAAGGTCCATAAATCTGTGATGGTAATTAATGTAAAAGGCGTGGCAGTAGATGCAACCTTTGCACAAATTTCAGCCCTATTATTTTTTACTTCCAAATGAATAGTCTCATGTGTATAGTTTTAGGACAATATATAAATTATGGTTGCATATATATCTATTTAAAAAATTCTTATAGGTTGTAACTTCTAAAAAAAAATTGGTGAAAGCAATAATTTGATACATGGGGTACTTGGCAGAGAATCATTGCCGGGCTTTGGTTGAATTCACAGAAACATGGTTTTAAGAAATACAGTAGAACCTCGGTAACGCGACCACCCACGGGACCACGACCAGGTGGTCGCGTTGGCGGGGTGGTCACGTTAGTGAGGTGTTGATTCTGCCAGATGGAAGATTAAACTATTGGCTACCGTCCATGCAGAGTCGGAGAGGCCAGGGAGGGGGGGGGGTACTCAAGGCTGGGTGGGGGAGATACTTGGAGGAAGTGTCTCGGAGCTGGGGAGTGGGGATACTTGAGACCGGGGTGGAGGGGGCCGGACGCTCAGTTACCTGCAGCTTCTCTTTTTTTACTGTCTGACAAAATGGCCGCTCACGTCACCTCTTCAAATCCGCGCTGCCATCTTGTCTCGGTGAAGTCATGCCGCAGCCTGATTGGCCAGAGTGGTCGCGTTAGGACCATGAAAATGTTGTTTGGGACCCGCCAAATCAGTGGCCGCAGTCCGGGAACTGGGGGGGGTCGCGTCAGTGAGGTTTATTTAACTGGAAATGAGTAAGGAAATATTCGGGACCGACTCTGGCTGATTGTCTGGGGTGGGTGGTGGCACCACTGAGGTGGTCGCCAACTGAGGTTCCACTGTACATCAAGTTAGATTTTAGGAATATACAGTATACTCTTGTCTAACGTGTGTGTTTAATTTTGTATGTGTTGGATGTGAAAATCTACTGCAAGAACTGAACAGTCCATTAATCTTATGTTACAATTACCTTACTGAAATACATCATACAAATTGTACTATAGAGTTCTGTAACTTTTAAAGCCTGACTGAGCATACTTTACTCAAGGCAAGATGCAACAAGTCTTGTGTGTAAGTACCTTGGCGCTCTCAGCAAGGGCTGTGGTTCACTCAGTATCTGTCATATCTGTCATATCTCTGGAATAATTTTGCAGAGATCCATGTTGAGTATAAATCTAAGTCCTCAGGTTTACAACTCCAGTGAAAGATCTTTGAAGAAAGATGGATTTTGAATCTGTTAGTGAATTCTAGGGTTTGTAAGCACCACCAATGTTTGCTTGTTGAAAGTCAAAAAGTTGCTTGTGTATGTATTGCAAGCCTCTTTTCATGACAATAAGCCAATGCAGCCCTACCCTTTCTAGCTTGTCAGAGCATTCACCATTGACAGGTAAATGTAAATTTCCCCCAAAGAAAGGTCTCTGTCAGAAACTTTTCATTGTTTCCTTTATTTAAAATGGCTGAGAAAACTCTTTTATGTACCTGAAGGCAAAGGTGGTATAGAATCCAAAATGGATTCTATTCTGTGTACTATAATGGCTAATTCATGAAATTGCAATTGGAAAAAAAGGTCTTCATGCCTCAACACATGAATGTTTATATCAAAAAATATTACACGCACAACGGAGGCAATTACTAACTTAAAGGAGACTTTTATGTGATGAAGATTGAGAGGGTGATGATTTCTCTGGGTGGAGCGAATCAACAGTAGTCACCAAAACAATGGCAAATAAGGATCAGATTCAAGAGGTCGAAAATCTTTGAAACCATGTGTCATATATATTACTAGTAATAATCCTTGCATTTGATGTGGCATCTTTTATGCCAGAAGCATGACGCAAGTGGACTACTTCAAATGCAAGGATTATTTTTATTATTAGTAAGCAGCCATGAATGACCAATTTTATCTGAAGGATTTTTGCCTAGGACACCTCTTTTCTCTGTTTGAATCTACTATGACGTTTAGCTCACTGCATTTAACATTCATGTTTGTACACTAAGGGCATCTATGTTGCATAAAAGAAAACTAACCACAGTATGTTGCCATGGAGAATTGGTGTGGTTTGATGGTGTTTGAATGCTCCTAGCATTTAATGCATCATTTATGTATAAACATGTATTTTACCAGGAGGCAAAGTGTTCGTAGAACTTAGCTTCTGTTGACCCTGCAAGCCAAAGCTCTCACAGGTACAATAGTCATAATAATAATAATAATCAATATATAATCCTTGGATATGATATAGTGCCTTATCGCGTCTTAGAGGCAGCTCAAAGCGCTTCACAGAATACACTGTAAAGTGAATTGACTGCAATGTAGAGTCCTGTGGTTGGAACACTCGCCTTGTAAATGAGAAGTCTGCGTTCAATTCCCAGCAGGATGAAATATTGGGCAAGTTGCTTTACTCCACACACTTCTATTTACATTGCAGTAAGTGGGAATCCTGATTTTAGTTGATTGGCAGATTGCTTTTCCGGGGGTCATAATTCCTTCAAAATAAATAAGTAAATTGGTCACTTCCATGCATTTTTGTGGAACACTGCTGTGGATAATTAGCTCATGCGTTTCGCCCATAAAATATACACTCAATTCACGTTACAGTATATTCTACAAAGCGCTTTGGGACAACTCAAAAATGTGATAAGGCGCTACAACAACAACAAAATCACTAACCTAACGGTTGAGGTAGTGAGGAGCCGGGCCATGGAAGGCTTTGAAAGTAAGGACTAGGATCTTGAACTGTAAAAATGTCAGTTTAATGTCTCATCCAAAGGACAGTACCTCCCACAACGCAATTGTCATCTTATACTATGTGATTCCAAGTCAACCCACAACCTTCCGACAGAGACGAGAGTGCTAACAATGTGCTAGGCTGACACACCTGAAGAACTGAATACAAGGCAAAAATTCAGTTACCATCAATAGAGCTTAGTCACACACATCAAAATGAATTATATTTGTCTCCCAATGTCAGATTTGTGCTTGATTATCATATTTCATTCAATTTTTTCACACTCATAGAGTTGGGTTCTCACAAATGATAAAATTTGGATGTGTTAGACTGAGGAAAGCATTGCCACATTGGCGTTACAACAGTTAGAAGGGGATTGGATACAGTTATGGGAAAATAATTGACAGCCAATCAGGAAAGTATAATGCAATGGGATTAGAGTAGGTGGTTCCAGTGGGAGGCTTTTAGACTCCTGTACTGTAAACTCTCCTCAATCTATCATTTATATATTTATTGGATGGGTATTTGACATTGCTCAGCACATGCTTGGAATAGAGAGTGAGGCATAATCTTCACCATGCAAAGTAAATTCAGTATGTACGTTCAAGGACTATCGATTAAATCTGGTGGTTATATTGAAGTGTCATTCAGTGTTCAAACTGAGAGTCCTTCTGTTTTGCTCAGGGGCAAGTTTATCTGGACAAAATATAGAAAGAAAGAATGTGGTAAATAATGAAATAATGATTTTTATCTTGTTCACCTCAGATGCTGGTACCCTTACAGGGAGTTAGAAGATATTGGGATATTATAAAGTGGGAGGAAACTGCTGTAGACTTGTATTTGATATGCAAAGAAAGTCCCCTCGTTTATCAAATATGACCTTTGGACTCATTATACGAAAACTGCCTCTGACTGAACTGATAATTATCTGAGTAAGAAGTTGCAGGAAGAATAAGTAACATAACGTTAGTTTATTCAAAATTTATGTTTGTTAATTCTACTAACATAAAACCCCTTGTGCCAAGGGGTTTGTAAAGCTACATTTACAAGCTGTTTCTCTTCCCGCTTGTATGATGGGAAGTGTTTCTGATTTAACTTGTTTCTGTGCAACACTTCAGGCTTGAAATTGCAGGAAACAAATCGCGGGGTTAAAGAGTAAAGTAAAATGAATGACGTATTTAGAATTCTCATAGGTTAGAACAAACATTCACACAGGAGGTCGGCAAGTGGGAAGGGTTGCAGCCAATCACAGTCTGGCATGCCAATGAGATTTCAAGTATCTAGTACACATTATCTAGTTAATGTGTTTATGAGGTTTAGCTGCTGTGCACAATTGGCTGCCGCGTTTCGCCCACGTATACACAATCAATTCAACCTACATTATATTCTGTGAAGTGCTTTGAGACGGCTAAAAAAAAACGTGAAAAGCACTATATCAAATGCAAGGATTATTATTATAACTCTTATTGTAACCAGGTCTGGGGGAGGGTTTAAGGGAGCTGGAACTGAGAGCTATCTTGTACTTAGACAATAGACTTGGGCATTATCTCCCAAATTACCACTCCAAAGTTTCCTAGGATTGCTTACGTTAGGAAACTCAGTCAATCCTTGCAGAAATAGGTCAGTTAACACAGATTTGCGTGCTTTCTTGCATACATTGCCAAAACAGCACTTGCTGTGAAAAACATAGCTTGATGATTATTTCATATTCACATGCAACTGTTCTTATTGAAACAAAAACAGAGGGACCTGGGAAAACTCAGCAGGTCAGGCAGCATCTATGGAGAAAGGAAAGTGAGTCAACATTTCGGGTCCATGACCTTTTGTCAGACCCAAAATATTGACTCACTTTCCTTTCCCCATAGACGCTGCCTGACCTGCTGAGTTTTCCCAGCTCTCTTTACTTTTGTTTCAGATTTCCAGCATCTGCAGTATTTTCTGATTGAAACAACAACAACAACAACAAATTACATTTATAGAGCGCCTTTCACGTCGGGAGGACGTCCCAAGGCGCTGCACAGGAGGAGTGTGACCCGAGCTGGGAGGGGAGTGTTTGGGAAGGGGTGAGACACAAAGTGGAGGTCGAAAAATTCGGGGTGGAACAAAAGGCACAGTCGAAGAGAAAAGTCTTCAAACCGGCCTTGAAAGAGGAAAGGGAAGAAACGAGACGGAGGGATTGGGGGATGGCATTCCATAGGGTGGGAGCGGAGAAACTGAAGGCCCGGCCTCCGATGGTGGGGCGGTTCGGGCAGGGGGCTTGGAGCAGGCTAAGTCCTGTTGAACGGAGGTCCGGGTGGGCTTGTGGGGGGAGAGTAGATTGGTTAAATAGGGTGGGCAAGGCTGTGTAAGGCCTTGAAGGTGAGGACGAGGATCTTGAACTTGATCCTCTGGAGAATGGGGAGCCAGTGGAGACGGGTGAGGGTGGGGGTTATATGGTCGCGGAGGCGGGTGCAGGATAATACACGGGCTGCAGAGTTTTGGATGACCCGCAGCCTGTGAATGGAGGAACTGGGGAGGCTGATGAGGAGAGAGTTTCCATGGTCCAGCCTCGAGGTGATGTACGCGTGCACGAGTGTTTCGGCAGCGTGGGGGGTAAGATAATTGTGGAGCCTGGCAATGTTGCGCAGATGGAAATAAGCGGTGCCGGTCAAGGCACGGATGTGGGGGAGGAAGGAGAGTTTTTGATCGAACATGATGCCGAGGTTCCTGATTGGCTTTGTGAGGTGGAGAGTGCAGCCTTGGATGTTGAGGCTGGCAGTGCCCGATGTGCGGAGGCGCTGGCTTGAGCCGATCAGGAGGGCCTCGGTCTTACTCACGTTCAATTGCAGGAAGTTGTCCCTCGTCCAGGACTCAATGTCAGACAGACATGCTGTCAGAACATCGATGGTCTGGGGGTTGAGGGATGAGGCAGAAAGGTACAGCTGGGTGTCGTCCGCATACATGTGGAAATTTACCCCATGTTTGCGGATGACATCGCCCAGAGGGAGCATGTAAAGGGTGAAAAGGAGGGGGCCGAGGACAGAGCCCTGAGGGACGCCGTGGGAAACTGTGCGGGGGTTTGAGGAAAAAACGTTGGAAGAAACAAAGTGTAAACGGTGGGTCAGGTAGGAATGGAACCAGTCAAGGACTGTGCCTTGAAGGTTGAGTTGGGAGGAAAGACGTTGGAGGAGGATGGTGTCATCGACTGTGTTGAACGCAGCAGACAGGTCAAGGAGGACGAGGAGGCAGAGGGAGCCCTGGTCACAGGCGGTTAGGATGTCATTTGTAACCTTAACCAGGGCAGTTTCTGTGCCTGACACTAGTGTAAAAGAATCTTATCCTGAAGCCGTACATAATTGCTAAGGCATTTCATTTCTCACAAGAATATGTCAGATGAACAAGATACTTCAGCCCATTTGATCTCATCTTTCCAGAACATTCACCTTACCATCATCCACATCAAACGATATTTTAAGTGAGTTTGGCCTTCAACCAGCCCTTTTGGAAACATGTTCCAATCGTTAATTATTCTCTACATAAATACTTCCTGGCATCTGTTCTGAATTTGTCCTTGTCAAACCTATGTTTTCTTGTTATACTGTATTGTGCATCCAAAAGTATTGTTCTCAGTCCCTCTATATTGTTTCCTTTCAAGGTTGAGCCCCAGCTGATCTGTAATTGTTGTTTGTAGCTCATTGCACTAACACCGAGGTTGTGTGTGCCACTTCTAGATACTCTACCGAGGAAAATATTCTTTGATTACAGCAAATATTGGATGAAGACTGCATGCATAATCACAAGGAAAGTCACCCAGTTGATCAATTTTAATCAGGAGAATCTTTGACCTCAAATAATCCAGTTTAGTTCCATAGTGGAGTTCCTTTGTGGAGCCCTGTAGCTCAGTGGTTTGAATATTCGGCTAACAATAATAATACAGTAATACTACTAATAATAATCCTTGCATTTGATATAGTGCTTTTCACGTCTACTAAACTTCTCAAAGTAGTTCACAGAATATATTGTACAGTGAATTGACTGTATATATGTGGGCTAAACGCAGCAGCCAATTGCACACAGCAGCGTCCCACAAACAGTCGTGGATTGAAATGACCAATACTTTTTTGGGGGGAATGATTATTATTAAGCAGGCTAAGTAAGGAAACTTGCCCAAGGTTTCTCCCTGCCTGGAATTGAACCCAGGACTCTCGCTTGTAAGGCGAGTGTTCTATCCACTGAGCTACAGGACTCCACGCAGGAGACCTGGGTTCGATTCCCAGCAGGGCAAAACGTTGGGCCACTTTCCTTACTCCACACTCCTAATAATAATCCCTCACAAAAAATAATAATAAATTAGTCATTTCAATTCACTGGGACATTCCTATGTGCAATTGGCTGCTGCGTTTTGCCGACATATTTCACTTTACAGTATATTCTGTGAAGCACTTTGAGATGTCTAGATTAGAAGACCTGAAAAGTGTTATATCAAATGCAAGGATTATTATTCTTATTGCCACAAGAGTACAGTGTAGTTTTTTTTAGCAATTGCAGTGAACCTGTCTCTGTATTAAAACTGAATTTTTTCTTAATTCTGCACAAACTTAAATTTATTTATGTCAACAAGACGGAGGCCTTCCTGATCGGCTCACGTTATTTTAAGCAACATGCTTGTAATGTTATTTAATCCACAAAATGCAATGTGGATTCACTCAGTCCCTTAATTCAAACTTCAAGTCAACCTCTTTCACACTCTCTTTCAAATCTGCAAGTAATTCTTCCCAGAACCTTTTATACTTGCCCTGTCCATATTCAATTGCCACTTATGTCGTTAAAGCAATATGCAACAATGCTTATGTTGTATTAGTATTCATTGCTTTTTCAGGATGAATGCCACGCAGAGATGAGCGAGTTAAGTGTAATGAGTTATGAGAATTTACTACCTATCATAAGGTTCGAATGTTTTATTCTGTCCTTAATGATAGGTTTGGGACTGGAACCCTTCTCCCTCGATTTCTGAAGAAGGCCTATCTTCAACCAGGCTGCAGAGAGAGTACCATATTATTCAGGCTGCTTCAATAACTTGGGATAAAGAATGCAGTACAATAGTTACGATTGTCTGGCAGCATAAATTTCCAGGCAAAAAAATACCGAGCCTGTAAGTAATCATTGGCAGAAAGTTATTGGTGTTGCCACAGTTACAGATAAGCTGCCAGAGCCTAAGTCAAAGTACACTCAAATGTTTACATACTCGAATCATTCAGAGTAAGCTTAGGCTAAATGCATCAATGCTGGACAATATTGGAATTTAAGAAATATTTACAGATAAAACTAGTCATTCATTTCTTTGGTTGTTTGTGGGACATTCCTGTGCCAAATTGGCTGCAAACACAGTAAACCCCCGTGACAACAACAACACCCCCCCGAGCGCGGGGGTGGGGTGGGGTGGGGGGGTAGGGAGAAGGAGAGGAGGAGAGGAGGGAGAGTTAGGAGGGGAGTAGAAGGCGCGGTCGAAGAGGAAGGTCTTGAGACCGGTCTTGAAGGACAAAAGGGAGAACGTGAGGCGAAGGGATTGCAGGATGGATTTCCAGAGTATGGGGCAGAGAGGCTGAAAGCCCGGCCACCGATGCTAGGGCGGTTCGGGCTGGGGATATGGAGCAGGCCAGAGCCCTGCTGAATGGAAGGGAGGAGCAGGCTGATAGGGAGATAGTAGGTCAGAGAGAAAGGCGGGGGCGGCCGTCGATGGCCTTGAAAGTGAGGACAAGGATCTTGAATTCGACCCTCTGGGAGATGGGGAACCAGTGGAGACAGACGAGGGTGGGAGTGATGTGGTCACAGATATATTGTATTTAACTTGTTATAATTGAAAAGCTCCAAACTGAGATACAACATTTTGAAACTGCCCTTACAAAAGCTTTAAGAATACAGGCAGGTGCCACAATTTTGATAGTAATTCTTGCATTTGATGTAACATTGATAGACTTAGACCACTTCAGAGAATACTTAGACCACTTCACAGCGTATTCTGTGAAGTGATGGTAATGTGTGTATTGTGTCGGCAAACATGGCAGCCAAATTGCCCACAGCTGTTTGTAGTTGTAATCTTTATAATAGCTTCCTAACCTGGTTTAGTTGCCATCAAACTGCACGTATCACGGAATACCAGCTGGACTGTGAAACATTTTTCAGTTAGCTTTACCTGTTATTTTTGAGATGTTGAGATGGAGTGGGCTAGTTTCCCAAACCTTTTTTTTTCAATTAAGGAATTGGACGTGTTTTGAACCTTACATGTGGTTCAGCATTTTACTGAAATTAAACCATTGGGAAATAAACAATGGTGAAGCATGGAAAGAGGACGGAAAGGGGGAAGTGAGGGGAGGAGAGAGAGAGAAGGGGAGCAGGGAAAGAGACAAAGAAGGAGAGAAAGGGGGAGAGAGGAGAGGAGAGAGTGAACAGAGAGAGATCCAACACTCAAATATGCAGAATAGGGACAAACAGTGTAAAGCCACTCCCTTTGGATCTGACTTTGCCGCTAACAGATCTGGGACACTAAGTACAGCCCTAGCACACACATAGTCCAAAGTAACCAGGCAGTGTCAGTGCAAACAAAAACAGATGTTGCTGGGTACACTCAGCAGGTCAGGCAGCATCTACGGAGAAAGAAAAAGTGAGTCAACGTTTCGGGTCCACGATCCTTCGTCAGTGCAAATCTGCACATGACTTCTTGTGTTTCCCAGTTTACATTCAGAGCAGCACGTCACAGTGGCTTTTATTGTCCAGCACCACCCTGCTTTCTTCAATCTGCAAATAATAGTAATAATCCTTGCATATGTTATAAAACCTCAACAAGTCTTTGAGACATCTCAAAGCACTTATAGGATATAGTGTGGAGTGGAGTCATTGTGTATTTTGTGTTACTGTGTTACATTGATAGAGGGATCATTGATAGATCCCAGAGGATCGAATTCAAGATCCTTGTTCTCACTTTCAAGGCCATTCACGGCCTTGCCCCCGCCTATCTCTCTGACTTGCTGTCTCCCTATCAGCCTGCCCGTCCTCTCCGTTCAGCAGACTCAGGCCTGCTCCGTGTCCACCGCCCTAACCGCCCAACCATTGGCGCCCAGCTATCAGCCGCTCTGCTCCCACACTGTGGAACTCCATCCCACAGTGCCTCCGCCTTGCTTCCTCCCTTTCCTCCTTCAAGGCTGGTTTCAAGACTTTCCTCTTCAACCGCGCCTACCTCCAACTTTGATTATCTTCCTATCTCCAGCCCTGCTGTTCTCCATGCCTCTTGACCCCAACCTGCAGCTTGGGTGCAAATCCTTCAGGTCATTGGGACATCCTCCCGATGTGAAAGATGCTGCCCTGTGTGAGGGGCGCTATATAATGCCAGTTGTTATTGTATATAAATAGAATTTGTTGTTGTTGTACAGCTTCCCCTTTAAACCTTCCATGGCCTTGCCCCACTCTACCTCTGTGACCTCCTAACCCCCTACCAACCTGTCCACTCCCTCCACACAGTGGGCTCTGACCTGCTCCATGTTAGCCACTCTGCCTCCACCCTCTAAAACTCCATCCCGCAGTCCATCCGCCTCGCCCCCTGGCCTCCTTCAAGACTCTTCTCTTTGATGGTCCCATCCGCAATTCCTAATCCATTCCCTCCCCAACTCCGTCCCGTCCCCATCTCTGTCCAGCGCCTCGGGACATCCTCCTGATGTGAAAGGCGCTATACAAGTGTAATTTTATTGTTCTTGTTCCCTTGAACTGCACTGGATTGTCCAACACTGTGAGCTGAGAGTTACGTTATGGGTGCAGCCTTCTGAGTTGTAGACAAGACTGCTACCAGCTGGGCCAGGTGAGGCAGATGCCATGTGACAATTATTAGTTAAGACATTTTAAACCTTCTGACTATGCGAAACTTGTCAGTGTTAGAATCCAATACCCAGTGACAATGGTTTGCCATAAACATCACCTGAGAATTTTTTTGCTTATCAACCAGTCTCATCTTGCTTGTCCTAAGGTGGGTCCGCAGCAGACAGAGCGATATAATGAAGCAAAGAATCACTTGGAAGATTTCACTGAAACATGCCAACAGAAGGTCTTGCCACATTAGTCAGAAAAACACAAAAGAAAAAAGCCCTTCAATCCGTCTGATCTCATCCTTACAGAATACCCACCCAACTGTCCTTCCATTATGTCACCCCCTCCTTCCACAACACCCACCCGCCCCTCCCCCTGGCTCAGTATCGTGCTCAGCCACCGTCAAGTTCTAAGCACTGTCACTGTTCCAAGCTCTCTGAGATGCCGCCCGGCGTGGAGAGCGCTATAATAAATACAAGTTGTTGTTGTCAAGGCTCTGGGATGCTATCCTGCGTGAGCGACGTTTTATAAAAAGCAAGTTGTTACATGATCAAGCTTTTTTTTGAATGTTCCTAGCATCCTGCTCTGAACACCTTTCCTGGTAGTGTATGTGGCTCCAGAGGTAAAGAAGTCCTTTCCACGGTCTGTTTTTTAATTAGCCTTCACAACTCTGAAAGTGTGAATTCTTGTTCTGCTGCCATCGGGTATCTGAGTGATCATTATTGTTTTATTCATGATTTATCAGTCTGTTTTACTAAGCTTTTGAATTTGTCATCAAATTCTCAAGTTAAATACTTAGTTAAATACTTTCCTCTACTTTCTCTTAAGTGAGAATTATCACAAGGGCAGAATATGAGGTTGTTTGTGTAATACTGGCCACTTCGACCCACCCCCATCCCTCTCCTCCAATGTCTACAGAATATTTTTTTCTCTTTAGTTCTTAGAAGCCTGAAATCTCAGGTATTTCTCTGTCGTAAAAGGGGCTGGAGTGAGGGTAGTGGTGGTGGGGGGTGGGGGAGAGGGGGAGAGGGGGAGAGCTTTCTTCTTTGTTTAACAATCACCCAAGGGTGAATCACTTCACGCTGCTCACTCACTGAAGAGATTGATCTCAAACTTCCCACAAGCTGGTTTGGTTACACCCAAGGCTGTGGTCAGGGAAGAGTAAAGACGCTTAGGAATGTCTGAATTAAACCTATGTCAATCAAAGATGCAACAGATCATGTTACAATTAGGTGTGTTCCCCTGCTTTGACCTTGTCAGCCATTCCCACAGTTTTGTGCCTGTACTTGCAGATTTTTTTGTCTCCCCTGACTGTCTTTCAGTATTTGGGTGAGGTTTCAGAGAACCTGCAGCAACCTGTGGAATGTATATCAATCACCACCGTCTTTTGGGTGGAGGGGAGAAAATTGAACAAACATCTTTCCTTTAGACCTCAGCGTTCGCTTATGTTCAAAATCCTTTTTCTTCGCCTTAGTGCCCAAGTTACATCTGTTGAAAATTGTAAATTAGGTATAAATTCAGAGGCCTTTTTAAGTGCACTTGAAAAGCTCTGTGTGGAAAATGGGGGGGAGCAGCCTCAAGGTGAACAAAAGCCTGTATTCATACCATGCGAGATATGCAGCTTTGCACCTTGCCTCAGGAAAAGGTGTGGTTTATAAAACTGTCTGGTGAGTTTAATGTGCAGAGCGGCTTCATTTCTTACCAACTAACTAGCGAGCATAGAGTTTACAACAACAACAACTTTGATTTATATAGCGCCCTCCACGCCGGACGGCATCTCAGAGCTCTTCAGTTTACCATAAACAGTAAGACACGACAGTTGGTTCACAGTTACTATGAAGTAAATCAGGTCTGTGCTTTAAGGTATATTTACAAGCTGTGTCTAAATGGGTTGGGCTCTTTTCACGTGTTATCAAGACAAAACTGTAAGAGTATCATAAAACCAAATGAACCTTTGAAGCTTTAAACAAAATTAAAGAACGTGTGTGGCCTCACTCAGCCTTTCACCTCTGTCATCTGAGTTTAAATCTAGCCCAGACTGATGGGATAAATGTCTTTAAATTGTGTGAAATTATATTTACTCAGTCTCACCCTGCTCAGTGGGGCTGAGTCCACTATGAAGAACTATGCACTGATTAGCACTCTCGCTCAAGTATATCACAAGAATGAGCTGGTATGGAAATTATGGAGTACATTTCTCAGGCTGGTCTTAAGGCAAATTCTTGGTGAAAGTGAATGGAGGTTTACTGTATCACATCAAAGTATTTTGCACTTATATGTGGAAAAAAAAGTTGCCAAATAGTTAACCCCAAACTTGCACACACCACCACTCTAAGGCCAGTGACAATATTGATTGCTTTTACCTTGTTTTTTGTAAAGTTGTTTGCTTGGAAGAAAATAACCAGAAGAGCCAGTGTGGTCTGTCATATCAGAATGATGTGCCTGAAACTACAGAAAAAAAGTAGAACAATTTAAAAAGGGGATGATAAGGTAATTTATTTAATAACTACATGAAGTGTGCTTTTGTTAACATGAGACACCCGGCATCATAATAGCAGCAAATGCAATAGGTTCCCTTTAAAATTGAACAAGTGCCTTACATTGAAGAGGAAGATCTAATCTCAAATCGCAGGATGGACCCATTGGCAACTACTTATCTTCCCCTTCCCTCCCCCACCCTGTCCTCAGTTTGGGTCTCAAGCAGTAACTGTCCAGCGCCATGGCACATCCTCCTGACGTGAAAGGCGCAATATAAATGTAATTTTGTTGTTTTGTTGTTGTTTACATCGATCCTTATTTTATTCTTTCTTTTAGAGGGGGTAATGAGACAAGTGACAATGTGTACAATAGTGGCCCCTTTTGAGAATAGATAACTATTCCTATATCCTCATGAAACAGGTGAATTCCCCTAGTTCATGAGCATAGAGGAAGTCTAGGGTAAGAAATGACTGGTGCAGGCAGCAATTTTCAGTTCACTAATTAATCGACCGATCAACCGACATTGAGTTTAATATAGCAACTTTCATATCAGGAGAATGTAAATAATAAATAAAATAATCCTTACATTTTATATAGCACTTTTCAGGTCTTCTAGATGTCTCAAGGTACTTCACAAAATATACTACGAAGTGAATTGATTGGATATTTGTGAGCAAACCGTGGCCACCAATGGCACACAGCAGTTTCCCACAAACAGTGGTGGATTAAAGTGACCAATTTAATGATCGAATGATCAATATTATCCGGGGAATCACTGCGTAGGGCACTAGGAGAAGCTCTGTTTGCTTTTCAAATTAATGCCATGGGATCTTCAACATCCACCTTTACAGGAAATTGGGATCTCAGTTTAATCTCTGATTTGAAGCACCATACCTCAAAAATGTTCGAATTTAGGGACAACCTTCTAACTAAGTGATGAACGTTCTATTAACTAAACCATGCTGATACCTACACATTACAAGATCTGTCATTGCATTCTAAAAACCCTGCAGTGTCGCTCCAAATGCCACTATTGGAACAAAGATAATGTACACAACAACAACAACTTGTATTTATATAGCGCTCTTCGAGTGAGGTAGGGTCTCAGAGCTCTTGACAGTCACAGTGTCTGATAATGAGTCAGGTGGAGAGGCGGGGGAGAGGATCAAAAAGGAAGATCATTGATTGGGATTTGAAGGTGGGGAACAAAGGGACAAGGCAGAGGGATTGAGGAAGAGAGGCATAGTTAACTTCCTTATGTAGGTGGATGACACTCACTCTACTTTTCCACCTCCAGCTATGACACCCAGGCCCCTGAAGTTCTATTAGCTTGTCTGTTGGACGTCAAGAGCTGGATGAGTGCAAATTTCCTGCTGCTAAATGTCAACAAGACAGAAGCCATATGGTTTGGCTCACGCCAACATCTTCTATCCCACGGTCCCGACCTCCTCAACCTGCCTGACCTTTCCTTAAAACTCTCCAAACACGTGAACAACTTAGGCATCAGGTTCAATTCCTAATTATGTTTCCTCCCCCACATCTGATCCCTGCCCAGCACAGCTTTCTTCCATCTCCACCACATTACCCATCTACATCAATACCTCACCCAAAAGCTGCCAAAACCCTGGTCCATGCCTTTGTCACCTCTCGGCTGGACTACTCTCACGCCCTCCTCACCAGTCTCCCCTCCTCCACTATTCACATAATTCAGCTCATTCAAAATTCCACTGGGGCCACATTCTCACCCGCACCAAACTTCATACCCAGATTACCCCAGTCCTTGCCAGCCTCCACTGGCTCCCTGTCACAGAGTGGATCAACCTCAAGACCCTCACTCAGTTGAATGGGATTCTTGGTCAGACACATTGTTTCAAGCCTCATTTTGAGTCTTTAACCTCAATGGACTGATACCACAGTGCAGTGCTGGGTTAGTGTTGTCCTTTGAATGAAACATTAAACATAGATGTTCAAGATCCTAAAGCACAATTTGAAAGGGATTTTCCTCAAAACATTGCAGTATGCAATGGGATATTTGCCTACAAATTGATTACAAATACAAAGACTTTGAATTGTTATATTAAATGCAATTATTGTTGTTAAATAATCTAGTGCTAGTGAACAAGAGAATGCTGCTTAATAGAGTCCTGAAACTCAATGGTTAGAGCAATTGCCTTGCAAGTTAGAGACCTAGGTTCGGTTTCATGCAGGGCAAACCCTGGGGCAAGTTGCCGTACTCTACACCCCTGATAATAATCCCTCGAAAACAAACAGTTAGTCATTTTCATTTTAAATTAGCCATTTTCAATCCATGGTTGTTTGTGGGACACTGCTGTGCACAATTGGCTACCATGTTTTACCCACAAATATACAGTCAATTCACTTTACAGTACTGTATATTCTGTGAAGCACTTTGAGACATCTAGAAAATGTGAAAAGCGCTCTATCAAAAAAAGCAAGTATATTCTGTGAAGCGCTTTGAGATGCCTAGAAGACATAAAAAACACGATATCAAATGCAAGGTTTATTATTATTGTTATTTTTATTATATCATGCAGAATTATGAAAATATCTTAAAATTCAGTTCTAAATTTAGATGTCCATTCTTTTTAAGAACTGCAGAAAATTGGTTCCAAATTAGGATTGAATTTGAGATTTTTCCACAATTCTATCTAAAATCTGAAGATTATGTGGTCATATTGGCTGGGTGGCATTTATGGCCTTCAAATAAATAAAAAATATCACAAAAAGTGGCAAATCTGGCAACTTTTCTCACAGTGTTTTGAAACATAGATCAAAGTTTACATTTGTGAGCCTAGTTTTGATGCACTGGTAGATAGGGTATTGCTGCAACTATATACAGTATTCATGCTTTATATTTATTGTCGCACTGACAGTTGTCTAATAAAAAGTGAGGTTGTTTGGTCTTACAGATTTTTGCGTGGTACAGTGAAGCAATTGTGGGGTTGTGCCATACATATGATTCAAATCATCCTGTGAGATGTCAATTATTATTTAAATTTCTTCATGCTCACGCCCCTTCCCCGCCCTTCCCTCCACCTTCCCCTATCCTGACCTCAGCTCCTGTCTGAAACACTGACTATCCAGCATCTTGGGATGTTCTTCTGATGTGAAAGGCGCTACACAAATGTAATTTTGTAGTTGGGAATGCCAACTTCAATACCAAAGGAAACTTGTAGATATCAGAAGTAACTACAACCAAACCACAAGTTACTTCATGAGTGGGATGAGTTGCTGTTGGGTGGTGCAGATAACGCCTTTATTTATTTGCTGCTGTTTTAAGTTTTTCACCAGAATTGGGATACACCCACCTGAGTAATAAAAAGCCTTGACTGTGGGGGAGTTGTTTTCGAAGTATAATGTACTACCAAAATTAACAACCCAATCATAATTTGATGCAGTATATAAAATTTTTAGTAGCATAAAACTGAGTTTTGCCACAAGCTAACATAACAATGCAAATCATTTAGTTTATCTTTACCCGAACTTAAAAACTGAGAAAGAAGGTAGAAAATTGTTGTGATAAACTGTTGAGGCACACTGCAATTATTCACCACACCCAATACTGTAATTCCCACAGCAACATTCATCTTCTTAACTGTGTGTGAAACGAGTTGTTCAGGTTAAACCAGAAGCATAGGTACAAGGCCACACCTCACCTGCTCTCATATCCTTGGATTCACAAAGGCTGCAAGTGAAACCCAATTTCCTCTGATCAAGTTACATTTCCAAGCTGTAGCTTTGTCCTACCTCACATCCCGTACAACAACAACAACAACAACAACTTTGATTTATATAGCGCCCTCCACGCCAGACGGCATCTCAGAGCACTTCGACAACAAAAACATGCATTTACTGTATATAGCGTCCCTCACCCAGGGTAGCCTCTCAGACCACGTACCCAAAGCTTACAAAGCTTCCCATCCATTTCATTTCTTACACTGCGGGTGACTGGCCATGATCACACAGTCCACCTCCCTCTCAAAGTTCAGCCACTCTACTCCGTCTACCACTGAACACCCCATTACCTCTCCCTCAGGACCCACCCCCTACCCATCCCCTATTATACACTTTTGATCCAATCTCTCCCTCCACCCTCTCTGCTCTCATCCGGAAAATGAAATCCACCACTTGTTCCCTTGACCCCAGTCCCAGCCCCATCTCTCTCCTTATCTCCCAGCTCCACTTCCTCGCCACCCACCTCCCCCATCCTAACCGACATAGCAACCTCTCCCTATCCAGCGGCATTGTTCCCACCCCTCTAAAAATAGCTGTCATCAACCATCCACATCCTGAAAAAGCCTTCCCTAGATGATCCCTACTCTCTAGCTACTGCTCCATCTCCAACCTCCCATTCCTCTCCAAGGCCCTGGAATGAGTTGTTGCATCCCAGCTTTGCTCCATTCTTACTCGCCATTCCATCTTTGAACCCTTACAATCCGGCTTGCGTTCTGCTCACTGCACGGAGACAGCCAGGTCAAAACTCTATTGGCGGACGAGCCTTCAGCCACTCTGCCCCTAATCTCTGGAATTCCATCCCACAGTCTCTCTGCCTTGCACTCTCCCCGGGCTCCAACAAGTCCTGTCTCAAGACCCTCCGCTTTGATGGTCCCATCGGTCACCCCAAATTCTCTCCTGTCTCTCCACCCTCCGTGATCCCGACCTCAGCCCGGGTTTGAAACAATGACTGTCCAGCACCTTGGGACATACTCCTGACGTGAATGGCACTATACAAGTGGAATTTTGTTGTTGTTTCACAGAATATACTGGGGGCGAAACATGACACTGAATTGTACAACAGCAGTCAGCTTTTATCCCACAAAAAGTCATGGATTGAGTGACCAATTAAACAAAAATGTTTTAATGGCTTTTATTTTTTTGAAAGGATTATTATCCCTGGAAAAGTGATCCAACAATCGACTGGCACCCAGATTCCTACCTACTGCTAGGTAAACAGAGGTATGTGGAGTAAAGAAACTTGCCCACCATTTTGCCCTACCCAGGAATCGAACACAAGTCATCTGGTTTGCCAAGCGAGTGCTGTAACCACTACACTGCAGTCGTCCAAGTGCCTTTTTAAGAAGCAAAAACAGAAGTTGCTGGGGAAACTCAGCAGGTCAGGCAGCATCCATGGAGAAAAGGAAAAAGAGTCAATGTTTCGGGTCTGACGAAGGGTTGTAGCCCCGAAACGTTGACTCCTTTTCCTTTCTCCATGGATGCTGCCTGACCTGCTGAGTTTTTGTTTCAGCAACTTCTGTTTTTGTTTCAGATTCCCAGCATCTGCAGTATTTTGTGTTTTGCCTTTTTAAGACATTGAAATAGAAATAACAGACATTAACCGTAAGGCATCGAAATGAGGAGAAAAGTTAAAGAAAAAAAACAATCCAGGTGAACAACCTGGATGGTTTATTTGCAGTTGGCTCTGCTGTTAAATGAAAACATTATTGGTTTTGTAAAAAAAAACCTAGCCACAGACCCAATATAAATGCAGGTGTCAGTGTGGGCTGGGGTGTGTGGGGGGTGGGGAGTGGGGAGTGGTAGGAGGGAGGCAGGCAGGCAGGCAGGTGTAGGTTATGGGGTGTAACTTAGCCTCTCCCAGGTAAAGGGCGGAGTTTGTACAGCCAAAAGGAGGGGTTATCGCTTGCAGAGCTCAGAGGAGGTAGTTACTGTGTGTGGCTGGTTGGGTTGCAGTCTCTGTGTGTATGTGAGTGTGTGGCAGTGTTGCTGTGTGTGTGTGGTTGGGTTGCAGTCTCTGTGTGTTTGTGAGTGTGTGGCAGGCAGTGTTACTGTGTGTGTGTGTGTGTGGCTGCAGTTGAGGGGTTAGTGAGTGGCAGGGCTGTGGTGACAGTGAGCAGTGATGGACCCTCATTGGAGAGGTTCGCAGCCCCGGCTCCACACAATGAGCAGGCGGGCGGACTCTCACACTGAGGTACGGCAGCCGGGTCTCATATCCCAGGGCACCTTCACCATGAGGAGCGAGGGTGGCAGAGCACCAGACATGATCCCAGCAGACGGCTTCATCCTGCCCGGGCCAGGCATCCACTGCGAATACATGGAAAATGTCAGGAACGTAGACCTGCCTCCTGGGATGAGCGATCACCAGTACACAACCAGGGCGAGAGCCTCTACAAGGTACAAGCACGGAGGGTATGACCAGAAAGATGGCTACATGCCCAAGGAGATGGCTATCAACAGGGTCGACTCTTACGTGAAACAGCATCAATCAGGAGGAGGAGGAGGAGGAGGCGGTGGGAAGAATGTGGAGATCATTAGAAGCTACAGCAGGTAACAGACTCAATAATAATAATACTAACGGTAACTTAACCAACTCATCGTAATGATGATTATTATTATATAATATGAATAACCAATTCATCAACTCAACTAAAGGTCTTTCTTCGCCTTGTTCCTCTCCCCACTATCTCTTTTTTGGTAAGTGGATGACATGACAAACTTCATTCCACAGTAACCTCACTCGCCCAGGCAGGTCAGGTTGGCAGGATGTTTGTGTGCGCTGAAATTTGACCGCATTTAACTATTTGGGGGATTGTTGGCTACTAGTTTTCGCTCAATGTTTGAATTGATCCTGGTGAATGTGTTATGATAATGATAATAATAATCCTTGCATTTTGATATAGCGGTTTTCACATCTACTAGACGTCTCAAAGCGCTTCACAGAATGTACTGTAAAGTGAATTGACTGTATAGTTGTGGGTGAAATGGGGCAGCCAATTGTGCACAGCAATGTCCCACAAACAGTCGTGGATTGAAATGACCAATTTTATTATTGTCCTGTTTTTTTGAGAGATTATTATTAGGCGTGTGGAGTAAGAAAATTTGCCCAAGGTTTCGCCCAGTGAGCGAAACCTTCCAACCAGTGAGCTACAGGACTGTTCTTTAGTTTGTGGAGTCCTATAGCTCAATGGTTTGAACTCGCCTTGCAAATGGGAGACCTGCGTTCAATTCATGGCAGGGCAAGTTTCCTTACTCTGCATGCTTGATCCCTCAATAAAAATTAGTCACTTCAATCCACGGCTGTTTGTGTGACACTGCTGTGCAGCGTTTCGCCCACAAAATATAGTCAATTCACTTTACAGTACATTCTGTGAAATGCTTTGAGAATGTCGAGAAGATGTGAAAAGCGCTATATCAAATGCATTGATGATTATCATTAATGTGTGAAGTCAGATTCAGTCACGTCAATGCTTTCGATATAACTCGAGCTGGCTGTGTTTCTTGGCAAACAGTCCACCCAAATATTTGAAAAAGGTTATTTAACTCCATGAACGTTTGTGGGATATTTGCTGTGCATAAACCAGTTGTTGCCTTCAACTACAGAATACACAATCCACTTTATAATAATATAATCCTTGCGTTTGATATGGCTTGTCTTTGAGACGTCTCAAAGTGCGTCACAGGATAAACTGTAAAGTGAATTGACTGCATATTTTGTGGACAAATCGTGGAAGTTAATTGCCTACAGCAATGTCCACAACCAGTAAGTGATTAAATTAGCATTATTTTATTTAGTTTTGAAGGGATTATTACCCCCGGAAAATCATTGACGAACAACTGGGTTCCGACTTACTGTTTAGTTAGGTAAACAGAGGCATGTGGAGTTAGGTAACTTGCTTAACGTTTTGCTCTGCTTGGGAATCGAACCCAGGGAATCTCGCTTGTGAGGCGAGTGCTCTAGCGACCACTTTACAGAACCCCATTTTACAGTATATTGTGGAAATCACTTTGAGACGTCTCAGTGATGCGATAAGGCACCAAACCAAATGCATTATTACTTTTATTATTATTTTGTGGGGGAGGAGGGTGGAGAGAGAGAGAGAGAGAGAGGCAGAGGGAGAAAGGTGAAGTTGGCTGGTTGCGTGATATCGCTCAAAGATCTTGGGTAGTTTCTCAGCGGGAAGCCTGTCTTAACCTGTCTGTCAAGTTAAATTTGTTTTCTCATCCATTTACAATTAAGCAATAATGAGCTGCGTGCAGGTAGATATATTTTGAGTCATCATTATTTCAACGTTTCTGGCAAAAAAAATTCAAATCCAAATGCTACATTTTAATTGATTATTTTTGCCTATTTTGATTGTATCTAAATCCTACAAAATAATTTTACAATAAGTACCATGAAATGCTTTGAGACACCCTCCTGATATCAAAGGCTGTGGATCGATCGAATGCAAGGGTTAACATTTGTAAGCTATTTTTGTATATTTTTAATACAAACACGATCTATTATGTAAACAAAACAAGTCTACCATCTTTTATTGGATAACATTTGAGGAATGGAAAATCCCCAAGTTCCAGGAACTCTTTGAACATATTTTATTTTTTAACTTCCCCAACTGCCCTTTTGCTGCATGTAATGGAAACTATTTGATTCCCTTAAATCTAGTGTTGTTAAGGTGTATAACAACGTTTATCTATCTATCTATCTATCTATATATATATATATATCTATATATATATTATATCTACAGGTATATATCTATATATATATATGTTCTTTATTTTGATAACTTATCTTCTGTGTTTGCCCATTTATTGTACTTCTTGGGAACGAAGAGTGCAGAACGTTTGAATAGTAGCTTTTACATACCATACATACAGATTTATTATTTAGTTACTTTATTATTATAGCGATGAGCCACTGTTTTAATTTACGAGATTTTCCTTAATTCTTCAATTATTCTGAGATGTAACTACAGTATTTTCATACACTGCGCAACCTAATTGAGGCTTTGTGTGCGATTGTGGTGCAACATGCATTGATTTTGATAATATAACGGCACATGCATATACAGTACTGTACTGCAGACATATATATATTTTGTATCTTTTCAAGTAATTCGCTGAAAAAACGATATGGTGCGATCGATGCAGCGGTGGTTGAATGTGAAGTAAAACTGAAACAAGCAGAGATGCTGCTTCAAAATGTAAGTCCATGTTCAGATTCAAAGAATAATCACAATTAGGTGGAAAATAATCTGTTTTATTGTTTTATTTGTTTGTTTGTTTGTTTTATTGGTAAGATATTTAAGAAAATTGGAAATTTCTTATTGTTCTAGTCAAGGGGCAATTTTTAACAAGTCTTTAACATTTTACAAGCAAGCCTGGCTAGCTGTCTCGTTTATGAGTCAGAAGATTGGGAGTTCAAACTGTGTGTTGGCACTTTGAGATTATTAGTTGACACTCCAGTGCAGTGCTGGGTGTGTGCTGTTTGGTCTAAGGTTGTCCTATGGATTAGACATTAAACCAAATTGCTGTGTGCAATTTGGCTGCCGCGTTTGCCCACAAATATACAGTCAATTCTCCTACTCTCCTTCATCCTGCCCCTCCCCCTCTCCCCCTGCCCCTACCTGACTGTACAGCGCCTTGGGACGTCCTCTCGACGTGAAAGGCGCTATATAAATGTAAGTTTTGATTGATTGATTGATTGAAGATCTGGTTTGCCTGTTCAGGTGGAAATTAAAGATCTTATGACACAATTCAAAAAGAGAAATTAGTTTCTTCAGGTGTCCTGGACTACTGCACTCCGAGCAGAGTTGGCTATCATTTGTGGAAGGGTTCCTTCTTTACTTGATTAATTGATTGCTTCTTTGTAGTACAAGTTAGAGTTGTCAGTTGTGGGTAAAATTGCTCTTGCATTGTTATGCCAATTGTAAAAATCATAAGTAATCTTTTTTTGCTACAAAATTGAGATTGCACCTCATCACAGCCATTTTGTTTTAAGCATTTCATTGCGTGGATAATTATTGAAAGTAGCTTAATTTAGCAACTTTTTTTTCAAAACAAATGGCTTTCAAATAAAGGCCAAGTTTAGGAATCTTCTACAATTTTGTGCGATCTGAATTCTTTTTAAGAAAGAGTGGTTTTCTGGTGGAATTTCTGGCCTATATATTTATATTACTACTAGCTTTACCCATTGCAGCTACTTTATATTCTTATACTTTACATTAGATTAGTATACTTGATATTTTATATTTACTTTATATTAGACTTTATATAATGATATGAAATGCCCCCAAAATATGCCCATGTTTTTCCCTGTAACTACTTTGTTGCATGCAAACCTCATATTTTGGGGCTTAATTAAAACATTTAAAAAAAAACTCATCAACAATAGGAGATCTCCAAAAAAGAATATGCCCAACACTTTCAAAAAATGAAAAAAATACCCTGAATATATTGTTCTAGTGGGTACTTTATCAATTATAATTAGCATCTTCTACACCTCTATAATGTTTCTTCTGAGCCATGTCCTTTCAAGGCTGAGGGGTCCTATCTTGTCTGATCAAGCTTCAACTTGTCACCCACTTGCTTGCATTTCAGCAGTCATTTTGAAGTGAATATTTCACGATTGGCTTTTCATGTTTTTTGGGACTCTGAAGAAAATAAGGTCTAAAACAATTAGTTGTTGTTGTCTCTATTGAACAGGCTGGAAAAATAGAAGAAAAAATAGAAGAAATGTAATAGCATTAAATAAATAATGAGGTCTAAAATACAGACATTTCTAATGGAATGAAAAAAAATTCTAAATGTTTTTAAACAGATACCGAGTGTATTGCTATCTGATGTACATCATGCTGAGAATGCCACTCCCAAAGCATTATTGACAATGTTCCACAGGTCAATGTGGCACACTTTCACTTTCCCAAAAGAGCTATCATTGCTTGAGTCACTAGTAAGCCATTACATTAAAAATAAACAGATTTTAGACCCTGATTAATTAATATGATTAAGATTGTTTTCATGCAATATCAGTTCACCTACAAATGAAGTGACACAAATGTATTCGTCAATGACTACTTTTAAAGAAAATGCAATGCATTAACATGCTCCTTAGGTAAAGGTTTTGTCGATAAAGCAAAATGTCACCAGTGGTGACAACCTAAGCTCTTCAGAATACTCCAGCTGCTGGTATAAGGTTTGATGTTGTTCCAAGTGCTGTGGACAAACACTGCCCACCGTAATTAGTGTGAAGAGTAACCTTCAATTTCAAACTACGGTTTAGAGTCTTCATGCCCAGGTACCTGCCCTAACTTGTTGTCTTAAACACTTAGCTTTAATTAAATGCTATCATATATGTATTTGGATCATACTTTCATATGAAGGATAGTTGATACATCTAGTTGATACATCTTTACTAACTAGAATGGACAGTCAGCTGTTTTAGTAATAATTTATGACTGCTCCCTGGTAATTGTCAAAGTGAGGAGCAGATCTTG
Source organism: Hydrolagus colliei (assembly GCA_035084275.1). NCBI lineage: Eukaryota > Metazoa > Chordata > Chondrichthyes > Chimaeriformes > Chimaeridae > Hydrolagus > Hydrolagus colliei. Next base: position 114,291,234 of record CM068743.1, read on the forward strand.
ATACAGGATATTTAAGGGCTCGAACAAAGGCAGGGAAATTGGATGTGCCATGATTAGCAGAAAAGCCTTGATCTGTTGAATGGTCATCCACCTGCTCCCCAGTTCCCAGAAACCACTCCGAGTAAAAGAAGTTGCACAAAACAGTAGTAAATATTTGTTTGAATTTGTTTGTTGTTGCCAATTTTGAATTGTTCCCTAAGCATGGAGAGCATTAAGTCCCACCAACAACTGGGATTTATGCCCTTCTGAATGGGGACAACTTTTATTTTGGTGATGTGTGAGATGATGGGGAAGAATTGCATGAAACTGTAATTGACCAGAAATATAAATATACAAGTGACTTGCCTGTCATAACTATTTTTCGAGCACTATACAAAACGTATCATCAAAACTGCCTTTGCAAAGCAACAGAATTGTTCTCAGATGATAATAATACTGTACCTTGTAAACATATTTTTATTCTTCCGTTATTTAACCCAGGATTTGAAAGCTTTCGATTACGGACAGCAGGGGAGAAATCGAATAGAGATTGATAATCTGTTAAAAATGTGTGGTGATATGATTGCGGAGATTGAGGAAGCTATTAATGACTTGAAATTTTCCGGCCAACCTTTTGAAGCTATCCAGATTAGGTAAGCAAAATTCTAACTATTCAAATTTAGTCTGAAGTGCCTTGGCTTGTTCTGATTATGTATTTTGCATAAAATGTAAAACATTGTCTCGGATGTCATTTGAATCCAAACGACTAATCCCTAGAATTTCCAAATTAAACATTTGGTTTCCAATATTCATGTTGTTTTAAAGACATTAAAGTCCTGTAGCTCAGTGGTTAGAGCACTCGCCTTACAAGGTGAATCCAGACAGATCAGGATGAAACCATGGGCAAGTTTTCTTATCCAGCTGCCTACTAATAATCCGTCCAAAGAAAACACACAATAGTAAAAATTGGTCATTTCAATCCATGACTGTTTGTGGGACACTGCTGTGCACAATTGGTTGCCCCGTTTTGCCCACAAATATACAGTCAATTCACTTTACAGTATATTCTGTGAAGCACTTTGAGACATCAATAAGATGTGAAAAATGCAAGGATTATTATTATTATAAGATATTTTGCAAGGATTTAGCCTTTAACTAAAAAAATTAGCATTTCATATCCAATCTGTCTGAGTGCATCTAGTAAGTATTCATGTGTTTTCTGCCAGTGCAAAATCTGTTGTCAGAAGGACCCTGGAGTGAAGTAAGAGGTGTCACTATACGAGTGCATTTATGGTACAAAATACTTAGATTATAAAAGTTTGAAGGATTATTTTTTATAACAAGAAAGTTAATTCCTTAATTCCAATCAGTCAGTCTGCAGGCTCTTCCAATTGAAAACTACAAAAATGGGAACTGAAACGTCTTGTCATTAAACAGCGGATACATCAATGAAAAATTGAATAATCTCCAACAACCTAGATATGTATCTTTTCATTGGCAAGTAGTTGATAAATGCTTTTGTGGTTGTAAAAGAACCCACGTAACTGTCCTCCAAAGCTGTCCTAGCAGTGTGTTGGAAGCAGGACCTTACAGGTTTGTGATAGAAACATAAAATATGGGGAATCAGGAGATTATAAACTATGAATATAAACTACCATTAATAATTATAATAATCCTGTGAATTGGTTGTATATTTGTGGGTGAAATACTACAGTCAGGGATTGAAATGATCAATATATATTTTTTGAGGGATTATTAGGTGTGTGGAGTAAGCCCAAGGTTTTGCCCTACCGAGAATCAAATCCAGGTCTCTTGTTTGTAAAGCGAGTGCTCTAACCACTGAGTTACAGGACTGCACAACTGGAAAGGAGGATTACAAACTACAAACTCTGTTCTTGTGTTTAAGATAAATGAACCTTCAATTTAAATCTTCTAACCTTTTTTGTAGGCTGGTTTACCTTTATGATCAGATGCGTGCGATTTCCAAAGCTATCTATGAACGATACAGCGATCAAGTTGTTGTTGAACACAAGGTAACCCAACAGCAAAGATCCTCCACTAACTTGATCGGGATGAATTCCTGGGATGAATCATCTTCAAAGTCAACAAATGAGCTGGTCAGCTGGATAAACAAACAAAAGGTGAACTAAATCTGATAGTTTGCTTGTTTATAATGTTCAAGAAGGTTTCAAATACTGTATGTTACAGAATGCGAGTTGGAAGAAGGATTTGCAATGTAATTTAGTTACAAAACATACAACAACAAAATTACATTTATAGTGCGCCTTTCACATCGGGAGGATGCCCTAAGGTGCTGAACATTAGGTCGGGACTTGTGCGGGGGGAAGAAGGGTCAGGGTAGGTGTGGGGGAAAGGAGAGTAGGAAAGGGGAGAGAGTTAGGAGGGCAGCAGAAGGCATGGTCGAAAGGAAGATCTTGAGACTGGCCTTGAAGGAGGAAAGGGAGGAAGCGAGGTGAAGGGATTGCAGAATGGAGTTCCAGAGTGTGCGGGCAGAGAGACTTTCTGAAAGCCCGGCCACCGATGGTAGGCCGGTACGGGCAGGGGACATGTAGCAGGCCAGAGCCCGCTGAACTGAGGGGACGGGCAGGCTGATAAGGAGATAGCAGGTCTAAGAGATAGGTGGGGGCAAGGCCGTGAATGTAGTTTCAGTGAGGACAAGGAGGATTACAGTTCAAAACAACAATCTTGTATAACAAGAAGGCACAAAATCACAATTGCCACTGTGATGTTACTTTCGGTGTGTTACATATACATGCAGTGTGCATGAAAGTGCAGGATAATATAATTTGATCCCATTTCGATGTTAAAAGTGCTGGGTTAAACTAGGGTCTGTCGATATGGAAATTTTCCGATTTAGATATATCGATGGGCTCATATCGAGATATACCGAAATATCGATATTTTCTGTTTTTTTGTACTGCACATGCGTGCGCTTCGTGAGGTGCGTGCGCATTCGGAGGTGCGCACGCATTCAGGGCCTATCTCCTCAGGACGTAAATATCTCTCTCTCTCTGTGTCTCTCACACTCACTCTCTCCATCTCTGTGTTTTTCTCTCTGTGTCTCTCTCCTCTCTCACAACCCCCCCCATCTCTATCTATCTGTATATTATCACATCCCCCCATCTCTCACCCCTGTCGCTTACCCTTCCCCCTGCCGTCTCTCTCTCCCCCCACCAGGGATCAAATGTAGGGATCAATGCTGCACTTGCAGACGAAACGTGTAGATGAATGAACCCCAAATATTGCATTATAATGGAGTTTATAATGCAGTTTATTTTCCAGCCCTTTGTAAGATGTGCATGACTATAAATTTAATTGACCTGGATTCCCCCACCCCAATGAATAAGATCTACAGTTCAGTTCAAGGCAGAACTTTGATATCACTGTCGGGATCAAATTAATCTAGAAGCTCCTGTTGCCATCCCTTCCTTGCTAACTGCCTTTGAATTGCTTACCACTTTCTTAATCACCAACCAACAAGTGACAACTTCAACAAAAATACATTTGTATAGCACCTTTCATGTCGGGTGGATGTCCCAAGGTGCTGGACAATCAGTGTTTCGGACCCTAACTGGATGTTGAGATTGGGGAGGGTGAAGGGCAGGGGAGAAGGAGTGTGACTGAAGGCAGGACCCGAACAGGAGGGTCTTGAGGTCGGTCTTGAAGTGGGAAGGAAGCTGTGGGGGGTGAGGGGGCAAGGCGGAGGGTTGGCGTATGGAATTCCAAAGGTTGGGGGCAGAGTGTCTGAAGGCTTGCCTGCTAATGGTGGGATGATCGAGGCGATGGACATGAAGCAGGCTGGAGCCTGTTGAGTGCAGGTTGGCAGGGAGTTAGGCGATCGCACAGATAGGGTGGGGCAAGGCCATGGAGGACTTTGAAGGTGAGGATCAGGATCTTGAACTGTATCCTCTATGTGATGGGAAACCAGTGTAGTCGAGCAAGGATGGGGGTGATAGGATCGTGGAGCCTGGCGCAGGAGAGGACATGGGCTGCAAAATTCTGGACGATCTGCAACCTATGGAGGGAGGAGTTGGGGAGGCCGGCAAGTAGGGAGTTTGTATACAAAACACAAAATACTACAGATGCTGGGAATCTGAAACAAAAACAAAGGTTGACGAAGGGTTGTAGACCCGAAACGTTGACTCTTTTTCCTTTCTCCATGGATACTGCTTGACCTGCTGAGTTTCCCCAGCAACCTTTGTTTTTAGGGAGTTTGTATAGTTGAGCCCGGCTGTTGTGAATGTTATGACATAAAGTTAGCAGCTAGAGAACAGTCCTCCTTTAGAAGAATTTATTTGTTTTAAAAAGAAAGAAGATTCAACATCCAGTGTGTGTATCCAGTGCAAAAATTTCTAGCGATTAATCTAATTTAAATCCCATTGTTACACAGCATGGGAATGTATATGTAATCTTTCATTAATGCAAATCTAGCGAGAACAGGTAGTGACATGAGACCTAGCAAGCATTAGGTAACATGAGATCATTGTGGGGACAAAATAGAATGAAAATAGGTCATTCGTGTGGGATTGTTTTATGTGATGTGTTGTTTACGTGATGTGTTGTTTATTATGGATTTAGACTAACCACTATTCTTCTCTCAGTAAGGTTTAGAAACTATTCTTGGACAATGTAATGATTGCTTAACAAAAAAATTATATTAAATTAAAATGCATTAGTTTTAGTGGACTGTAATTCTGCTATAGTCAATACAAGGTGGGTGACTATGTAATGTTGAATGAGAGAGGCCTTTGTATTCAACATTGCCCCTCCCAAACCTTCGCTTTTGAAACAAGTTAATTCCCTTATAAGCTGGGACAGTGTTCAACTGTAAGGTATCTACTTAATCACTCCAGGACAAATGAATTTGTCCTTAGGTCGTGCTTTCAGCCACTACACTTGTACTACACTCCCAAATGCTGGAACACTGATCCTCAGTTCCTCTGCCTTGCTTCCTCTCTCCCCCTTTTTCAAGTTCTGCCTGAAAACATTCCTCTTATGACTCCCAAGTGCGAGGAGGTCCTAGACTCCTTAGCCTCAAAGATTGAAAATATCCACTTGGTTGCATCATCCACCTTCCCCCCCCTCCACCCCCTCTTGTCCCCTTCCACCCCACCTAGACCATCCGCACTTCCTTCTACCTCTGCCGTGGCTCCTGCAACTCCCCCACCCCACAGTTCTTTGCCCCCATTTCTCCCTCCTCCCTCTCAACCACAATCACCTGGATGAAGTTCATCACCTGCTGCCTTCACCCCTTCCCCACCCACCTATTGGTCACATAACTCCACCTCCTCTCCCCCCCCTGCTAGCCAACACGGTCAACCAGTCTCTCTCCTTAGGCTCTGTTCCACTGGATGAGTACAAATTTCGTGCAGCTGAATGTTAATACGTCGGAAGCCATACTACTTGGCTCCCGTCAATGTCTTCACTCCTGTGGATCTCAACCTCTGTGGGCTCGCCCCTCATACCGATCTAGGAGTGTGGTTCGACCCCTAGCTGTCCTTCCTCCACTACATTCAGTCACTGACCAGGACTACCTATTTCCACCTCTGTCACATTGCCCGCCTCCAATTGTACCATATCCCAAATGCAGACGAAACCACCTCCCGCTCAGATTACACCAACATGCTCCTCGCCGGTCTCTCAGCTCCACTATTCTAAAGATCCAGAACTTTGCCGTCCACATACTGACCCAAACTCCGTACCCACATCTCACCAGGCTCCACTGGCTCCTCATCACTGAATGGATCAACTTCAAGATCTTCACACTTGTGTTAATCCCTTCACGCTCTGGTACCTCTTTACCTCTCCGACCTCCTCAATCTACCACCTGGCACCTCCACTTGACTGGCATGGGCCTCTTGCTTGTCCCTCACACCCTCAGCTCCATCATTGGAGGTTGTGCCACTATGCCCCAAAACTCTGGAACACTCTCCCTCAGTCCCACCGCCTTGCCCCCTCTCTTCCCTTTTTCAAGTCCTGCCTGAACACCTTCCTGTTACAGCCACTGTTAAGCACTCTTGAGATGCTGCCCTGCTTGGAGGGTGCTATATAAGCACAATTTGTTCTAGAGCAAATAACACAAGAAAATATGTTGAGAGGTAAATAATATTGCAATAATAATCATACAATATAAATTTCATTTAAAAAAATGAATAGTTTTTATTGTACATTTGAAACTATTATTATTTTCTATTCTAATGATGGGTCATTTTGATTATATACATATGTATAATATTTGTTCAATCACAAGGATTTAATTATGTCTCATAACTATATACAATATATATATACTGTATAATATAAATTGAATTTGAAAGAAAATTGTTTTTTAAATCTCAACAAATACTGGAATAACTGAAGATCGTAAACCAAATAAAGTGAAGCAAATTGCCTGGAAAATAACAGTGATGTTAGGAATAGCTAGAAATTGAAATTTGGTGGACACCAACTTATGATGGACAGGCAATGACAGTATTCCCATTCCTAGCCACAGTATCATTACTCCCAATCCAGGTTTTTTCCCATTGCTCCCTGTGCTGCCTCATACCGTTGGTTCTCTTCCCATCTCTCTGTGTAGAAAGTGATGGGAAGAGAGTTGAAATAAGAGTTTTAGGCATCGTTGAGTGTGACGGGTGGGCTTGGGTGCTAATTGGATGAATTACATCCCCTTCCCAAGATCTGTTTTTGCAAGCAGAATATTAACAATAATGCTACACCTATAATTTTACTATTGACATGAACATAATATATCAACATTAAATATTAGAGATCAAATAATTCTTAGAAACATTGTTTGAATTGCTTTTGAAAAAAAATTAAAGCTACAAAGCTGCAGTCAGAGAGGTGCAGTTGAGTGGGGGAAGTTATGGTACAATATAATATTACAATCTAGTAATATTATTTCCATGATGTGAACTTTGTTCCCACTTCTAATATTCAGCAACATGGAATAATTTTTTTAAAATTCCAAATGAAATTTGGAACTGTTTCTCCTAATGCATGTATGTTAAGAGAAAGACATATAAACCAAAATAATAAAATGGGGATAAAGGAAATCATAGATCAAGCTTGGGGGCCATCATAGTGAATAACATTAGAAGATAAAACTAATACGAAATGTATGCCTTCATTCTCCTAACAGCAAGTAATGAGTGTTCAAGATTGGGCTTTAGATGCTGTCTCTGTAGAGGAACAAATAAATGAACAAAAGAGATTCCATAAAAGCCTAGAGGACTTTCGCTGGAAGATAAATAAAGTCAAGATGGAACAGGTAATGGTCTTTTGTGCAAGCGTTGCTTTCTACTGTTAATATAAGTATATTATAGTCTGTTATTTTCAAACCAATATGGTTGTCTAAAGAATACAATGAGGTGCCTCTTGCATTTATCTAGCAATAGGTTTGTTATATCATTTGCCTATGAATTGTCACCATCTTACAGAATAAACCTGTGCAGGGATTTGTTTCGAGATGCTATATCAAATGCAAGGGTTATTATTATATCTTTAGGAAAGGATTTCCCACTATGCTGCTTCAGAATAAAATGTTCAAAAGATAAAATCTATGCCCCTCTAGCATTGCTTATGTCTTTAGAAAAGCATTATAGTTTTTTTGTTCCATGTCCAAGTGTGAAAAGCATTCAGAGCAATTTTATTGTTTTCCAGCACGGAAAGACACCAATTGGGTGCAACTGGTCCATGCCATTGTTTACACTCTGCACAATCCTCGCCCCATTCTAATTGCCTCTACCTTACCCATCTATTCGCTTCCCCCTCATGTTTGTTTTCTACTATGATAGAGATGGTGTGACCAAATGAAAGTGACAGAATTGGAATAGTTTACAAGTATCTACTTCAGAGAATATTAGAGCTACATTGGACCGAGAATAATATTCCTATAATGTATTAAAGGCCGAGTGATAACAATAGCATTGAGTGGCGTGTAACTTTTGGAGATTGGTTCAAACATGTAGACCTTGATTTATCACTCAGGAGGTATTAGCAGGTTAATACCAATGTCTGCAAATTCTTGATGTATTTCCATGCAACAATCAGAATAGTAGAAGGTGAACTAGATGGACCTTGGTATTTTGTTGTTTAGCAATTCCTATTTTACAAACATGCTGGCACCCATTAGATTACAATATTCAAATAACTGCCTGTGGTTTATCCAAAAATCCTGTGACTGATTAATGGAAAAATGGGCATGAAGTATGCTGGAGTGGAGGATTTCCTTGGTAACAACAATTGGAATTTTGCTTTGAAACCAATCCTTAATCTACAGCTGGTTAGGAAGCCACAAATACTGTATAACAAAACTAGTGCTACAATCAAGTCTGTTCCTATGAAAGTCAAAGGGATTTGATCAATGCTGAGCTCAAAATACTAGAATGCCCTCTGTTGGCAACATTCTTTCACTTCGGCACATCTGAATGTATAGCAGAGCAAGATGTTAACAGCTGTAACTCTATCGACATGAAGTGAACTAGGGTCCGTTGATATGGAAATTTTCTGATTTAGATATATCGATTGGCTCATATCGAGATATACCGAAATATCGATATTTTTGTTTTTTTTGTACTGCACATGCGCGCACAGTGCGCGCATTCGGAGTGCGCGCGTGTTCCAGGTGCGCGCGCATTCGGGGCCTATCTCCTCAGGAGGTAAATATCGTTCTCTCTCTGTGTCTCTCACTCTCTCCATCTCTGTGTTTTTCTCTCTGTGTCTCTCTCACATCCCCTCCATCTCTATCTATCTGTATATTATCACATCCACCCCGTCTCCCCCCACCCCCCCGAGCCGTCTCTCTTCCTCCCACCCCCCCGAGCCGTCTCTCTTACCCCCACCCCCCCGAGCCGTCTCTCTTCCCCCACCCCCCCGCCGTCCCTCTCCCCTCCAACCCCCCAGCCACCTCTCTCTCCCTCCCCCCCGCTGCCGTCTCTCTCCCCACCCCCCCCCAGCCGTCTCTTTCTCCCTCTCACCCCCGCCGTCTCTTTCCCCCTCCCACCCCCGCCATCTCTCTCTCCCCCCCACCCCCCCTGCCGTCTCTCACCCCCCCCTCCAGCCGTCTCTCTCCCCTCACCCCTTGCATACCTGTATATTGTATTCGAGGACTATGAATACAATATGGCGGCTTTGCACCTCGGTCTGTCATTGTGTATAGAGATGATGAGCATTCTGGGTCTTGTAGTTCAGTGTGCGCGCATTCCGATTTTTTACCTTGATATATCGACTTTTCAATATATCGATGTTTTTGAAATGTCTATATTGGCGTATCGATATGAAAACTATATCGGGTTTTAGGGATATATCGATATATCGCCGGACCCTACTGTGAACCATTGCGTGGTCAGGAGCTTTTAGAAGCATATTTTATATTGTTATCAAGACGTTTATGCCATTATTGTTTGTTCAACAGCATTACAAAAATAATTATAGAAATGCCAACACGGTCCAGTTTTACTCTATTTACTTAGCATTTGCAAATTTGGTGAATTCTTAATTTCAACCTTAATTTTGAAGCTGGTTTTAAGTGTGATTTTGTTTATATCTACAGAATGATAACTATACTGATAACTACAGGATGGCTATAGGTGAAGCGGAGGAACAATACGAAGGCCTTTTGGTAAGCAAAAATCCTTTGATTGGGGCTCAGTCCACAATTTTATTTTCAAGGTGTGCGGGGCATGTGATTTTATTCAACAAAGGAGTCGATTTCTTAATCTTGTGTTTTTTTTCTAAACAATTAGAAAAGTTCAAATGAAAGAAATGATCAGCTGATCAAGTTTCAGAACATAATCAAAGCCACATCTGATGAGATTATGTGGATCAATGACCTTGAAGAGGAAGAACTAGTTTATGATTGGAGTGATAAAAACACCAACATTGCTGAGAAGCAAGAAGGATTCTCGGTAAGTCGGGACATATCCATGTAACCAATAGACTGAGCTAGTGCTTTTGAAAGTGAGATGTGTGTGTAATGTCTTGTACCGATGATATCGGTATCATCCCTGAGATGAGTGCCGAGAAGTGATGAACTGGAAAAAATGTTAAAATATAGGGTTTGAAACAAATGCTTTCTTAACCACAACAAGCAACTAAAGCTCTCAAATTAAATATTAAATACTTTTTTTTCAAATCAATGAATTCAATTATTTTATCTTTTTCACTAGACGATGATGACCAAATTGGAACTCAAAGAAAAGTATTTAAACAAACTCAAACAGGAAGGGGACAAGATGGTGGCAAATCAGCATCCTGCGGCTAACAAGATTGAGGTGGGGGCTCCTACCCTTTTTGATTGGGCCGTGATCAAGCCAAGCTTGACCCAAGGTTTTTTTCGTTGACAGAAATGAATGTGAAAACCACTTAAACCAACTTTTATTTAATTACAGGCTTATATTGACGCTATGCAGACCCAGTGGAGTTGGGTTCTCCAACTCACCAAATGCATTGAAGTTCATCTGAAAGAAAACTCAAATTATTTTCAGGTATACCACTGACCAATTCAATTTGCCAGTGATACAGTTTCAAAAATAATATATCATGTCGACTATCTATGGTGTAAACGCCTTACATTGAGACCTAATTAACAAGATTTTCTAAACATGTAGATTTTCTAAACATTGTAATCATGTAGGTACCTTCTCAAATTGACACTGGGGCTCTATTCAGATGCCAATCTTAATTTTGACTTCTGGGAAGTTAGTTGGTATCTGAGCGAAGGTCAGAAGATCAGACTCAGGCACAGCAATAAATCTGCAGGGTCAATACTTGAGTAACTTTGCATAATTAAAAAAAATGCATTCCTCTGTAGTTGACTGAGTATTGCCCTGTAGTACTGCTTTCGGTTCATACAGAGTGGAAGGTCGCAGGTTTGAATCTACAGTGACTCAATTGATCTCAGCTGGGATAGCAGTTGAGGTGCTACAAATAGTTTCAGAGTCCTTGGAAACTCAGCCAGGGTTCCCACTTCATGACTACTCTTTAATGCGGGATGAGGACAGGAGTTTGCTTATGACAGGATTCAGTGAGGTGCACAATGATAGGCTGTCGCCATTTGTTGTTGAGATCAAAATGAGGGGCAATGGCAGCCTATAGCAGATCTCAAAGGGAGTTTAGGTAAAACGTCTTCATGCAGAGGAGGGTGAAAATGTGGAATTCCATGCGGGGAGCTGTGGTTGATGCAAAGAGTATCAACATTTTGAAAGAGAAGACAATGCATACTTGAGTGAAATAGGAGGGGCAGAGGTTTCTGTGGGATATAAACAACAGCATGGAGTACTCGGGCCAAATGACCTGTTTCCTTGCAGTATCACCATGTAACGCTTTGGGACACTACCCCAAGTTGTTCTTGTTGATATATCAGGTGTGATACTCTCTTGCATGGAAAGTCTGCCACATTCACTCTCTGGACTCGCACTCAAATGATGGCTATTTGGGAAAAGCACAAGAGGGAACTCTAGCATTCATCAAATCATGCCTCAGTAGGATTCACCTTCAAGAGAGAGAAGTAGGGGGACAACTTGACAAGTATCATTCTCTGATTGTAGTAAACGTACCAGTAAATTGCATTCTCCCATTTTCCTCTGTAGTTTTTTGAGGAAGCTCAAGTGACTGAAAGCGCCTTGAAGAAAATGCAGGACTCTATCAGGAAGAAATTTACCTGTGATAAGTCTACGTCGTTTCAGCAGTTAGAAAAGTTGATCACGGAATCTGAGGTAATCCATTTTGAATGTTGAATTCCTAATTGTCTCTTCATGAATGGAAATCCCTTTGTAAAAATCTATTGTCACTGTTTTAGCCAAAAGGGTGTGATTGATCTTATTCAATGATTTATATACACACACACACACACATATATATATACTTTGATCATTGTTTTCCTAATAACGTTGTTATAATATAACAATGTAGGTCCATTACAGTATTACCAGCAAAACACAATCATCCGAGAGACTTGTTATCCGTTTTTGAGTTGTATATTTAATTCATGCTATCTTTGGTTTTCTTTTCCACAGAAAGATAAAGTTAAAATCCTAGAGTACAAGAGACAGGTGACAAACTTGGTAAACAAATCGAACAATATAGTCCAGCTAAAACCACGCAACCCACTTGTCAATGCTGATCAACGGTCCGGGAACAAAATCATTCTCAAGGCTCTCTGCGACTACAAGCAAGATCAGGTATAATTTCTGGACTGAATGTCACCTACTGCCCTTTTCAGTTCAGTCTTTCAAAATAGCTATGTGAAATAGCCAGTATTCTATAATTTCAGGCCCAGAAATAATCATTATAATAATCCTTGCATTTGATATAACGCCTTATCATGTTGAGACAGCTCAAAGCGCATTACAATATATACTGTAACGTGAATTGACTGGCAGCCAATTGCACACCAGTGTCATGGATTGAGTGAACAATTTTTTTTTGAAAGTATTACTACTGCCAGAATGTGATCTGCCAATCGATTAACAGCCATGTTCTTACTTACTGTTTGGTAAACTAAGAAAACTGGCCTATATTTTTGCCCTACCAGGGAATCAAATCCAGATTCTCTTGCTTGCGAAACAATGCTCTAACCAATCTGCTACAGGATTCCACCTACTCTTAGCCATTGAGATTATTTTGTCTTAACTTTTAAGGTTTTGTAGGATTGTTGAAATTGCTTACATTCAATCTCAATTTGGAAGATAGATGCTTTTAACATGCTTTTGCAGGTACGGATGCTTTTGCAGATACTGCAAGCGATTAGGAAGGCTAACAGTATGTTGGCATTCGTTACAAAAGGGTTAGAATATAAGAATAGGGAAGTCTTGCTGCAACTGTATAGGGCCCCGGTGAGACCACACTTAGAATATTGTCTGCAGTTTTGGTCTCCTTATTTAAGAAAGGATGTACTCACCTTGGAGGGTGTACAACGTAGATTCACTAAGTTTGGTACCTGGGATGAGGGGGGTGAGCTATGAGGATAGGTTGAGCAATCTAGGCCTATATTCTCTAGAATATAGAAGAATGAGAGGTGATCTTATAGAAGCCTGTAAGATTATTAAGGGGCACGACAGAATAGATAGTGGGAGACTTTTTCCCCTGGTTGGAGAAACTATAACTAGGGTCACAGACTTAAATTTAGGGGTCAACCTTTTCGCACTGAGTTGAGAAAAATTTCTTTGCTCAGAGGGTAGTAAATTTATGTAATTCTCTACCCCAAAGGGCTGTAGATGCTCAGTTCTTGAACATATTCAAGACTGAGATTGATAGATTTCTTGTGGATAAAGGGATTAAGGAATATGGGACAAGGCGGATAGGTGGAGTTAGAATAGATCAGCCATGATCTTATTGAATGGCGGGGCAGACTCGAGGGGCCAAATGGCCTACTCCTGCTCCTAATTCTTATGTTCTTATCGAACTGTGCAAAAAAACTACTGCCTACCTGTATTCTGAGGTTCAAACTACAGAAAAGTAAGAAATTGTGGATCAATATTATTTTGTTATGTTTGAAGTTAATTGGGTCCTTCAACCCAGGCTGCAAATTACAACTATTTAAAGCATCGCATCACATTCTCACTGGCAAGCTGTGGTTTCACAGTTGGAAGATAAATAAATCCTGGTGCGAATGGCCCCTGATATCAGACAGAGTTTAGGATCAGTGTAGCATTTTTAATACATTTACATTGAACCTGTCTGTAAAAACCTATTTAGGACAGACTTCAGGTGAGCATTTAGGAGGCAGTCGCCTTATAAAACTCTATGCAGTTGGGATTGACCACATTTTCTGGACTTGAGGTAGGAGTTAAGACTTCCCTATGCAACAATATTTCATTGTGTTTAATGTGGGAGATCTAATTACATTTTTCTTTTCAAATAACAATGGTACGCAACGACTATAATCTCACGTCCTTGCAATGTGCATTTTCAGAAAGCCGTGCATAAAGACGATAAATGTATTTTATTGGACAACTCGCAACGTAGCAAGTGGAAGGTGATTGGCCCTGGCGGAATAGACATGATGGTTCCGTCTGTTTGTCTCCTCATCCCACCTCCCAATTCTGCTGCAAATGATCTTGCAAACAAGTATGAAACAATTTCCTTCCAACTTCTACAACTGAAACCGTGAAGAATGTCTGGGCGCTTTATTGTAAACAATTAAAATTGTTTCTTTTTTTTTACAATTAGAATTGAACAATACTATGAGGCAATTCTCTCTCTATGGAATCAAATGTACATTAACATGAAGAGCTTGATGTCTTGGCAGTACTGTGTCATGAACATTCAAAAGATCCGCAGTTGGACTTTATTAATGGTAAGTGGTGGAAAATGTCTTGAAGCAAAATAGATATCAACCAATTCCTTGCATTAATTATACTATTTATAATACACATCAGTGCAGAGAACCACTTTGTCTGATATGAACCACAAATAGATTTGCTGAGGTGATGTGTTAAAATACAGTGAAGCGACTAACTGGAGAGATCATGGTCCTGAGCAGGAAAACCTGCATTGAGCTACAAGATAACTAATGCCTTGGGGAGTCAGGTCATGGGCTAGGGCTCTGACTTGTTCAGAAAACTCTACAGCAACAGACCAAAGAATTTTGCATTTTAAAGTAGTTGGTATGGGCAGGAGTGTTTTGTTTACTGTTTATTTCAGTTCAACAACAACAAAATTGCACTTATATAGTGCCTATCACGTTGGGAGAATGTCCCAAAGTGCTGAACAGTCAGGTCGGGACCCAAGCGGGGTGGGGGGGAGGTGGGGCGGGGGAGGGTTAAGTAAGGTAGGGCGAAGAGGAGGGGGAGAGGGGGAAGAATTATTGGGGCAGCCGAAGGCGCAGTCAAAGAGGAAGGTCTTGAGACTGGCCTTGAAGAAGGAACGGGAGGAAGCAAGGCAGTGGGGCTGCAGGATGGAGTTCCACAATGTGGGAGCAGAGAGGCTGAAAGCCCGGGCCGCCGATGGTTGGGGGGCTAGGTCGGTGGACGCAGAGCAGGCCTGAGTCTGCTGGATGGAGGGGACGGGCGGGCTGATAGCTCAGTTGGGTTTGGAAACTGGAGTCCACTGTACATTTGTGCAATACACGCTTAGCACCAGTTATCCCATGCAGAGTAAATGTTTGAAACGTTTTTTTTTAACAAATGAACAAACAAGGTTTATTTTGAGTGTGTGAGGACTGCCCCCAAATTGTTGGAGGCAGAACAATAACAGAAAGAAATTACACTTGTGTAGTGCCTTTCACGTTAGGAGGACATTCCAAGGTTCTGGACAGTCATTGTTTTAGACCCGAGCTGGGGTCGGGGATGGGGCGAGTGGATGTTAAGGGGGGATTTGGGGTGACTGATGAGACTGATGAAGAGGAGGGTCTTGAGGTGGGACTTGAAGGAGGCCATGGAGTGGGTGAGGTGGAGGGACTGTGGGATGAAGTTCCAGAGGTTGGGGGCAGAATGGCTGAATCCTCGCCTGCCAATGGTGGGGTGGATGGGTTGGGGGACATGGAGCAAGACAGAGTCTGCTGAGTGGAGGGGGCAGGCAGGTTGGTAGGGGGTTAGGAGGTCACAGATGTAGGGTGGGGTGAGGCTGTGGAGGACATAAAAGTTGGTCTATACACATGTGTCTGGATGCACAGGTGCTGTGAAGGTTTGTGAATTGGTGTGACCAAAAAATACGGGAAGTGATTTGAAGCTTGCAGCTTGAATGCCCAGTCCCCCATACATTTCACAATCCACTCCCTCCACCCGCTCCCTCGTTACATATTGCTTTAAGGCTCTAATTGCTGATTGAATATAGGTGATGTAAGGATAAAAGGATTCTGGGAAAGTGACTGGGCAGATTTGAAAGAGGTTGATTTGTAGAGTTAGAATTAAAGGACCCGAGTGAATCTATATTGTGTTTTAGATTAAATAACATTACATCTGTCCACAGTTTTACTTTCAGCAGAAGATCAAAGTGGAATTCCCTCGCACAAGTTTACATTTGCAACTATTCTATTTAAGCAGTACGTGATTCATCATAAACCCCACCATCCTGGTGTTTGTCCTAAGAGCAGACAAAAACAGCTGTATTTTGTGATGACTCCTCATTTGTAGCTCCACATAATGCTCTACATTCTTTTTTAAAGCTGCAGCAAATGTCTCCTGAAGATTACGAGATGGTGATCAAAAACCTGGAGCTGAATTTCCAGGATTTCCAGAAGTTCAGTAAGACTTCCCAGTTCTTTACAGAAGAAGACCGGACAGAAATGAAGAAAGACTACACCCAAAGCCAGAAGCACTACACCAAACTAGTAACTAATCTGGAGGAAGGAAGTCATATTGTACCAGGTTGGTAATATTAATATTCAGAATGTTTTTCGGCACTAGTTATTAGGATTTGTTTTTACTAAGAAATTTGTGTCATTTGTTGCCGATGTTTAACATGGTTTCCACAATAGCTCAGTGGTTACAGCACTCGCCTTACAAGCGAGAGAGCTGGGTTCAATTCCAGGCAGGGTGAAACCTTGGGCAGGTATCCTTAATCCACATACCCAATAATCATAATTTTTTTCATGGTCATTTCAATCCATGACTGATTGTGGAACCCTGCTGTATGCAATTCGCTGCCGTGTTTTTCCCACATGTATACAGTCAATTCACTTTACAGCATAATCTGTGAAACACTTTGAGCTGTCTAGGAGATGTGAAAAGTGTTATCAAATGCAAGGATTATTATCATAGATCTAGAATACCTCAAATTAGAGCCCTATTGTGCTTAGTTACATATTTTATCTTCAATGAATCTGCCCTTGCAAACTAATAGCCCATTATACTAACTAATAGTGGAGTCCTGTAGCTCATTGGTAGAGCACTTGCCTTACAAGCGAGGGACCTGGGTTCAATTCCAGGCAGGGTGAAACTTTGGGAAAGTTTCCTTATTCCACACGCTTAATAATAATCCCTTTAAAAAAAGGATCATTTCAATCCACGACTATTTGTGGAGCACTGGGGTGTGCAATTGGCTGCCGCATTTCGCCCACAAATATAGTCAATTCACCTTATAGTATATTCTATAAAGCGCTTTGAGATGTTGATAAGATGTAAAAGATGCTATACCAAATGCAAAGATTATATTACCAAAAAGTATATTACAAACAGTAACAGTCCAGCGCCTTGGGACGTGAAAGGCACTATACAAGTGTAATTTTGGTGGTGTTGTATTCAACACTGCAAGTTTAGCTAGACTCTTTATTCAGGAGCTCGCATCTTTGGAACCCTCTTCCCAAATCCCTTTGCCTCATACCTTTTCTCCTTGCCTTTAAAATCCCCTTTTCAAGTTTACAGCTTTGATAGTGTCTTAAATTATTCCTCTCTTCCATGTTCGGTGTTGCCTATTTTGATTGATGAGCTGTTCATTTTGTGAAAGTACGAGATGTTGGTAAATTGTTTTCACTTTAAATTCTATGTGAATAAGAGAGGAGAGCAGAGTGATGTGTACCCATATGTAATAGGGTTTGGGAGAAGATTGTCATGAAGAATAAACATCAAAGAAGAAGCCGAAACTGAGTCTGAGTACTGATATGATAAACATCATGACATTTGTTAAAGTTTCTGTTATCAAGCTTACATTTTGTCAAGGATATTGAGAACCTGATAAATTTTCTTACTCAACACGTAGAAATGAATTAAATAAGATGAAAAGGTTGGCAGTTCAGACAGGATCAGGGGGTCAGAGGTGTCACAATAGGTTGGACAGCATCTCTTAGTTTTATGTATAATTTGCACGTAATAATACTGATAAGAATCGTCATATTTGGTACAGCGCGTTTCACATCAAACATCACAGGATATACTGTAAAGTATGGTGGCTGTGTGTTTTTTGTTGGTGAACTGGTAGAACAAAGCTTCCAGAGACAAAATGCTCAACATAGAATAATGTGCTTTTTGCTTACAATTCAAAGATAATGAACAACACCGATGATCAAATGTTCAGTAGAACACAATGGTTTATGTTATGCTAAGACTAATTGGTTGCCTATAGAATGCACTGTTGGGGGTGTAAGGGCGGATAGATACTTTGCAGTTTTCTTTCTTCACCATTGGGCATTTGAACAGAGGTTTCACAGTTTATCCTGGAGATGAGCTGTGTTTCCCTGTTTCAGAAGAATAAGTGGTCTGAGTAAAGTTAGCTATGTATACATCTGGCAATAGAAGGTGATTAGAGTTTTAATGCCATTGCTTCACATTTTCAGTTAATGTTGTACATGACCTAAACCAAAAACTCCCACAACCGTCGGGCAGTAATTTCCACCTTGAGCTCCAAACGATACGGCACCGCTTGGAAGAGAATGAACAAATGCTGCTGCAAAAGATACACCTCCTTATCGATTCTGCAGCAACTTATGACAGTACACGAAAGATGGCTGAATTGGAGGTGAGCGTAAAACAGTAATAGTCTGACATTGAGTCCTGTTTTTACATCAAAATATTCTCATTTATTAAAACTTAGCCTTTTTATTTCGTTTTCTGTAATTATTCTGGGACTGTTGAGATTTTATTTTTAAAAACTCAAGTGGATTTACCGTGTGCTGCGCTCCCCTTCTGATCTTTCATTATGTTCTTTCATTTGATCCAGCTTGCACTAGATGAACTCGATGCAATCGATAATGACTTTGTCAACCTGCAACAAAGGTGGCACCAATCAAATCCATCAGCCGAGTCTAAATTGTTCTTTGAAAAAGAGTTTCACTTTATAGGTCAGCGGCTGAAGTCCGCCAGCGGATACTCCACAGCTTATTTAGAAAGGTAGGAGGTGCAGATAATTATTTCAGGTGACACTGCTTAACGTTGCCTTAACGTTCACTATTATGTCGTTCGCCAGCGGGTGGAAATGAACTACAGTAGTTTGGGTAGCGTACTATGGCGCTAAGGCCTGCCCGTCAAGAGAGTGACAAGCAGGCTGGGAATAAGCCAGGCTGACAGCGAGAGAGCGAGGCAGGTTGGCAGCAAGTGAGACTGGCAGTGAGTGAGGCCAGCCAGCCAGCAGTGAGTGAGACCAGTAGCCAGTGAGTGAGACCAGCAGCGAGTGAGTGAGTCGGGCATGCAGTCAGGGAATGAGTGAGTCGGGCAGGCAGTCAGGGAGCGAATATAATGTTTTTTTTTAAAAAGAAAATTTTGACGAAAAATGTCCAAAAGAATCTAACTCCGGTTTATACATTAATTCTTATGGGAAAAATGTGTTCACTTAACGTTGGTTCACTTAAAGTCGCACTTGTCAAAAACCAAACTATGATGTTAAGTGAGGAATACCTGTACTTTATTTTGAAATAGCGAATGATTTACAATGACTGCAATATATACTGTACACAGGAGAGTTCAAAACAATAATTTCACAATACAACTGTCATAGTTTTATGTCAGTGCATTGTTTTTCTGTTTGACACTTGCTTTTTAAGTTCGGCCACAAAATATAGTCAATTCACTTTACAGTATATTCTGTGAAACGCTTTGAGACATCTTGAAGATGTTTCAAAGACATGATAAGGAGCTATATCAAATGCAAAGCTTATTATTCCTTTGTTTAAATTGGCTGCTGTGTGTGGCTACAAAACACAACAGCTACACTTTACACTAAAACCTGTAAAACACCTTGAGATATCCTCCTGTGAAACAACAACAAAATTACATTTATAGAGTGCCCTTCACAGGAAGACATCCCAAGGCGCTGAACAGTCAGGTCAGTGCCTGAGCAAGAGGAAGGGGCAGGGTAGGGGGGAGAGAGAGAGTTGGGAGGATGGCAGAAGGCGTGATCGAAGAGGAGGGTCTTGAGACTGGCCTTGAAGGAGGCAAGGGAGGAAGTGAGGTGAAGGGACTGTGCAATGGAGTTCCAGAATGTGGGTCAGAGAGGCTGAAAGTCACTGTATCAAATGCAAGAATGATTCGTTTTATTATCTTTTCCTTATTGGTTGGGGTTGACAGAGTACTCTCAGAACCCATAGCTCTTGTCATTTTTGTGCTGTTCTAGGTTTTTACAAGAAAACAATTCTGATTTTGTTTCTCTGGCTGTTCTTATGGGGAAGAACCTGGTCTCCACTCAGCACCTCTTCCTTACTGCATAACACATGATCAGGAGGTTACAGATTTAGATGTTAACATTGTGACCCAGCATATTAGAGAACCAAGGCATGCTCATTATCTATAATAATTAACTTATCATTTAATTAATACAAAAAAATCACTGCACATTTACCCCAAGTGGTATCACTTTTATTAGGTTTACCCTATGTCTTTTAAAATTATTTTATGGTCAATTCAACTATATATATTTTTTGTAAGAGGTTAATGTGACAGACAGTCTGATTATAGAGTGTCCTTGAATTATTGACAGTGTATTGGAATAGTACCAGGTGGCATTGGGTTAATGAATTCCATATGAACGGGTTTACAATTTATTGCAACTCTTTATGTTTAGAATGAAAGTACTGAGTTCACTCATTCAAAATATCCTTGAGGTGGAGGATATTGTGAAGGTTTATGAAGCTCGACTAACTGAAGAGGAAAGTGTCCCATTGGATTTGGGGAAAATAGGGCCACACAGATTCGATCTGAAGGTAATTCAAATTTTTAGTTTCTAGACTGCTGAGTTTTCTTCCCTCAGTAGGTGGAGAATAAAGAATATGTCAACTTCATAATTCGCATGAGATTTAAACGGCCTTTTAACTCGTCCAATACATGAGTGACATTTTTGTGTAAATATACGTTGTGTGTCAATTTCTGGTTACCATACAGTATAGTGCCTGCCTGCAAAGCAGCCATTTCATTCAGTGATTCAATGTTAAAGGACTAGCTTTTGAATTAAATCATTTGAACTTTTCATTAGAGAATGAAAGCTGAACTGGATGCGAAAGGGGACTTGCTAAAGCACATGGATGTTGATCTGAACGAAGCGTTAAATATCAATGCACAGATACCATCTTCATACAAGTGTGACATTGACATTTCTAAATATGATGACAAGGTCACCCAGCTGAAGGACAGATGGCAAAGAATTTACAAACAACTTGATTCCAGGTTTGTTTGACAACCTACTGGAAATTGTCAATTTAAGTAACCAAAAATATAGAATTTTCTAACCAAACTACAGTGTAAGTAAATGTTTAATGTTTTTTAACCAAAAAAAACTTTTGAAATCCAGAGTGGTTATCATGCGGATAGTTATCCTATGAAGATGTGATATTCTCTTTCACGTCGATATTGGTGGTCAAGAAATTTGGTCTCACCACTACCCAACTAAATAAATGTGCAAAAACATAGTCAGAGAGTGCAAGTTTGTAGACCCAGATGACTGTGTTATTGTGGGGTTGCCCTCCATTTAATGCAACAATCC
Source organism: Hydrolagus colliei (assembly GCA_035084275.1). Lineage (NCBI taxonomy): Eukaryota > Metazoa > Chordata > Chondrichthyes > Chimaeriformes > Chimaeridae > Hydrolagus > Hydrolagus colliei. The sequence goes on from CM068743.1 coordinate 114,312,582, forward strand.
AGTCTCATGATTTGAAAGGAATCCAGAAGCTCTTACAAGGTGTGATTTGTTTTTATTAATTATAATAAATATGGCATTAGAATTGGTTTGTTTATAACAGTTTTTTTTCCCTCCCGTGCTTTATGCAGATATTTTGAGTTGGATAAACATCACCGGCAGCTGAATGATTACAAACAATTATACGATGGGCTTAGCGAATGGATTGATGTAACCAAACGCAAACAGGATGGAATGCAGATGAATAAATTTGGGAATCAAGAAGCTATTATAGCTCAACTACAGGAGCAAAAGGTTTATTCAATTTGTGACCTTCTATGTGTTTGATTTTCCTGTATTGGCCGGATGGTAACCACTGCACACATGCTAATGGGCCATTAGCACTCATTCCAGCTTGGATTTTTTTTTTTTAAAGTTACATTCAGAAATAACATTTTTAAGTAGGAGCTAAAATTATGATATGTGATGTATTAATAAATGTAGAGGTGGAAATTGTTATAGTGTTGGTAAGTGTGTTCACTGATGTCAGTGAGTATTAGAGTGGCCACAGGTGACCCCTTCTCTCCACCAGAATTATTTATTTTAAAAAATGTAGAGCATCACAAAGCTGCAGCTCTAGTGATGGCCACATTGGCCATGCCAGCCCATAGATCAGATCATTAGAATGCTAGTTACAGGTAATACCTTGAATTAACAACAAAATGTCAGTCCAGCTGCTATTTCAAGCGCTTCGAGATACTGCCTTCTGTGAATGGTGCAAGTTGTTGTTGTTTATACTGGGGACTGAAACTCCAATAGTCGCTGATGAAGCTTGTACAAATTACAAGCAAAATAAAACAAATTTGTTGCACAAATTAACCAGTAGATTTAAAATGGGTAAGAATACAAATGAATTTGGGCCACAATTCACCCATTGTCTGAAGTTAACTGGTGTCCGGCTAAAATGTCTGCCACTGTATTAAAAAAATTGTGGTTTTGTTGTGTTAATATTCTTTTTTTGTTACTGAATAGAACCTGCATTCAGAAATAAAGAGCAAACGAGTCAATGTTGAGGAGTACCAAAATGATGCAGACATGTGTGCAACATCTATCAAGGTAAAAGATCAGTACAGTAGAACCCCATAATAACGTAAGAATTGGGGTCCATATAATCCCAACCAACAAGAGTAACTGGATGTGATCACCAGTCAGCTCTTCTGCATTCACTGTGCAAATAACCATAAAGCTGGCAGGTTTCCCTTGCAACGGCCAGCTTTGTGCGCTAAAAATGCCAAACTTTGGAACCATCAGGTAACCACTGACACATTTCCAGGAAATGGCCTGGTGCTTTGCATCATTAGATGTAAAACACATGTCCTCCAGGGAAATCTGTGTGATGACACCAATTGTGGGAACATAGCCCTGAGATAGGATCTCATTTGAGCTGATTTCTCATGGGTGGGTACAACAACAAAATTACATTTATTAGCATAAATAGGATTCCCTGGAGAAGAGATGCATTTTACATTCCAATGAACCATTTAAATTGCACATTTGCTGATGAGTGCTTTTAAAAACCCAATCCTCTTCCGACTCCATTGGCTTCCGATCATTCAGAGGATTCAATTCAACATCCTGGTCCTCACCTTCAGACTTCTTAATGGCCTCACACCATCCTACCCCTGTGGCCTCTTAACTGCCTAATAACCTGTCTGCTCCCTTCACTCAGCGGGCCATGGCTTGCTCCAGACCCCTCCCCACCTGTCCCATCATCGGTGGGTGAGCCTTCAGCTACTCTGCCCCCAAACTTGTAAATGGTACTATGAGACATTGCATTCATACATATTCTCATATTTACTTCACAGGATTATGAGCTTCAATTAGCATCATTCAGTGCTGGTCTGGAGACACTGCTTAATATTCCAATCAAGAAGCAACTGGCACAGTCAACTTCCATTAACATTCTTCGTGAGGTAATTATCTTCAATTAAATTACTATTAAAGTATGAAATATCAGAGTTCTACCAAGTATTACAGTCCGAGTTATGACTGAAGACAGTGAAGTGGGTATTTGGAGGTATGAGGTCATGTGGGCTGAAGGGCCTTCTTCATCCAAATTAGTCTGTGTTCCTATGATTTCCACACATTTATTTAACCTGTAAATATTAGCCAGACTCAGTTGATAGTATTCCTGCTTTTGAATCTGATGTTATGGGTTTAAGAACCACGTCAAAACATTGAAATCAAATAGTCTATGCTGACCCTCCAATGCAGTCCTGGCAGTGTGCTGCACTGTTGGAGATTTGATTTTTTGGATGAGTCTTTAAATTGAGGTTCTGTCTACCTGTTTAGATTAGAAAAAATCTAAACATTTGAAAAAAGAAGGCAATTCCCCATATGTTTGTGAGCCATTGCTATGCACATATTTTGTGGGACACTGCTGTGTGCAAATGGTTGCCACGTTTCGCCCACAAATCAGTCAATTCATTTTACAGTATATTCTGTGAAGCACTTTGAAATGCCTAGAAGAGGTGAAAAGCGCCATATCAAATGCAAGGATTATTATCATTATTATATTGGCTACTGCATTTGCCTATAATATTACTACTTTAAAGTGAATTCTGATTGAGATGTCCATCTGATGTGAAAAGCACAATATTAAATGCAAAGATGATTATTACATTTAGTCCATGGTAACATTCTTATAAATAATCACTACTTATAAATCTAGTCCATACAACACTACTTATAAATAATCCTTGCATTTGATGCAGCACCTTTTACAACGGAATAATGTCTCAAAGCACTTCACAATATATAAAGTGATTGTGCATTTTGTGGGCAAACATATACCTAATTTGTATCATTAATGTTCAACAAACAGCCATGAAGTGAAGAACCAATTTTTTATTTGGTTGCCTCTGGACCTGGTACCCGTTAGGAAAAATCTAAACATTTGAAAAAAGAAGGCAACTAGTAGTTCTACACAGCTCTTCCTCTTAGCATTTAGCAAGTGGATTTGTAGCAGTGCCAATAACCATCTACAAACAGTATACGGATAAGCCATCTATTGGATGTTTGCCAGTTGTAGTGTATGAAATATGGTCTATGACTAGAACTAGCAACATGCCAGAACATTTCTTTTTCCGCCCAGTCACCTCTCTTAGTTAAGAAATTATTTCAAACGTTTATATGTTTAAATGTATTTTCTTTATCTACATTTTTATAATGCAATTCACTGTTTCTTCCCCCCACCCACCACCAGTCTGCAGATTTGCAGTCTCGATACATGGAACTTCTTACAAGATCAGGTGACTATTACAAGTATCTCAGTGAGATGTTGAAGAACACGGAGGAAGTAAAGGTAAATTTAGTTTTTCCTCCATTTGTTGGAAAATACTGGTTTAAATCCTAACTGTTCTCCAGATCATTGGTTCTCAACCTTTTTCAGTAATGAACCCCCGGTTAATTTTCAACATTATCATGTACCCCACCCAACCACACACACCACACCCCTCATTCCATTTGCATTTTATGACCAAGCTTTTTTTATCTAACAAAATAACTAGCACATACAAAATGAGGAACCACACACACCACACCCCTCATTCCATTTGCATTTTATGACCAAGCTTTTTTTATATAACAAAATAACTAGCACATACAAAATGAGGGGAATAAACAATTAAATATACAATTTGGAAGGCTATAAAATGTTAAATAAGAGAGCTAAATAAATCAATGTACCGCCACCTGTACCCCCTGGAAGTAATTTTGTACCTGGGGGTACAATCTGACAAAAATGTTACATCCAACAAAGCAGTGCTCTCCCCTAGTACTTTGCTGGAGTGACAGCCTAGTCTGTGAGCCACACAAACTTGTACCAGAGATACACAATAACTTACATTAATACAATGCGCATTTCATTTAGACTAATTAAGAATATGTGAAGCTTAAGAAGTAGGAAAGTAGAGAAGTAGAGTACTTTAGAAATCCAGTTGCAAAATTGTTTATAGTTTGAAACAAATGTTTTGTGCAATATGGTAAGTTTGTGGTAGTATAACTTTGAAAATAATCGGTCATTTCAATCCACGACTGTTTGTGGGACACTGCTGTGTGCAGTTGGCTGCCGCATTTCGCCCACAGGTTTACGGTCAGTTCACTTTACAGTGTGAAGCGCTTTGAGACATCTAGAAGATGTGAAAAGCGCAACATCAAATGCAAGGATTATTATTATTCTGCTCTTTGTAATGCAGTACTAATGTGTGTCCAGTAGGACAGCCTCTGAACATTTTGCTCTAGAATCTAACCATGATCGCAATCTGTAAATGAGTGTTGGATTTTTTTAAAAATGTAGGTGATACAAAGACAAATATTACAGGCCACTTCCATTAATTTTAATTATACAGATAAAAATCACAAAAATAGAACTTTTGGAAGAGGAACTTAAGCATGCCAAGGGTGAGAATGCTGATAGTAGCCAACAGAAGAAGTTTTTTGATCAACATTTAAGTCAGCTTCAAGTTGAGATCACAGAACTCAGGAAAAAGATTGTAATCCTGGAGGATCAGAGGAGGAGTGCTGAAATGGATCGTGATAATGCGAAGCACGGCCTAGAGGTAAATAGTAGTCAGATGAAAGAAATCAATGACAGGATTACAAGACTGACATTTGAACTTGAAGAGGAAAGAAGGCTGAAAATATCGAGCGAGAATCTGAAAATTCAGCAGAAAGATGAGCATGTCACTATTCTCCATATGAAACAAAAGGAGCTAGATGATCTTAATTGGCTCAATGGGCAGAATGAAAAAACACTCAAAGATAAAGAGCATGAGATGCAGAGGCTTAGAAAACAACTGGAGGAACAGTCTAACATTAGGAGAGAGATTGAAAGTGAACTAGTTAAGTTTAAGAACAAACATGAATATGAAATAACTACGTTGAAGTCACACTATGAAACACAGATCAAGATAAGTAAAACCACAGTTCATCAGCTCTCTTCCCAAAAAGAAGATGCTTCAAACCTAAAAATTGAGATGGACAGCATTTCAAGAGAGAGAAATAATCTCCTACAAGAAATAGAACGGTTGAAAATTTCCATCAAACAATCTGAAATGCAAAGAAGAAAGGCAGAAGAGGATATTGTACAGCAGCAAGCATCTGGTACTCATGAATCTAAGAAGAGATTGGAGCTGGAACACGAATTGCAGCAACTAATCAAAATTAAATCAGAAGAAACGAAGAGGCATAGAGAGTTCCAGGAAGATACTACTAAATGTATTAATGACAAAGGAAAGGAACTTGAAAGAGTGAAAGTTTTATTAGAAGAAGAAATTTATAAACGGAAAAATTTAGAAAATGAAAATGACAAACTGAAGCAACAGCAAAAGGAAGGTCAGAAGAAGACAACAGACTCATTTAAGAGAATTACCACCGTAGAAGAAGAGTATAGGCTTATCAAAATGGATTATGAGAGAGCAACTAACGAGAAGAATAGGTCATTGCAAGAAATTGAACGACTCCAAAGTAGTATAAGGGAAGCAAACCATTTTAAAGTGAAGATAGAAGAGGAGATTGCTCAACAAAAGAGAAATGTACTTGAAGAGTCGTCAAAGAGAAGGAAGGCTGAAGAGGAGTTAGAATGCAATAGGAGAACTTGCAGAGAACATACTATTACAATCAGTCAGCTCACGCAGCAGTTTGAACAGATTTCATGCACAAAGAAAAAACTTGAGGATGACCTGCGAGAGCAAAGGATATCTTTTGAACATCAGTTTAATGAGAATAAGGTCAGTACAGAGGAGCTCATTAGGCTGAATGCTGATCTAGAGAAACTGCGTCGCCAGTTAAATCAGGAACACGAGAATGTAAAACAGGCTCATCTGAGAAATGAACACTGTCAGAGAACCATTGAAGATAAAAGTAAGAGTCTGAATGAAAGTATTACCGAAATAGAGAGACTTCGTTCACTTGTGGAGAAACTCACAAAAGAACGACTGAAGTTAGAAGAAGAATGCAGAAATATAAGGATCAACCTGGATGATGTTCACAATAAACAAAATGAAAATGACGGTGAAAATGTGAAATTGATCTCTGAACTCAAGTTCCAACTTGAACTGACTAGCAAGAGAACAAGTGACCTTCAAGGACTCATTAATGAGTTAAAGAATGAGAGGGAAAAATTGAAAGTGGAGGTTGAGATATTCCAAAAGCAAGCTCTAGAGGTACATACAAGTTTTGCTGTTTTATACTGAAGATATGTTACGTAAATTTTTTTGATCAACATTGTTTGGTTGAATAGAAAAATTGTAAATACTAATCCACTGCAGCACTCTACTCTTTCAAAATTATGTTTAAGATATTTTAGGTTTCCAGAATTGTGAGAATAAGTCACAACTGGATATTTTTGGTCAGAAAGAATTAGTGGAAATGCTATATGGTTAACAGTGTTTCACAGTAAACAGGCTAATCTAAACAATAAGTTCAATAAAGCACTCAATGCAAGTGTTACAACCCGAATATTTCATAGAGGTCTACGCTCAACTTCAGTAATTTATATAAAGCATCTATCTCATGAGTTCTGTAGCCAATTTGTGGAAATAAAACTTTCTTTATTTTCATCTTGCAGATTTCATTTAAGGAAAGCTCATGCCACCCTTTAATATGTTTTCTATATCTGATGTTGAGATATTGTGACTTCTGTCCCAGCCAGTATAAAAATGTACTGGCGGATGACATTTTTTTATGTGCTATGAACTGCACATAGATCTCTGTAGTTCACTTGCTTTTGAAAAGAAAGAAGCCTGATCCAAACAATCTTTGATTCAATGGACCTTTTTGATTCTTAGCAACCCTTGTCTGCTTGCCATCTAAACATGATTTGAATACATACGAACATGCCTTACTCTATATTAGAGCATTAGGGAGGTGCATCTCATTTAATGAAGTCAAGTAAACACTGGTGAAAAGGTGGAATTAATGGTCCACTATTCCCAGCACAGGTAGTAAGTCTCTTGAGAAACAGGAAAAGCTCTAAAACACTGTCTGCAAGATCAATATGTTTTAGATCTGCAACCCCTGGTATGAACAGGTAAAAAAACATTAATCTATAATTGTATTGTTATACATGGATCATTAATTTATACTGGCAGCATAAATACAGACCAAGGAATTAGCATCAATCAAACTTGAAAACCATCCGAAAGGTCCTGTTTGAAGCAAAGTCAGCATCACTTGTCTTGATATTAATAATGCTTAGAATAATAAGCTATATGGCTTGAGCTGGTTGAAATCCAGCAATACCCCATCACACAATCTGGGGACTCCAAACCTTGGCTGTACCCAAGAGAGAGGGAGATGAGAAGTGAGGAGTATAGAGAAATGTTAGAGAGTTGGGATTAAGAGAGGTGGGGGCTCATGTGGAGTTTAAGCACTGACATGGACTAGTTGGACCAAATGGCCTGTTTCATTGCAGTAGATTCTACTTTTATGATTCTATTTATGTTGCCAATCTGGATTCAATATCTTCTGGAATTAGGTAAACAGGGTGTCAGACATAAGAATTTCCATGTAGGTCTATTAAACATGGTGATAGATTTCCGCATGGATCAGATATCTGGCTGACCCCCCAAAAACCAAGCCTTCATTGTATTTAAGAGTTGTCCTTTGCCCTGATGAATCCATGTTCATGGTTGATTATAAGACTCCAGCAATGATTTGTCTTGTACTGAGATTATGGTTCAAACCGACAATGCCTCCTGTGCCATTCAGTGTTTAATTTTCAATGACCTACCCGGGCATTTCTGAAGTTTCCTTTGGATTTGAGATTTTTATCCAAAAGAAGCATTAAAGCAATACAAGACCATTTCACAATTCATCCATTATAAAATTCAAAGAATATTTAGGGAAATCTTCCTATTAGTATGATTAATATAAGATGTTTTTACAAATTTAAATTATTTATTGGCTTTCATCTGATCTTTGAGAAACTGTTTTCTAATATTCTATATAAGATAAATTATATAGATTTTTTGTTTGTTTTAGAATTGTTGATTGATAATTAAAATCATTCTTGATCGATGGTTATGAAACCAAGAAAAAAATAATTGATTTGAGTTTAAATATACAGTATAACAAATTGTTGTTCTAGTCATAAATAAAAAGCTTCTGTTAACCAGACGTTTGTCACACTGAATGTGAGGAACTATGCTCCAAATGTAATTGTGCTTGAGTGGAGTTCTGCTTATTTACAAAGAATGTACAGCATGGAAACAAACAAACCAGTCTGTTTCAGTGTTAATACTCTGCATGAATCTTCACCTATTCCTTTATCCCTCCCATACCCTATCACCTCTTTCCCTATGACTTCTTTCCCTATGTGAATATCTAGCTTTCTCTTGAATCCACACTGATTCAACCACTACTACAGGCAGCGAGTTCCATAACCTATCTCACTATACTATGCATGACATGTTTTTTTTCCCTGTATTCTCTTTTGAATCCCATAGTTTCTATCTTATACTTGTGTGCGTTGCTTATGAGCTTCCCAAACCTCTGCCAGTAACCTATTTATGCTAACCTTTGATAATTTTAAATACCTTGGTAGTGTTGTTGTAATGTATTGGTTACCTGAAGAAGTTGATGATAATAATACAACAATAATATTCCTTGCATTTGATATATCACTTTATCATGTCTTCGAAACATCTCAAAGCACTTCGCACAATATATTGTAAAGTGAATTGACTGTATGTTTGAGGGAAAAGATGTGATTTTAATGATTTCTAATACAAATTTAGGATATATTTTAATTGTTTTAAGAGATTAAAACATAAAAACATAATTTATTTATTTTTGACATTTAGGCAACTAATATGATAGAAATCACTCAGATTTCTCAAAAAGAAATTATACACGAGAAGGAATCTCTCCTACTGAAGATCAGACTCCTAGAGCAGGACAAAGCAAGACTTCAACATTATGAAGATGAACTGAGTCGAATAAAAGCACTCCTAGAAACTGAATCCCGATCGAAGTTGCACATGCAAGATGAAATTCAAGTTGTCAAAAAGGATGTAACCTATTGGAAGAGCCAAGCTGAAATGAAAGAGCAGGCAATGAGACACCAAGAACTAGATAAAGGAAAGTCAAATAGTGAGATAAACCGTTTGAAAGCCGAAATCACCAGATTGGAAGACGAACTGAGGATGCTGGAGGAAAGAAGCAAGTGGAAACTAGAAGCAGCCGATAGAGAAAAGCATTCCGAGTTGGAAACTCTGCGCTTCAAATTACAAATGGAAATTCAAAGACTCAATGAATGTTCAAATGTTCAAGTGTTCAATCAGCAAACAAGTCAGACTGTTTTGAAAGTGGAGAAGCCGGAAATAAAATTACCAGGGATTAGAGGAAATGTACCAGTACATGTTCTTGTGAATTCTGACGTTATTGATCAAAGAACAGCTGATGATCTTGCAAGTGGGATCATAACAGAACAGTACGTTAGCGACAAGTACAAGAACTTTCTCCAAGGGAAAAGTAGCATTTCAGGCATATTTGTAGAAGCTACAAAGGAGAAGCTTTCAATCCATCAAGCGATGAAAAGGGGTTTGATTAGACCTGGCACTGCTCTTGAGCTTCTGGAAGCTCAAGCGGCCACAGGCCATATGATTGACCCAGTCAAAAACCTAAAGATGACGGTTGAACAGGCAGCTCAAAACAAGCTTATAGGTTCAGAATTCAAAAATAAACTTCTCTCAGCTGAAAGGGCTGTTACTGGTTACAAAGATCCCGAAACAGGGAAACTCATCTCCTTGTTTCAGGCAATGAAGAAAGAATTAATTGAACCAACTCATGGCATTCGACTACTGGAAGCCCAAATTGCAACCGGGGGAATTATAGATCCCACCGAAAGCCACCGTTTGCCAGTTCATACTGCTTACAAACGCAATTACTTCGATGAAGAACTGAATGAAATTCTCACTGATCCAGGTGATGATACCAAGGGCTTCTTTGATCCTAACACAGAGGAAAATTTAACCTACCTTCAGCTGATAGAACGATGCATTACTGATAGAGATACAAACCTTTGTTTATTGCCACTGACCGAAAAGAAGAAGAAGACGACATCTACATCAGCGGTCAGAAAACGTAGAATTGTCATTGTAGACCCTGATACAAACCGGGAAATGTCAGTACGTGAAGCATATCATAAAGACTTGATAGATTATGCTACTTTCATGGAACTTTCTGAACAGGAGGCAGAGTGGGAAGAAATAACAATTTCAGGATCAGATGGGAGCGTAAAAACAGTGGTGGTTGATAGAAAAACTGGTGTCCAATATGACATTGAAGATTATTTAAAGAAGGGTCTAATTGATAAAAAGACTTTTGATGACTACCGCGCTGGAGTTGTATCACTTTCGCAGTTTGCAGAATTGCTCAGTGACAAAGCCAACATTGATACACGGAATGTGGGTAAACTGAACAATTCAACAGCCAGGAGTCCCAGCCCATCTCCACTATTTCCCCAAATAACATTTGGTTCTTCTGATGACTTCAGTCCCATTGCTGCAATATTTGATGTTGAAACATTGGAAAAAATAACAATTTCTGAAGCCATGCGTCGTAACATTGTTGATTCGATTACAGGGCAGAGATTACTCGAAGCCCAGGCTTGCACAGGAGGGATCATAAATCCTGGTACTAACCAAAAATTACGCCTCCAAGATTCTGTAACTCAAGGTATCATTGATGAAGACATGGGAAAGCGGTTAAAACCAGCACAAAAAGCATTTGTTGGTTTTGAGGATGTTAAAAACAAAAAGAGGCTCTCTGCAGCAGAAGCAATGAAGGAGAATTGGCTGCCATATGAAGCTGGAACTCGCTTCCTTGAGTATCAGTTCATTACAGGCGGACTGATCATTCCAAATGTTTCTGGACGAATCTCTGTGGAAGAAGCAATAAGAAGAGGCCTGATTAGTGGCAAAGCAGCTCAGAAGCTTCAAGACTTCAACAGCTATTCAAAGAACCTGACCTGCCCCAAAACAAAGTTGAAGATTTCCTACAAAGAAGCAATGGATCGTTCTATGGTTGAGGAGAAAACCGGCTTGAAGATGTTAGAGGCATCGTCTTTCTCTTCTAAAGGAATCAACAGTCCTTACAATCTGGGTTCTGGACCAAATTCTCGTCCAGGCTCCCGTTCAGGTTCACGTAGTGGATCAAGACGAGGAAGTTTTGATGCTACCTCAACTACCATGACTACGAGTACTTTGACAACTTACGTTAGCAATATGTCTGTAAGCCAATAATTGCCCATGAAAACTTTAAAAAGTAACAAAATACAGTAAAACTTGCATAAGTCTTAGCTGTATAAATCATATAGTCGCCTGTCGTAAAATCACCATTCAATTTCCTTTTAAATCCACATATATATAGCTGCACTAGTTATATTAATCCCCGCTTAACTCCCACACTTGCCACTAAAGTTACCGCCTGCCTCAAATGGAACACTGCACAATTGCACTGCACTCTCCGCACCCTCCATCCCAGGGATATAACATCAATGTCATCGCACCCAGCAGCAGGGAAAGGAAAGAGGATAACCTGATCACGGGGTGAGCAAAGGGAATCTGTCACCGCATGCGCACTTACTGGCCTTTGAAGTAGCATGGACAGTACCACATGTGAAACAATTGTCGGAACCTAAGTCCTGACCTGTCATCTTAGTCCCGTCACCTGATGCGCACTTACTGGCTGCAATGCATTCAGCTGATGGAACGATGCACATTGAACAATTATGGAAGACAAGCTTTTTAACCAGTCATCAAGGCAATGCAGCTACCCCAACTAAACACAAATTAAGTTTATATTCTATTAAAACAGTTCTGTTTCGAAACCTGTTTGATTGTGCCATTCATTGTACAGTACATGTTTTCTGCACATGAAGTACAGTACTGTACATGGAAAGAACGGGCTACCATTGCTTTAATATGCAAGAGTTAAACATGGTTCAGATTCTTTGCCTTACAGTACTTATGTATGTGTTATGTATAAGTCACAACAAATCTGACTTATACATAACTTTTCATGTATGATAAGTTTACCACAACTCATACTTTCCAAAAGTCATATTAAATGTTATAGTCCCAATACAACAACCTATGTGAGTTTTACTGTACAATGGTTATTTTCAAATTAATTAAATGCCTTAATTATTCTCTTCATTATACTGTATTCACCTGTCTTTGCAAATGTTTTAAATGTATTTTATTATACACTGGTGCCCTGTTAAGATCAGTATCTCTTTGCTTAAATGTAGTTGGTCTAGATCACGATTTCACTACTGATCTCGCTGGATATCTCTTATAATGAAAAAGAACAAGATTATTTCTCCCACTAAATATTAGCATGCAACAATTAGCTATACACAAAATCCTATTACATTTCAATTCAATAAAAGACATCAGATCTGTATTCATAGCAATGGAACTTTTTTTTCTAAAAATCATATCACTGTGCAATTCATGTAATGTTAGCAGTGATGAATTTGTGGTATGAAAAGGGAGGAAGCAAGCAGCTACAGCCAAAGGGCAACACTTTGAAAATCATTGAGTTGAGTAGCAATTGATTGCACAGATTGATACCTTACATTGCAGTTTACTAAAAACAAATTGATCGTAATTGGGCTCCACTGTATAGATGAACTTTTTGGTGATTTGAAAATGCAATATTGTCTTTTTGGGGGCGGGAAAAAAAATCACTATATAATGCATAATAAGTATAATGCAATTAATAGTTTATCATACAATTATTCACATATACCGTATAGCCATGAGAGTAATATGTAATGATCTTTTCAATTTATGAGTAGTAGTTTATGTAGTATTGAAAGGGGTGTTTTGAACGTCAATTTTCTATCAGTCTATAAGCATGCTGAATTTTAAGATGGTGCATTCTTGCTTCTCTTTATTAATAAAGTTGTCATTTCAAAATCCTTTGTGTCTGCTGAGTTATATTTATTATATTCACATGTTGATAATTCGGATACTTTCATATACCCTAAACCAGCCTGGTCCAACCATTTGTCTGATGCGGGCCAGATGCAATATTAAGAGGAACGTCAACAGGCTGCAAAAGCAATATTTGATGTTTCACTTCCAGAAACATTACAGAATTTACACAGCACCCTTTTCACATTAGAAGGATGTCTTAAAGCGCTCGACACAGCTGTCAATGGGTGGGAGCTGAAGGAGGTTGGATAGGGAACGGAAAGGATGACTGAACACCCAGTTAAGGAGCTTGGTCTTCATGTGCCTTGAAAGAGTGGAGGGAGAGGGTCGGAGGGACTCTGGGAATGGAGCTCCAGAGAATACGGGTAAAATGGCAATGAAGCAGCAGATGGAGTGGTGGGACATGAAGCAAGCCGGTGTTTGTTGGGCAAAGGGAACTGTCGGGTCACTAGGGTTGGGAAGGGGGAATAAAGGACATAGAAGAGTTTTTTTTACTGGGGAAAGAGGGAACTTGCTCTCAGTAATCTGCATATCTCAAAGCTCGGTGCGTCTCCTTGGTTTCCCCCCCTCCGTCCCAGTGGCTGAGGATGGCTCTGATTATCTGTCCTCCACCACATACAATCACTCTCGGTGCACCCTCACACACTTGCTCTCTCCCCCTTCTCTTTCTCCCCCTCTCCCTCCCTGTTTCTTTCTCCCTTCCTCCCTCTCTCAATCAATCTCTCTTCCCCTCTCTCAATCACTCTCTCTTCCTTCTCCCTCCTCTCTCTATCTCTCCTCAATCATTCTCTCTTCCCTCCACTCACCCGCTTTGAGGCTCTGGCAATGGAATTGTCTGCTCTCCCAGTCACACTGCAGTAATGGCCAGTATTATTTCCATCTTGCCCTGTGTTCTCCTACCCGCTTGGCTCCTTTCGCTGCGATTAAAGGATGTCTGTCGGGAAGAGAGGGAGTGGGCGGTCCTGAGGTTCAAAATACTCTTGGGTTGGATGTGTCTCACGGGCCCCCTTTAGACCCCACTGACCTAAACATATAACAAGATCCCCTCCCAAGAATTGAGCGTCTATGGAAAACAAGTGGGAGTTTCAATTATAAGGAAAAAGAGGAAACAAATGAGGCGCTTTCATTTTAAGCGTCTTTAGGAAATTAATGGGGAGCAGAAAACCGCTTTGAATTTACATTCCAATCCAGAACCATACAAATTTATAACACAAGACATTCAGCTCATTATGTCTAAATTAGCTCCTTGAAAGAACAATCCATTTTCACATTTACCTACCTTTGCCCCATTATTTGCAAATCATTCATTTTCAAATATATTATATTCCCTCTTGAAAGTCAATGTAGATGCTGCCACGACCACTGCTTCCACACAAATCAAGCAACTCTGTAAAACAATTTCTCCTAATCTCCTTTGTTTCCATTTGTCATAATTTTTATTTGGCAATTTAGCTTAGTAATGGCATAATCATCAAATCACAAGACGTGTTGTAAGAAGAGCTTTAATTGACTGTAAGAAGAGCTTTCAAATCTTTGTTAAAATTATTATTTGATACCCCAAAGTGTATGTGAAAACTGGACAATCTTGATTGATCTTAAGGAATGGCGTTTGGACCAAATGCTGTGTTTGTGAGTTTTGTGATTGTGTTTATGAAGACTTGATGGATGGGTGTTATTCCTTTCCTTATTTGGAAGGATGGTGTCTAACACCCTATCTCAAGTCAATAAAATGGACATTGTGTTGATGTAAGAGATTCTACGATCAATGGAAAAGACCTAAATATCAACATTCACAAAATCAGAAATGCATGGGTTCAAGTTAACCTGACACTGCCCTGATGAATCGGAACTCTTGGTGCCTTCCAGTCTGCTTGGTCGAGATCTTCAAGTGATTTTACGACGTGAAGGTGTCAAGAAAGGACAAGTAACTGTCCAATCAAACTCTTTGCATATGGTAAGAGGAACTCCAATTTCCCAAGATTAAAACCCTGATAAGCCTTGGGGCCTCCCATGCATGGAAAGACAATTGGACGGATCAGTTCAGGAATGTGAATGAACAATCAAAGTGTGACCTTTGATTGGTAGAATGGCCTCTGGCTTATTGTCTGTACTTTGGGGTATAAAATGAAACAAATGTTAAGAATTTGGACACCATTGGGATACCACTGTGACACTGTTGAGACAGTATCAGTGAGATACTGTATCCCTTGGTCCGTGTGGGTTCATGGTTAAATAATTAGCCTGAGGATTATTGGTGTGTTGGTGTCCCCATGGAAGGTCGAGATCAGCCTGAGCCCTGAATCATTTTCTGCAGTTGTAAGCATGAGACTTATAACTGTTTAGTAACTGTCTTTATGATTAATAAATCAACTCTTTTTATTTATCCATTGCCTCTGTAAAATCAACCTCGGGGTTGTACCACATAAAAACCCTACAATGTTCAACTGATCAATGCCATCTTTGCATTGCTTTACATGTTTGTATTCTCAAGTAATAACCACAATAAAAACAAATCTCCAAGGTACAGACTAATGTGCCGAATAAGTTCTTAAAAATAGAGAAATTTCCCACATAAATGCACAGAATCTTTGGAATGTCAATAGCTTGCACTTTTTTTTTACCTCTTTGTACATAGGATCAAGACTTTTAAAGGTAAACAAAAGAATCGTATAAGATAGTCAACATATGGCAGCTAAGTTGTTCCAGCAACACCCTTCAAAAGGAATAATGAAATGAGCAGTCAATGAATTCAAGCTTAAAGGGGACATTTGGATGGGTTATATAGTGGCTGAAAGCATGGCCAGGCGGTGGGGCAGAGGGTCCAGGGGACGAGGACAAGGCCGGAGCCAGTCGAGCAGAGGCAGTGGGTAGTAAGGAGAGAGCAGGTTGAAGACATGGTGGGGATCCCACAGCATGAAGGGATATAAATACAAGAGTGAGGATCTTGTAATTGATCTGCTTTGTGACAGGGAGCCAACAGTTTGACAAGGACCTGGGGTAATGCAAGTATGGAGTTTAGTGTGGGTGAGAATGTGGGTGATTAAGATTTGAATTCATTGAATTTTGTGGATAGTACAGCAGCAGAGACCAGCGAGGAGAGCATCTGAGTAGTTGAGGCGAGAGGTACCTAAGGAGTGGAAGAGGGAAATGAGCTTTGTTTCACTCGGAGACCTGCTGTTGACTGTCTCTCTCCTCTGTATGTGATTGTGATATACGAGTGTATATATATACACTCCTGTTTGTGAGTGTCTGTGTGTGAGTGTATCCGAGTCTCTCGCCTCCGTATGTACATTTTGTGATATATAGACTTGATTTTTCAAATGGTTTCCTCACTAGCTTTACATTTCATAAACTACAGTTCATCCCAAACTCCACATACACTCTTGCCTCCTGGTTCTCACACCTCCATCTCTGCTCCCACACTGTGAAACTCCATCCCGCAGCCCCTCCCTTTCCTCCTTCATGGCTGGTCTCAAGACCTTTCTCTTTGACCGCGCCTTTGGCTGCCCCACTAACTCTTCCCCTTCACCCCCCTCTCCTTCACCTTCCCCCACCCTCCCGCTCGGGTCCCGACCAGACTGTTTGGTGCTTTGGGACGTCCTCCCGATGTGAAAGGCGCTATATAAGTGCTGGTGTCAGTCTCTCTGGCGGGAGGGGGGGCGATGCCTGGTGTCAGTCTCTGTGTGTGTGTGGGGGGGGGGTGACTGGTGTCAGTCTCTGTGTGTGTGTGTGTGTGTGGGGGGGGGTAGGTCCCTGGTGTCAGTCTCTGTGTGTGTGTGTGTGGGGGGGGGGGGGGGGGAGGGTGACTGGTGTCAGTCTCTGTGTGTGTGTGTGTGTGTGTGTGGGGGGGTAGGTCCCTGGTGTCAGTCTCTGTGTGTGTGTGTGTGTGTGTGGGTAGGTCCCTGGTGTCAGTCTCTGTGTGTGTGTGTGTGTGGGGGTAGGTCCCTGGTGTCAGTCTCTGTGTGTGTGTGTGTGTGTGGGGGGGGGTAGGTCCCTGGTGTCAGTCTCTGTGTGTGTGTGTGTGGGGGGGGGGGGGGGGAGGGTGACTGGTGTCAGTCTCTGTGTGTGTGTGTGTGTGTGTGTGGGGGGGTAGGTCCCTGGTGTCAGTCTCTGTGTGTGTGTGTGTGTGTGTGGGTAGGTCCCTGGTGTCAGTCTCTGTGTGTGTGTGTGTGGGGGTAGGTCCCTGGTGTCAGTCTCTGTGTGTGTGTGTGTGGGGGTAGGTCCCTGGTGTCAGTCTCTGTGTGTGTGTGTGTGTGGGGGGGTAGGTCCCTGGTGTCAGTCTCTGTGTGTGTGTGTGTGTGGGGGGGGTGGGGTAGGTCCCTGGTGTCAGTCTCTGTGTGTGTGTGTGTGGGGGGGGGGGGGGGTAGGTCCCTGGTGTCAGTCTCTGTGTGTGTGTGTGTGGTGGGGGGGGGGTAGGTCCCTGGTGTCAGTCTCTGTGTGTGTGTGTGTGGGGGGGGGGGGGGGTAGGTCCCTGGTGTCAGTCTCTGTGTGTGTGTGGGGGGGAGGGGCCTGGAGTCTGTCTCTGTGTGCGTGGGGGGGGAGGGGCCTGGAGTCAGTCACTGTGTGTGTGTGTGTGTGTGGGGGGGGGGGGGGGGAGGGTGCCTGGAGTCAGTCACTGTGTGTGTGTGTGTGGGGGGGGGGTGGGAGGGGCCTGGAGTCTGTCTCTCTGTGTCTCTCTCTGGCGGGGGTACGTCACACCGTGTCTCTGCCCCGGAAGCAGCTGTTGACTCTCTGGCGGCGGCAATTCTTGCCCCGGAAGTTATTGTGTTGAGTCTGTAACCCGCGGTCCCGGTAGTGGGGGCGAGTCCTCACTTACTGTGTAACCCCGGGGTTGGTCAGGGTGTGACCCCGGGGCTGGTCAGGGTGTGACCCCGGGCCTGGTCAGGGTGTGACCCCGGGGCTGGGTGTGGTTGGACCCGCCGCGCGCCTCTGCTGTCTGTACTCGGGACCGATGGCGGCCATGGAAGCCAATATAGAATATTCCAGACAGTTGCAGAGCCGCTGGCAGAGGATCAACCAGTTGGTGGAGTTCACCGAGAGCTGCACAGCCTCCGTGCAGGACCTCCTCACCCAGCTGGGCTGGAGCCTGAACCCCAGCGACTCTCAGCCCGCAGCCTCCTCCACAGCCCCAGCCGGGAGCCGGGTGAGAGACACAAAACAGCTTCACAACGATAACAGTGCAATAATAATCCTTGCATTTTCATATATCACCGCATCACATCCGCCGGACGCCGCGAAGCGCTCCATGGTGTGTACGGTGTATAGTAAATGATAATCCTTGCGTTTGATGTAGCGCCCTTTCATGACTTCGAGAAGGTGTCTCAAAGCCCTTCGCGGAATCTGCCGCACTTCAGTGAGTTCGACGGTATATTTTGTGGGCGAAATGCGACAGCCGATTGCGCGCAGCCGTGTCCAACAAACAGTTGCGGATTGAATGAATGACCACATTTATTTTGTGGGGGGGGGATTATTATAACAACAACAACAACAAAATGACACTTGTGCAGCTCCTTTCACGTCAGGAGGCACTGAACAGTCAGACCCAAGTCGGGGACGGGACGGGGGAGGGAAAGGGGTAAGGGGGGGGGGGGGGTTGGGGTGTGCGATGGGACCGTCGAAGAGGAGGGTCTTGAGGTGTGATTTGATGGAGGCCAGGGAGGGGGCGAGGCAGAGGGACTGTGGGGTGGAGTTCCAGAGGTTGGGGACAGAGTGGCTGAAGGCTCACCCGCCAATGATGGGGCAGTTGGGTCAGGGGACATGGAGCAGGCTGGAGGGGGTGGACAGGTTGATAGGGAGTTAGGAGATCGCAGAGGTAGGATGGTGCAAGACCATGGAGGGCTTTGAATGTGAAATATCCCTGGAAAACTGATCCGCCAATCGACTAATAACCAGGTTCCTACTCAGTGCTGGGTAAACAGAGGCTTGTGGAGTAAGGAAACTTGCCCAACATTTCGGACATAGGACAGCATCCCACAGCGTGTTTAACACAGAGCTGAGAAGAAAGGAGATACAGGTGCACTTTGGATGGGCAAAGTAGGGGCAAGAGGAAGGGGTTGAGGCAGAGAGTTGCAGAGATAAAGTCTTGGATAAAATAAACCAATGGAGCTGGGAAGAGGTAGGGTTGGTGGGCTTGTGGAGACGAGTGCAGGAGATGAGATGTACAGTGAGCTGGAACTTGTGCAGAGTGGAGCCATGTGACTGAGGAGAGCGTAAGAGAAATCAAATGAAGAGTTGACTTAAAGTCAGGACGAGGATTTCAGCAGTGGATGGGCTGAAGCTAAGGAAGGAAACGTGGTAGATAAGAGACCAGATAAGGAGATAAAGCAGATTTACAGGTACATTATAGAGTCTGAAAGAAAGCTGATGATTGAATAAACTCCCAAGTTTGAACACTGGCTCAGTGACTGGATTGAGCAACCCAAGAGTATCAGATGTAACATTACTGTACATTATTATTCATTAAAACTGAATTGTTTGTAACTATTTTATGAATTTTCCCAGCCTGAACCAATGGCTATTTGCCCACTTGATGCAGATCATAGAGTTCCCAAATCATCTCTAGAAAAACATGTTACATCCTGCAGACTAAGAAAACTGGGATATTCCAAAGATGAGGAGGTCTGTATACAAGTGTGTGGAATTCATTTAACTGAGCTACTGGCCCAGGAAAAATTGTAAGATTTTTGACTTAAGATCAGTTTTTGTATCATGCCTGCAATTGGTTATTCTGATAAACAGTTAGATATGTGTTCACTTACTAAGAAAAAAGAATGATGGTATATTATAAAAACAATCTTTGCATTTTGATATAATGCCTTATCACATTGGCAAGGCATCTCAGAGCACTTCACTCAAGGTGTGCTTCAGTTATAAAATTAGACTCAGCCTTATGAAGAATTACTTAGACTGATATAACACGAAAACAGGGTACTCAGCTGGATTAGTCCGAGCCTTTGCTTATATGGGTAAGCCTCCATCCCTCCTTATTCCTTCTCCTATACCCTCTATTACTCTCCTTCGTGAAAAACTATAGTGTGCTTTTCAAAGATCTATTTCTATTTTGGGACAATATCAATTTAGATTATTGAAGTTGATTTTATAAGGCTCTGGCTTATTGAAGGATATATGTGTCAGTAGGTCATAAGTAAAGCATATCTCAATATACCAGGGGAGAAAAAATCTATGCATATATTTATTTAACCATCGGTTATCCTGATATATTTTAATTCATAAATGTGCACCTGAAATCATACTGTTGTGGCTCTGGTGTAGCCTGTATGCTGTCTGATATTCAAACACTTGGAGCATTTGCATTGCATAATATTGATGTTTTAGTGAAATGTTTGTTTCATCCTTAAAAAAAACTTATGTTTTGAGTTCATGCTGTCATGCTTTTCTTTCAGGATAAAATGTGCGATTCCTCATTTTTCTATGAGAAATTTCAGTTGCCCACTCTGAAAGTTGGTAAGTTTATGGTATCTGAACCATCCACTGAAATTAAAGCTTCAGAAAGGGATATTCTGTATATTTTCCTAAATTAGTTTAACTTGACCGTTAGAGAATGTTGACATTTGTTTAGTGTGAATAACAATTTGAAGAGTGAAGCAAATGACTAAACTAAATTCATAATTTGCATGAAGTTATTTCTCAAACAGATCCCCAAATAATACAAATTTGCTATTTTTCCAAGTCCATTTACTTATGACAATAGCCGATTTAATATCAAAACAAATGAAACATTCCATTAGCACTATAAATACTAGAGGGCAACCAGTTATCATTGCATTACAAATGGATTGCCCAAAACCTAAGACTTAAATAATTTTAAAATATATTTTCCAACTTTGCATATGTGTTATAATTTATCACGCTTATCTCTGATTGGTGAATACAGTGATAGCTTATTTTGGGTTAGAAACTAATCAACTTGTTCTGTGTACGGCATTACTTAACATGTTTAATATGTTTGTCCCATTCACTGTCCCAACTACATATCACAGAGACAAGAGCCACTGGTTGTGTACTATTGTTTAAGATTATGAGAATAATTTTCAATTATTTGAAACTCAATTTATTTTGTTTAGATAAAAAACAGCAGGCTCAGATCATTCAGAAAGCTAGGAATGATGCCCCACTTGGAAAAGAGGAAAGGATATTCTGCCAAAGTGAGTAAAAATCCCCAAATCCAGTTTATATTACTTTTAAGTCTATTTATATGTTTATTATTATATGTGTAAATAGAATTTAATACATGGGAGTTAACATTGGCTGACTATGCATTTGCATATCTGTGTTTCCTATTTTACAGTAGAAATGTTAGCAGTGTTCATTAATACAACTGAGGCATTGGTTGTATCTTCATCTGCAATATTCTAATAACATCCATATGTTCTGTTCTGTAAGAGCCACTTAAGTTAGTGTATCAAGTTTAGAACTTTATACTCCCATTCTGTGATTTTTTAAAAAAAAATGCTCTGACATGAGTTAAATATTATGGGTATCAGTTTTCCTCATGTTGATCTCTCTGTTCAACTGTGGAACTTTGTTCTTGCTTCCCAGTAGTAGAGATAGACTGCTGATGGGTGGGTAGGAAGAGAAGTATTAAAAAGGTGGTTGTATCTAAAAGGTATCAGATGATCACACACTTCTGGTACAGAAATAACTCCCCCCAAGATGGAAATATTTGTTGACAGAGAGGCCAAAAAACATGAATGCTTGAAGTACACAAGAGGCCGCTCAGCATATGAAGGAGAAATATAGATCCTGTGTTCACAGTGCTCTGTATTGAATCTCTCCAGCAGGATTCTGGAAAGTTCTTATTCTCATGCGCATACATGTACATTATCTCTTTCAGATGTTATTTGTAGAATTTCAGAATTTTTGTAAATAGTTGTTATATATACTGTTATGTGTTTCAGCAATGGTAATCCACAGGAGAATTGCTACCTTATTCTAATTATCCCTGTCATTACTAAATTTGCTGCACACCTTAGCATTGTAGTCATTTAAAACTATTGGAAGAAATACATAAAAATATCATTTTGTCTAATCAAGTAAGATTGGTCACTTTGTGAACTGTAGCAAGCTAAACTCTGGGAGCTGCAGTCTGTTATTTACAGGCAACTGGTCATTCTGTATGTTTAGATATCAGCTATTTTGGGGTATGTGATTTCAATTATTTCTTAAATGGAAATAGTATCGTCACTGAAACCAATTGGGACAGAGGGGAGAATTATTCCACTGAAATTCAGTAGAAGTCATTCGTATTATTATTTTCGATAGATTTTTACTAAAAACTCCAGGTGTAATTTCATCTTGTATTTCTACATAGAATGTAAAAGATCTGAACTTTACAAATTTATCATCAGCTTGTGATTGTTGTGGAGTACTTTCTGATATCTTACTTAATAAAGGTAAATTCACCTGACGCTTATGACCAGATTTTCAGAAGTAATGGCAATCAATCTACATAATTTAAATTGTGTTGGTGCAGATTTCACTCAGTATTGAATTTCTTTTGAACGTGATAATTTAAACTCTGGTTTTTCTTTTTCAGTAACAGGGGTGAGTATATTTGACAGAGGAATGATGAACATGAAAGAATGTTCTCCTCATGTACAGATTTGCACAGACTTTTACTTGATGTCTGAAATACAGTATCCTTTCAAAATTATATCCTTTAAATATGAACCTCAAAATAATGGAATGGTTATATATATTAATACAATTTCTTTCGATTCTGAAATCGAACATCTGTACTTGATTTCCACTAAGTAGACCAATTGCCAGATTAATATATTGACAGTTACTTGCTGGTCTGAATTGTAATTGAGATTTTATTGTTGGGGGAGCAGATGTCTCTTACAGTGACATTTAACCACTTGTGCTGCATTGATATGACACCTTAGGAAGTGATATGCACAAATATTCAATATGGGTGGTGGTTATGTCCTGACACTGGAGGGCGTTCAGGTGTGTTGATTCTCACCCACGGTAAATTGTAGGTGGTGGATATATATTGGACTGGGCTTGGACCCAGTGGCTGCCCGATAATCTTCCAACAGGATGATTTGTAATATTATTAAAAGGCTAGATGGAAGATTGGTTCCATATTGATATTGAAAAATTAATATCTGGGGTGCAGAATTTGTAAATTGTTTATGTTTCTACTGCTCAGATTCAGCAGTGTCCAGTGTGGCTATGATATAATATACTTCTATTTGATTTAGTTATAACAGAGTTGCACTGTGATGTGGACCCTATTCACTGCAAATTTGTGCAGACAGACGTTTCCTAATTGCCAGCCATCTTTTGCGCTAAAATGGCCACATTTCACATCATTAAATGACCATTGACGTTACTTCCTATTTGCTGCACATGCTCAGGGACCTACCTTATGATCTGGAAGTGAGATGTTTAGTGTGGGAACCAGCCGGCAGGGAACTAAGCAACTGACTACATGCACATCGAAACCAGCTATCGCCTCACTGTATAGTATGAGATTTTAAGCAACAGTGTTATGAGGCTCTACTGTATAAGCTTGAGTTCCAATTCCGTATCTCTTTATGGCTGTGAATAATGCATAAATGCAACGTTAATCAAAATTTCCAAATCTAGGCTTTGGATTAATGTCCTACAAACTCATTTGCATTCTGGGAATAACGCTATTGTAATGAAGAGAACATTATTCAATTTTAACAAATCATGAAAGCATCACAAAGAATCGAAAATGAGAGGAATTCCTTCCTGTCTTTTGTGTAATTTATCTTGGTTATTGGTGCCAGAAATTCAGCATCTGGTGTAAGATGTAGATCTTCTCTTGTCTTATTTGTAACAATTTATCAGATGTTGCATATGATGTACAACCCCTGGTTGGTATCGCTGCTTCTAACTTTTTGGTGGAGGTGGTGTGGGGGGGAGGCGGGGAAAATTATGAACTGAGATATAAATATCCCTATTTTGTCTGATAGAATTTGTTTTCTGCTCTTCTGGTTAGAGCTTTAACCGAACCACTAATATGTTAATTTTTCTTAGAGGAAACCATGGCATATGGTTTGCAAACAATCATATTGTTTCCCATAATTTCCCCTAATCATTACCCCATTCCTCTAGTTGGTGGAAGAAATCAATGAACATTGCTGACTTCACAAGCATTTCAGTGTCAGTGCCAGTATGTAATATAAGACATTTGTTGTCGAGTAAGATAGTAGAGGTTTCAGTAACAGAGTACCATCAGAGCTTCACCAAGTGGTCTGGCAAAGAAATGATAACCTTCATCGTCAAGGCTGGCATATTGGAACAGTGATGTGTGTACTGTGAATTCATTACTCGTTGAGTTTCAAAACTCAACTGCTCATGAGTGCTACATGCAAATCTGGTGAACTCCTATTTTATTTGAAAATGTGTTAATGGTTGGTATGCCTAAACTATGCTGTCCAGTCTTTCCTTATGAAGAAATGCATTAAAATAAACGAACATAAATACCTTTTATTTTCATGGAGAAAATGCATATGATGGTCCGTTTTCCTATACTTAACTGGGAATAGGGCTATTGCACTACATTTAAAATATGCACAAATAACTGAACAAACTGTTAATATATTTAGGTGATTATTCATCAGCACCTTGTGAGGTTCCTCAGAATCATAAGCGTTTCATCTGTGACCTAACGCCAGCGGATCGTCTCGCTATCTATGAATATGCCGTGCAAGAAACAAACCAGCAGAAAACTCAAGCTTGTTCTGTTGAAAATGACAGTGATTTGTACGTGGACCTAGCTGCAAAACTCAGTCGAGGTTTGTATTGAAATTTGTGTTTTACTTGGGACAAAATTGTTTAGATCACTGCATGTTAGTGTGTAACAACTTTAAAATGAAGTCCTGTTGCATATTAATTAAGAGTACTCTAATCACAAGCGAGAGGACCCAGGTTCGATTCCCAGGCGAGGCAAAACTAAGAAAGTTTTCTTATTCCAAACGACTCTGTTTACCTAGCAGTAAATATGAATCCGGTTATTAGCCATTTGGCGGATAGCTTTCCGGGGATAATAATCCCTTCAAATAAAAAAATAAAAATATTGGTCACTCAAATGTCCTGTTTGTGGGACACTGCTGTGGGCAATTAGCTGCCATGTTTCTCTCACAAAACATAGTCATTCCATTTTACAATATATTCTGCAAAGCGCTTTAAGCCTTCTGAATGATGTGATAAGGTGCTATATTAAATGCAAGGATTGTTATTGCTAAGAATATTTGGTGAAAGGTTTTGAGAACATTAGCAGTCTATACCAGCGAAATATAACCCATGCTCTCATAATATTTCCAACATTCTGACCATTTAAAAAAATATTTTTTCACTATAACCTGCAGATGAAGAACAGAAGGAGCCGAAGTCTCACCTTGAAATTCTTGCTGAAATGAGAGATTACAAACGTCGCCGCCAATCTTACAGAGCTAAAAATGTTCATATAACAAAGAAATCGTACACAGAGGTGATTAACTTAATCAAGTTATGTTTTAATATTGCACTGTTTAGTACTGCTGTGTTTTAGTTGTTTTGAATATTGTGCTCAGTTTGATAGAAATGTTTTGCTGGCGCCCCTACCCAACTTTCATTATTCTATCTTTCATAAAGCTGAATATTGATGGATTTGGTCAAACTTGAAACACATGCTTTAATGCCCAGTCTGTAGTGTTGGTTGTGTATAGGCCTTCAAGATGTACTTTCTTCCCAACTTTATACCCCACTATGTTGAAGCTTATATATTTTAGGAATCTGCTATGCAGTATTCTCTCTACCAAATGAACGTCTTTGATCGTAGATACCTTCATTATGAAGATTGCTATTCAGTACCTTTAATTGATGCTACTCCACTGCCTTCCTCAGCGGTTTCCTCAGCTCCACTACCACAATATACAAATGATTCAGAATTCCACCATCCGTGTTCTCACCCACAATAAACCTGGATCCCCCATCACAACAGACCTTGCCACAGAACAGATCGATTTCAAGATCCTCTCACCCGTCACATCCTGTCACCTCCCCACCTTTCCGACCTGCTTTCTCCCCATTCCACTACCCACTGCTTCCGCTTGGCTAGCTCTGGCCTCCTGTTAACTTTTTACGGTTTTGTGTTCTGCTCCAGTTAAAATAGGCATTTAAAGTGACTGGAAGATTAATGAAGTTGACTAAACAGCACCTTGCACATACAGCTGATGGGACTTTTTGGTCCCCTCCGCTCCACCATCAGCAGCTGTGCTTTCAGCCACAATATAAAAACTGAATTAGGCCATTCAGCCCCTCAAACCTGTCCAGTCATTCTATAGGATCATGGCACATGTGTACCTCACCTCCCAATTACCTACCTCTGTTATGTATCCTTTAATATCCCGACTTAACAAATATTTTTCCACGTCAGTCTTGAAAATGTTAACGGATCCAACATCCACAGGCTTTTGAGGGAGAGAGTTCCAGATTTCCACGAAGTAATGAAAATACCACTAAACTGAATTTAACTGAAATATTGTGGGTTATTTATCGAATGAGCTGTTTACTTTGTTTCAGTAGTTAATAAGTGTAGGCTGCAAAAAATAAGCAGAAACCTGCCATTGGGTGTGGTGTAAACTGATTCACTTTACTCCAGTATAGCTTTTTACTAAAATGGTTATGAATCATAAATGGAAATGTTTGCCACACCAGTGGATTAGGTCAGAGAGGAGTTGCACAAAATGTAGGTGGGGATAGAGCATCCATTTATTTTACTTGTCTTTGCACTAGGGTCTGGCGATATATCAATATATCAGTTATACCCGATATAATTTTCATATCGATACGCTGATATAGACATTTAAAAAATATCGAGGGGAAAATAGGAATGCGCGCA
Source organism: Hydrolagus colliei (assembly GCA_035084275.1). Taxonomy (NCBI): domain Eukaryota; kingdom Metazoa; phylum Chordata; class Chondrichthyes; order Chimaeriformes; family Chimaeridae; genus Hydrolagus; species Hydrolagus colliei. Next base: position 114,339,447 of record CM068743.1, read on the forward strand.
CACTGAACTACAAGACCCAGAATGCTCATCTCTATACACAATGCACAGACCGAGGTGCAAAACTGCCATATTGTATTCATAGTCCTAGAATACAATATACAGGTATGCAAGGGGTGAGGAGAGAGAGATGGCTGGGGGTGGGGGGGGGGGGGGGAGAGAGAGACGGCGGGGAGTGGGGGGAGACGGGTGAGAGATGGGGGGATGTGATAATATACAGATAGAGAGAGAGAGAGATGGGGTGGGGTGGGGGTGAGAGAGGAGAGAGACACAGACAGAAAAACACAGATGGAGAGAGTGAGTTTGAGAGACACACAGAGAGAGAGAGAGATATTTACCTCCTGAGGAGATAGGCCCCGAATGCGCAAACACCTCGCGATGCGCGCGCATGCGCAGTACAAAAAAACTGAAAATATCAATATTTCGGTATATCTCGATATGAGCCCATCGATATATCTAAATCGGAAAATTTCCATATCAACGGACCCTACTTTGCACCAAATTCTTTTAATTTGTTTTATATAGTTCTTCAAATTTAGTCTGGAATAAATCTCCACTTTCTGATTCTTTTCAATAAAAGAAAGTTTCTTACAATTAAGAACAGGAACATGCTTCTAATATGCACTATTTTAAACAAATCAGTTATATTTTCTTGACTTCATAAAGACTGATCAATATGAGGAACCTTGTTCCTTCCAGTACTTGATGTGATTGAAATCCTATTTTGATTTGTGGTTTACATTTTAGAATTGTACGGGTTTAGTATTCTTTTTAAAATGATGCCCTGGTTTACTGTGCCCAATTAATTTACAGATTATTAGGGATGTTATTAATGTACATATGGACGAACTCTCCAAATACTGGAAAGAACAGAATGAATCTGATGCCTCTGAAGAACATGAAGAACCCAGCTCTTCCATATCATTAAAAACGTCAACTTCCCGACGGTAGGCGTGCTATGAATATCACTGTCTAGATTTGGCCGAGAAATTGCAGGCAGTTTACAGTAAATTTCAGGGTAGAATGGGAATCAAAACATTTGGCCACTAACCTTTCAAGGTTTTCTGTTCTGCTCCAGTCAAAATTGGTATTTAAAGAGACTAGAAGATTTAACAAAGTTAAACCTTGCACATACAGATTGTTTTTTTACTGAGCAACTCACTCACTGCCAATGCGTTATTGATTAAAAAGCCATTTTCTTTATTCATTAAATTGTGAGCTATTAGTTTAGGTTAGCTATTAGATTAGGTTTAACTTGTTTAATAGGCTAAGGCTGATTTTCTACATGATGTTAGTCTTTACAGATTGATGCCAGTTCTTCCTTAATCACATTGAATCCTTTTTTTTCAACTGTATTTTTGGTAATGTGTCAGTGTTCCACACTGATACCAATAATGCAGTATAAGGTAGCTGTCGATTGAAGAGGTGGGCTTTTCTGCTACACAAGTCCACAATTTAGAGAATTGCCCTTATTTTAAAATGTGTTTCTGGAAATATTGGGATTTTTTTATTCTAGAAAAAGATCTGCCGATCGAAGGTCGCCGTCAGTGGAATCTCGAGTGTCTACTGGGAGCAGTAAAACTGTAGATCGTGTCAATCGCAGAAAAAATCGAAGCAGAAGCCCTCATGATCAGAGAAGTCCAGAACGGGAAAGAGAAAGAGATGGACGGAAAAAACGGGAAAGGTATTATTAATGGAGGAATCACTTAGCTTTTGGATTACTTAAATTTTTTCTAACACTGGAATTCTCATTAGATTAAAAGCAGTAAAGTATTTTTCATGTGCAATTTCAGGAAGCATCACTCTCGACATGAAGATCGGCATCACAGTCATAAACGACGGAAATGAAGTCCAATAGAATGGGGAACTGAAGTCATGGGGAAAAAAAAGTTTGCATATACTGTAATATGATGATGCCACAAACAATTATTCTGTAAATTTGTAGTTTTAAAACCTGACTGTAACTTGTCAAGCATCAATTGGAAATATGGCAAAATCCTAACACATTAATCTTATATTGGGCATCAAATAATGTATACAATTTGCCTCTCTGATTCATATTTTCTGTTGCCTCACCTGAGGCCCTTGATATTATTGCTCCTGGGTATCGTATTGTAATTCCTTTAGTTCTTTATAGTATTTCTAGTGGTTTATGATTTTGTTATTCCACCTCCCCTCCCCCCCCCCCCCCCCCCGCTCCCCCTGAGGTACTAGTTGAACCATAAATTCTGAATGAGGGTTAAAACTGATATAGATTTTGAAGTGATTCGGTTGAAACATGATCGAAAAAATAAATGTTAATTTCATGACTAAAAAAAGGAAATTGTGTCGTCATTTGGGATAAAAATGAATGTTCATTTTCTGTATGTATTATGTGTTCCATTTGGAGATAGACCTTTTAACAATATATGGACGGTAAAACAAGCTACTAGTTGCATTGAAGAAATTGTTATTTTAATGGGATAATTACAGTATAATCATAATCATTGCATTTGATATGGCACTTCTAACGTCTTTGATACTTCTCAAAGCGCTTCACAGAATACTGTAAAGTGAATTGACTGTATATGGGCGAAACACAACGGCAAATTGTGCACAGCAGTGTCCCCACAACAACCAATTTTATTTTATTATTTTATTATTATTTTTTCTTGAGAGATTATTATTATTATTATTATCAGGTGCGTGGAGTAAGGAAACTTGCCAAGGTTTTGCCCTGACCAGCTGGGAATCGAACCCAGGTCTCTCACTTGCGAGGCGAGTGTGAGTGCTCAGGATTCCAGTATTTTCTATCCCTCATTTTTGCTGGATTTGCCATTGTTCTTGCCTTTCAATATTTGACTGGAGGGTCAGCCACAGTGAGGGTGAACATCAGCCGATGTGAACTCACACAATTTGAACCGACAATCTATTTTGATTTCAGAATCTTCACTATATTTCATTATTCTGGGTTTGGGAAAACAAGTTTATATCTAGGGCTTGGGATCCACCTTGATTATTGTGTGGAAATTCTAATTAGTGCAACTTGTTCAATAGGTAATAATAATTCTTGCATTTTATATTGCGCTTTTCACGTCTTCTAGACGTCTCAAACCGCTTCACAGAACATACTGTAAAGTGAATTGACTATTTGCGTGTGAAACGTGGCAGCCAATTGTGCACAGCAGGGATGTGTATCTGAGTTGTGGGCAGGACAATGATGGAAATGCTCATGTATTTCATGCTGAGTTTTCCTGTTCACCCTCAAGCTCTCAGAATTCCTGATATCTGTCAACCACCCACCTAGTGCGAGCTGAAACCTGCACCAGCTCCAGGGTAATGTGTTTGGCTTTGGAATTGAATCAGTCTTGTAGCAATCTTGGTAATCTGGTTCTCGAGTCGGGGGTGGTCTGCCGTCCTTCAGGGCACCGCTGAATGCCAGCTCCTTGAGACATCTTTCTGACATGAGAGGCGCTGTATAAATGTAATTTTGGTGTCATGGAACACAGACCAGTCATTGCTGGTCATTGGCAGCACCAGAAGGAGAAGATTAGGCATTGGGGCAGGATTCTTCCAATTCCTGTTAACTCTGCAAGCCAAAACCCTAACAAGTATCCTAGCTGGCCAAGCAGGCATTGCCACACAGTGTTTTCATGGCAAGCTATACTGCTTTAGCTGGTTAAGCTCCACCAACCACACTGGGGTCCCCAAACTAACCTGAACCAAATACTCTCCAGAGGCAGAGTACACTGGGTAGGCAGTGTGAGTCTTTTGGGGGGAAATAGGAATCAATACAAAAAGAATAATTAAAGATACAAAAGCTTATAATTCAAATACTGCAATTGGTTTATAAGAACATAAGAAATACTAGATGAAAAACATACCAAGGTCCATTTAGTTTGCCTTCCACTGTCTTGGAGTTTGCATGCACCTGTGTCCCAAACTAACTATGTACTTTATCCATTAATATAAATTACAATATATGTATGACTTATTTCTAATTATTTGAATTAATGTCCAAACATACATAAAGATTCTTGAATGCAAATCAAAATGAATAATCATCTGTGAAGGACTAATTGACCAAACAAAGAGATTTGTGCTTGTGAATTCAAGATTTCTAAATATAGATGGAAGCAGCAACTATAATTTTCTTATATCAAGGTTGAAAGTTTTATCCTATTGAATGAATGGTTTGGAATTTGTAAATGCCACGTGGCAGACAACCTATAAATCAAGACTTTTAACATTGGAAGTTAAAAATGACGCAGGCTGAATGTTTGCATTTAAGAGCTAAAGTATTTCACATGTCTTGATCGATGGCCCTCTTAAGTGAGTCTGTGTGAAATGACATAGTAAAAGGCAGATAAAACTTGCATTGAATCTCTTTAGCACACCAGAAACCTGGCTGCTGGTTGGTCTTGAATGAAGATTTGACAGAAAGAAGGGTTTGATTAACTATGAAAGAAAACTTTTAAACTTTTACGGTGGAAGCCAGTGTTTTTGTGCGGACAAAAGTATCTTGCGTATTTGAAATAATGGCAGCTTCAAATGCAAAGGTAAGAGTAATATTTACTGATATTTAAAACTGCCAAAAAATTGTCTAGAGATTTCTTAGTTACAATGTTAGACTAAGACCACCTTGCTGACAATTAAAATACTTGTTTTCCTTTAAAATGTCTGTTTGTGTTTATGGACAAGCATAGTTTAGCTTATGAAAACCACCATATTACTTGTATTTTATATATTTGGCATTAAATGCAATGTCATCAGAGGTCTTAAACCAATTGTACTGAACAGCCGAGACTGGCGCATAACAGCGAGGCGGAATAGACTTAAGCCATTTTTCCATTATTTGAGAGTACAATGAATGAAAGCCTGGAGATGAGGACAATTTTTAGTGCTAGAACCCATATTTCCAAAATGCAGAAAACTACACATGAAAGACAAGATTCTAGGTTGTCTGAGGTCACAAAATCACTTGAGAAGAGCCATATTATACAATTTATAAAATGCCAAGTGAAAGTTATAATAATGTACAGTATTGTGGCATATTATGGATGTTAATATGGATGTTAATCCCCACCCTCCCCCATGCTCAGGTCCTGACCCCTGACCTTGGGACGTCCTCCCAACGTGAAAGGCGCTCTACAAATGTAATTTGGTTGTTGTTGTTAATGTATCCATTATTGAAATATATAGAATTTATCACAAAATATATAGAATTTAGCACAAATATGGCATTTGTACCCATCGCCATACTTAAGAGTATCCAAGAATGGCTCCAAAATTAATTGAACACTATGTGTACATATATATTTATGTTTTCCATGCCTAAAATGTTTCCAGTAAATTCAACTTGTAAAGCTCTTTTTAGAAGAATATATTTGGTTCTCAGCAGTTTTGATAAATACTGACATTTTAAAACCATAACTATTTTGTTGAATGTCAAATTAGAAGATAAAAAATTTAGAAGTTTCTGTTTATTTTGAAGCTCGTAATGTTTGATTTAAAAAAAAGAATATATGCTAGAAGGCTTTACTGTTTAGGACAATCAAAATGTTATTTGTGACTGATATATTCATAGTATGAGTTTGTAGTTTTTTTTGGCCAACTTTTACTTTCGTTATTTCAAAAGAAAATAAATTTGAATGTAGTGTATGTATTATATAAAGTAGTCATTCTCTCAATTAGAGATAACATTGGTTTGACAGTAAAACTACTTCTTGCAGTCAATTTTTTGTGGGGGAGTGATATTTTTGAAATATATATACTATATATGTACAGTAAAAGCTCGGTTATCTGGCACCCTCAGGACCTGGCCAATGGCGGTTAAAGCGATTGCCAGATATTCGGCCGAAAACGCAAAAAAAAAATTCAATGCATTTTTTCTGATAAATTCCGGTTAATCGAATGTGGACCTATTTTTTGCGATGCCGGTTATACAGAAGTTACGGTTGATCAGGATAAACAGACTTTTACTGTATATATAGAGAGAGTACTTTCATCATTATGATGAAATATTGAATATTCTGGTTTCACAAATCATCCTGGCTATAATGTTAAAGTCTTAAGGATGTTTTGTCAGATTGTTGGTTCGTTGAAAACAAGTGTTTTAGTTCAGAAGAGATGTTAAGAAGTAAAATGAATAATTTGACTTTCAGTGATAAACTGAAAGTTTCTAATTCTTTGTATTAAAAGCTTATGAATATTTTCTATAATGAGTAAATAATACATATATAATATATATATAACTTAAAAATTCCTAAGAAGATTTATTGGTAATATCTGTCCAATGAGTGGTTTTGCATTTCGGTATTGAGTTTGTAAATAAGTTTTTTCCATTTTCTATTGTCATATATTCAGTATACTTTGATGGACAGTGTTATTTGAACACATGCATGAAAATTGATGTTAATATAGGGAAAATTAGATCATTATTCTAACAAAGAATGTACTTTGTGACATTTAAGTACCTTTTTAAATTGGATCTGGAGTTCATAGAAGAAAGACCTGTCTGTATTGGAACTCATAGAGGCTCTGTTTGTTTCACAAGGTAGAGTGAGCAAACTTTAACTTAAATGGTTAAACTGTTAACTTAAACACTTTAACTTAAAAAGCAATGTTGATACAGTTTCTTTGGTCCTTATCGATGGAGGTCAATTATTGCTAAGTGTGAAATGTTAATCCTGTGTGTGAAATGTTTTCAGTGGTGCAAGTTTTGCCATGAAACTGAATGATAAAGGATTCCATTTGCAGCTTTCTGTCCAAGTCACCTGCTAACATTTACAAACATCCCAAATCTTTCATTAGGCAAGTAAGTTTCACAGCATTTGTTTTCATGAAGGCATATTGATTGAGGTTTGTCTGGTTTTCAAAGCTGTAAGAAGGAGCATTGAGAACTGCCATTGGAAATGGTAATTTCTCATTTTAGTTTGACACCAACACAATGTATTGCAGTGGGTTTGCAATCTTTGGAACTTGTATAATATCACACCCTATGGCTGTGATTTAAGTAATTGTTTGCTTACAACGCCATTCTAGCATGGTCGGTTTTGAGAATTTTAAAATGTACTTCTCCTCTAGCTCCCGCACTGTGTTGTACGGTGTTCCTCAGGGCTCTGTCCTTGGTCCCCTCCTTTTTAATAGATATCTTGGTGACATCTGCAGACATGGGGGTCAAACTCCACATTTACGCAGATGGCACCCAACTCTATCTCTCTGCCTCCACCCTTACTCCAGAACTACTGCTGTCCTGGCAAAATGTCTGTTAGACATTTCATCCTGGATGAAAGCTAACTTTCTGCAGTTGAACATTATCAAGACGGAGTCTCTCCTGATGGACTCCCATCAACGCCTCCACACCTCAGTCACTGACAGCATCACCATCCAAGGATGCACACACCACCTTACTAAGCCAGTCCAGAACCTTGGCGTCTTATTTGACACTCAGTTATCTGTTCTAACCCAGATGCATGCCATGACCTGCTCTACCTTCCCCCACCTCCACAACATCACTCGGCTCCGCCACTATCTTATACTGCAGGTCGCCGAGACTCTCAAATATGTATTCATAGATTCATAGAATTTTACGGCACAAAAGGACGCCATTCAGCCCATCTAGTCTGTGCCGGCTCTTTGAAAAGAGCGATTCAATCCCACTGCCCTGCCCGCTCCCCATAGCCTAATAGACCTGTTCTCCCTAAATAAAGATCTAATTCCCTTTTAAAAGTTGTTATCGAATCAGCCTCCACCACCTTTTCAGGCAATGCATTCCAGATTCGAACAACTCGCTGAGTAAAAAAATTTCTCCTCAGCTCCCCTCTACTTCGCCTTGAAACTATTTTAAATCTGTGACCACGAGTCACAGATTCGCCCACGAGTGGAAATAGTTTTTCTCTATTTGCCCTGTCGAAACCCCTCATGATCTTATAAACCTCTATTAGGTCTCCCCTCAATCTTCTCTGCTCCAGAGAGAATAACCCTAGCCTATCTAGCCTCTCCTCATAGCTGAAGTCCCTCAATCCTGGCACCATCCTAGTAAATCTTCTTTGTACCCTTTCCAATGTCTTCACATCCTTTCTGTAGTGTGGTGACCAGAATTGAACACAGTATTCCAGCTGAGGCCTCACCAAAGTCTTATAGAGGTTAGTCAGCACTTCCTGACTTTTGTACTCTATACCCCTATTTATAAAGCCTAGTATCCCATATGCCTTCTTAACAGCCTTGTCTACCTGTCCTGCCACCTTCAACGAGTCACTAACACAAATCCCCAGGTCTCTCTGTTCCTTCACACCATTTAAAATTGTACTATCTAGCCTATATTGCCTCCCTTCATTTCTTCTCCCAAAATGCATCACCTCACACTTCTCTGCATTAAACTTCATCTGCCATGTGTCTGCCCACTTTACCAATTTGTCTATATCCTCTTGCAGATGGCTACTATCCTCCTCACTATTTACTATCCTCCCTAACTTAGTGTCATCTGGATGTATTCATAACATCCAGACTCGACTACACAAACCCCTGATTGTCAGCCTCCCCATCTCCTCCCTCCATAAGCTGCAGGTCATCCAAAACATCTGTGACAATATTACAGAATACAGTATATTCTGTGAAGTGCTTTAAGATGTCTCAAAGGAGTGAAAAGTGCTATATGAAATGAAAGGATTATTATTATTTTATTATTACCTATTCTGTTGTATTGGACCTATAGGTTGTAGGTAGCTTCTTTTGGGTGAGGTGTTAAACTAAACAATGTTCTGTCTGTTCAAGTAGACACTAAAGATCCCACCTCACTACTGTGACAGCATACTATCAATAGAGAAGGGAGTATCATTCAGTTAAGTAGTAAGATATTTCAAAATGATAATACCTATAAAATGCAAGCACTATCCAAAACTAGTGCAGTGGCAAATTACGTCCCATATTATCACTAATGACTTTAAAAGGTCTTCCTTGTGAATACAAAAAAAATTCTCTCTTTGACAGTCTTATTTTATTTTATACAAAAGGGGCATCTAGAAATATTTCTAAAATATTTAAACTCAATTAAATTAATAAAAATGGAACATTTCAGCTGAATTAGCAAAATTCTGTACAGTTGAGAGAAATTTCTGTTTTATTTTCTTTTATATGGTAAACAAGTATAAACACCCAGAATTTCCCTTGGATGATTTTTTGTTGTTCTTTTGATCAGCCAGGTGTCTGTCACAAGCAGAAACCCATTAATACGCTTAAGAGTATCCAAAACTAGTTGAGAATTCCATACATCGCACCTACACACGAAAATACCAGCGATAGATTGTTGGAATGGAATGTGCACTCTCTCCCTAGAGAGACCATTCCTGCTTATCTAATTCCGAAAAGTATTAGGTGCAGGTTGGCAAGAGCCAGGACTTGGGGATCCCAGAGTGTGCATTAGCTGGAATCTAACCAGCTAAACTGCATAGCTTGCCATTGATATTGCTGTCTGGCAAGCTTTCTCACTGCTTGTCCAGCTAGGACCTTCCTAGCTAGACAAGCATTAAGGCTTCATTAAGGCTTTGGCTTTCAGGGTTAATAAATAATAATAATCCTTGTTATAGCGCTTTTCACATCTTCTAGACGTCTCAAAGCGCTAGACAGAATATACTGTAAAGTGAATTGATTATATATTTATGGTTAAAACGTTCATATATATATATACACATATATATGGGTGTTTTGTCCATAAATACATATGCATATATATAATACAATAAGAGCTGTGGGTTGACTCGCTGCCCCAGTGACTGGGGGTAGGGAGTCATCCCATCTCAGCTCCTATTATATTATATAGTATGTAGAATCTACCCTTCCAACAACAACAACAACTTAGATTTATATAGCGCCTTCCACGCCGGTCGGTGTCTCAGAGCGCTTCGAAGCCCTACTGATGAGCAGGCTGGCTGTGCTGCAGACTCACTTTGCACTGGATCTGGACTATCTAGACCCCCACAGTGGGCTGGCTCAAATCCAAAATTGCATTGCCAAGCATGTCATCTTGGAGCCAGTTCAGTTCCAAGTAGATCCTGTTGATCATTTGGCATCTGACAAGCGCAGGTTTGAGGCCTCAACTAGGTGGGTGGTAGACACAAGGAACTCCCTTCCTGGTTTCTTCCCATTAGAGTACATTTGAGGTCGGTAACTCAGAATATGGAAAATCTGATCCACCATACAGTAATGTTGTGTTTTGGTGACTTTTAAAAACAAATCCTATAATTCAAGGTCATAAAAGAGATGGAAAGTTTAGGGATATTTGTGAGAAAACACTATTCTTTGTGAGAAAAGGAATTCCGTTTGTGAAATGCAATAGATTGAATGATGTTAGATTGCTGTACTCAGCTTCACTAGATTGCATTCATTGTCAGGAAGGAATTTTACACTTCTAGAAGTGTTGCATCCCTAAGGTGTGCAAATTTCAGTAAAGTAGGATGTCATATTATTCAAAGGTGTAAAACAAGGTTATTATGATGATAATATCATTTACAACTAAGAATTATCCAGAAGGTATCACAAAATCTTGAATTAAAATGTCTAGTCAATAGAAGGAAATGTCTAGTTCCCAAATGACACGAGCAGTTTGCTCTTCAAAAGACAAATTTGCACAAGAATCTTATTTTAAACCTCAAACATTAAATGTGTAAATTGTTCAAGTTTCAATCACCAAGGTCTAATGAAAGATCTAATCCTTTCATTGTTTTTAACCCATACTTGCAGATTTTTACCATACCTGAGAGGAGACGTGAACTGTGTCTAATTATTTATTCCCTCATTGCTTTGCATTCACTTCATGTTAGTTGTGAAGAGTACTCCGGCTATGCTTCTGGTGAGTAAAGATTGAACAACTAAATTTCTTATCAACTCGTTAATAGTTTCTTGTTTCTATGTTGTGTGTCATATTCTAACTTTTGTATTTCATCGGTCCCTGGAATTGTTTTATTTGTATTAAAATATAGCATTTTGAAATTATTCGAGGTTGATCGCCTGAGCACATATCCAATCAATGACGCAACCATTTTTTGAAATCTGAAAAGCTCAATATTTTTAATTTGTAACAAATATAAAGCGTTAACACACTATTTTGGTAATTTTTTCCCCCAGAAATGTGTCTACTTTCAGCAACCCTGTCTTACTAATATGAATAATACATTTGTTTTCCTCTCAAATGCATGTTGAGGCGAATGATGGAATTTACTTTTCTGCCACTGTCACACTTGAGTGGTTACAAAACAATTGATTTAAGTACAGTATTAACCCTGAAGGTTTAGAGTACTTAAATTTGACTGTTCAATTGAATGCTTGCAGCATGCAACTGACAGCCCCATTTCCAGATTCTCTCTGATTATTTTCTATTTTACTGAATCAGGTAAAGTTGTGTTGATATTTGTTTTCTAATCACATGGATATAATATGGTGAATAGAAAGTCAAAACGATGGAAAGTGGTTTGCATGATATTTAATGATATTTTTCTGATGTTTTCCAGCTTATTGTAGAAGACATTGTTTTACAATTTTATTGTTAAGTTATTTCTTGCTCACCCTATATTCAACACGCATATTTCTTAACATCAAGACCGATACGTCATATTGGTCATTGAGAAATTGGAAGACAGATGGTGGAAAAATACCTTGCAGTCTGCAGGCATTCTCTGTGGTACTTGGTCAAAGTTGAAGATTTTTGTGGTACAGTGCTGAGGTTATCTGTGTTCATTTTTTTTTCAACATCTCATTTTCTCATTTCCATTGAGCTGAACTTGTGAAAAAATTCACAAGTACATCCAAATGTCCTGTGCAGTACAATTTGGAAATGCTTTTATGCTCATTTCAGATTGTTGGCTTGGGCTTCTCACAACTAACCAGTGCACAGTGCAAACATCCTGATAATACATGTGAATTTCAAGGAAAATATTAATTCTGATATCAAACAGCTTTCTGAGTAATCAAGCCAGAGAACTAAATGAAGGTGTGATATATTTTGAATGTAATATATGTGTAGATCTTATGAAGAATTTGATCCTTTATTAATATTTTTCCCATTAAAAACATATTACTGAGTATATATTTTATATATTTAAAAAATATATTTTTAAACATTTGAGCATCATCATACAGATGAGTGGAATGATAGGCTAATTCAGTTGTAACCATCATCTACTTAATTTGTATTGTTGGAGTGAACAGTGGCCAGCAGGATCTCCCTTGGCCTTTCACAATTTAACAAACTATCGCAGTGAAATTCCTGAGTGCAGTACAATTCATGTGAAATTCAGTGCAGTTGCTTATAGTCACACCCCATTTTGAAAATCCTCATTAAATACCCTGTAAATCCCCAAATCTCACTTTATTCTAGGTCGTTGTTTAAGTTAACTATTTTTCCTTTAGGAGATGGTGACATGCATGCGTTTGAAGGGTCAGTAGCTGGAGATTTACACAGAGCGCCATCAGAAATCATCGAGTCAGGAAGTGTTCCCTTTGAGGAAGAAATGTCTGGTGATAACTTTGTAATCACAGCAACACACATCCCAGATATTACTGAAAGTGGATCAGGACTTTATCCTGAAATGATAATACCGGACCCTGATGACATTTATGCCATTGCTTCTGGATATCCAGACATTTCTGAAACTGGTTCCACTGGGCATGTGGTAGAGATGAGGACAGATAAAGGCTATCTTTACACTACCCCGACAGTTTCCTATACTACTGACAAAAAGTTCATCACCAGCACAAGAAGGTTCCCATTCAGCTCTCCCACAAAAATGCCGCAAGTGGAAGAGGAGTTGCTGCCAGTCTCTGATGTGGTACAGAGGGAAGGTACGTGACTAGGTTGACAGGGGCTGCCGCCAGTGCATTCAATTATACAGAAAATCTGTGTTAAAATGAAGAATGAACCTTGGTCTTCAAACCAAGCACACCTTGCAGCTGAAAATAATTCAGTCGCTTCATATTTTAACGTGTTCTGAAATCAAAAGCTTTTCAGACAGTGAGGAGCAAGGAGCAGGAGAATGGCATCATTTCAATGATCCCGTGTTTCTCTTCTGTTCTCCCTTTTGTAATTTTATTTTACATCCTGCACCGCACACCATTCCCATTTAAGAGACAGATGGATGATCTGTGAGTCGTACACTGCCAGTTGCTTCCTGAGCCAATTACTAGAGGCCTGTCAAGAGCAGCCCAAGTCAAGCTCACCCACCAAATTTTGACACTTCACCAATGCTCACCTTGCTCTGTGATAATATGACTTGGTTTGGGAAGCCACAGGCTCCAACACTTTGCAGTACAACACACATGAACATCAACACATATCTCTTCTACACCATCTTCTCACCAATACACTTCAAGAGGACTGATGACATATTTCTGAATGCTCAAACTTGTTTGGAACATCCAAAAGAAAATGCACTTCATAGTTAAACTATGCTTGAGCCAACATTGCAGTCAGTGAAACTTATTTAAGACTAATTCAGAAGAGATGAACATCATTAAACAATATCTAGAATGTTAAACTGATCGAATATCTGGTAGTAGAAACTTAATGGTTGAATTTAAACTGTTTGATTTTTCTCATCATTTAAAACTAATGTTTATTTTAAATTGCTTGTGATGCTTATACAGTTCTTGCTTGTGTCAAAGCAAAAGCATTCATACCAAATTTGAAAAACCTTTGAACCTACAATGTTTTTTCTGTGAACAATATGTTCCAAAGTTATAAAATACATGTAAACTAGATAAAATACAAATATATATATAAAATACGTTGATTTTAATCAGCTCTCTAAAACCCAAGATTCCCATTGAACAACAAATTGCCACAAGGATTTCAATCACAATGTTTTTTCTGACAGTTTCAACCTGAACAACAATGTGCAAACGTTCTGAAGTTCCCACGATTACAACAACAATAAAATTACATTTGTAGATTACAAGAGACTTATGAATATTGCAAGCATAGGTGAGAATCTAATACATCCTCCTGTTGGTCTTGACAAACTGCAGTGAAAAATCCTTAGGACAAATTATATCTCTAAAATGAAGCTACCACCTGCTCCCTCGACCCAATTCCCCACCTCTCTCCTCACTTCCTAGCTCCACCTCCTGGCTCCTCTCCTAACCGATATCATCAACCTCTCCTTATCCCCAGCACTGTTCCCAACCCTCTAAAAACAGCTGTCATCACCCCCATCCTAAAAAAAACCTTCCCTGGACTCATCCCTACTCGCTAGCTACTGACCCATTTCTAACCTCCCATTCCTCTCCAAGGCTCTGGAACGAGTCGTCGTGTCTGAGCTTTGCTCTTTTCTTTCCTGACATTCCCTCGCTGAACCCCTCCAATCTGGCTTCCATGCTGCCCACAGCCCTAGCCACAGTCTCTATTGACATTCCAAATATCTGTGCCTAGGGCTTTCTGTGCATACTTGTCCTCCTCGACCATTCTGCTGCCTTCGACATGGTTGACCACTCCATCCTCCTACACCGCCTCTCGTCCCAGCTCAATCTTCATGGATCTGCCCTTGCCTGTCACCAATGGCTTCTCCTCTAGTTCCTGCACTGTCACCTGTGGCATCCCTCAGGGCTGTTCGTGGTCCCCTACTTTTCAATATCTACACGTTCTCCCTAGTGACATTATCCACAGACACGCGGCAACTTCCACATGTACGCGGATGATACCCAACTCGATCTTTTTGCTTCCACCCTCGATTCGATTCCAGGACCACTGCTGTCCTAACAGACTGCCTGTCAAGTCCTGGATGAGAGCTAACTTTCAACAGTTGAACATCCACAAGACCGAGGCCCTCCTGATTGGCTTGTGCCAGCGCCTACGCACCTCAGGCAATGGCAGCATCAACTTCCACGGTTGCACACTCCACTTCACCAAGCCAGTCAGGAACAAGTGTCTTGTTTGATCTTCAACTGTCTTTTCTCACTTACATCCATGCCATGACCCACTCTGCCTTCCTTCAACTCCACAAAATTGCCCGAATCCGCCATGACCTCACCCCTCGGGCTGCTGAAACCCTCATTCTTGCCTTCACGTCGGGAGGTCCTCTCGACGTGAAAGGCACTCTATAAATGAATTTTTGTTGTTATTGCTCTTTATATCCAGGCTCGCCTATGCCGACACCCTGCTGGTCAGCCACCGCAACATCTGCCTCCATAGGCTGCAGATCATCGGGTACGCTGCAGCCCATGTCCTCTCCCACACCAAGTTCCGTGACCCTATCACCCCCATTCTCGTCCAACTCCACTGGGTTGCCATCACACAGAGGATTCAATTCAAGATCTTGGTCCTCACCTTCAAGGCCCTCCATGGCCTTACCCTACCCTACCTCTGTGACCTCCTAACACCCAACCAACCGGTCTGTTCCCTGCACTCAGCGGGCTCCAGCCTGCTCCACTTGCCCCAACCGACCTGCCCCATCATCGTCGGGTGAGCTTTCAGCCATTCTGCCGCAACCTTTGGAATTCCTCTGGCCTAGCCCCATCCTTGGCCTCCTTCAAGTCCCACTTCAAGACCCTCCTCTTCGACCATGACATCGGTCACCCCACCCCTCCCTCCATGATCCCGACCCCAGCTCGGATCTGAAACACTGACTGTCCAGCATCTTGCGATGTCCTCTTGACGTGAAAGACGCTATACAAGTTTAATTTTGTTGATGTTGAAATCTTGTTTGGGATGGAATAGGAATAGGGATGGATTGAAAGTCAAAATATTTTTAAAAACCCAAAATGTGTTATTTAAATGCACACATTAGATCGAGAAGAGGTAGTCATTTATTGATAATTAAAATTGTAATAATTTAAAATAATTAAAATCAGAAAATTAAATCATACCCAAAGGACTTGAAACTGAGCATTCACAGTACTCAGAAAAGCAAACACATTTCTAATCTTAAAAAATACATAAATATGAAATTTCTAAATGAGATCTGTTTATTCCTTTATAATATAATTTTCCATATACAGTATTTATATATTTAAAAAAATATTGTGAGGCCACAATTCTGTCAAATATTTAAAACTCAAACTGGTCCATATACAGTCAGTTCACTGTGATATCACCTTACCTAAAATACACTGCAGGATTGGAGCTGTCCAGGTGGAATGTTCCAAGCTGGATTTCTTCATAGCACAGCAACATGTGGTTCAGAACACTTGCCAGAGGATTGTATTTGTGAGTAAACTATTTGAAGTTTACAGTAAAAGAAAATCAAGTTCACTTTCACATTAAAAGCAGTGCATTGTATTATCATTCATTCATACTCATCATTAACTCTTAGCTCATTATATCATCATCACTCATATCACATTTTTAACTGATCATTATGCCTTTTTTGTTAGTTTTTATTTGAATTTGCAATAGCTTCTTGCTTCTTGCTCACAGCTTGTAAGTGCTGCCCAGTGCTCATTGCTCAAGTAGTGCTCATTACAGACATTGTTCACTATTCAGTACCAAAAATACCGATTAGAATAGTAAATTATGCATTTAAAATATTTAATTGCCTTTTATTCCCAGACTACAGACCATATTAAGATAGTTTTTCTTGTTATTTATAATAGTTGCTATTATGTTATATTTTAAGACTATCTTTAAATCTGAAATAACCTTTCAGCCCTCATAGGAATTAAACATCCCAAATCAAGACCTTCCAAAACAATTGTGCATTTCCTACCTATAAGTTATTTTCTGCCTGATTCTTCAATATAATAATAATCCTAGCATTTGATATAACGCGTTATCATGTCTTCGAGACGCATCAAAACGTTTCACTGAATATACTCTAAAGTGAACTGATTGTATATTCTGTGGGCGAAGCGCGGCAGCCAATGCACTGATATACTCAGAGGACTAAATAATAAACACCTGTCAATTATGTTTAGATCAGAATACTCAGTGATGGAATTTACAAGTGAATCCTGATTTTGTTAATAGACACAATTACCCTCTATTCCAGTTACTGATGTGTTAGATACATTACAAGTATTGAGCATACCAGGCATTAATGTAGTGGAAGGATCCAACAAAGGCCTAACAGCCTATCGGCTAGAAAAAAGAATACAGATTGGGAAAGAAACAAGGTATGTAATGTATGAAAGGTCTATACTTTAAAAGTTAAGAGATTTGTAATATAGCGTGTATACTTTTTATGTATATCCCCTTATGTTCTCCATTTTCCTTCTAAAAAAATTCCAAGTTGTGTGCAGAATAATACAGTAATAAGCCATCCATTTGATATAGCGCCTGTCATATTGCAGGATTTAGTACACAACACATTCTCCAATGTTTAGTTCCCAACAATCAATAACATTGTTTTATTTATACAATTTTTAAGAATGGTGTTTTCCAATTGCTTACTTTAAATGCATACATTGCTTATAAGAAATCAGGAACAACATTTTAATAATCCATGTAGTTTGTACAACCATCATACTCCACAGAAAAATCCTGTGAAATGTAGTGATGGTGTGTTGGTAGATAATCACCAATTATCTACCAGCCATTTTAAACAACGCAATATCCCACAAACAGCTGTGAAGGGAATTGATAATTTATCTGGAGAATTGTTGATCACCACACTAGAACAAACTTCCATGTCATTTTGAATCATATTCTGAGATTTTTAACATACACCTGTACAAACAGATGTGAACATGGTTTAACATCTTATCCAACAGATGGCACTGCTTATAATATTGCATTACACTAACACTGTACTAAGGTGCCTATCAGTACAAGGAGCCATCAAACGTAGAGTTTAAACACGTACCTTTTTAACTAGAAACAGAAATGTTGAGCTAATTTTATCACTGCATAATGAGAACAATGATGGTACAACGCTTGGTGCTGTTGGGAAAATGTATAATGAAACTAGAAACATTTACAACAACAACAACATTACATTCGCAGAGCACCTTTCACGTAGGGATAGCGTGCCAAGGTGCTGAATGGTCAGGATCTGAGCGAGGGGTGGGGCAGCATTGGGATGAGGGAGGGCAGAGAGGTAGAAGGGTGACTGAGGAGGGTCTTGAGACCAATCTTGAAGGAGGCAAGGAAGGGAGCAATGCAAAGGGATCGTGGGATGGATTTCCAAAGCATAAAGACGAAGAGGTTGAAAGCTCAGCCGCCAATGGTAGGGTGGGTCGAGCAGGAGACGTGGAGCAGGCCGAAGCCTGCTGAACTGAGGGAGTGGCCAGGTTAATAGGGGGTCATTAAGTCAGAGAGGTAGGAGGGGGCAAGGTCATGGACGGCCTTGAAAGTGAAGACAAGTATCATGAATTTAGCAACTATAGCTGGTCTGTAATTTCCCACAAAAATAGAGAACAGTTCTTTGTATTAGCACCATTTGCCTTCTCACCTCCAGGTCTGACCTTCTCTACTTCTTTGGCTTCCATCAAACTCCACAAACGAATGTGCAATATTGATAATCAGTTTGATCTTCAGCTCACATTCGGTTCCAAACCAATACTATATTTCTTCAACTTCTGCATTATCCATCCTTGCCCTATCTCACACTGAGTGTTGTCGAAACCCGCATTTATGTCTTTGTTATCGACTGACTAGCCTTTTAAAAAAATATATATATACTCCTAGATCCAGCTAATACAAAACTCCACTGTCTGTATCCTCATCCACAACAAACCCTGCGTCCAAGCCAAGTGGCCAAGCAAGGTTTTCAATTGTCATGCTGCCTCATACCACCTACTATATTGTATATACCTACTATTCTGCCTCTCAAGATTTTGGTAAGAGGCATGAAGCAGCACGAAAAACGAAGTAACGAGAGGCAGACTAAGAGGTATGAGGCAACAGGTAGAGCAATGGGACCTTAATGAGGTAGGGCGTAGAGTGGCAGGAAGATAGGGGAAGTGAGAGGTATGAGGCAACAACAAGCTACATTTCTATAGTGCTATATCAGTGTGTTGCCAGAATGGAATTAATTATTGATAAGTTTCAAAAAGCTTCACACTTGTCTTTAAAATTTGCTTTTAATTATTCAGCAAAAATATTATTGGCATTTACAGATTTGTTCATCCGCATGGATTCCCCAAAGAATTCTCTTTAGTCGCAACATTCAGAATGAGGGAAGACACTCCTGAGATGGTGTGGAACCTGTGGGAAGTGACCGATAGAAATGGGGATGCGCAGCTCCGATTTCGCATGTATGGAGAGACGAACGCCATTGAAGTCTATAATGTGGCAGCTGTGGGAGAGGAGACTACTGTCTTTGAGAACATAGGCCAGCTGTTTGATGGAGCCTGGCACAAGCTGTCATTAAGCGCCAAAAGGGACAAGTTAACTTTGTTTGTTGACTGTCAGCAGGTTGGCACGGCTCCCATTAGACAGTATGGATCTATTAGTACTGATGGATTTACCTCTATAGCTACAGCAGCAAAGGCTGATTCTACACTACTGGTAAGTATCTTTCAGTACATGAAGTCTACTCATTTTATTAACTGTTAATTATATAAGCGAGCCATTCTGGGTGGCTCGGTTGGTAGAGGACAGAATTCTTACTAGTTGCACTCAACCTTTTATTCGTCCTCCCAACGTGAAAGGTGCTCTATAAATCTAATTTTGCTGTTGTTGCTGTATTCTTTTGAACTTGATAAAATTAGTATCATATCAAAATGGCCCCTCTTGAGGAGAAGCAAGCAGGGTCTCTGCTTCACAATATCAGGTAGGTCTGCAGTAACCTAATGCTAATGTAGAGGTGATATTATTTTAATTGACAACCTCCATCAGGGCAACATCCAAGAGAGCTGGTGTTAGAGGAAATGTGCAAAATGGTGAATTTAATGATAATACCAGCTCAGTATATGTATCAATAGGTTGCACCAATAAAACTGCTTCTTCTTGAGTTTTCACATTCACAGCGAGCCAGATTGAGATAGGTCATAACCATTTGATTCACAGATGTCTGGGAGAGGAGACTTTCATCCCATCAGTTTGGACTGGATCTGAAAACTTGATTTGATGCAATAGCGCATGAGCCAACTGAAATACCCCTCAATTCTCCCAATGATATTGTTTCTACTGCAGGTGGATATACAACAGTTCAAGATTTATAGTAATCCAAATAAAGCAGCTGATGAAAGGTGCTGTGAAATGCCGGGAATTGTAAGTAACGTGCAAAATGCCTGAGAACGTAAAATATTCCTATTGTATGTATTTTTCCATTTGGTGTGCTTCCTTATGTCAATGCAAGTTATTATTTATTAGAATAAGGAGACTAACATTTGCTTTAATTTTCATTTAATTTCTTCCTGTATTTTAGCTTTGTTTGGGAGGATTTATTGCTCTCTTTTTGCAGACCTGTACACATGACTGCCTGACTCTTCATATCAAAGTTGGAACACTCTGTGGTACAGAGGAATTGGGTTCTAATTATGGCAATTCATAACAGGAATTGTTAATATTGTGGCCACAAGTAGTAAATGAAGTGTGTTATGTCCATTTACGGACAATCTGCTCTGACGTAATGTTTTGGGACTCGGAGTTGCTATTCATTATGCTTGTTGTTAATTTGCCTCTGCTTTATATTTCATGGCGAAATGTTCTTTTACATTTCACAATTGTTTCTGAACTTTCATAGAATTACAAATATTGTCTTTTTTAAAAAAAATCTATAATTTAGAACCTTGGGAATTCCTCCTGGTGTGAAAGGCGTTATGCAAATCTAATTTGTTACTGTTGTTTCCTTTTGGTTCGTTTGATTAATTAATGAATTGTTATTCAATGCAGTGTGATGCTCTAGGAATTGAGGCTGCCTTGGCAGAATGTGGCTGTGTGGCTGCTGTGTCTGGTTTCCCTGGTTCAAAGGTAACATCTTCCACCATTTTAATAATCTTTCTGTAGTTGGCGTTCACAGATGAGTAATGTTTTTGTCTGACGTATTGAGGAACATGTCTTTGATATAGGGTTATAAAGCTGAGGAAGGTGCCAGTGGATTTCCTGGATCTCAGGGCAGAAAGGTTTGTAAAATCACATCTTATTAGGTCAAGATATTAAAGGATATGGGGCAAGCGCGGGGTAATTAGACTTGAGGTGCAGATCAGCCTTGATCTTATAGAATGGATAAAGGGAATGGGCATCAGAGCTGATTAGATCAGGCACTTTATCACAGAGTAAGGAATCCAACCTTATGGTTTCTATGGCTCAGTGTTAAACTACAGGCAAATGTGAATAATGGAGATCCCTAAGAAGGAAACATTGAGTTTTAAAAATACAATCAACTGGATATAAAACTTGAAAATAATTAGTCTTTTAAAGAGTACTAGTCTCTTGAACGGGTGTTGAGCAAATCTTTCTTTATTTATCTGCAAACACACAAAAAGCTGAAATGCACTGGATCATATTCACACTCAAAATACAATCACTAGCCTTTACTGTATATTCTATGAAGCGGTTTGAGACCACCTCCCAATGTGAAAGGCGCTATTCCAAATGTAAAGATTATTATTAGTCCATGATATTACAACAACAACAAAATTGCACTTATATAGTGCCTTTCTCGTTGGGAGGACATCCCAAAGCGCTGAACAGTCTAGTCGGGACCCGGGTGGGGGGTGGGGGGTGGGGGTTAGGGGAGGGTTGAAGTAGGGGATAGGGGAAGGAGAGTAGGAGAAGAATTAGTGGGGCAGCCGAAGGTGCGGTCGAAGAGGAAGGTCTTGAGAGAGGCCTTGAAGGAGGAAAGGGAGGAGGCAACGCGGAAGGGCTGCGGGATGGAGTTCCACAGTGTGGGAGCAGAGAGGCTAAAAGCTCGGCTGCTGATGGTTGGGCGGTTAGGACGGTGGATGAGGAGCAGGCCCGAGTCTGCTGAACGGAGGGTGCCGGCAGGCTGATAGGGAGACAGTAGGTCAGAGAGATAGGTGGGGGCAAGGCCGTGAATGGCCTTGAAAGTGAGAACAAGGATCTTGAATCCGATCCTCTGGGTGACGGGGAGCCAGTGGAGATGGGCGAGGGTGGGAGTGATGTGGTCGTGAAGCCTGGTACGGGAGAGTACACGAGCTGCAGAATTTTGAATGATCTGCAGCCTGTGAGGGAGGAGCTGGGGAGGCCGACGAGGAGAGAGTTCCCGTAGTCGAGCCTGGAAGTGATAAAGGCGTGGGTGAGGGTTTCGGTTTTGGCGGCGTGGGAGGTGAGGTAGTGGCGGAGTCTGGCAATATTGCGGAGGTGATGGAAGGCTGTGCCGGTGATGGAAGGCTGTGTACTTCTACATGTAGAAGTACATGTAGAAGTTCTACATGTACTTCTATTACATGTAGAAGTAATACAAAACTGTATGTAAAAAGGGATTAGTTTAAATTGACTCAGGAGCAGAAAAACATCAATGCAGACTTGATTGGTGCACATTCTGTTTCTGTGCTGCAAGATTGTAACTGATTCTGTGATAATCTTTTAAATAGTTTCGGATGATGAAACAGTTATTCAACTGTCGTCTCCATGAGCACACTCAAATGAGGGAAATGTCACTATTATATATATATTATATATATATAGATATAGATATGTTTGAAGCAAACCCTAATTTTTTTTTCTTGTAGGGTTACCAGGGTTTTAAAGGTGCCCAAGGAAGAACGGGTGATCAAGGAGAAAGGGTAAGCTTCATTAACTATATGTATGTGTGTGTGTATAGATATATATAATATATGCATACATATGTATAATAAATAAATATATATGTATATAGAATGTGCACATTCTGTTTCTGATTTGTGCTGTTAGATACTGTTTGTCATAATGTTTAAAAACTTCCAGGGAGGGTTCCTCATCTCTCAGTGACCTGAAAGGATCTCCACTTTTTCGGGTAACTGGAATTTAGAAATTGTGTTTTCTTTGCCACTAATAGGGTTGGTTTTGTTATAACGTAGTAAAACTGAATTATGAATTCTTAATCCATTATTAAATATTTAATAATTAATTGGATTTGCTCATTTTTATTCCTATAACAATAACTTCTCTGTAGGAACAAGTTAGTTACCAGTTGAGTTGATCTTTCTAGGTTATTTTAGGTATTGCATTCTGTGGCTTTTACAATGACAGAAATGATCAATCTTTGTATCACAGCGTTCAAAAGATGTCTACATATTGTACTCCGGAGAATTAGCAATCTGTGAGTGTCAAATGGATTTTAATATTGAATTTATATTAATTCAATAACAAACTGCTTATTCATTATTGATTCCAGATATTTACAGAAATTTATATCAATAAAAAGGGAATATTATAAATGTATAAATAAAAGACAAAGGAAGATGATAAATAATGAAAAGTAAAAGACCTAAAGACAAAGACACTCGGAGGGAAAATAATCTTCAATTCTCTGTCTCTTCCTTTTGTTTCATATGCTTCTTCTCGACGTTATCTTTAGACCCTTCATATCTTTGCCTTCATTTTTATTATTTATTATCTTCATTATCCTTTTTATTTAGATATTGGTATTAATTTTCAGCACTTTGGGACGTCCTCCCGACGTGAAAGGCGCCATATAAGTGCAATTTTGTTGTAATTCTGCATTTAACTATCAGGATAAAATACTGCAGTACAGTGATGGAAAGAAAGAAGCCAGGTTTGTCCTGTGGTGTCAGAAATACCAAAATACATCATTTTAATGTTGTGATCATAGAAAATGTAGCACAACCAGCTCTTTAATAGCACTAAAAATGATTCATTGCAAAGTTGAGGAATTGTTCAAGGCAAGGAATAGAACAAGGCTGAGGAAATCCAATGTGATTTACACCCATTACATTTGTACAGCGCAAATGTGAACCATGCTTCTGAAACTATTTTCACAAGTAGTTGTTTGGAGCAGTCTCCAGAGTGATTTCAGCGCCTTGGGACGTCCTCCCGACGTGAAAGGTGCTCTATAAATGTAAATTGTTGTTGTTGTTGATTGGAACAGCCTATGTGTCTACACACTAACACTAAATGTTTGGAAGCAATTTGTTGCCAAATATACTGTATAAAATTAATAAGATTTGAAAAGTAGCATTGTTGTGAACTGATGTTAGTGAAAGTTGATTAAATTGAGCATTCATTAACTAAAAGGAACAATTTGTTAGTTCACGATGATTGCGTTTACAGCAAATGTATTTCTATGATATACAATAGACTTATTTTGTTATGCTTTTCTTAGGGCGAGGAAGGGATAGAAGGATCTGAAGGGGATCTTGGTTACTCAGGAGCCATAGTAAGTATGAACACATCTTTGCTGAAAGATATTTAAAATTCTTGAAGAATGCTTTACTATTTATAATGTGTGCAATGGAAACACTTAAACTACGATTGCTTTATATCCTAGGGACTCCCTGGTCTCCCTGGAGAGAATGGTGTGGCTGGAGAACCTGGGAAAAAGGTACATATATTTTTTTCTGCTTTAACTGAAGTTTGCAAATGGATAAGAGAATCTACATTTCATGTACATATACTTCAAATTAATTCATCTTCTTCTCACCCATGGATTTCTAGAATATACATAATGTGGAGCAGTGTATTCAAAGACTGAAGAAAGCCTGAAAAATCAAAGATTCCTTAATGAGTAGTGAGGAGTTACTTGTGGGTGGGATAAACTCTGCAATCCTGCAGCAATCATTTTTATTTGCTAAGTGTAGCCTGGAGCCTACTGAGATAATTTCCTGACATTAAATCTTGTAATTTCATAAGTACTTAAGGCCCAAATTCCATGTATCTTGTAAAAACATTTAGTTTAAAATGTAAGGTTGCTTAAAATTGTGGGAAATTCTTAAATTTTGTATTAATTTGAAAATCAGTGTTTCTCGAAAGGAACTGATTTTGCACCGATAACTTTTGATTTAAATGCTAGTTTTAAGAGTAACTGGACTAGGCTAGGAACAACAACAGAATTACATTTGTATAACGCCTTTCATGTCGGGATGGTGTCCCAAGGCACTGGACAGTCAGTGTTTCAGGCCCAAGCTGGGGTCGAGATCGGGGAGGGTGGATAGAAAGGAGGGGAGTGAGGGG
The DNA here is from genome assembly GCA_035084275.1 of Hydrolagus colliei. Taxonomy (NCBI): domain Eukaryota; kingdom Metazoa; phylum Chordata; class Chondrichthyes; order Chimaeriformes; family Chimaeridae; genus Hydrolagus; species Hydrolagus colliei. The sequence continues at coordinate 114,364,429 of CM068743.1, forward strand.
GTTGACCGATGGGACCATCAAAGAGAAAGTCTTGGGATATGTTGAATATATTTGCTGATGAGAATGGCACCGGATGAATTGGAACTGCTTGTGAAACTAGAGTTAACTAGAGTTCCTATCTGCCTGTTCTTCAGGTGGACAGTAAAAATACTATACTATTCAAATAGATAAAGGGTTTATCCCAATATTTTGCTCAACAATTCTCCAGATTATTTGGTTATTCACCTCACTGGCAGTTTTACCTGCCATCCCGGACACTAGCCATTTTTAGCATGTAGGGTAGGCCAGTCGGTGCCCGAAGCCAGGTGTTCTGCATGTTTCAGTTACTATAGATTAATTATAGACTCATGCTATCAGCAAGGCAGCACAAGAAGAAAAACAACAGAATTACATTTATAGAGCTCCTTTCACTTTGGGAAACTGAAAGGCTCTGAAACAAGAACAAGGGATTCCCCTGAGCTGGAAGTAATTTGCACATCATGGTGGGATACAAAAATAGAATTAACTTAAAAATAGAATTAAGTGTTGTCTTCCAAGACTTCCACCCCCACTCCCCAACACAACCCCCCCAAAAAGGCTCAAATTTCCTTTAAATTGCCTTTTATGTAAGATGATTGAGAAAAAGCTGTTGTAATCTTATGAACAATACAGGAGGGAGTCAAATTGAACTCATTCACCATTTATTTGGGGGTTTTCTTAAGTCCCAAAGGGATAAAAAGACAATTTGCCTTATTGGGAATCTTTTAAGATATTGTATTCAGTGGAAGACCTGCATTATGTAAATGATTTATGTATATACTGTATTGTTTAAAAGAAATAAGAAAAGAAATCTGTAGGAATTAAGCACTGTTTTTATCCTTCCAATGGTTGTCACCAACCTGGATGTCTTTTGTAATGTGTTCAAAGTTCAGATAAAGCTGAGTCAACTTTATTTTAAGAAATATCAAGTAATTAAAAATACAATTGCATAAACTATCAATTTTTGCTGTTAATTCCAGTAACTACATGAACGTAAAGATGTAGTCATAAACACCATTAAAGTCACATACATGAAGGGGACGGGTACGGAAAAGACATTTAAGAGAGTTGGAGGCCCATGTGTTGTACAAACACAGGCCTTGATTACTTTGATCAAATGGTCTGTGTAATTCTATGTAAAGGCTTGCACAAACGGTGTACTTGCCATTATCTTGCAGCATGTTATGTAAGCGCAGTGGCACTTCCTAACTAGATTGAGACGGATGAGGCATAAACTGTCAACCAGTCTAAAGGTTGCTTTAGTAGAAAACTAAAATTGGCTATTCACTTCATGGCTATTTGTGAAACATTGCTGTGCACTAATTCGCTGTTGCTTAGCCAACAAAATACACAGTCACTCCACTTTACAAAACAAATTTTACCACAAATCCTGTGAAGTACTTTGAGACATTCTCCTGACGTGAAAGGCACTACCTTAAATGCATGTATCATTATTATTAATAAAATAATTTGCCTTTTATTTTAAAAGTAGTCCTGCATGTGATCTGCAGGAGATATAAAGCTATTGTGTGATCAACAGAGTTCCTAATTTTAACTTTTGCAAAGTATCCCACTGTTTGTCCAGTTAAAGCTTTGGCTTACAGTATTTGCAGTGGAAGAATCCTAGCCCCCAAGTCCTGCTTGTGAGTCTGTCATCCACAACCAAAAGTTTAAACAATAAACTGTGTGCTATGTTCAGATAATCATTTTAACAATTCCTAACTGTAGGGTTCAGTTGGAGTTCCAGGCCCACGAGGGATACCAGGATTTAAAGGTGAAAATGTAAGTATTCCAGGGTGCACTACAGTTAACCTTCGCTGAATGCGACTTTCTGGATTGCGAATTCAACTCTATGCAAAGAAAAAATGCTCATGTTTTTGCGTAATGCGCGTAAAGCTTGCGTCTACGTACTGGCTGGCCTTGCACGCATGTGCACTTGCGAGGACGCCGGCTCCATGCAATGCACACTTGGGAAGCCAAGTTGAAACAACGGAAAATCATTTCCTTCTTTCAACCTGCCAGTTTGTCTCAGTAGTCATCCACTGAAAACGTAGCTGCCGCTGCATCTTCTCAGCCATCCACTTCTGCCACTCCACAAGCATCCGCTTCGATGGAGTTTGAGGCTGATGATTCCTCAGCCTTGGACTGAGTGGGGAGAACGACGAGAGCGGGGAGAATGACGAGAGCGGGGAGAGCGATGAGACAGGGGAGAGCAGGGAGAGGAGGGAGAGAGGAGGGAGAGAGGAGGGAGAGAGGAGGGAGAGCGGGGAGAGGAGGGAGAGCGGAGAGAGGAGGGAGAGGAGGGAGAGCGAGGAAGAGCGAGGAGAGGAGGGAGAGCGGGGAGAGGAGGGAGAGCAGGGAGAGCGAGGAGAGTGGGGAGAGGAGAGGAGAGCAGGGAGAGTGGGGAGAGCAGGGAGAGCGGACCAGGCAGCTATAGTCCGCCTCAGTACGTACCTTGCATTGGTCGGGTGTGGATGTGCCTGGAGGCTTGAGGTGGGTAGCCTGTGGCTGGATTCCCCTAACTCCCCTTTTCCCATTACTTGTTAAGCTTACTGAACGCGATTTTACTGAGTGCGCGGTTTTCCAGTAACCCCCGTGTTCGGCGAGGGTTAACTGTGTTATATTGACATCCCAATAATCCTTCCAAAACGGATTGCAATAAATGTTGCATTTATTCTAAGGGTGATATCGGAGTAGTTGGTGAAGAAGGCAGACCTGGTCCCCCCGGTGAAAAGGTAAGTGTTTCTTCAGGAAGTGAGTGGCCAAAATGTCCACAACACCTGCAGGCAAGAATACAAAGTTACTGTGTTTACTTATTAAAAACCCAACAGTTTTCACTCATTGTTGTGGACATTAAAAAGGCATAGCCATGGTTAAATCATTTATATTTGCTCTTTACAACAGGGCTTTCGAGGGAAACCAGGTGCAATTGGATCTCCTGGAGCCATGGGACCAAAGGTTCACTACTTATTTATTATTGTTCTGCTTAATGTTTGAACGGGATTCTTCAAAATGACATCCATGCAATCTGCATAAAATAATCGTTCACACTGGATTATTCTCTTTTTTATGTATATGTGAATATGACAGGGCTTTCCTGGTGAGCTTGGATTCTCCGGAGATGCTGGAGATCACGGTTACATGGTACGTTCGCACAGTCTCAGGCTGGTTTCTTATATGATGGATTTAGTTCAACGTGTTAATTATCTGAAGATACTACTTTTCCTGAAGAAGTTAATAAGTTGATTTTGTTTTAAAACAAAAACATTAGAAAATTATAAGGGAGGCTTGGGTGTTGATGGCTGTTTAGGCCATCTCACCCTTCGTCTCTTCCTGCCGGGCTATTAGTTCTACTGTCTTCCCAATTTGGCATCACACTGTGCCTTAAATCAGTTCATTTTCTTGGACTAGACTTCCCTCCACACCATTTCATATTTTGAATGTTGTCCGAGTACAGAAATATATTGATTCCAAAATTGACCTTGATAGCCCCAAGCTTATGCCCTCTTTTATTGCTGCTTCAAGCGCTTTGGGTCGTTCTATAATAATCCTTCCATGCGATATAGGGCTTTATCATGGCTTCTTGATGTCTCAATGCACTTCACAGAAGAAACAGCTTATTAGGTATATAGTAGTAGAATTTTAGACAATTAGCTATGGATTAGCAACAGCAGTCGTGGAACATGGTTGTGGTGAGTGTATGTGTTAGATTTTATTGTGTGCTATCATTGGTGATGTGTCTCTCATGTTGTTAATATATTGGTAAATGCAACATCATTGTCTTTTATTTCCCATTCCTGCTGTAGGGATATCCAGGATTAGTAGGACAGAGGGGACTAAAGGGCAGAAAGGTGAAGTGAAACTTGCATTGCTTTACTGTTATCATTAGTAGTTGGGTATTGTGGATTTAAATCTAATTTTAGATCTCTCTTCCCTTCAGGGGGTTGATGGACTCAGTGGAATCCCTGGTATAGATGGGGAGCCAGGGAAAGATGTAAGTTGAAATTAATCAAGTAAAACATTTTGAACTATTTTATTATCGTTTGTTACAAAGAAAGTGCTGATGGAAAGTGTTCAAAACATATTATGTGATCTGACTTCAGGGTCCACTGGGAGTTCCAGGATTAGCTGGTGAAACGGGACAAATAGGAGCAAAGGTACTTTTTCTCTCCACGATGATTTGTTACCCTATTAATTCAATGTTACTCTTAGACGATGCACATGACTAATTTATCTAATGAAGGATGCCTTTTAATTTCCTCATGTAAATGTTAATATTATGTTAATACCTGTGTAGGGAGACAGAGGGGACCCAGGACCGAGAGGACCACAAGGGCCACATGGTTTGCAGGTAAGTTTCCAATTTAAGTTGTTGAGCTGGAAGAGAAACTAGCTTTTACATCCATTTATGCAATTATTTTCCAATTGTATATTCATCCCCCATTATGCAAGATCTTTCCGCTGAGGAATGCGCAGGTGTAATGAACTCATCTGCAATTATCTTTCTGCTCCCAGTTGTGGTGTGGAATTTGTACAATCATGAAGAATTCTGTGGGTCTTCCTTCCTCTAAAGGTTAACAGTTCTTCACAAAACTGCTGTGTAGAGTCGAATCATGTTGTAAAAGTGAAATCTTAACACCGATTAGATTGCTTCTTTCCAAACAGCAACGTCTTTGCATTTTGATAATGAAAGATTACTTTTGACAACTTGTCAGCCAGGTGACTGATGCATGCAGAAACCCATCACCATGGTTAAAAGTATCCAAACAAAGTAAGAATGCCATGTATGCTAATAAAAATAATATATTTTTAAAAATTGGTCACTTCATCCACGACTGTTTGCGAGACACAGCTGCGTGCAATTGCCTAATGCGTTTCACCCACAAATATACACTTTACAGTGAATTCTGTGAAGCCCTTTGAGACGTGCAGAAAACATGAAAAGTGCTATATCAAATGCAAGGATTATTATTACACAATCGGGGATGGTAAGTGATATCAATGAGAGGGAGCAGCGATATACAGTCACCATGCTTGCTACCCTTTTTAACTTCTTTCGAGAAGAAGACTTTTAAATGAATGCACCTCTGGCTAAGAGAATGGTTGGCAACTTGTTTGCTGGGCTTCTGTTGTTATTTGCTGTTCTGAAACTGGCCACAAGAAGATCGAAGAGAGTGGCCGGGCAGTCCTTAACCCTCAATTTTTTATATATATATATGTATATATAGATATATATGGTGCACAGCCCTGAAGTGAAAGGCGCTCTATAAATGTAATTTTGTTGTTATCATTGTTGTACAAGAGGATGGAAGGTGTCAAGTGTGATCTTGCATCTTATCATGCTTTCTAGATGTCTCAGAGCGCTCCACAGAATATACTATGAAGCGAATTGATTGTATATTTGAGGGCGAAACATGGCAGCCAACTTCACACAGCAGTGTCCCACAAACGGTCATGAATTGAGTGACTTTATTTTATTTGGGTTTATTTTTTGAGGGAGTATTGAGGAAATGTCTGTGAATCACACATTGTTTTTGTATTTGACTACAGGGGCCTGGGGCCAATGCAGGAGAACCTGGAATACCAGGAAAGCCTGGTGCTCAAGGAATAAAAGGTTTACCGGTGAGTAGATTTCACAGCAAAACTATGCTGATTTTTTTTGTAAACTTGACTTCCAGAAATATATTTGACTACACTTTGTGTTTGCTTCATAATAGGGTCCACAAGGTGAAACTGGTCCCAATGGTCAAAAGGTGAGCATTTCTGTTAGCATTCAACTTAAGACTTGTGGAGTCCTGTAGCTCAGTGCTTAAAGCACTCGCCTTACAAGCATGAGATCTGTATTCGAATCCAGGCAGATCAGGGCAAAACCTTGGGCAAGTTTCCTTACTTCACATACCTAATAATAATCCATCAAAAAAACCCACAATAATAAAATTGGTAATTTGAATCCCCGACTGTTTGTGCGCAATTGGCTGCCATATTTCGCCCACAAATATAGAGTCAATTTACTTTACAGTATATTCTGTGAAGCGCTTTGAGACGTTGATAAGATGTGAAAAGCACTGTATCAACTGCAAGGATTATTATTATATATACAGGTCAACAACAAAAACTAGATAGTAAATTACACAGTGTATTGCTTTGGTCCTGTCTCAGTGACAATAAAATGGAAAGATTAAGGTGAGATTAAATTATACATACGGGTCTCAAGTTGTAAACTCACAAGATAGGCACATGATGTAATAGAATGGCTTTAATGAACCAATAAATTGCAAGCCACAGTCTACCAGAATGACACATGGTCCTTTGTTAGTGAGGAATGTGCAATGACAAGGACAAAATATTATATGACTCTTTTCTGTTTCCCCCAAACTGTTTACCCATTACTTTTTGTACTGAGTGCAGTACCTCTTTAATTTACTCATCATGCCTCATTTGGATCAATATTTCAATTAAAGTATAACAAACGTCACCCAACTCTATCTAAATGTTTGTTTTAATTAATTTTTAACTGAAGTTTCTTATATAGAAAGTTACACCTGGAAATAGGCCATCTAGCACAACTAGAGTCTGCCTATTTTGATAAGCCACATCAGGCTCCGATTCAGGGATCAGGGAGCACTAAGTCTGATCACATTTGAGGGCCTTTTAAACTAGGCATGCAAAATATATGGTAATATCTATTTTAAGTACTTTCGTGACTTTGTAGTTACAAAGTGATGTCTGCAACATATTTGGCTGACTTGCCTAAGTTGAGCTGAGGGATTTGAGGGTTATGACTAGTATGGAGACTAGTATGGTGACCTTATAGACTATAAGAAATGCTGTCTGTGAGCAGCTCCACCATTTTGCCTCCTCCTCCCAATATTGCTGTGCCTTTGTTTCATGTCAGACTCAAAACAGCAATGCGATGGTGATTGGGAATTTAAAATTAAGTGAGGAAATTACTTGCAGTCATTTGTGGCTGACTGATGTATGAATTTTTGTGACGTCAAACAACAACAACAACAACAATTTACATTTATAGAGCGCCTTTCACGTCGGGAGGAAGTCCCAAGGCGCTGAACAAGAGGCGTGTGACCCGAGCTGGGAGGGGAGTGTTTGGGAAGGGGTGAAACACGAAGGGGAGGTAAAAGAGTTCGGGGTGGAACAAAAGGCATGATCGAAGAGGAAAGTCTTCAAATCGGCCTTGAAAGAGGAAAGGGAAGAGGCGAAACGGAGGGATTGAGGGTTGGCATTCCATAAGGTGGGAGCGGAGAAACTGAAGGCCCGGCCTCCGATGGTGGGGCGGTTCGGGCGGGGGGCTTGGAGCAGGCCAAGTCCTGTTGAACGGAGGGTCCGGGTGGGCGTGTAGGGGGAGAGTAGATCGGTTAGGTAGGATGGGGCAAGGCCGTGTAAGGCCTTGAAGGTGAGGACGAGGATCTTAAATTCGATGCTCTGGAGGATGGGGAGCCAGTGGAGACGGGCGAGGGTGGGGGTTATGTGGTCACGGAGGCGGGTGCGGGATAGTACACGGGCTGCAGAGTTTTGGATGGCCTGCAGCATGTGAATGGAGGAACTGGGGAGGCCGACTAGGAGAGAATTTCCGTAACCCAGCCGTGAGGTGATGTAAGCATGCACAAGTGTTTCGGCAGCGCGGGGGGTAAGATAGTTGCGGAGCCTGGCAATGTTGCGCAGATGGAAATAGGCGGTGCCGGTCAAGGCGCGGATGTGGGGGAGGAAGGAAAGTTTTTGATCGAACATGATGCCGAGGTTCCTGATTGGCTTTGTGAGGTGGAGAGTGCAACCTTGGATGTTGAGGCTGGCAGCGCCCGATGTGCGGAGGCGCTGGCTTGAGCCAATCAGGAGGGCCTCGGTCTTATTCACGTTCAATTGCAAAAAGTTGTCCCTCGTCCACGACTCGATGTCGGACAGACGTGCTGTCAGAACATCGATCGTCTGGAGGTTGAGGGATGAGGCAGAAAGGTACAACTGGGTGTCATCCGCATACATGTGGAAATTTACCCCATGTCTGCGGATGACGTCGCCCAGGGGGAGCGTGTAAAGGGTGAAAAGAAGGGTACCGAGGACAGAGCCCTGAGGGATGCCGTGGGAAACTGCAGGGGTTTGAAGAAAAGCCATTGGAAGAAACAAAATGTAAACGGTGGGTCAAATAAGAATGGAACCATTCAAGGACTGTGCCTTGAAGGTTGAGGTGGGAGGAAAGACGTTGAAGGAGGATGGTGTGATCGACTGTGTCGAACGCAGCAGACAGGTCAAGGAGGACGAGGAGGCAGAGGGAGCCCTGGTCACAGGCGGTTAGGATGTCATTTGTGACCTTAACCAGGGCAGTTTCTGTGCTGTGGATAGGGCGGAAACCTGATTGGATGGGTTCAAGAAGTGAGTGATTTGAAAGGAAAGAGCGGAGCTGGGAGGCAACCACTCTTTCAAGGACCTTGGATAGAAACGGGAGGTTGGAGATGGGTCGATAACTTGATGGTTGCGACGCATCAAGGGAGGGTTTCTTCAGGATAGGGGTGATGGTGGCTGTTTTAAGGGAGGTAGGGACGGTTCCTGAGGAGAGGGAAAGGTTAATGGTGTCAGAAATGAGCGGGGCTAACAAATGGAGCTGGGTGCGGAGGAGGGGAGTGGGGATGTTCAGGGGGTCAAATTGTTGCTGTTATTTTTGTTCCAGCACCTTGGGTCATCCTCCCTATGTGAAAGGCGCTCTATAAATGTAATTTTGTTGTTGGTTGTTGTTGTATAACTAGAGGTTAGTTAAAGATATGTGTTATTGTGTAAAAATGCTCATTTACAATTCAAACCTTTTTCTAGGGAGAGACCGGAAAAGCTGGTTTAGAAGGCAAACAAGGGTCTCAGGTACTTCATTTGTTTCAGACTTTGAATCAAATGACAGTGTTTTTTTTCTTCAAAAACATCCCCACATGTCATTTCTTATGTTTTTTTCTCTTCTGTGTAGGGTGACAAAGGAAACATAGGTGACCAAGGCCAGGTTTGTAATTGTTTTGAAACAAATTCCATTAGATACAAGATAAATAGTGTACTTAACTTACATTATCTGTCAGTCTTCATGTGGCAGCCTGATGTTCTGTTGGTAGCACTCTAACCTTTAAGTCAGAATGTTGTATTCACCGACTTTGAATTCACATAGTCTAAGATGACACTCCAGTGCAGTGTTGGGGAGGGATGGGGTGGAGGAGTCGGATACAATGTTGGAAGTACAGTACCATTCTCCAGATGAGACATTAAACTGAGGTCCCATCTGCCTGTTGAGATGGGCATTAAAGATCCAATTTCAGAAGAAGGACATTTCTTCTGGTCTCATGGCCAACAATCCCCCCAAATAGAATTGGTCCTTCAATTCATAGTTATTTGTAGGACATTACTGTGCACAATTTGGCTGCCGCGATCATCTACAAATAAAGTCACTCCACTTTACAAGGTGTCCCCTGAAGTACTTTGAAACATTCCCCAGACTCGAAAGGTGCCATATCAAATACACAAATTATTATTAATAACTGGAAACTCTCTAGTATAATTATTTAACAGGGATATTTCTAACTGTATATGTGGTACTATTATCGTTTCTTTGAATGCAAAAAGCATTTATGATTATAAAGCAAGTATAGTTAGCCTTTTATTGAAATCCCATTTCAGTTCAAATATTTCACTGTATTAAGAGTTGGACTATCAGTGAAATAAAGGACAGACATAAAATTAGTCATACCTTCAAAATAAGGGCAAAAGAGAATGTAAAACACAGAAGAAATACAATTTTTAAAATAAAAATGTGATAGCGCAGAGAAAACTACCAGCATAGGTAACGGAAAAAGAATCTATGAAGCGTTTTCAGTAAAGGAACTAGATAAATTCTTATGAACTTAAATAATTCAGTTACTCTTCCTAAATAAAAGATACACCAAGGTAGGACAAAAGGACCCAAGGTAATGGTATGAAGCTGATTTTAGGGCAGACACCAGGAAGTATTTCAGTGGAGCAATCAATACTTAGAATGAGTTACAATGAAGGGCAATTGAGGCCAGGCCACTAGAAGTATTTACGAATCAGCTTGAAGCTGTACTAGCAAGACTTGTAGGAAGGTTATTCTGGATAAGATCAAAAGAGCAGAAGGGCCTTCTTTATCCATACTTTTGTTGTTATCCTGTCATTCATTAGGTTATTCTGTAGGAAGATAAAAAAAAAATAGAAAAATGAATTGAATGGAATGGAAATCTAACTTAAAGATTTTCACTCCGAAGAACAAACAAATAACCTGAAGAGCTTAAAAGAACTGAGGTGAAAGAATTGAGATCATAATCATAACTGTAGCATTTGATATACAGTAGTACCTTATCTTGTCATTGAGATGTCTCAAAGCACATCTTAGAATATACTCTAAAGTGAATTTATATTTTGTGGATCAAAAATGGTGACCAATTCAGCACAGTAGTGCCCACAAACAGTTGTGAATTGACTGACCAATTTTTCAAATTTTTAATTTATTTGTGTAGAAATTATTACCCCCGATAAAGCGATCCGATAATCAACCAATAATCGGGTTCCTACTTACAACAACAACAACCACATGCACTTATATAGCTCACTACATGCAGGGTAGCATCTCAGAGCACTTACTACTAGGTAAACAGGGGCGTTTGGGGTAAGAAACCTTGCCTAACGTTTCACCCTGCCTGGGTATCGAACTCGGGTCCTCTCGCTTGGACCACTAATTAATACGCAACAAGTCTCCAGTACTTAGGATGCAAAGATTCTGAACAGGATTGCAAAATCTGAACCTGACCAGGGAGAGATTGAGATAGATTCCTGCACATTGACCCCAGCTCGGGTCCGAAACAATGACTGTCCAGCTCCTTGGGATGTCATCCTGACATGAAAGGCGCAATACAAATGTAATTTGGTTGTTGTTGTTGTTTCACATGTTAATAGACCCCAATCACCTTGAGTGGATATCAGTAGCATGGGTGCTCAGTAATTTCATCACATCAGTGCAGGTATTTGGAATTGAGATATTGAAATTGCTTTCCTGGAAATGTCTTCACTACACTTTGTGGTATTATTATTATTTGTTATTCTCTTTAAGTGTATTCCATTAAAAAACAAAGAACATGAGTGCACCACACTATTGCTCCGTTAGACAGGTTAATAATGTTTTATATTTGAATGGTGATTGAGATGCAAATCATTTTGTTGTGTGTTTCATTTAATGTCATTTATGTAGGAAGGACAGAGTGGACCTCCCGGTTTGTTTGGAATAGGTGGCAGAAGAGGAGTTCCCGGAATCCCTGGACCACGTGGCTTTCCTGGTTCTATTGGAGAGTCGGGTGAACCTGGGCCAGTAGGAGAACCGGGACCTGAGGGTGCACATGTATGTTCAAACTATCCCCAAATATTACTTCTCAGGTGTCAGCCTGGCTCAGTTGGTAGCACACTCCCCTTTGAGCCGTAAGATTGTAGGTTCAAATCTGACGTTAGGACTTGGAACTGATAATCCAGTACAGAGCTGTGGGACGGGTTCATTGTTGGAGGTGTCATCCTTTAGGTGACCAGGTAAACTAAGATCCTATCTCTCTGTTTGGGTAAGCATTAAAGATCCTATAGCACTACTGTATTTCTGATCTCATCACCCAAATTAACTTCATAGCTGTTTGTGAGATATTGGCTGCTGCGTTTACCTACAAAGTACACAGTCACTAGACATTACAGGAAAATCCTGTAAAGCAGTTTGCGACATCCACCTGATGTGAAAGACGTTATATTCAAATACAAGGATTATTATAACCAAGGAGGTTCTTCAGTCAATACTATAATGTTAAATTGGAACTGGACCTGAACCTGAAGTATTTATGTTCTGGTTGCCACAAGTCACATGATAATACTGTATTTGACTTGTTATTCCAAGGTTTCTCCTGTTCCGTAACTTTGAGCTATCTTCTTAAATCTTAATGTGAGTAAAAGAGAATGTATTGTTAAATATTTGAGCCTGCTGGTAATTTCAGAGACGGTTGAAGATCAAGGCGTGTTGATTTTTTGACTTCTAACTATTGTTTGTACATCACCCAAAACACATTCCACATACAACACACACATATAATGCGTGCAACAACAACAACAAAATTACATTTATAGAGTGCCTTTCATGTCGGGAGAATGTCCCAACACATATATACACACACACATAATAATAATCCTTGCATTTGATATAGTGCTTTCCACATCTTCTAGACGCCTCAAAGCGCTTCATAGAATATACTGTAAAATGAATTGACTGTATATTTGTGGGCAAAATGCGGCAGCCAATTGCACACAGCAGTGTCCCACAAACAGTCGGGGATTGAAATGACCGATTTATTATTATTTTATTTGAGGGATTATTATTAGGCGTATGGAGTAAGGAATCTTACCCAAAGATTTGCCCTGCCTGGATTCGAACACAGTTATCACACTTATAAGGCGAGTTCTCTAACCACTGAGCTACAGGACTCTGTTTACCTCACACTAAGTAGGAACCCAGTTGTTAATCGAATGGTAGATCGCTTTTCTGAGGATAATAATCCCTTTATAAAAAAAACTTATTTGGCCACTCAATGTACAACTGTGGTTTCTGCGTTTCACTAATAAAAATTATAGTATATTCTGTGAATAGCTTTGGGACCTCTCGAAGATGTGATAGAGCGCTGTTTGAAATGAGAGGATTTATGTTATTACTATTGTTTACACATATACACATATTCCTGTGGGAGGTGGCTGAGTCCAGTAGAATATTGAAACATCAGAAATTTAGATATCCTCGAGATATACAGTTTGATTGATAACAGTCTACTGTTAATGGAGATATTATTGAGTGATTGTTTGAATACTTATTCCTTTACACTATTATTTTATCTTGTTCAAAGAAAACATGCTTTTATGACTGCAAAAAGAACCTTATAAATGTGATTTGAGCATTACTATTTGGGAGCTGGAACTCGGTGTCGAGCTGTAATTTCATTTAGTCTTAGCCTTAAAATTTAAATCAGTCGGTATTGTGGAAAACTTTACAATCCATTCTCAATTTAGAAGTCAATTTTCTGCAATTCTTAAAAATAACCCGTTTCCAAATTAAGACTGAATTAATACATTTTCCTCAACATTTTTTAAGGCAAAATGATCTGCTAAAAATAGATGGAATTCTTCAGGAGGTGGTTTTGGAAGCACTTTGATTAAAGGGTGTAAGAAGCTCTATGGTCAGTTATAAAGTTGTAAAAAATTGTTTTTGTGATTAACCGTTTAAAAGAATATTTGTGTTACCACCAGGGTCCAGGAATGCCCGAGGAGCAAGTATACGAGTTATGTAAAAGTGTGATCAATGAACAGATCGCAATCTATGCATCAGCAATCAGACGAACATGTGTGGCAGCTTGTCCAACTAACAATGTTACACTGATGGGTCCTCCTGGTCCTCCTGGATTGCCAGGAAAACCAGGAGAGCAAGTAAGTCATTGTTTATTACTCTATATTGATCAAATATTGACCACGGTTGACCAAAAATTGGATTAGTTGTTGTTTTATTTCTTTATTCATATATATATGACATTTTTTATGTTTTATAATTATGACGCACAGTGTCTCTCTCCCCTTGGCGTTCTCTTTATTGTTTGCTTGGTAAAACCTGTAGAGTAACAGTCGTGTTTCCAGAGTGCCGTGGGCTGTTTTTTTTTGTTTGTTTATTTGCCTTCGTGTTCTGAAGTGCTTCAGACAAAGTCGGAAATGGCAGCTTTACATTTAGAATTGATGCGAAAAATACCAAAGTAACCAAAGCGGCCGTTCTTAAAAGTGTGGCGGTTTTAAAAATATTTGTAAAAGCATATTACAGCAGGTTCCTTTAAAAACAATAATATTTTTGGTAGGGTGAACCTGGTCTTGATGGATTGGAGGGTGAGCATGGCCCCAGAGGTAGAATTGGATTTGCTGGATCAGAAGGATCTCCGGGTGCTAAAGGTAATATATTTTTAGGTTGGTGTTTAACTTAAAGAGATTTCCTGTGTCTAGCACTATCTTTGGTGATGTTTACAGAACCATATCTCTATCGTTTTACAGGAGATCAAGGTGTCAAGGGTGAAAAGGGAGCTCAGGGAGTTGGTCTTCCAGGTCCAGAAGGGTTTCAAGGCCCTAGAGGTAGGTGTTAGGCTTGTTATATTCAAAGTTAAAAAAGTCAATCTCAGGGCTTCATGTTTGATCAGAATCAAAGGAGGACTGGCTTAATCATTAAATGGCAAACACTCTTTTCTTGTCCAGGGGGAAGAGACACAAGTTGTTTACTTCATTGTCATCAATGTAATATTACATGCATAAGTGATGAGTTTTGCGTGATGAGTAAAGATGAGTTTTGATCATTGTGTCACATGCCTGGAAGCCAATGGAAGGTTTTCTAAACATGTTTTCAGGAAGATAGTACCATCTATTTCAGTATAATTGTACCATCCATTTAAACATTCATATAAAATCGCTCGCGCGCACGCTCATTCACTCTCACGACACATTTATTAGACAGACAGCCATATGCATACATACATTCCTAACATGAAAGAATTTCCAAGATATAGAGCTGTATTTTTACCTCAAGCAATATTTTCAAATACAGTACCACCCAATATCTGGGAGCAGGAGACACCATGGAAAACCTTTAGACACCCAGAAAACCTCATTTTAAAACAATGCTATTTAGGGGCAGTGCTATGTTTGAATTGCATTTGTGATTGTTTGATAGTGCTTGAATATATATAACTGGATGGTGAGAAGGGCAAAAGGCAAATTAAACATCATGTGTTGATAGGTTCTCATGACAGACACTGATTCCATGTATTCTCTTAACTCAAGCACTTTCTTTAGTTTGTTTGGGTTGAACAAATTGACTGTGAAATGGCTTGTTTAGACAAACCCTACTTCAAAGCAACTTTGTCTTTCTGTGTCTTGTAGGTTACCCTGGGTATCCTGGTGTTGACAGAGAAGGAAAGCCGGGTCCAAGGGGCCCAGTGGGGTACACTGGGGCTCTTGGGCAGGCAGGATTGCCTGGTAATCCAGGGATTGCTGGGGTTTGTGAAGCCAGAGACTGTGGAATTCATGCTGCTGTCCTTCAAGCTCAACAAGGATTTTTGAAAGGACCAGGTTATTAACATTCAGCCAGTGACAAAGGTCATTTTGGAGTCCAAAATAAACCACCATGTTTTGAGAAGTTTCAAAGTTGCTACAGGTGTATATCAACTATCATTATCAATCAAATTAATCCAAACTTACATTTATATAGCACCTTTCACATCGAGAGGACATCCCAAGGTGCTGTACAATTAGGTAGGGACAAGAGGTGGGGGGAGGGGTCGGGGAAGGATGAAGAAGAGAAGGAAAATTATCAAGGATTATCATTATTATGATTTGGTGGTGCACCAAGTACTGAACTACTGAGCAGAATATAACATTTGATGACCCTACATCCCATAGTAAAGCAAGTAATATTCAGGGTGAAAAATGTATGAATATCCTCATTGTTTTTGAAATAGAAGTTCTTATTAGAATGGTGCTTTGCTCTTGTTGTTGAAACAATGTATTTATGTAAATAGTAAAAGATTCTTTACAATAAAATTGTCACAGATTTTTTAAATCTGTTACAGTGTAAACTACCTGACAACGAACAAAACCAAACTTGTCTGGTTTCACTTCTGACTTCTAAATAGTTGTGATTAACCATTTTATTAGTGGTTCTATTTAATTCATAGTCAAGCATATGTTACCATTTAATTCACCTTCTATAGAATGAACAACTTAAATCAATGGAAATAATTGAACTGGGAATTTGAAATACCGATCAAGCATTAGCTGACGTGTTTTTCACAGTTGGGTAGTTTTCTTTTAATCAAAAGAGGCCTTTTTCTGTAGTAGCAACACAAATTTTGTATGAAGTGACTCGAATAAGAGAGACAATGGAATTGAAATTGTAGCCACGACGTAGATTAATAGTGACTCCTGCTGGTAACCAGAAGTGGGACGTGCAGATGCCTGGGTAGAACCCTGCAGAGGATTGCTCTACAGCAGAATTGCCAACTAGTCAGATGTCAGGAATCACTGCTCGCAACTCAAAGAATCCCGATCAGTGAAACGAGATAGTGAATTTTCAACCGTGTTGAAAGAGCGTACGTTGAATATAAAACGTCACTTTTATAGCTGCTTAGTATTTTCTTCAGGATGTTTTGTATGCTAAGGCAAGGCATGTTCAATATTTAACAGCACATTACACCCTTGTCATTTCTTGGAGGAGGACACAATAGCAATTTCAGGCAGGAATAGATTGGTCGATCTGGCCTACCCCTCCTTCTATGTATTTATCTCTGAATCTCATAAGTCTGAATCGGTTTAGCTGTTCCTTTTTGTAATTCTGCGTCATTTCTTCTTTGTGTGCTAGTAGTTTGTTCCTCATGCTGATCACACTTTAACTGTTTCCTTTTTGTTCCCATTATTTTGAAAATATTAATCCTGTTTAATGTATATCCTTTATTTCAGTAATAGTTCCATTAATCGAGTCTTGAAAAAGTGAAGCTGCTTGATTAATCAAATGCTTTCACAGCAAACAGTATTTCGCTCTACAGGGTCTTATATCAAAACCAAAAGTACTAGTACTTGTATCACACAATTGAAACTATTCACAGTAAATACTTAGGTGAGAGCTGGGTGGTCCTCTTCATAGTTTCATAGTTTATTTAATTAGCCATGAATAACTGCTGCTATTATTTTATCTTGTTTATCCTTAATATTAATTTGCAGATGACACTAACATTTCCATTGTAGAATTTCACCTCCTTTAAATATTTAATACAATTTCTCCATCCAGAGGTTACAGTGTTGTGGCTTTAATGAGTAATTTAGTTTTCATTCTGTCCCTCGGTATGTTCTGCTAACTATTCAGCTGCTGTTAACTATGTACAATACGTCTGAGATGATTAGTGATGCCCTAGAAAGGAAAATTTCAAGTCTTCACTGATATGTAATTTTGTTCAATAAATATTGCATATTGTACCATCTCATAAAGGACATGTTTTCATCTTTCTGCTACAATCATATTATCCATATGGTGCACCACATGATTACTTTTATGTTTCACTTGTACCACTGTGTTAGTCACATAACGGTAAAGCAATGGTTAATCATGATACAATACATGTCTCTAAATGAGAATTCATATATTAATAAATAATTCTTGCATTTCGTGTAAATTATTGTCTATTTCCACAGTAACAATAGCATATAAGAGTCCAATTCCTCCTCCTCCTTCCCATGAAAAAAAATCTTTAATTTCAAACCATATATTTCTGCATAGTTACTGTGCTACTAAATACTGTTAAAGAGATTTTTTTTGTCTTAGTTTCTACATGCAAGTCAGTTAAATTATTATTCTCCAGTATTCTTCTAGTGAACCCATGAAGAAATGATTTCAAGATCCTCACTCTTGTCTTCAAATCCCTCCACTCTTCTGCAATCCCCTACCTCTCTGACCTCCTCTCTCCTCAAACCAGCACCCGTTGCCTTCGCTCCACCAGGTCTGTCCTCCTCCATATCCCCCGAATCCTCCGCTCCACCCTCGGCGGCCGTGCCTTCAGCCTCTATGCCTCGAGGCTCTGGAATTCCCTTCCTCACTCCCTTCGCCTCGCCCCCTCTTTTCCCAGTTTCAGATCCCAGCTGAAGACCTTTCTCTTTGGCTGAGTCTTTGGTCACCATTCTACCCCTGCCCCTGGCTCGGTCCTGAGATCCGCTATTGTGAAGCGCTCTGAAATGGCATGGAGGGTGCTATATAAATCAAAGTTGTTGTTATTGTTGAAACTCCCTAGTATCTGAAACCAAGTTCTGTTTGTCACTAACATGTTAGTTAATAGTATTATTTATACAATGCGCATGATCACTGCCTCTGATAAATGTAATGGTCTCAGAGTTAGCTTTATGTTCGCTCCTCTGGGTCTGGCCTCCTCCATGTCCCCCGAGTCCTCCGCTCCACCCTCGGCGGCCGTGCCTTTAGCCACTACACCCCGAGGCTCTGGAACTCCCTTCCTCACTCCCTTCACCTCACCCCCTCTCTTCCCAGTTTCAGGTCACAGTTGAAGACCTTTCTCTTCGACCGAGCTTTTGGTCACCTTTCTGCCCCTGCCCCTGGCTCAGTCCCGGGATCCGCTATTGTGAAGCGCTCTGAGACGCCGTCCGGTGTGGAGGGCGCTATATAAATTGAAGTTGTTGTTGTTTATTTTGCTGCACATTAAATAATGTCGGTCACAAGCCTGGGAAAAGTAGAAAACCTCAGCTATGGCAAAGGGTACATAGCAGAATGCTCCACCTCTTCATGTCACAAGCAAGTGCAGGCCTATTTATGGTCTAACATATGTAAGTTACATGTGATCAGGTATGGATTGTGCAATATTTTATATTGCATGTCATATAATCCCTGTGAAATTGTTGGCTAGGGTGCAAATGTGTATAGGCACGTTGGAAAAGGAAGGTTTTCAGGCGGGACTTGAAAAAGGAGGAGAGAGGTCAAGGCAGAAAAGGGATGGAGGGAGAGTGTTCCAGAATTTGGGAGCATAGTAGCTGAAAGCACGACCTCCGAATGTAGGGCAGAGGGTTTGAGGGATGAGCAGGGCATCAGTACCAATCGAGTGGAGATTGGGAGGTGGGAAATTGGGAGGTGCCAGATTGGGAGGTAAGAGAGTGAATGGATTTGAACACATATGTGAGGATCTTGAAGTTAATCCGTTTGGTGATGGGGAGCAAGTGGAGCCTGGGCTAAAACTGGTGAGATGTGGGTATGGAGTTTGGTCCAGATCAGAATGTGGGCTGCAGAGTTCTGTATAATCTGGATCTTTTGATTAGTGGAGCTGGAGGCAAAGGGTGCGTTTGAGTAATCCAGGCGGGAGGTGGCAAACGGATGCACGAGTGTTTCGGCTGCATTTGGATATCATTCAACCTACAAAATAGTCACTACCTTTACAGTGAAACTCATTGAATCACTTTGAGATGTCCTGTCTGAAACCTTTATTTGCTTTTAATGGCACACACCACACAGTTTCAAAATGACCCTAAGGTGTGTTGGAATTTGCTCAGCTCTTGAGCTCAGATATATTGCTCCTTTGTAATAGCCGGTTGTGTAACTCCTTTGGGAAAGTTTTAGCATTAAGTCTGTCACAAATGATCAGCACCGTGAATCATCATATCTCTAGGGAAAAATTGTCTGAAGAGATATGAAGAATTGTGAAAACATAATTTCACCTTTGACAGTTAAATTGCCACCAGTTGGATTTATATTGACAATATTTGTTGTCACATTATTTAATCTTTGTAGCGAACGGGTCAGAATATTACAGTTAAATGTTTTTGAACATTAAATTGTCCGCGAGGATTAACTACACTCAGTGTGAATTTAATGCTACTGGCATGAATGAACAGCACACAAACTGCCTGTGATTCAACAATAAAATTGCCAAGTTGGTATGCCGAGTGTAGGAAACTGAATCGTTGCACTGTGCAGTACAGAATAGCCTTCTGAGGTTGAGGTTAAAGCACACCATTGGGAAGAATAGAAAAGGTTTTTACCACCATGTTGTGTCAGATAGGAGTGTTTAAGCCTAATGCGACATGAAAAAATTAACAATTTGGGAAATGTTCCATTCCCCAATCCGATTGTCCATCATATTAATGAAATGTATGTGTGTGAGAGAGGCCAGAGGGCTAGGTGTTGGGGCAAGTTAAAATCTAGCACTGATGCAGTAAGGAATCTTTTTAGAGCTAG
Organism: Hydrolagus colliei; assembly: GCA_035084275.1. Taxonomy (NCBI): domain Eukaryota; kingdom Metazoa; phylum Chordata; class Chondrichthyes; order Chimaeriformes; family Chimaeridae; genus Hydrolagus; species Hydrolagus colliei. Next base: position 114,384,269 of record CM068743.1, read on the forward strand.
GAATTCTTGCGGAAGAGGAAGATTTACTGTGCAGTAAACCTAGTCCACTCTGTATTCAGTGCACGATTGCTTAAACTTGATACAAGAAGTGTAGCAACTGTAGCTCAGTGGTTACAACACTTGCCTTACAAGCAAGAGACCTGTGTTCGAATCCAGGCAGATCAGGGTATAATCCGTCCAAAAATAACCACAATAATGAAAATTGGTCATTTCAATCCGTGACTGTTTGTGGGACATTGCTGTGCGCAATTGGCTGCTGCATTTCGCCCACAAATATACAGTCAATTCACTTTACAGTATATTCTGTGAAGCGCTTTGAGACGTCGATAAGATGTGAAAAGCGCTATATCAAATGCAAGGATTATTATTATTATTTATTATTATAAGGTGAGAATTCCTCAGTGTTAATATCACCTTGATAAACACGATGAGTTTTTAAGACTACCGTATATTTTTTTCAGGTCGGAAGATCTCGAAAGTTGGGGGTGCGCCCTATATGCAGGAACAAGCAATTTTCTCCCTCCCTCCCTCCCTCCCTCCCTCCCTCCCTCCCTCCCTCCCTCCCTCCCTCCCTCCCTCCCTCCCTCCCTCCCTCCCTCCCTCCCTCCCTCCCTCCCTCCCTCCCTCCCTCCCTCCCTCCCTCCCTCCCTCCCTCCCTCCCTCCCTCCCTCCCTCCCTCCCTCCCTCCCTCCCTCCCTCCCTCCCTCCCTCCCTCCCTCCCTCCCTCCCTCCCTCCCTCCCTCCCTCCCTCCCTCCCTCCCTCCCTCCCTGCCTGCCTCTCTCCCTCCCTGGCAGCCTGGCTCCCTGCCTCTCTCTCTCCCTACCTACCTGTCTCTCCTCCCTTCTGCTGGCAATATCATTGAAAATGCTTCCGTTTTTTTTCACCAAGAAAAGGTCAAAAACGGGGGGGTGCGCCTTATACGCGGAGATATACGGTATTTCTGTTGGTAACAATCTTGCCTCAGAGACACAATGTTGTGGTTTCATGCCCTGTATTGGGTCTAGGCTGACATTCTATTGCAATGCTGTCAAACTACACCATCGTGGCTACTCACATGAATGGTGCTATTCAAATGCAAGTTGGTGTTGTAGGAGGAATGTTGAAACGTCAGAGATGCCAATGATTGGGTGAGTAATTAAACCGAGGCCCCATCTGTCTGTTTAGGTGATTGATGAAGACTATTTGAAAAGACAAGTGTGTTTCACCCAGTATCTTTGCTAACATTCCTCCAGTTAAAAATTGGCCATCCACTTCATGGCTTAATAATAGTAAGAATCCCTCCATTTGATATAACACTTTATCATGTTGACCAATGGCGAAAGTGCTCTGGGCCATTATCCTATATTATAGGTGCTTTTTAAATGCACAACTTTTTGAGGGTCATTGCTGTTTGCAAATTGATGACTGTATTTGCCAAACATACAGTCACTATATGTTCCTGTGAAGCATTTTGAGATGTTTTGTTGGCATTATCAAGTGCTATATCAAATGCAAGGCTTATTATCTATACTAATAAAGACAAAATGTGTGTCTGTCTGTCTGTCCGTTTGCAAAGAACGCAATAACCGATTGACATAGAGACCTGGAAATACCTCATCAGAAAGCTCTTGCATGGGCATTCCTTAATCTTAAGAGATAAAGATGCTTAAAAGCGAAGATCAAGCTTTTCAAGTATGAATAAAAATGACAGATGAAAGAGAGGAGGCTAATTAAATTAAACTGGTTGCAAGCGCAGCTGCAAAGGGTGCAGCTGGTTCGTTATAAACTTTCTGTTGAATTACAGTCAATAACAATTTGGTCTTGGGAATAACTGTTATATTGCAAATTGCAAAGTCCATTTTTATTTCACATAACATATTGCTGAATTACTGAAAGTGACAGTTGTGAAGTACAATGTTGCCACCAACAATTATTACCAGTTTATTTTTCTTCACAGTATTGACAACAGTTTCTGATGTGAGTGTTCAGGGTAATTATAATAATAATCCTTCCATTTGGTATAGTGTCTTTTCACATTATCAAGATGTCTCATAGCACTTTACAGATAATAATAATAATATTCCTTGCATTTGATATAGCGCCTTATCACATCTTTAACCCCTCTCAAAGCACTTTACAGGATATACTATAAAATGAATTGACTGTAATTTTGTGGGCAAATGCAATAGCCAGGTTATTAAGCAATGGCCCTCAAACAGCCAATGAGTGAATTACCAATTTTATTTTGGGGGATTGTTGGCCAGGACACTGGGAGAAACTGCCTTCTCTATTCAAGTAGTGTCTTGGGATCTTTAGCATTCACCTCAACAGGCAGATGGGACCTTGCTCTAACATCTCATTCGAAGGAGGACATCTCCATCAATTCAACAAACTCCCAGAATTACATTGGACTGTCATCGTCATTGGGCGTTTCGCCCACAAATATACAGTCAATTCACTTTACAGTATATTCTGTAAAGCACTTTGAGACGTCTAGAAGACATGAAAAGTGCTATATCAAATGCAAGGATTATTATTATTGCAGGTACAACAAGCAATTAGGAAGGCTAACGGTATGTTGGCATTTGTTACAAAAGGGTAAGAATATAAGAGTAGGGAAGTCTTCCTGCAATTGTATAGGTCCCTGGTGAGATCGCACTTGGAATATTGTGTGTAGTTTTGGTATCCTTATTTAAGAAAGGATGTATTCACCTTGGAGAGTGTACAACGTTGATTCACTAGGTTGGTACCTGGGATGGGGGGGATGAGCTATGAAGATAGGTTGAACAATCTAGGCCTATATTCTCTAGAATATAAGAAGAATCAGAGGTGATCTTGTAGAATCCTATAAGATTATTAAGGGGCCCAACAGAGTAGATAGTGGGAGACTTTTTCCCCTGGTTGGAGAAACTATAACCAGGGGTCACAATCTTAAAATTAGGGGTCAGCCTTTTCGCACTAAGTTGAGGAAAAACTTCTTCACTCAGAGGGTAGTGAATTTATGGAATTCTCTACCCTAAAGGGCTGTAGATGGTCAATCCTTGAACATATTCAAGACTGAGATAGATAGATTTCTTGTGGATAAAGGGATTAAGGGATGTGGGGATAAGGCGGGTAGGTGGAGTTACATTAAAAGATCAGCCATGATCTTATTGAATGGCGGGGCAGGTTCGAGGGGCCGAATGGCCTACTCCTGCTCCTAATTCTTATATTCTTATTATTATCTTACACTCTACGAGTTCAAAGTCCCAACTTGGGAATTTTAAACCCACAACCTTCTGAGTTTGAGGCAAGGGTGTATCAACTGAGCCAGGCTGACAAAACACTTATGAGCAGGCTGTTAGTCAAACTACATATATATTGAAGATCTAAGAAAGTAACTGAACTGTATGAAGATTCTTGTACAATAATTGATTACAAGCAATGCAGTTTATTAGGAAAATATATTTGCCGAAGAGAAAGTGTCATTTTATGACTGAATAGATTAAAGTAAATGCGCAATTTAAGATATGATACTCTAAAGAAGAACAAACAATTGTTTTATTGGCTCCATGGGTAGCACTTTACAGCACTCTTGGAGGAAGTCATGATTCTTGCGCAAACAAATTTGACAGACACCCCAAACATCTGATTCAAAACGGACAAAATGTTTTCAATAACTTGGCCACAAGATGGCGCTGAATATTCAAAGCTGCTTCACCGATTGCAACCCTGAATAAACTTAAGGAACTTCCTCTCTTAACTTGTTTTTCTGTCCTAGCTTCTTTCCACATTGCCTCTCTCCTCCTCTCTTGTCAACTAAACTAACTCTTTACTTAACTCTGCCTGTCTGGCTCAGTTGGTAATACACTCCCCTCTGGAACGATCAAAGTTCCACGTTGGGATTTGATCTGAACAACAACAACTTGTAGTTATAGCGCCCTTCACATGGGTTAGCATCCTAGAGTGTTTGCCATATAGTCATATAGTCTAGGGCAGCCCTCACCTTACTGCAGTGCTGGGTGTGCTCCATTGCTGGAGGTGCCTTCCGTCAGGTGAGATTTTCTGTTCGACTGGATGTTAAGGGACACATTAAAAGACACATTTATTTTCCTGATCAACAGACTTCAAATAAAATTGGTCATTGACTTCATTGATGTTTTGAGACATTGATGTATGTAAATTGGCTCCTGAATTTGCTAATAAAGTACACAGTCACACATTAGAGTATGACCTGTAACAAATTTGAGACATCCTTCATGCAGTATATCAAATGTAAAGATGATTTACTTATTTATTTTGGTGACCAAATCACACTTAAGTGCAGTTGAATTTTGCTTTATTTGCAAGCATAATCCTTGCATTTGATATAGCGCTTTTCACATCTTCTGGACATCTCAAAGCGCTTCACAGAATATACTGCAAAGTAAATTGACGATATACGTGGCCAAAACGCAGCATCCAGTTGCATAAAGCAAGGTCCCAAAAACAGTCATGATTTAAATGATCAATTTATTATTGTTTTGGGGGAGATTATTGTTAGGCATATGGAGAAGGAAACTGGTGATGGGTGATGGTGAAGCATAATCAAGGAAGGCCACCAGTTTTGCTTTGTTCCCCTTTGTGACTGCAGCTCATTAAACAGATAAAATATCTGGATGCTTCAGTCAGTCCTTGTTGCCATGAATGATGCTTGCACTAATGAGTCCGGCTCCTGTCCAGTAACCTACTCTGGAAAGTGCCTATTGCCGCGTAGAAGGAGGCCATTTGATCCACCGTGCCTGTGCCGGCTCTTTGAAAGGGCTACCCAATTAGTCCCACTCGCCTGCTGTTACCACATAGCCCTGCACATGCTTTCTTTTTGAGTACTGTACGTATCCAATTCACTTTTGAAAGCTACCGTTGAATTTTCTTCAGGGCATTCCAGACCGTAACAACTCTCTAGGAAAATCAATTTCACCTTGTCACCGTTCTGGTTCTTTTGCCAATTATTTTAAATTTGTGTCCTCTGGTTACCACCAGAGAAAACAGTTTCTCTTTATTTATTCTATCAAAACCCGTCATCATTTTGAATGCTCCCATTAAATTTCCCCTTCTCTGCTGTAGGGTACAAAACCACAGCCTCCCTTGTCTCTCCACATAACTAAAGTCCCTCATTCCTGGTACCATTCTGTTACATTCACTGTCCAGATTCACATATGATGAATGGCTATTTGGGCAATGATTTTTTCAAAACGCTATCCACAATTCTTTATATACAGAGAGAAAAGAAACAAGTTTCTGGGACAGATTCAGTGTAACTTGTTCTTTCCACATGGAGCTTGGTCACCTCTCCTTTCTTCAACCTCCACTGTTCACCTCACCAAAACCCATTAGATTGTATGGGCAAGGCAATCAAAGGAGAAAACCCATTTAGAAATAATAAAATAATGTGACATTCTCATTCTGCCATCACTTTTCATGACACAATAGGAAAGTTGCATGAGTTGTAGGGTAAATCTTTCATAAGTGGTCTCAATTCACATGTGGAGTCCTGTAGCTCAGTGGCTAGAACACTCGCCTTATAAGCGAGAGACCAGGGTTCAATTCCAGGCAGGGCAAAACCTTGGACAAGTTTCCTTCTCTACCTGCCTAATAATAACCCCTTAAAAAATAATAATAAAGTATTCATCTCAATCCATGATTGTTTGTGGAATTGGCTGCCGCGTATCGGTCACATATATACAGTCAATTCACTTTACAGTATATTCTGTGAAGTACTTTGAGAAGTCCAGAAGATGTGAAAAGTGCTATATCAAATGTAAGGATTATTATTAATTCCTGTTCCTCCCTTGTTAATCTTTTACTGAGGTACTGGTCAAACCCAATTAGATACTGTAAGCTTTTATCAGAATGCATTCCAAATAATATGGGAAAGGCACGGGGACAAACTGAATGATTAAAAACTCCTCTGCCTTCTGTTCATATAGGAAGCTTTAGAAATGAATAAGGCATTTTGACTTTTCTAAAAAAAAGTACATACAGTGAAAGGAATACTGTATAAGCACAGAGCAGTCAAACGGTGCTATGGGATCCTTAATGTTCACCTGGACAAGTAAAAGGAGACCTTTGGTTAAATGTCTCATCTGAAGGACAGTACTTTGAATAATGTACAGCATGCCCACCACTGCATTGGAGAGTCAAGCTTGACTGTGAGTTCAATAATCTTCTGATTCAGAGGTGTGAGTACTACCAACTGAGCCAGGTTGACACCAATATGAGACTCTCCGGCAGAAATAACAATTTGTTTTGTGACTGAACTGTTAAGTTTAAAAGCTTTCACTTGCTTTTGAGATGAAAGCAAATTTAATTCTCTCTGGATTATTAATGGAACGATTGAAATGAATTCTGAGTTGTATACAATTCATGTCCCTTGAATAGTTAATTGTAAGAAATGACTTTGTAAAATTATTGTGATTTATTTGTTCAGGACTTGTGGCCAATAAATCTCCACTGTGTAAGTTAGCAGGTTGGTGGGGGGGTGGGGGGAATATATTATAGGAGCAGCATTGTCATCAATAAACTGCTTTGCAGCTAATAATATTCAGACATTAATATTAGAAATCATGTGAAACCATTCACTTCATTTTAGGGAAACATCTTGAAGCGCTTCACAGTGATCCAGTTGGATGCTGAGCAACAACAACAACAAAATGACACTTGTATAGCGCCTTTCACATCAGGAAGAAGTGCCTGAGCTGGGCAAGGAGAAAGGGAGAAAAGGCAGGGAATGATGGTAAATCTGGTCAAAGAGGAAATAATAATCCTTACATTTGATATGATGTCTTTCATGTTAGGAGGATGTCTCAAATTGTTTCACAGGATATACTATAAAGTGTAGCGTACAGTATTTTGTGAGCAAACAGTTGGGATTTTAAGATAAAGAGGATGCCAGGCAGCAGGCCAGAGGCACGGAGTTGCAGAGTTGAGGTGCAATGTAATGACTGAAGGCTCAGCTTTTCAACAACAGCAACAAACTTACATTTATAGAGCGTCTTTCATGTCAGGAAGACGTCCCAAGACGCTGAACAGTCAGGTCGGGACCTGAGCTAGGAGGATAGGGCAGGTTAGGTGGGAGGGAACAATACCAAGGATTTGTTATTTTTTTAAAACAGTTTTAAAATGACTGTTCTGAAGTAGCATAGTGAAATACCTGTGAATATGATCTGCACGGCCCACATTGTGTTTATCAGTTTCAACGTTTGTCTCATCAGATAGTGTGAATTCAAAATGTGCTAGTATTGATGCTACAGGATCAAACATACATACCTAATGTCTATCTGTGGAATCGATCAGCCAATGTGACCTACAATAGATGTGTTATGCTAAACCTTTCCATCACTTACATTTCCATCTCTTCCCTCCTCTACCATTTAAACTGGGTACGTTTTATCAGATCGTGAAAACACATTCCTTCCAACTTCTCACCTCATTAAGGATTTCCTAAACCACTATATGAAATGCAATGTTTATAATATACTGTAGGGTGGGTTGACTGCATATTTTGGAGACAAAATGGAGTCAGCTATTTCAGTCGAATGATGATTCTCTTATTAAGAGGATCTAGATCCCGTCCTTTCTAACATCAACATAACATATAAAAGCATCTGCAGTTGCAAAGGACCCTTTTGCAGCCTTGTCAAACAAGTGATGACATGTGGAGTTCGTTGAGAGGCAAACGTGCCATGAATAAATCATTCATTGTTTATTCTTCGTGTCACTATAAGGAAGTGCGTTACACCAGTGATGTGGCATGGGATCATCTATCCAGTTTAATACGAGTTGTTATATGTGTATAGGTATACTGTATTTATGAATATATTTTTCTCTCTGACTTGTGCCAACCTTCATAGGTACAGGCAATGAAAACACAGACATGGAGTGTACAAACATGTCCTGGGGAAACATGAAGCAAGCTGCTCACTGCTGGAACGCAACCTCAGCGCCTGTCACTCCCAAACAACAATTGAGTGGAGTCCAGATTCTGTTATTATGGCTTCTCTGCAGTATGCCTATTTTACCTTCCAGGCATGAGTAGACGTCAACAAGACTTTGATGAAATGTGCAGACAAATGTTTTGTCTTTCGTGTGAGCGTTGCAGGAAATGGAAGAGATGCGTTTGTAGCTGATCAAAATGATTATCATCTTCAGAAGGGATTCTGTGTCAATTTGTGTAGCTTACTGCTCGGTTTTCAGATATGATCTGGGATAAATTTGCCGCAGAGCGAAGCACTTGTTCTGTGATGTAGCGATACCCTCTTTTGAAAATAGACAGTTTCTCTTGATTTATGCAATTGAAGAGGTGATGCATCCAATCACAACACTTAATGATTTAGCTTAAAGCATATAAAAAGAGCACTAACACACTATGCAGAGTCGTACAATCTTAATTTAATTTTTACCAATTCAATACCAATCTACATAGCTGAGGTCTGTTATACTGTACTTTGTCTGCTTATAAACGGAGGTACGCCACAGAAAGGTACAAGCCTTTTAATGTGATTGGTATGATACGATGTCTTAACATTCTATTAAAGATGTTTTTTTCTCACACTGACGCATTCTGGATCACTTGAGAAATAATAATAATGATTGCGTTTGATATTGCTTATCATGTCTTCGAGAAGTCTCTCTCTGGTTTTTCTTCCAGCCCTTGCACCATCTCGTGTGGTGTTTCTCAGAGCTCTGTTCTTGGTCAACAATAACAACAACAACTTGGATTTCTATAGCACCCACCACACCAGAATGTGTCTCAGAGCACTTCACAATAACGGATCCTGGGGCCGAGCCAGGGTAGGGGGTAAAAGGTGACCAAAAGCGCAGTCGAAAACAAAGGTCTTTAGCTGTGACCTGAAAATACGAAAAGAGGGGCCGAGGCGAAGGGAGTGAGGAAGGGAGTTCCAGAGCCTCAGGGCTGAAGACACGGCTGCCGATGGTGAAACACAGGATTCGGGGTACAAGGAGGAGGCCAGACCCAGTGCAGGCAAGCCAGTCTTGTTTGACCCTGATCTGTCCTTTCTTCTGCATATCCGTGCCATGACCAGCACCGCCTTCCATCACCTCCATGATATCACCCGTCTCTGTCACTGCTGCAATATTGCCAGACTCCGCCCCTACCTCACCCACCACGCCGCTGAAACTCTCATCCACGCCTTCATCACTTCCAGGCTCAACTGAGGGAACTCTCTCCTCATCGGCTTCCCCAGCTCCTCCCTTCACAGGCTGCAGATCATTCAGAATTCTGCAGCTTGTGTACTCTCCCGTACCAGATTTCGTGACCACATCACACCCACCCTCGCCTGTCTCCCCCGGCTCCCCATCACCCAGAGGATCGGATTCAAGATCCTTGTCCTCAGTTTCAAGGCCATTCATAGCCTTGCCCCTGCCTATCTCTCTGACCTCTCTGATCAGCTTGCCTGCACCCTCCGATCAACAGACTCAGGCCTGCTCCATGTCCACCGCCCTAACCGCCCAACCATCGGCGGCCGGGATTTCAGCCTGTCTGCTCCCACACTGTGGAACTCCATCCCACAGCCCCTCCGCCTTGCTTCTTCCCTTTCCTCCTTCATGGCTGGTCTCAAGACCTTCCTCTTCGACCGCGCCTTCGGCTGCCCCACTAACTCTTCCCCCTCTCCCACTCTCCTTCCCCTTCCCTCTACCCCGACCCTCCTCCCCCCGCTCGGGTCCCGAGCTGACTGTTCAGCGCTTTGGGACATCCTCTTGACGTGAAAGGCGCTTTGTAAGTGCAATTTTGTTGTTGTTGTTGCCTCACCTCTCAGGCCACTGAAACCCTTACACACCCGTTTGTCATCTCAAGGCTCAACTACGGCAACTCCCTCTTTGTCGGCCACCCCAACTCTTCTCTCCATAAGCTGCAGATCATCCAAAATTCAGCATCTTATGTTCTCTCCCATACCAGACTCTGCGACCCCTTTACCCCCACCCTTACCAGGCTCCACTGATTCCCCATTCATCATTGAGTTCAAGGAGCTTGTCCTCATTTTCATGGCCTTATCCCTTCCTACCTCTCTGATCTTCTGACCCCCTATCAACCTGTCCGCTCCCTCTGATCAGCAGTCTCTGGCCTGCTGTCTCCCGCCTGACCGACCCTACCATGGAAGGGACTTTCAACCTCTCTGCCCCTACGGTTTGGAACCCCATCGACAATCCCTTCACCTTACTTCCTCCCTTGCCTGCTTCAAGACCAGTCTCAAGACCCTCCTCTTCAACCATGCCTTCAGTTGCCCTTCTACCTCTTTGCCTTCCCTCATCTGAGCCCTAACTCCCACCCAAGCTCAGGTCCTGATTCTGATTGTCCAGCACCTTGGGAAGTCCTCCCGATGTGAAAGACGCTCTACAAATGTAATTTTGCTATTGTTATCTCAAATCACTTCACAGAATATACTGTAAATTAAATTGACTGTATTTTTTATGGGCTAAATGCGGCAACCAATTGACACAGTGGTGTCCACATATTATATGAAGCGCTTTGAGATGTCTGAAAGATTTGATAACAACAACAACAACAACAACAATTTACATTTATATAGCGCCTTTCATGTCGGGAGGACGTCCCAAGGCGCTAAACAAGAGGCGTGTGACCCGAGCTGGGAGGGGAGTGTTTGGGAAGGGGTGAAACACGAAGGGGAGGTAAAAGAGTTTGGGGTGGAACAAAAGGCACGATCGAAGAGGAAAGTCTTCAAATCGGCCTTGAAAGAGGAAAGGGAAGAGGTGAAACGGAGGGATTGAGGGATGGCATTCCATAGGGTGGGAGCGGAGAAACTGAAGGCCCGGCCTCCGATGGTGGGGCGGTTCGGGCGGGGGGCTTGGAGTAGGCCAAGTCCTGTTGAACAGAGGGCCCGGGTGGGCGTGTAGGGGGAGAGTAGATCGGCTAGGTAGGATGGGGCAAGGCCGTGTAAGGCCTTGTAGGTGAGGACGAGGATCTTAAATTCGATCCTCTGGAGGATGGGGAGCCAGTGGAGACGGGCGAGGGTGGGGGCTATGTGGTCATGGAGGCGGGTGCGGGATAGTACACGGGCTGCAGAGTTTTGGATGGCCTGCAGCCTATGAATGGAGGAGCTGGGGAGGCCGACTAGGAGAGAGTTTCCATAGTCCAGCCGTGAGGTGATGTACGCGTGCACGAGTGTTTCGGCAGCGCGGGGGGTAAGATAGTTGCGGAGCCTGGCAATGTTGCGCAGGTGGAAATAGGCGGTGCCGGTCAAGGCACGGATGTGGGGGAGGAAGGAAAGTTTTTGATCGAACATGATGCCGAGGTTCCTGATTGGCTTTGTGAGGTGGAGAGTGCAGCCTTGGATGTTGAGGCTGGCAGCGCCCGATGTGCAGAGGCGCTGGCTTGAGCCAATCAGGAGGGCCTCGGTCTTACTCACGTTCAATTGCAAAAAGTTGTCCCTCGTCCACGATTCGATGTCGGACAGACATGCTGTCAGAACATCGATCGTCTGGAGGTTGAGGGATGAGGCAGAAAGGTACAACTGGGTGTCATCCGCATACACGTGGAAATTTACCCCATGTTTGCGGATGACGTCGCCCAGGGGGAGCGTGTAAAGGGTGAAAAGAAGGGGACCGATGACAGAGCCTTGAGGGACGCCGTGGGAAACTGTGCGGGGGTTTGATGAAAAGCCATTGGAAGAAACAAAATGTAAACGATGGGTCAAATAAGAGTGGAACCAATCAAGGACTGTGCCTTGAAGGTTGAGGTGGGAGGAAAGACGTTGAAGGAGGAGGATGGTGTGATCGACTGTGTCGAACGCAGCAGACAGGTCAAGGAGGACGAAGAGGCAGAGGGAGCCCTGGTCACAGGCGGTTAGGATGTCATTTGTGACCTTGACCAGGGCAGTTTCTGTGCTGTGGATTGGGCGGAAACCTGATTGGAGGGGTTCAAAAAGTGAATGAGTTGAAAGGAAAGAGCGGAGCTGGGAGGCAACCACTCTTTCAAGGACCTTGGATAGAAATGGGAGGTTGGAGATGGGTCTATAACTTGATGGTTGCGACGCATCAAGGGAGGGTTTCTTCAGATAATGATCTATATCAAATGTAAGGATTAATATTAACAATTAACGATCAAATACCCATGTTGAAAATTAAAGGGTGACTAACGTAATTATTGACGCCATTGTTTTTAGTTTGCAACAAATCTACCTTCAACTTTTCACTATAAATTAACATGCGATACAATAACCCTTCACTCAATTGAAATGCAAGCACCAAATGCCAATACCCAGCCTTTTTGTATCGGTTCTGAGATGCCAGTCATCAAATGACAAAAGTAAATTATATGTTCATAGGGCCAAGGAAGACCATATGTTGTTTATCATTGAAGTGGAGTCCAGTAACTCAGTGATTAGAGCACTCACCTTATAAGTGTGAGACCTGTACTCAAATCCAAGCAGATCAGGGCGAAACCTTGGGCAAGTTTCCTAATTCCACACGGCCTAATAATAATCCTTCCAAAAAAAACACGATAATAAAAATTTGTCATTTAAATCCATGACTGTTTGTGGGACACTGCTGTGTGCAATTGGCTGCCGCGCGCGTTTCGCCCACAAATATACAGTCAATCAACTTTATGGTATAATCTGTGAAGCGCTTTGAGACGTCGATAAGATGTGAAAAGTGCTCTATCAAAAATGCAAGATTATTATTAAAAAAAGCAAGGTTTTTATCATATGTTTTCCCGTTTCAATTTCCAAGTGTTTTCTTTTTCAGATTCAGGAATAAATGCTATTCATATTGTTATGGGCTTACAATTAAATGGGCCATTGCAGGTATTGGGAGAAGATTCAAGATGCAGTGAACTGTAGGGTGAGTGGGGGAGTGACAGTTGGTATTTAAAGGTGAGGCAAATATGCGAATTTCTCTTGTACAAGACCAGTCCTGGAGAGAGACAACAAAATTACATTTATAGAGCGCCTTTCACGTCAGGAGGACGTCCCAAAGCGCCGAACAGTCAGGTCGGGACCCGAGCACAGGGGGAAGGGTTGGGGGAAGGGGAGGGAATAGAAGAGGTAGAAGAGTTAGGAAGGGAGCAGAAGGCACCGTCGAAGAGGAAGGTCATGAGACTGGCCTTGAAGGAGGAAAGAGAGGAAGTGAGGCAAAGGGATTGCGGGATGGAGTTCCACAGTGTGGGAGTAGAGAGGCTGAAAGCCCGGCCACCGATGGGGGGGCGGTTAGGGCGATGGACGCAGAGCAGGCCAGAGCCTGCTGAGCGGAGGGGACAGGCGGACTGATAGGGAGACAGTAGGTCGGAGAGGTAGGCAGGGACAAGGCCGTGAATGGCCTTGAAGGTGAGGACGAGGAAGTTGAATTCGATACTCTGGGGGATGGGGAGCCAGTAGAGACGGGCGAGAGTGGTAGTGGTGGTCGTGGAGCCTGGTGCGGGAGAGTACACGAGACAGAGCACAAAGTGGTTCCGTGAGAGAGGGAGATGAGGAGAGAGGAGAGAAAGTCTGTGGGAGAGTCAGGGGAAAGAACAGAGAAAGGTTGTATGGGGGAGAGAAGGCAGTGTATCAGAGAGAGAGAGAAAGAAACAGAAAGTTGGAGAGCAAAGAGAGTCAGGGAGATGGGAGAGAATGAGTGAAAAAGAGACAAAAGGAGCAAAATATTGAGTGCCTGGGCATCGAGAGACAGAACAACATAGAGAGTCCAGGGTCATGGAAGCTAGGTGGCCAAACTCATCTAATCCATGTAGAACAGTGACTGAGTAAAGAAAAGGCTAGGATTGCATGAACATAGAAAGAGAAGAGAGATAGGTTGTGTGAAAGAGAGAGACTTGAGATAGAGTGTGCACAGGGAGAGATGCTGGTCACACAGAGAGAGGGGGAGTGTGCACATGGAGAGAGGTTGGACAGAGAGGAAGGGGAGTGTGCATAGGGAGAGAGGCTGGACAAGGGAGAGGGAGTGTGCACAGGAAAAGAGGCTGGACAGAGAGAGAGAGAGAGAGGGGGAGTGTGCACAGGGAGATAAGCTGGACAGAGAGAAAGACAGAGGGAGTGTGCACAGAAAGAGAGGCTGGGGAGAAAGGAGAGGGGGTGTGCATAGGAAGAGGGGCTGGACAGAGAGACACAGGAGAGGCAGTGCTCAGACCAGGCACTGAAGAGGGTAGTGATCTGGGGTAAGCATAGGAACAGTGCAGAAAGCCTGCATTCAGAAAATAGCGTGTGACAGGCATATACAGACAATACATGGTTGTACTGTACAGCAGAATCCAGAAACATAAGCTTCAAGCTTCCAGCCCCAGAGTGACCAGAGACCAAGGACAGCGACTGGAGGGTGAGTGAGCACAGCCAGGGAGGGAGACACAGCTCAGGAGATCAACTCTTTAACAGTAACCTACCTACTCACAATCCAGGTAAAGATATCCATGGTTAATGTGTTGCAGCAGTTTGTAAATGCAAGTTCAATGAATTGAATGTTTGACAGGTTTTCTCCTGTATTCACTTGCTGTTGCAAAACCCTTCCAGTTTCTCCTACCAAACCACACAAGTCTGAGTTCTGACATACACGCCTGTACCACAGCTATGGTTTAGGATATTACATAATGATAATAATTACATAAACGATAATAAAACAGCACAAGGCTGCGGTGAGCACACTCATAAATATCTATAAATTTTACGGATCGAGTACATTTTTAAAGGAAGCTAGTGTTTTGGGTTATTTTATTATGAGCGGTTAATGAGCAGTTAGCAATATAATATTTCACTTGTTAGTTTTACACTTTGGGCTATTTATTTGATGCCTTTTGCCGGACGTTGTTTGGAATTTTTCTGCCTGGCTCAGTTAGTAGCAGTCTCGCCCCTCAGTCAGAAAGTTATAGAATCAAGCCCCGACTCAGGACTTAGAACCCATATAGTCTATGATGACACTTCAATGTAGAGCTGATGATGTGCCGCATTGCCAGAGGTGAGGTCCTGTAATCAAGGTCCCATCTACCCATTCAAATTAAAGATCCCATGGCACTGTTTGAAAAGAGAAGGGAGATTCTACTAACAATCCTCCAAATAAAATTGGTCATTCACTTTGTGGCTGTTTGTGGAACATTGTGGCGTGCAAAAGTGTTTGCCCACAAACACACAATCACGACACTTTACAGTATGTCCTGTGAAGCGATTTGAGACATCTCAACAACATGCAAGGGTGCTGTATCACATGCATGAGTTACAATATTTTTATTATTATAGAGCGAAGACAATGAGTCAACATTAGAAATTTTAAAATCCAACAATTTCAAGTGCAATAGCTGCTGAGTCAAAGCTCACATAGTGCATGATTTAGTTAATGTGGGTGCAGTAGTGCATGCATTTTGTGAATACAAATTCAATGAATTCAGTAATTATATTTAATGTGTTTTGTCCCTTGTTCACTTGTGTGCTGATACAGGACTTTTTCAGTTAAACCACACAAGGCTGATGTATTGACATTGTGGGATACATGTGGGAAATGAAAGGATTTTACTTTTGCACTAATAGTATTTTGTTGGGACGTTACACAAACAGTGGTAAAATGGTGCATTTTAAGAGTTCAAAGTCTTGATATTATTAAAGTAAGGAAAATTACAGACATATTCAGTTCTGTTGAAACTTGGCAACTCTTAGACTTGATCCAGCATGTGGTGAAATTAGGACAAAATGTCAATTGTTATGTAACAAATAGTAAAAGGTTCAGTGCTCCATGTTTCTTGCAAATGGCATGACTGAATTCGGAAACTTGCCTTATCGGTAACATGGTTCCAGATCCACTGCTGTGCATTCAGATGCATAATGCGCAAGAGATTCTAAGGACATCTGTACCACAATCACATCAGATACTTAACAGTAACTGGAGATTTGGGATTGCAACAAATTTCACTTAAAGTTTAAAGTAAAGCAAATGACGTTAGGACATCTTATTTAAGCAGTTTCAATGTTTTCAGCACATAAAACTGAAATGTTAAAACATGTGATATAATGTGACATTATATTTGATTAAAGATATTGAAACTGAAATATTAAAACATGGAAATCTGAAGATCCATCATTATAACACAATGGTTGTCATCATTTAGAAAATGCTGGGAATCTTTAGCCTCTGCTAGAGGCTGAGAATAAATAACCTTCTCCAGCCCTAACATTAGCCTGTAAATAAATGAATATTGATTTAATCTTTAAACCATTTGTGGCTGTTCAGATGGATTTGAAGCTACCATGGCACTATTTGAAAAGAGAAAGGAGATTCTTCCTGTGTCATGGATTACAATCCTCCAGATGAAATTGGTCAACAACATCAACAACTTGTATTTATGTAGCGCCCTCCATGCTGGGCGTCTCTGAGTGTCTCACAATGGCAGAGACCGAGGCTGAGCCAGGGGGAGGGGGAAGGTGACCGTAGGTGTGGTCGAAGAGAAAGGTGTTTAGGTGCGACCTGAAGAAGGCGGTGAGGCGGAAGGGGTTGAGGGAGGGAGTTCCAAAGTTTCGGGGATAATGGCTGATGGTGGAAAGGAGGATTCGGGGACAAGGAATTCACTGCACAGCAGTTTGTGGAACAATGTGTGCAAATTGACTGCCTCATTTACCTACAAAATACACAATCACTATGCTTTACAGTAAATCTTGTGAAGCGCTTTCAGGCATTCCAATAATTTGATAGGGCGTTATATCAAATAATAATAATTTTGGCATTTGATATAGTAGCTCGTCACATGTTTGAGACGTCTCAAAACGCTTCACAGAATACACTGCAAAGTTAATTGACTGTATATTTTGTGGGCAAAATGCATTGATTATTATTCAAAAACTCGAGTCATTAATAATTAGGGCAGGTCAAACAGCCCAGATTTTCCCTCTTCTGCTGTGTAATATCTCATTTCCATTGTTACTCTTGCAGGGTTAATAATACATGTGGGAGGATTAGTTACATTAAATTGTCCAATGTAGAAATGAAGATGAGGGGTCAGATCACAATTGTCCCAAAATTAAAGTTGATAGGGTTGAGAATAGAATATGTTTGCTGTGTAATTAGTTGACAATATCATACAGTGTTCACTCCTACATTCCCTTGGCTTTTTCAGGTGAGAAGCAAATGACAATATTTTATGTGTCACTAAATTGTTATGAAAATGACAGTATTATGGGAATGATACAACAACACCAAAATTAATTTTTATAGCACCTTTCACGTTGGGGGGATAAATGGGTATGCTAAAGTTATTCTACAGTTAAGAATCAATTCAATGGAGCTTTCAATTCTCATTACCTAACCCTGACATGATGAATTAATTGAAAGTCAAATCCTCTCCAACTCATTCCAATTGTAGTTCAATCAAATTAGTCATTCACTTTATGGCAGTTTATGGGACACTGTTGTGTGTAAATTGGCTGCTGACATTTCCCCACACAAAAATAACACATTCACTCTACTGTACAGTATATCCAGTGAAGCACTTTGGGATGTGACATGAAACCTAATGCAAGGATTATTAAGTGTGCAAAGCCAAGCTTTATTATGTTAGTCCATTGGGTACATTTCTGATTATGATGGTGTTGTTTACTTGGCATTGATTTTGGCAAATGGGCCAGTGACAAGCTCCCACAGCCATTATTTAGTTCAGATGGGCATTAACTGATATACTGCCACCTAAAGGTAGTAAATTCTTCACCTTGTCACATTGAACACTTGAACGCACAGGACAGCTCAAAGGTCTTAGAGGAGGCTTACAACAACAACAACAACTTCGATTTATATAGCGCCTTCCACGTCCACGCCAGACGGCGTCTCAGAGTGCTTTAAATGTCTCATAAACAGTGAATTAATAAATGCACTGATTATGTATGCTTTTGCCTGTGAAAAGAGAAAGGAGTTTCTCCTCGTGTTTGGATCAACAATACCCCAAATAAAATTGGTGGACATTGCAGTGGTCAAATTAGCTCCTGCATTTGCCTACAAAATACACAGCCATTGCATTTAATCCTGTGGAGTGCTTTAGGACATCTCCTGACATAAAAAGAGTTATACACAACAACAACAAAATTACATTTATAGAGCACCTTTCACATCGAGAGGATATCCCAAGGTGCTGAATATTCAGGGGTTGTGACATGTTGGGTGGGAGACATGTAGCCCGCTGACCAGAAGAGGCGGACGTGTGGTAGGGAGTTAGCAGGTCAGAGAGTTAGGAAGGGACATGGCCGTGGATTGCCTTGAAAGTGAGGATGAGGATCTTTAATTCGATCCTCTGGGGAATGGGGAGCCAATGGAGTCGGGCAAGGGTGGGAGTGATAGAGTCACGGAGCCTGGTGCGGGAGAAGACACAAGCTGCAGAGTTTTGGATGAACTGCAGCTTGTGAAAGGAAGAGCTGGAAAGGCCAATGAGGAGAGCATTTCCATAGTGAATCCTTGATATGGAGTCCTGTAGCTCAGTGGTTAGAGCATTCGCCTTGCAAGCATGAGACCTGAGTTTCATATCGAGGCAGGTCAGGGAGAAACCTTGGGCAAGTTTCCTTACTCCACATGCCTAATAATAATCCCTCCCAAAATAAAACCTATAATAAATTAGTCATTTCAATGCACGACTGTTTGTGGGACACCTCTGTGCTTCATGAGGTGGAGAGTGTAGCTATGGGTGCTGATGCGGAGGCACTGACGTGTGCCAATCAGGACGGCCTCCGTCTTGCTGACGTTCAGCTGGAGAAAGTTGGTCCTCATCCAGACTCAATGTCGGGCTGGCAGTCAGGATGCTGGTAGTCCGTAGTTGAGGTTGGAAGCGGAAATACAGTTGGGTGTCATCCGCATACATGGATGGAAATTTACCCCATGTGGGTGGATGATGTCATTGAGGGGAGCGTGTAGAGGGTGAAGAAGAGAGGGCCAAGGACAGAGCCCTGAAGAACGCCGCATGAAATGGTGTGGGGCTGGGAGAAAAGCTGTTGACAGACACAAAGTGGACGTGGTGTGACAGATAAGACTTGAACCAGTCAAGGACAGATCCGTGAAGGTTAACCAAATGTAACGACTATTATCACTATTCCATTCTCTTTACAAACAATGCCATGGGGTCTTTAACTGCCACTTGACAGGTAGATGGGTCCTTGGGTTAAGAAGAACCACACCTCAATATAGTATTCCCCTAATAAAGCATCTGGAGTGTCAGTCTAGAATAATAAGGGATGTAACTGATCTTGGAGTGGATTGCCAACAATTTGATCCATAGTACTTTTGTTAAATGCATTAAATCAGACAATGTGCAACACTGAACATATAAGAACATATCCTGGAATTGATGCTGTATGTTGAGCCATGCCAAAACAAAGTATTTGGGGATCAATGGGGGCTGCTATTCATTTGGTCCAGATAGTAAAAAGTAGACTGACAAAATTGTGCCTGTTGAAATTATGATATTTCTCTAGTTTAATAAATAAAATAATCTCATAATTTATGAAATCAGATGGTGCTAAAGTGCTGATTCCAATGTATGTACTGTGGTTAGTTTGTGGGCAGGTACCATACCCCATAAACCTTGCTTTTGTAAAGAAAGACAATGCACTACAGTAATGTATGCGCGATTATATTTGTTACTCCTTCTCCCAACCACCATCCACTACACACACACTTTGCTTCAAAGAAGAAAAGATTATGTGTTGCTTCATTTGCTTGATTTAAGAGGCAGCCTAAGATGCTTTCCTGCTTGTAGCAATAATAATAGTTTTTGCATTTGATATAGCACCTTTGATGCCAGGTAATATCGGGAGGATGTCTCAACGTGCTTCACAGGAGTTATTGTAAGGTGGAGTCACTGTGTTTTGTGGGCGATTTTAATGCCTGAGCATATCATGAGATGGAAGAGCAGCGAAACAAAAAATAAAAATGCAACAACAACAACAACAAAATTGCAGTTATATAGCGCCTTTCATGTCGGGAGGACGTCCCAAAGCGCTGAACAGTCTGGTTGGGACGGTGGGGGGAGGGTCGGCGTAGGGGGAAGGAGGGGGGAAGAGTTAGTGGGGGAGCCTAAGGCACGGTTGAAGAGGAATGTCTTGAGACCAGTCTTGAAGGAGGAAAGGGAGGAAGCAAGGTGGAGGGGTTGCGGGATGGAGTTCCACGGATTTCTTTGAGTATATGGACTATTATTCCTGTGCTTTTAAAATGAATGATTAGAATTTAAACTTTAATTTGAATAAAAAAATCAATTAATTGAGTAACTTTCACAAAGAATTACAAAGCTAAATGATCCCAACAAGTTCTTTTTTTGCTGAAGGGATAAGTCCTGCAAATGCATTAACCATCTGATGATATTGGAGGTATTCCAGAAACAAGTTAGTTGTTTATACTGTGTTGTAGTAAGTTTAACCACATTACTTCACAGACTTTTGAAACTACAAACTCTTTAGTGTCTATCTTTTTGCTTGTGTATCTCAGTTGTCCAAAGTGCATGACTTGAACTTAAAAATATACAAAGAGTAGAATTTTCCACAAAATTTCTGATTTGTGTTGTAAAAATATGAGTTTGGGAACCACATTTGCTATAGCAATTTGAATTTGATCATCACAGATTCTTGCATTGAGAGCTGGAGGAAATGTCAAATAGTTATGAAAGTGTTTTTTGTTTACTTTACAGGAGAAACAACCTCCCTAATGTACAATGAAGCCATGTATATTAAGAGTTTTATTGATGCTTTTATCATCACATTTGTTATTTGCTGCTGAGCAAGATGGTGAAATAAGAGCAGGTAAGTACTGCATGCATGAGTTATTTATACAGTGTATGGTTTGGCATTTTGTATTAAGTGAATTCACCCAATTCAGAGGCATAATTAAGCTTTAATAACCTGTGATTGATATATTCAAAAATAATCTAAATCATAATATTTGCATTTAATATAGCACCTAGTTTGTCATTGTTGCAAAGTGACTAAGAAAAAAAATGACAACAACAAAAAAATTACATTTGTAGAGCACCTTTCACGTCGGGAGGACGTCCTGACATTGTGTGATGGCATTTTATCAAATACAAGGATTATTATTATCAGGTGTTGATGATTGTATATAGATCTGATAACTTGTGAAGAGTGTAGCAGGTTAGAGATGACTGATCTGTGAATATGCAACAAAAACAGCATTAAATTGTTAGCCAGAAAGGTTAATAACTGTTATATTATTAATCCATGCTGTAAACATTTGCTTTTCCATGGTATGCTTGTATAATACAAAAAAAACACAAAACACGTACCAAAGAATGGCCATATTTTGCTGAGTGTGTTTTCGAACACTGTTGGCCTCTATCTTTTCCTCATCATCATTATCTTTTCCACACAAATGCCATCCAGAAGTGCAGCAATAACAGTAATGTGCCACATTTTATTTGGTAACTTGTTCATTAAAATATCTGCAAGGTTTTAGACTCTAGGAACACAAGGTACTGTTGAGCAGTAATCAGCATTTTGTAGTTTTTAAAATTGTACCTAGGGGATAAGGATGGTTTTGCTGAATTGCTTCTAGAGGGGAAAAAAACATTGTTAAGGGTGAAATGACCTCTTAGGCATTTATTCTTGAATATTCACATGTTCGTTTATTTGTTTAAAGTGGTTTCTGTTGTGCTTTCAAATCAAATCCAATAATTTTTTACTCTCTCAACAGGATGCAGGACAGCAGTGAATGATTTGGTGTTCATCATGGACGGCTCCTGGAGTTTAGGATTCAACAATTTTGAAACGGCCAAATCCTGGCTGGTTAATGTCACCAGTGGATTTAACATCGGACCAGACTACACCCAGGTAGCTGTTATCCAGTACAGCGATAGACCACGTTTAGAGATTCCATTTGGTCAACTCACGACGAATGAAGAACTAACATCTGCGATAGGGAACATTAAATACCTTGGTGGCAACACCCAAACGGGCCGAGCTATTAAATTTGCCACAGACACTGTTTTCCCATCTTCGGAAAGATCCAAAGCAGCAAAAAACAAAATAGCCATTGTTGTTACAGACGGGAAATCGCAGGACGATGTGATCGATGCCTCAGTTGAAGCACGTGCTGAAAAGGTTGTAATATTTGCTGTCGGAGTTGGATCTGAAATAACCGAATCGGAGCTCAGGGCCATTGGTAACAAACCTTCTTCCACTTACGTATTTTTTGCAGAGGATTATAGAACTATTGATAGAATTAAAGAAGCAATGCAGCAGAAGATATGTGAAGGTGAGTGTTTGCACCTTTTTTTGAGCGTCAGTTGTATTTTTTGAGTTAGTGCAAGTAGTAGACTTGCCCCCTGAATGTTGCAGTTTACAACTCAAACCTCTCAGGAAATATGGACATATAGCTTTGGGCGGAGGGAGGAATGCATGGGTTTTGCAGAAAGCTGGAAATATTCTAAAATGCTGGGGAAACAGCAGACTCAGTGTCCCAGAAATGTCAAGAGTTACAGAAAATCATTATGATAGCTTACTTTTATATTGTGCCTTTCCTTGAGGAGTGCCAAGGTGGGAAGGTGAGGGTTGAGGATGTTGATAAAAAGATTCAGTTCAAAGATCTCGGGTTATAAAGACACGGAAAGAAGGTGCACGATAACCGTTTTTCCCACCTCCAGAATATCACCTGCCTCAATCTGTAGTTCTTTCCCAACACAGCCTCATTCACACCTTCATTAACCGCAGCCCCAACTTGTTAGACACTATTGATTTGTATCGTTTACTGCTTCCCAAATTTTAAAAGCAATGCAAATGGAAGACCTGAAATTCCAATTATTCTTAACCTGTAGGGAGCTTGCTTAAGACAAAATTGATCTAACGAATAAGATTATGTGACATTTTGGACCTCAAACCTCAGATTATCATATAAAAAAAGGCTGATTTTTGGATCATCAGATCACTTTATAATATCTTCTTATGAGTGCTGAGTACCGGAAACATGCTGATGTCACTTCCTTTGCAATGTGTTGTGTTATTTGTGGCGCATCCTGCACAGAGTGCAATCACCTAAACAACTAACATCAGCAACCACCTGATGACCTCTAAATTGGCCATTTATTTAGTGTAGAGAAACTGTCTTATGATTCTGGAAGCCACAGTAGATCCATGCCTTAAGCAAGACAGTGCTACAGAGAAGAACACTATAATAAGGTTTGATGTCCCTATAATGGGGAAATCTATGGCCTGTTATTAACGGCTATAAATGAAATACAAAATAATGTCAAGTTAACATGACTGAAATGCTTATTGCTAGAAGAGTGAAACTTTCCTACAAAATACAATGAATGATTTGAATCTTTCATTTGTTTGACAGAGTCGGTTTGCCCTACGAGAATTCCTGTAGCTTCACGTGATGAGAAGGGGTTTGAATTGTTGATAGGCTATAAAATAACTAAGAAAGCCCCCAAAATACCAGGATCTTTGACTACACAGCCAGCCTTCCAATTGACATCTCAGACAGATGTGACTGAAAACACCAGGTATGATTTACAGTTAAAGACCTGATCATCTATGTGG